>CM065715.1:114731010-114831010 GCA_033310375.1 Conus canariensis | reverse complement strand
GATTTCTTCGTGCACTGTAACTGCAAGGTGATAAATGTGTGTCCGGATTACTGTTGATCATATTGATGTATTGCTCTTTATTCAAATTTATAGCAATGTTTAGCATGTGATATTTTGGATAGAAAAATGGAATTACTCTCTCTCTCTCTCTCTCTCTCTCTCTCTCTCTCTCTCTCTCTCTCTCTCTCTCTCTCTCTCCCCGTTAATTACGGCTGCGTTTCGATGGATTGTCGCTTAATTAATAATTATAGTTTTGGATAGTGTATGAATGGTCGAAAAGAAAAAAAAAAGATGGAAGGGGAAGGTAAATGATAATGGCACCTCTCTCTCTCTTTCTCTCTCTCTCTCTCTCTCTCTCTCTCTCTCTCTCACACACACACACACACACACACACACACACACACACACACACACACACACTACACACACACACACACACACACACACACAACACGCGCGCGCGCACACACACACACACACACATGCACACGCACACGCACACATCATGAAAAATAAGTGTTATGATTATTGATGCTAGGAATATTGCTGCTTACTGATAACTGATTGTTCGTTCTCGTTTTGCCTTATAACCACATCATGTAAATGTAAAAGAAAGTACAAATGTTGATATTATTGATGCATTGTAATTGTCTAATTATCATCCTTAGCAGTTTGTTGTATTTTCATTTTTTACAAAAGGAATGTAACTCTCTCTCTCTCTCTCTCTCTCTCTCTCTCTCTCTCTCTCTCTCTCTCTCTCTCTCGCTCCCCCCTCTTCGATAGGAGGATCGCTTATTCCATATCTGTGTGTGCCGAATCTTTTCTTCTTTGTAATACATTTCTTTATTCTTGTTTTTGTTTAAATAGTTTCTTTTTTCCTTTTAAAGTCATCTACGCCTTAATGGATGAACTTTTTAATGTTGTGAAGATATGTGTGTTTGTTAAAAGTTTTGTAAGTCTTAGTCGCTAATCATACTTAGTCCCTTAACGGGGCAAGGGCCGGATGAAAAAAAGCATGTGTTTGCTTATCTGTTACCCTTGGAAATAAAGATTATCATCATCATCATCATCTCTCTCTCTCTCTCTCTCTCTCTCTCTCTCTCTCTCTCTCTCCCCCAGACTCACGCACGTACGCATCCACGCACGCTCGCACTCACGCACTCACACACACACACACACACACACACACACACACACACACACACATACACACACACACACACACACACACACACACACACACACAAACACAAACACAAAACACACACACACACACACACACACTCACTCACTCACGCTCACACACCAGTCTTGTTTGGTCTCACTGTTAGCTTTAGAAGAGATGAATCTGATGTTTCAGCCTGCGTCTAGCCTTCATCTGCCCTGCTGAACCACCAGTTAATTCATGATCAAGGTAACAACACTGGAAAATGTTTACTTTTTCACGAACTTTGCAGTTGTACGACACCTGCCTGCAGCAAGCACAGGGCGGCATTGAAAACGCTTGGAAAGCTGGCGCTTCCTTCGCTGACAAACTGGCCCGGAGTACGTACAACGCAAACTGATCATCAAGATCAAGCTTGAAGTCTACACATCAACATCATTCCTTTAACAACAACAACAACAACAAAAACAACAACTTCTTCTTCTGCGTACACAGGCTGATACTCCCGCGGACAGTCCCTGTATAGACAGTATTAATCCCATCTACCCAACAAAGGGAGTGGAGTTTTGTGTGCATGACCGTTTTTTTTATCCCGCCATTAAGGCAGCCATACTCCATCTTCGGGAAAGGTGCATGCTATGTGTAACGTGTCATCCATACCAACGGCCAAACTGGCCTTCTCTTCCGAAAGTTGATGCTAGGATTTTACGTGTGTGCAAGATGTTTTGTGTGCGTTCACACCCGGAACCTCGGTTTATAGTCTCATTCGAAGGACTGTATGGGAAGTGGAGTCAGAACCAATGTTAACTCCGAGGGAAAAATCCCCCTGTACCGAAACGGCCCGGCGAAGATTCGAACCCGCAACCCTTGGATTACAAATCCGGCGCTCTACCAACTGGGCTATTCCGGCCCCCAAAACAACAACAACAACAAACATCACCCAGAGCTTTTGAAGAACCTGACAAGACTCCAGGCAACTGACTGCACGAGCACCTCCCCACCCCACCCCCACCCACGTCCTCTTTCCAAACTCATAATCCAGCTATGACCCTCATTTCTGCCACACGGAAGTCGACTGAGCACGGCGTGAAGAGAAGGTTAGATTTGTAATTGAAAGAAAAAAGATGATAAGGATGAGGAAGATGATGCGAAAGAGTTCCATTTTGGTCTGAGATTAATGACAATGCTGTTATTTATGCTTCCTTCCACAGTATATCCTGGTGTCATTCAGACCTGGGAGATACTGACACATGCAGTGTTGGTCGGGAAATTATCTTGAGCAACACAATTAGTGATGAATCCGATAAATGAATGGAACTCGTATGTGCCGCCCAGTCTTTCCGTTGAAACTCAACAGCAGATTCATATCCCACAAAGAAACGTTTCTGATGCAACTCGAGTTCATGAGCTCCAGGCCACAGCGATGCGCTACATTGCAGAATGGAGAATGGTTCAAGGTGGTTGGTGTTGTTGGTATCTGCATGAAGCGAATTCCAAAGATCACCGGCGGAGTTTAAAGATAAAGAAAGACTTGATTAACCGGTCAATAATCTATGTATGGAAACTTGGCTGGGTATCGAGGATTCGTGTAATATTTAAATCAAGTGCATAGGGCTGATCTTTATTTTGCTGTTGTTGCATAAGAATTTCATTAATGGCAGAAACATTCTACATGAAAGGATAACACCTAGCTGAGAAGTAAACGAACGAACGAACGAACGAATTTTATTTTAAGAGGGTAGGGACTAAGCATGAATACTTTTTTTTTACATCCGGCAAGAAAAAAAAATCGATATAGTAAAAAGCAAATCAAACAAAACACATGAAAAAATGCAACAATTACTTGCATGAGAACCTTTGTCAAAAAAGAAGAACAAGAAACCAATAAACACCACCACCACCACCACCAACAACAACAACAAGAAGAAAAAATGATCTGGGCAAGAGTGGAGAGGCTGAATGGAGAGAGAGAGAGAGAGAGAGGAGGAGAGAGAGAGAGAGAGGAGAGGAGAGAGAGAGAGAGAGAGAGAGAGAGAGACGATGACCGACTGATCGACTGACCGACCGACCGACTGTCGATAGATAGGCAAAGATAAAGGAAGAGAAAGACAATGAAGCAGACATTGATAAACACACCCGCGAAAAGATTTGAAAAACACATTAATGGCACAGGATGATCACTGCAATTTGCGTAGAAATGAGTCAGCTTCGAACATCACATATTTGTTAAACTAAATCTGAATTGAAATTTAGCCTGTCAGTACATTTTAGGGTAAGTGCTGTCAAATCTGAGACATTCATCAGATATTTTTGAAAATAAGACTTGAAATTTTTTTTAAAGTCTGTGAGACTTGAGGGTTTTGAATAAGTACCTTAACTTATTCGTTTATCGAACATCACGACAAATATCGGGGTATGGCACCAGCAGAACTGACATGGAAGAATGTAAATTAAGCATACCTGGTGTCATTTCAGAGAAGGGGGGTTTCTGTGATAACACGACGTCAACATGGCTGTGCAGTTCGGTCTGCAGTTAAATGCACGTCATCTTCGCTACTCCAGTTAGGTCACACATGAACTTTGCAAGTGCGGACACTCTTCATAATTATAGTAATTAACCTGAAATAACTAGAGTTGAAAATGACCCCACTTCCCTCCCCCTTCACTGAACCTCCAACCCCTCCCCGACACTGTGAGACACACACATCATCATCTCCGGCCCTACCCCTCTGCCCCATCCCCCGCCTCGGCCTCTTTCCACCCTTTCACCCCTCAACACACACGCACATACCATGAATTGTTTGTTTTCACAAATGCGTGTGTGATGCATATCAGAGAGAGAGAGAGAGAGAGAGAGAGAGAGAGAGAGAGGAGAGAGAGAGAGAGAGAGAGAGAGAGAGAGAGTTATTTACAATGATAATATATAAGCACTTCTCTTCTATCTCCTTCCTCCAATAGTTCCATAGAATACTATTTTGAGCAAAGCCATGGGTCACTGTACATGGCTACACCAATGTAAGTTGCCTTTTTCCTGAATGTTGTCAGTAAATCTCCGCGTGGTCCTATGTGCTGTCTGAAGGCGTGATGCATCTGTTGACTGGTAATGTGATCAAGGTAATGTTAGCAGTGTATATAATATCTAACACATTGTGGTAATGTCTAACACATTGTGGTAATGTCTCACTTCCATGGCTAGGATTCTTCTTCTCAGATCTACTGTGAGGGTCCATATTCGGTTTATACTCAGACCGCGGGAAGGTGGAATATACCAGTGAATGCAGGAGCCTAATATTGTGATTCATGGACACGTTCTTGTCCTTCCATAGAGGTTTTCACCTGGACAATGTTGTGGTTGTCTTCGCTGCCATTGATATATCAGTATTGATGGTGGAGTTGTGGCTGACCTTGAATTTGGTCTTGCCGGCGCTGACTTCAACGCCATTTCTTGTCAGTGTTTCATCCAGTCGCCAAACAAGCTTGACAACTTCTTCTTCACTGCCTGTCAGGCCAGTGATGTTATCTGCAAGTCAGTCAAAAATCTGTGATGGTTCTTCCTGCATTGCTGACTATGCTGACATGATCTTCAAGCGCATCAGTCATGCTACGTTCCAGAAATAATTATGGTGAAAATTGAAGGAAATAGAATGGAGCCCTGACGAACATCAGTTGAAGTGTAGAGCTGTTCACCAGTAGCACCACGTAGAAGCACCACTCTGATCGCTTGGGAGTACAACTGCTGGATATTTAAGCTTCTGCCCGATGAAAGATCCCGTCGAACGACTTCTTGAAGCCCATGAAGACGAGATAGAACTCCCTCTAGTGCTGAAGATGTCATTCGCAAAGGGTACGTGGTTCTGTTTGACGGTAGGCCTACTTCTGCGTTTATGGAACCGATTTAGCCTGCTCCTAAGCAGTGATGATATCTTCTTCTTGTTCCTTTATACGACCAACATCATTTTGCTGATGGTTTTGTCGTAGTTTGGGGAGACTGCCGAAGATTGCGCTGTTGTGAGGATTTGGAGAAAAAAATTGTGTGTGTGTGTGGGGGGGGGGGGGGGAAAAGGAGGTGATGGTGAATAAGTAGTAGGGAGAGGGGGGGGGGGGGGGCAGGAGTAGAAAAGTGACTGGGAAGGATGGTAGGAGGGGGGGGGGGTTGTAGGGAATAGTGGTCAGGAGGAGGGTAAGGGGGGAGGGTTGGGGTGGTGAGGAAGGGGGGGGGGGGTTGTTTCAGGTTCTAAAGATGGGAGGCCAGCCTGGACTTGAAGCAGTCCAGTGACTCAGCCGTCACAACCTCCTGAGACAACTTGTTCCACTCTGGTATGATCCTTGGAAAGAACGTCATCTGCCTGTACCGTGTCGTGCAGGTGGGAATGTTGTAGCTCAGGTCATTGTTTGTCCTAGAGCTCGGCCTGCTGTTAGATGGTTTGGGCAGGTACATGGAGTTAATGGAGATGAGACCGTGATGGAACTTGTAAAACATCTCCAAGCGGGCTTTTTTACGACGCTGTTGCAGGGAAGGCCAGTTAAGAGAGTCAAGGATGGAGTCGACGCATGATGTTTGGCGGTGGCGATTGGAGACCCATCTTGCTGCTCTTCGTTGGATCTCCTCGAGGGCCTCAATCTCGTTTGCAGTGTAGGGATCCTAGACGGTGGCTGCGTTCTCAAGAAACGGGCGAACAAGGGCTTTGTACGCAGTTTCCTTTGTTTTCTTGTTGCCGATCTTGAGGTTGCGCCGGACGAAGCCTAGGGTCTTGCTGGCTTTCTTCGTGATGGAGTCAATGTGAGATTCCCACTGCATGTAGTCCTGGATGTTGACACCAAGGCATTTAGTGGTGTTGACGTTTTCAAGATTCTGTCCATGTAGGTCATACACAGGGTTAATCTTGTTCTGCTTCCGAGAAACTCTCAGCGTTGAGCACTTCTGTGGATGGAACTCCATGGACCACTTCTCCCAGGTGGTAAGGGAGTGTAGGTCTTCTTGCGGCACTCTCTCATCTTTTTTCTTCGTGATGGTCTTGCTGCACATGGTATCGTCGGCAAATAGGCGGTCTTTCGACTTGATGCCATCAGGAAGGTCGTTTATGTAGAGAAGAAAAAGACTCGGCCCTAGGACCGAGCCTTGAGGGACGCCGAATTCTACAGGGAGGAAGTCGGATCTTGTTCCCTCACCACCACAGCCTGCTGTCTGTCCGCAAGGAAGTCCTTGATCCAGGCGTTGGTGCGGCCTCTGATGCTGTAACGACGTAGTTTGTGGACAAGTAGGGTATGGCTAACTTTGTCTAAGACCTTTGAGAAGTCAAGGACGATAGTGTCCTCCTGGTTTCCCTTGTCACGAGGCCTGTGATGTTGGTCCATCTTGGGTTGTAGTATTATTTATTTATTTGTTGTTGTTGTTGTTGTTGTTGTCATGTATGTAGTGTGTTTGCACCTTAATGTCGTTCAGCTCAGATTAGGTTTACTCTCTCTCTCTCTCTCTCTCTCTCTCTCTCTCTTGATTTCACTGTCCGTGCAATTCACCCTGCAGGTTCACGTGTGGCTGGTGCCTTTCTCTTGAACTGGCTGTCTCGATCGGCCTCTCACCTGTCTTTTTACCTGCCGCACGTGCAGCATTCCCCTTAGCTTGAGGTGTTCTCACTCTGTGACGTATGGTGGCATGTTTGCTGCCAACGGTTAGAAAGGAAGATGTCCCTGGGAGCGCCCGCTCCAGTTCTGGTTCTCGACCATATCACCGAAGGTACAGTCAGTATCTTCATTCCTGCAGTCGGCCTGTAGGTGAGGGATGTCAGTGTTTCCGCATCTGCTCGGCTGGTTCTCTCGACTGGACAGAGGGCAGAGAGTCGCTTGACCCGCCACTTTCTTGGATCACCCACGGGTAGCTGGTAAGCATCAGTTGTGTTTCGTGGGTTTTTGTTGTTGTTGTTGTTGTTGTTGTTGTTTGTTTGTTAGCCGGCTAATTCTCTTTTGCGCTTTTTTTTGTTTTCAAAATTATAAAAGAAATATTGTTTGAGACCACTTTTCTCTGGTTAATTCGATCTTTAACTTGGCCATTCAAAATTAACATCCAAAATTCTCTCTCCTTTCAACTCATCTGTTGATGCGGTAGTCGGTGGGGATAGGGGAGAACCTGGTGATTCAGGGTTGGGACTTGCTTGGTCTCACTCGTCCGCCCCAGTCACAATCACCGGTCTTATATCCTTCGCCCACCGTCTGCTTGTGCGTGCAAGGGGAACCAGTGTTAGACGTTTGGGTGCATGGTTTGGGAATTGTGTGATTATTTTGAAGTGTTACTATAAATGTGGGGGTAATCGTGCCATTAAATTATTATTTGTAAACGTGGTGGCAATTGTAAAGCAATGATTGTTGTACTCTTCAGTTCAAATCTTAAGAAAGGAAAATGTGTTGTGGCCATTGAACGTGAGTGAAGGAGGGATGGAGATATAAATTGCTATTCCTTTCTTCCACCTGTTAATTCGATGTCATTTCTTGCCTGCCTCGTGTGAGAGGTCCTTTAGCGAACATTCCTCATTTTTGTTTTGTTTACTGTTTTACGCTCAGGTCTGTGTTGAGCTGGTGCTACTAATGTATTCAGCAAACACCACCCCTCGCCCTTCGTGCAGGTGGCTGTTAGGATTTAGCAGCATATTTCATACCATACTGACTGCGGGGTTCTAGTGCCCCTTTGTTGTTCCTTTCCTTTTTTTTTTCTCCTCCCGCTGGCTTCACCCGGGGCTGACGTCCTTGAGGCCGCAGTGTGTGAGCACACGTTCTTCACTGGATGGTCCTACCCCTGTCCGGGACCTTTGACGACTGCTGTCTCGTCCGACGGGATGGGTTCTACACTGTCTTCAGACTTCATGCAGCCCATGTGACAGCTAAGCGAGTGTGGTTAGCTCTGTGTCGTGCTATTGGGGAAGTGGTGTGGCTGTGTGCTGAGGGTGTCAGCACTGAAAGACTATTCAGAACAGGCCCGTTTTGGACACCCGATTGGACATGATACTCCCAGTGAACTTTGGGGAGGTAAGGGTGGGGGACAACGGGAAGGAACAAACTGAATGTGTGTGTTGAAATGCTTATTTGTGACTATGTCTATGTTGGTGTGAATAAATGGTGTCGTATTGTAATCTTTCCTGTGTGATCTCTTGCGGAGCGTGTGAGGTCAGTCACTCCCTTCACTCCCTTTTAGACCGATCCTGTCAGGGCCGACCTCCAGGGGCCGGTCGTGACACCCTTCTCGATCTCTCTGGTCGCTTCGTCCACAAAACCTAGGAGTTGAGTCTCACATGACCGTCCGCGTCGAAAGCCGTGCTGCTCTGGACAGAGAATCTCATTGTTCTCAGAATGGGACATGATGTGGCTGGTGATATGTTCCATCAGCTTGCAGGCTCTGCAGGTGAGGGAGATGGGACGGTAGTTGGCTGCGTTATATCTTTCTCCCTTCTTGAAGACAGGTGTGATGTTGGCATGTTTCCAGTCTTGTGGCAGGGTACCGGGGTGTATGAGAAGCGGTAGAGCAGGGTGAGGGCTGGAGTGATCTCCTCTGCAACCATCTTCAAAAGTCTGGGAGTAATGCCATCTGGGCCACAGGCTTTATTTGGGTCAAGGTTGAGCAGAAGTTTCTTCACGCCGTCTTCTGTGAAGTTGATGTCGTCGGATGCTGGATAGTCTGGAAGTTTTGGTCCAGGGGGGCACCGCTGTTCAAACTCTTCAGCTGTGATGGTGTCTTTGGGGCTGAATACAGAGTGGTACTGGGTGTTCAAGATCTGTGCTTGCTCCCTGGGGTCGGAGACGAGTTTTCCGGCTTTAAGTGGAGAGACGTCCACTCCTTCTGTCCTTCTTGCTTTCATGAAGCTCCAGAACTTCTTCGTGGAGGTAGTCTGGCATTCTCCTTCGTCAGAGATCAGGCCTTCTACGTGTCTCCAGTAGGCACGACGTAAACGTTTCTGGGTAAGGCGCTTGAGTGCCTTGAATTCCTGTCGGAGGGGCTCATCTCCATTTTTCTTTATGCGCTTGTGGATCCTGTCTCGTCTACGTATGAGCTTCTTGGTCTCAGTCAACCCAGGGGAGGCTTGGTTTGGGTCTGGTTTGCTTATGGGGGACGTGATCTGAGAGGGCTTGGCTCAGGCCAATGCGGCTGCAGTCTGTTAAGAAAGATGTTGAGGATTGTTTTGCTGACTTGGCTGATCAAGCTTATAGTAAGGTAAAGTCTCCACACAGTGTACGGTAAATACCAAGCATTACATACAGGTGAGAGTCATTATGAAGCACAGTTGCTGTCTATATAATGAAAGAATTTTATAACATGCATCCCATCACGCCAATCACTTCCGGTCTTCCTTTACCATTCTGTGGCCATCATGGTGAGTCCATGTGCATGTGGTAGGAATTTAATTTGTATAATAACTTACTTAGATTTTAAGTCGAAAAGAAAAGACTTATGCAGGTGCAAAAACTAGGTTGAATTTTAATGTTTGGAATGATCAGAGGCCCTGTTCGCTCATTATGTTTTATCTAACATTTTATGACTTAGTTTTTCGGCAGTGTGAAAACCGGTCTCAACTCCCGGACCGAGCTGTGAGAAAGATGATCATCGCCAAATCTCTGCCATCATGTCCACTAATTTTCAGTTTGGACAGTCACCGTACTGTTGACATGACTTCTGTTTTGACTTTTTTTTTAAATTTTATTTTTATTTTTTTATCCTTTTAGAGTCGAAAAGTGTCGGATTTAAGATCATTCAAATGAAATTTGCAAATTTCGTAAACAGAAAACCGGCAGGTGACACGTGACTTATCTGAAGTAGAAGTAGTTGATTTGTATACTTAATAAATTCATTATGGTCTTGGTATGTAACTGGAAAAAAAACCCCAAACAAACGGTATAAGTAGTGAAGTCTTTGCAAACTGAAATGTTCTGTGAAAGAGCTTAAAGTTTCTGTAAATATATGTTTTTCGGGTGCAAAATAGCATTGACGCATACCGGCACAGTACATTTTTGCAGTCTAAGGGTCATTCTCTGGAAACGTGTACCATTTCTGTGACCTATCCAGTCAAAAATAAAGATGATTTTCTGATGAAAAAGCACTCTGTAAGAGACATATACATATTTTGTATACTTTATGATGAAAATATGAACAGTCCAAACTCATGCTTTATTTTCTCAATGTTTCCAGCAGTTTGTAGAATCCACTAAACTCTTCGACTTGGATAATAGATCTTTCGTCTTCCTGGATCTGTGCTTCTGACAAAACCTGAGGAGAAAGGGGGAAAAAGGCCAACTGTTAGATTTGCTGAGCAGTTGAGTTAGTTTTTTCTTTGTTGGATATGTTAATGTTATCAGTACTGTATGTATTACCTACAAAACAAGTATTTTATCTTTATATATCATACATAATTGGATAGTTCTCTTGAAAAGTTTGTAATTTACCTAATAGTAATAGTCACAACTGATCACAGCACTGCAAAAATTTGCCTATGTAGAACATCATGGTCACTTCTGTCACAACCAGCAAATTCCCACTAAAGTTTGAATTATTACATTTATACCAAAAAGAGAATGTGAAGTCTACAAATGGAAAGTAATGGGTACCTACACGACCAAATGCAAAAAAGCTATTATAAGATACCTTGACAATACAAACCTTTAGGAAAATTAACATTGTCATGTAATTATCAATATAGTTATCAATATTACGTTTATGTACAAAGCTGAGTCTTGATGGACAAGAGCCCATTTTTATTTAAACATTACTGATTTGCAGAAAATAAGATTAATAAAAAAACATGTCAATGCATTTCAAATCATATTACATGTAGTAAAATTTTATGCCAAACACTTGTTTTTTCAACTAGAATTCTTTAAAAAAAAAAAAAAAAAAAAAAAAAATCAGAAATGAAATGAGGCAGGGAACAGTAAATTTAGAATGTTTAGAATTCTTTAAGCCAAACACTATTTTTTCAACTAGAATTCTTTTTTATCTGATCTGATTCGCCATAGAACGTCATTTTCATGTTTTTAAGCACAACAGAAGTTGAACTCTAAAAAGGTCATGTCATCAAAGTCTTTGAAACAATTCAGACAATCTCATGTGTAACGGAGATGCCAACTTCATGGCGTCTCAAATTACGTGTAAGATATAGAAACACTTTCACATTTCTGAATAATCATGCAGAATAAAATCATATTTTATGAAATTTTTTTTTAATTTAAACACTGCTAGACCCTTTATATTTATAAACATACTATTTAGAGTTATTTTTGTTTTTAAAGTGTGACACCGATCATGCAATCATTACTTTTCACAAACGTATCGATGATGTCGTCCAAAAAGGTGTCTTAAGTACACACAGTGCCCATTCGCAGATTTTCTTCTAATCTATTTGAATCAAAGCAACATTAGGGCGAACATTCCAAGACTTTTTCAAAGACATTACTGTGTAAGAGCTACAAACACTTGTACGGTAAACATGAATAAAATCAAACATAAATGGTAAAAATGCCGAACAAAAATGTGATGCCATGTTTGAAAGCGTTCCATGCTTGTGTGTTTCAGGCACATTTAGCTCAGTGCCAGTAGCAATATTTGTGACAAATCTATACTTAATCAATTAGGACATGCAAAACAATACCCACTAATCAAAGCTATGGTAAATAAGTGCAAAATAAAAAACTTACCTTCAGATCTTTTGAGTGGCACTGAATAATGGTGTTGATCATGAACGTAAAAGTTGGAGAATGGTCGGACACCACACAATATTTTTGGCATTCATGCGCCATCCTCGTTAGAATGAGGTCACAAGTTGGAACACAGTATGCATTTAACCATCCGCAATCAGTTTATCTCCTTAAACCAGTTTCTGCATTAAATTAGTCCCTGATACAAGTACTTTTTGCAGATCTTGTACGTATCGTGAGACATGGACACCATGTCATCGATCGATAAATGTTTTTGTGTAATTATCAGATAAATGTCAATACACAAACAAGCGAATATTGGCTGCAAAAGAATCAACTCTCTAAACCGTTTTGGTTTGGTGGCTAAATACATTACATATATCGCTCCGCTCATCGGTTTTGCTGTGCATGGAGTCGGACACCGTGCGATACGCTCAAGACTCGTTCATATTTTTGTCGTTTTCTCCTAAATATAATGGTGATGAGCGCTCGATACCTTTTCTATTGCAAAATGCACTAGGGTTTTATTTAACATATTTTATACCATGTTACTCCCGCTGGCTAGATTAATATGTTTGTGAGATCAGATTTTATTTTTCCATGTCACAAAATGGCTGCTTACGACCCCCCCCCAAATTTGACACAAACATGATTGACAAAAAAAAAAAAAAAAAAAAAAAAAAAAAACTAGGATAGATAAGGAGCCAACACTGCTTCTGCAGATTATACATTAAAGTTGCTAACCGGAATGCATTTGGTCCAAGTTATATATAGTTTACTTAAATTAGTACGAGGCCTTGAATCAGCTACCCCCTTGTGATGAACGTTTCGAGAGAATGATCCATAACATTAACTGAAATCACAGGACCAACGCATTGACAGAGCAAAAATGTGTTTACTGCATCTTAAGTTTTATTCTTCATTTCTTGTCAGTACCTAAATTAGTGTGAACTTGATGGCCAAAATATATGACGAATGTGAAGAGTTGTAAAATGAGTTATTCTGGACATTTAGCAATCTTTCAAGGCAGTTTCCTTAAGTGATGCAAGCAGACAATTGTATCCTCAAACTACTGTCCAATGGACACTGGTAAAAATTTTTTTTTTTTTAATTTTTTTTTTAGCTTTGTTCGAGGTGCCATGGCATCTCGGGAGTTATTGTATCTTATCATGAGGTCATTCAGAGACAACACGTTACCTTTGACAAAATCACCATATGTAATTGCATACAAAACTTAACTGACTTTTTCATTAATCTATAGGATATCAAGCTGTACAAAGACAAGCCACTTCTGTCAATTGAGTATTGACTGGATTCTGAGTAATCAAAGTCAGAAAGTGAAAGTATAGTTGCAACTGCAGCACTAGCAGATAACAAGGAAAGACAAACAAATGCCTCTTGTGCTAGCAGTTCATGCTTTTCAGTTTAGTAGGGGCAAAGAGGCTTGAGATGTTGATATTCTGGAGTTGACATGAGCATACCTTCACCTTGCATCAAGTCACCAGCAGAAAAATTAGGATTGTTGATTAATTCTTTGCATCCGGCTCCGAACTCATAGAATTTTCATAGTTAAGGTTCTATTTTTTCATTAATGAAGCATGGGAAACAAATTTTGCATAATATTCAGTTGAAAGGCATACTTTCAGCTATGTGAATTCTACTTTTTTCTGATGTTGACAAAGTATGTTAAGAACATTTCTAAAAATGGGCAAGTGAACTCGCAGTTCAGTGTATTGCCAAAGGTATTCCAGTCATGGAGAGTTGCTGGAGGCTGAAGTTAGATCTTTGGGGGCCTGCCTTTTGTCGGGGATTGTCGAGAATGCACGTTGTTGAGAGAAATGGAGAACAATCAACCAGTGATGTAATATATTCAATAAATAGGTTAGCTTCCCAGTTCCACAAATTGGGAAGCAGACGACTTGAGCAGAAAATATTGTGGCCTTTACGGAAATGTTCTTGATGGCTGAATCTAAATATTTCTGGTATCAGTAGGTTATGTGAATAATCACTGCAAGATTGAGTGGAGGGCTAGATCCTCGGTTGGATTGATCTGATGCCCATCAAATATCCAACTGGTTGCTTAGACTGCAGACATCATGTTCAAAAGAAGTTAAACAATGCCAAGATTTGGCTGGTTACTTCCTTGATATAAACCTTGATTACAGGTGAAAAATGCCCTCTTGAATTGATTGTTAAGGCTTGATCAGAAATGAATCAAATATTCATATTATTTGTCAGACACTTGATATATGCAGCCAAGCTGACATTATTATTGCCGATAATTATTATTGTCAGTCTTAAGAATAGACCTTTAATGGAATGGAAGGAAATAGTAATTGGTATGTTACCATGCTTGTTGAACATCCATTCAGTTATTTTAATTTGTCCTTTTATTCATGATTGGAGTCTGTTTTTCCTTTTTTTGTCATTAGAGTAATTCCAGTGTTTAAAACAATTGTAACATGATGCATTATAACTTTTTTTCTTCCAAATGATAAATTGGAGAAAGCATGGTTCAGTTGTTTACATATAGTAATCAGGAATTGCTTTTTACAGACGCAGAAGAGGAGAAACAACGGGCGCTCCAAGAAGGGACGTGGGCATGTCAAGTTTGTGCGCTGCACCAACTGTGCTCGCTGCTGCCCCAAGGATAAGGCAATCAAGAAATTCGTCATCAGAAACATTGTGGAGGCTGCTGCAGTGAGAGACATCTCTGATGCCAGTGTCTATGAAGGTTAGTATGAGATGATGTTTTTACAGAAAATTCAGATGAGGTACAGCTTTGAAATTTGAAACCGGTGTCTTGAATTTTTTTGTTCTTGAGTGACAAATATGCTGCAAAGGATTCTTTCAGATTACTGATACAGTTTCTTCTTTTTTTTATTGATTGCTATCTGAATTCTTTCACTTGTTTTTACTTCAGGGTTCATTTCAAGTGATGATTCCATTTATTCTTGCCTGAACATAGTGGATTTTAAATGATCCAAAGTCGTGATTTCCATTTTGTTAGAGTCCCATTTTTAAGCTACCTCAAAACTTTTTGACTTGGTTAAGAAAGCATGGCTGTGTGTGTGTACTTCAATTTTTCTTTTTTCTTGTTTTTTTAAGTGAACATATAGTAATTTGCCAGGGATTGAATTCAGGATGAAGAAAGAGATAGTTAACTTCACTAACAAACAAATTGTTGCTTAAAGAAGGAAGTGTTAAAAATGGAAGTTTCATCAACTGTGACCAAAGAATATTTTTGAATATCAAATTTGTTTTTGTTTTCCTTCTGATGCCTGCAGTTGTTGGCAAGTTGAGACAGATGGTGAACAGAAAAGAACGTTTGCATTGTTTCAGTGTATGCTCTACCAAAGCTGTATGCCAAGTTGTTGTACTGTGTCAGCTGTGCCATCCACTCCAAAGTTGTCAGAAATCGTTCTCGAGAAGCCAGAAAAGACCGCACACCTCCAATCCGCTTCCGCCCTGTCAGGGTAAGTTGGGCATTGCATAACAAATGCCAAATACGTTTTTAAGTACAGAAGTTGATAAATTGATGTAGGGACTTTGAATTGATGTGCACAAGCTATCTGCATAATGCTCTACTTGTTCCTACTGCTTTTGTTACCATCATACCAGTCAGTTCTAAGGATTTGTTAGTGGGGTAATGCTGGCTTTGTTGACAATAACTAGTATCTTGCACAAGTTGGATCTGCAGCAGTGCTAGGAAAATGGCTGCCAAAACATGACCCAGTGCCCAGGTCAGGCCCTGAGAAACGTGCTAGCGGTACTTGGTGATTCCAAGCAGACACCCGTCCAAGTCCCTGCTTAGCATGAATGATTGGAGTAAACATTGGGACTTTCAGCTTGACATAGCCCTAAGCAAGGGCTCCATCAGTTTCCAAAAGAAACTGAACCCTCAGAAGAGTAAGTTAATCTGCAAGTTTCTGAAAACGGTTAATTGTAAAATATTATTGAACTGGAGTGCAGATTATATCCAAACTTCTGAAAAATTCTTTGAAGTGCTCAGCTGCAGAGGGCCACTGACCCACTCCAATCACCCCACCCCCTTTCTTTACCCCATATTATGCTGCTGCTTTTGGATCCCTGTCTTGTTTCAAGGTTTGTTTTTGTCTTTAACCCTCTTCAGTATGCACTTACCTGAGCTTAGTTACGCCGAAAACCTACGGCAAGATAAGTAACTCTGCAATTTGAACATGGTTACCCAATTTGAAAATTAATTTAAAAGAGAGGAAAGGAAATAATGAAATGAAAATAATTAAAAAAATTCCAACGAATATATATGTTGCTATATCATAAGTTTGAAGAATGTTACATGAGCCATTTACTCAGGGGAAAAAAAATCTTCTTCAGAACTTTCTTCCGAATCGTTGATCATATCTGGAACCTCGTCCCAGTCGAAATCTAGGTCACTGTAAGCTTCATTGCCCAGCACTTTAACTAAGTCTTATGCCGTAAATTCTACAAATCACAGTATCTTCACCACTAAATCTCGTTATAGAACGGCAGAAATCAAGGTTAGCCATGGTGAAAAAAACAGCATTTCGACCACAAAACTTTAAAAATTCATAACTCGAGAACTACGGCACGTATCGACTTGCGTTTTTTTTTTTTGCAAACGGAAGTGAATGGCTACAGGAAGAAGGAAGTCATGTTCTCGCGAGACTTCCTTTTCTACGAGAAACAGGCGGCGCCCATTGTTGCCACGTGTCTTACCGGGCACTAGCAGGCGCTCAGCCTTTTGGCAGTGTGTCCAGTTAGGCGCTAGCGGGCGCACGCTTGTCAAGAGAGTTAATTTACAGATTTAATCCATGGAAGTGTCTGGGATGTGTGTTTACATGTTTGCATACAGTGACTGATCAGAGATTTCTGCTTGAGCCATGAAACATTGTGACATTTTTTTGTTTGGAAAAATCATGTATTTCCTTAACATTTATTGGTGAAATTTCGTCCGAGTTTGTATGCATAATGGACGTATAAACTGACCATTGATTTAAATCAAGAACGGATAATTTTTCAATGGTTCAGTGTTTGTTTTTATTCTTTATTTCTCAAATTTCATTGGCACATATTACATTTGCACTTTTTGCATAGTTCATATTAGAGGCTAATAGTGGATTGTGCATTTTCACACACGCCTTTTAGAATTTAATAAAACAACACAAACACACGGACGCACACACATGCGCGCACATACACACACACTTACAGACATACACACACACAAAGGCTTTTTTGTGACGGTCCCAGGGAATGATGGTGTAATCAAGAACATTAACAGAATATTTCTGCTTTGGTGTATGTGTGCAGGTGCTATGTGCCTGTGATATGTGGGCAACTTCATTATTGAAATGAAATGTTCCATGCAGGTCTAATCCATTTTGTTCATGAATTCCAAATTTCAGTTGTGAAAATGTGCAGCAGCATCTAGAACAATTACTGCTGACTTGTACTCGCTGTAATTGAAGCAGACTTTGTATTGATTGCATAAATCTCAAACGTCTAGTGACAAAAAGCAAGCCCACAAGTAAAACCTTTTGTCTGAGCGCAGAGAGGTCCAGTGTATTGACAGGAGAGAGAGCAAGCATGGAGAAAGTGGTAGATTTGACAGGACGGTGTGTGTGATGTGTGCAGGAAGGAGGAGGACAGGGCCCCAGGATGGGAGGTCAGGGAGGGCAGGGGGCTCCAGGCCCTCGCTAACATCACTGCACTATGTGCTGGGTGAAATAAACGCTCTCTGAATATGAAGAAAAAAAGGTGTTCGAGTTTTCGTGTGCATGTCATTTTTTTGTGAGAGAAAATGCACACGTTTTTGTGTGCTTGTGAACATCTGAAATGTTCGGTTTCAGATTTTCAAAGGTCAAGGCATGTAGATGTGTGATTAGGGCTTTATCACAAGGTTTTTTTTTTTTTTTCAGTGCAGAAGTTTTTTTTGTTATAGTCGTCTGCTTTTGATTCATGGTGTTATTGGATATTTTGGTAGTTTTGAAAAAAATTTTTTTTTTCCAGTGATAGAATTTACATAGTCATCTTTACCAGGTCAAGAGACAATTTAGCTTCTTGACAAGTAGTCCAAATCAGGGTCACCACAAATGTTGAATTAAGTCATGCTGTGTATGGTCTGGCCAGCCAAAATGTCCATTTCAGGGTCATCACAAAAGATGTCAAATCATGCTGCTTATGGTCTGGCCAACCAAAATGGCCGTAGAACAGGGTCGTCACAAATGATGTAAAGTTAAGCTGCTTATGGTCTGGCCAACCAAAATGGCCGTAGAACAGGTCGTTACAAATGATGTAAAGTTAAGCTGCTTATGGTCTAGCCAACCAAAATGGCCATAGAACAGGGTCGTCACAAATGATGTAAAGTTAAGCTGCTTATGGTCTGGCCAACCAAAATGGCCGTAGAACAGGGTCGTCACAGATGATGTAAAGTTAAGCTGCTTATGGTCTGGCTAACCAAAATGGCCATAGAACAGGGTCGTCACAGTTGATGTAAAGTTAAGCTGCTTATGGTCTGGCCAACCAAAATGGCCATATGTTGCTTATGGTCTGGCCAACCAAAATGGCCGTAGAACAGGGTCGTCACAAATGATGTAAAGTTAAGCTGCTTATGGTCTGGCCAACCAAAATGGCCATATGTTGCTTATGGTCTGGCCAACCGAAATGGCCATATATCAGGATCATCACAAATGTCAAGTTATGCTGCTTAAGGTGTAGCCAACCAAAATGGCTATTTCAGGGTCATCACAAATGATGTTTTAAGTTAATGCAATGAAAACAAAGTACAATTTTGAGTTTGAAAGATGAGTTCAGTTCTGTGTACAGAACAAGTAGGAAAAAAGTGAATCCTTCATGTCTAAACGAAACGGAGGACTTAGTTTCATGGTTAAATTTCTGTTGCTGGTGTTACTGCACTCACTTTGTACTTTAAATTTGTTAGTTACCTAGTTTTTAATTCATTTGTTTGGGTATACTTCATTTCTTATTGTGTTCAGCATGCAGTTTCAAACATTTTTGTATGCCTTTTTTCTTAAAACAATTTCTGTATTTGGTCACGGCAACCATAGCCACTTGACATACTGTAGCTCATCCGTGCATAAATTCCACAATCCACCATCTGTAGATCTTCAAATATAAGATTCCAACGGTGTCCACTAATTGGCACCTTACCCATTAGGGAAATTGCCAGTTCTACCAATGTGAGAGCTGTTCTGTGCAGAGTTGAATCCATTTTGTTGTGGCGAGTTTCATACTAGGAAGACTGAGGTATGAAAGGAGCGCTAGCAATATTGGTGATCAGCCAAACTCCTACACACACGCACACACAAACGGAACAGACCTCAAGGAAACAAAAAATGGCCATAAGAAAATATTTCATAGCTACGAACAAAATAGCTTAAAGGAAAAGAAAAAGAAGAAAAGAAAGAAAAGAAAAAGAAGCGTACAGAACAAACACCCAGTGCTTTGACAAACTATCTTTATTTTTTTTTACAGAACAAGATTTGCATGAATAGCACAAAGGAAAACGTCCAGTACCATTTAATAAACAAATGATAGACAAGTAAATAAATGATATGTAAACGAAACGGACATTTTTGTTTTCTTACTTAAAACTTGTTACTGGTATTGCTGAACTGAAAAAAAAAAATTCATGCTATGCTGTCATTGTACATTTAATAAGTCGTCTAGGACTAGGTTTTGATTCATTTGTTTTTGAGATTGTTAATTTTCTGTTGAAATCCGTGTCATTGCCAGCAGCACCTTCTGATTATCAGTTTTTTTTTGTCTAGTTCTACAGTACCTTCTGTATTCTTGATCGAAGTGACAGCAATTTAGTGTTGCACATCTAATATTTTTTCATAAAACCAACTAACCATCGTTGAACATGAACAGTATGTTAAATCTGTTTTCATTTGAAAGGAAAAAAGCAAATCATACAGCGATATGAATAATATACATGCACATACACACATACACATGCAGGAGTACATGACAGTAACATGGCACTTCTTCATTTTCTTTTGTCATAACAAAACCACCAGCTTGGTGGCTCGTAGATACAAGAACTTCAGATAATAATCATGCAACCCATCCACTTCCACACAATCAAATGTACAAGAAACGAACAAAAACGCCACATACCCTCAAGTTCCATTTTCATTCACAAGAACACACTTAAACATACAACTCCAAATGCCATGGATGAAATAAAATACCTGTAAATATCAAAACTCTTAATCAAAAACTTTCTGATTGCGGCACAAAACTGCAACATGATAGATACTCGCAATGAAAAGATCGTCTAAAAAAAAATCTTGCATAAATGGTAGCAAACTGTCAAAAAAAAAGAAAAGCGATGAACAAACGAATCGCATGACAAAACGTGATGTTTCGACCTCTTAGGTCTTCTTCAGGCAAGACACGAAGCAATTAGAACAACGAAAATGAACGAGCAATCACTTATCTTCAATTACTTCAGCGTAAGATAGGCGTTGAATCGTAAGTGATTGCTCGTTCATTTTCATTGTCCTAATTGTTTTGTATCTTGCCTGAAGAAGACCTAAGAGGTTGAAACGTGTCATGTTTTGTCTTGTGATTTGTTTGTCCATGTTTTTTTTTTTTGGCTGTTCACTAACATTTTAAGATTTGTTTAGATTTCCACCTGCAGTCGTCTCGCTTTGCAACTGTGTCTAGAAAAATATACATCCATGAAAATTAAGATCAATTAATTAGTAGATAACGAACAATAGATGTAAACAAAATATGTATGTCATTGAATGAATATATAAACAAAATATGTATGTAACTGAATGAACGAACAGATGCATGAATAAACCAATGCTGTGTCAAGAACAGTAGGGAAGAGAATCCATCGATCTTTACTATGAATCTAATTGGGTGGGGCAGGGAGCATAGAGTGGTAAAGACTTCTAAAAAACATGCCTACATGCCTGCATGTAAACATATACCAGCACACAGTATGCTGTGTGACACACTGCACTACTCTCCACTTGGCACAAGCTGAGTCGGCAAACTGCCTGTAGTTCACAGAAGATCTCGCACAGCAATGTAAGTTCATGGACTAATCTCGCATGATTTCGGTGGGGTTGGCCGACTCTCGCCAATTCAGCACAATTTTAACCTACCATGCACAGGCTGAACAGCCTCTATGCAGGTCATGGAGATCAAGGAAAAATACAGAGTTTAAAGAGAGTTATTTTCTAGGACTGGAAATGCATGAACTTGCGGTTGAAAGTCATGGAGAAGTCGTCAAATCAAAGCTCAGAAACACAAATGCTTGTTAAGGATGTGTATGTGTCGGCGCAAAAATAAAGTGAAGATCTAGCCCATTCCCATTCCAGGCTTCGCAGAAATGGACATTTCATGACGACAGCAATACATTCGTGTGTGAAAATAGCTGATCTGGTCAATGGAAATAAGTGTCAATATGGCAAAGGAAAGTCGTGGAATTTTGAACTTGTCAACCCACATATAATCCACGCTCCACAAGAAGACATGAACACAGGTCATTAACGCAGAGCGAACAAAAAATAATTATATGGATATGTCTACAAAGGGACTTGGACATCACACATAACAAGGTTATGAAAAATGGACCCAATTAGCATTTTGTGGTCGTAGACAATGGCAGACGTGGACCCAGAAATTAGTTCACCATGGTCATAGAAGAGCTCCTCAGCCGATGTGATGTTTCCATCTTTCACTTTAAAATGTAGTACCTGCAGCAATAACAATGACAACGTTAGTTTTCTTTACCTTTTTTTCTGTTATCTTTTAGGTCATGATTTGTCACATGAGTAAGAGACATCTTTCTTTCTCGGGGGGGGGGGGGGGGGGTGTGAAGGCAAACAGGAATGGCTAGTTTGGAATATTTCGTGCATCTACATACGATATCTCTTTCTCTGAGTAGTCAATATTGATTTATCTATATAGATGACACTGGAGTTCTTAGAATGATGCGTGGAGTAGGCCATTTTAATACCCTCCCCTTCGTTTGATACACATCTTTTTCTCTGAATAGTCAATTTCCATCTACATACAGATGACACTGGAGTTCTTAGAATATGGAGTAGGCCATTATAACACTCTCCCCTTCATTCTCCCCCCCCCACCCCCTTCCCTTTTACGTCTGTGTGGCTTTCATAGTCAAATTTGTCTGTCTGCCCTTTCTTCCACTGCCCACTCTGCCAACATGTGAATGCATCAATGCTTCTGCGGCTGTTCTGTTTGGCGTTGTATGTCTTCACTCCCCTCAATAGTTTTCTTTCCTCTTCTTTGTCATCACATAGCTGCCATACATGAATATAACATTCGCATTAACAACAATGATTTTAACAGAGCAACTTCCCCCCCCCCCAACAACCCCTTCCCCTCCCCCCTGCCTAGCTAGCACCAACTGAAGAAGGTGAAAGCTCACCTGCGAAGGAGCCAAGTAGGCAAGTGGGTTGTCCAGGTGGTGCATGATCTTGTGGCCTATGGGGTGGCAACCAGCATACAGATCTCCAGTCTTCTGATCCACCAAAACATTGTCCGGCACAGTATGCAAAGGGAAGATCTGTTGGGAGAGAAACCCATGCATGAAGAAATTCACCTGTCCTAGACATGCAAACCATCGGGAAAAATCCCACAACCCTCTGCCATTTAACAGGGAGGAATTGAGGGACAGCTGGAGGTAAACTGGGGGGGGGGGGGGGGGGGGGGCCACCGCAGACAAGTATTTCAGCCCTGACCTCAGCCCTGAACTCGTACTCTAAGGGGCCCGGGCTGTATCCAGGTGACGACTTTTGGATGCCCTACCACAGTCGGATTTTTTTTTCTGCTGTCATGATTTGCACACTTTCTGGATGGCTGGGTGCAATAAGGCTAATTCACCCTGTGAAGGATGTCTTAATCACACAGCCAAACAGATCCTTGTTGAAAGCTGGGAATTTAAAGCTTTGTGCACTTTTGTTTCTTCTTGATCAGATGCAGCTGGAGCTTTTTTTTTTGTATCTGCCTCTGGTATTGCATTCAGGGATCTGATCCTCTTCACATCGGATTATGAGAACCATTTCATGAGATAATAGGCTGATGGACCTATAATCCCTCCTGCTTCAACCTCTATGATAAGAAATTTATTTGGAAGCCAGATTTCCTCAAGTTGCAGACCACACTGGCGTGTTTCTCAACCTCAGAGATGCAAATTTGCTCCACTCTATTTTCATATTGGTCAGCAAGTTCCACCTTAACATTTTGTCTTGAAGAACCTGAGTGGAGTACTTCAACTGATACAATGCCATTCTTCCTGTTGATCTCTGGGTGGTTTGAAAGATCTGCTGTGATGGTCTATGTCTTGCATGGACACAGGCTGATGAGCATTCCAGTGCACACATACACCAGTGTCTTCATGCAACACAAGACCAGGCTTCTGCATGCACTCTTGTATTCCATCTTTCCTGTATGCGTGTGGGAAGAAGAATCCAAACCGTGGAAATGAGATGATACTACAAGATAATAAACAACAGATTTACTGATCAGATCTTGTTGGCAATGAATAAGTGCACCAAATCATCAAGCAACACATCGGATAATATGAAGATCTGCTCACATCAGGAAAGAAGTAAAAACTATGATGATATGACTATTTAACAAGATCCATTGGCCTTCCTGAAACAGTCCTCCAGGGAACAGTGGACAAAAGGAAATAAAGGGAAAAACAGGAAAAGAAAAATAGAAACAAACAAACAAATGAAGGACTGACAGCACTGCAGAATGGACAAGAAAAGTGGCTGCTATTTGCTGACGGCTTTGATTTGAAAACCAAAAAGTGGTGTGTTTTTTTCTCCCTCCCAGCTCATACTGAGTGTAAAAATGAATGAACAGGACTCCCTGTTTTCTGTGAATTTATGGATTTCAGTGAAATGTAAAAATGAGAAAATGACACAAAAACATTTCAGCTGAAGGAAAAAATTCAGAGAAAAAACAAAGTGACAGTGGAATCTGCACAGCCCTGGTTACATTTTTGATACACTAGCAGATGACGCTGATGTCACAAAATCACATGTCATAATGCCCTTGTTTCATGAGTTTGGTGTTCTAACAGATCAGTTTCCTGGTATGTGAATGTTATATGAAAAGGAAGTTGGTAGTTTTTTTTTGTTTAAATTAAAAAAGAGTTGGTTTAAAGTGTGACGTAAGAATCGAATAACAATGACTTAGTTGAAAACACTATATTGACTTAGTCTAAAATACTAGATGGTTGACAAGTTTCACTGTATCTGTTGCATTTGGAGTTTTAGTGAATGACTGTCATGTCAACTGCAGAACACTATGACTATAATATGAATCTTGGTGAGGCTGACATGCAAGAGTGTACCTGTTTGAATGCCAGTTGCACTGAACATCTAAGATGCAATATGCATCCAAGCATGGTGACCATTGTGACAAACCTCACTGGGTTGACATGACTCTACCCAGACCTTTCAAGTGCTATGCTTTTCAGAGTAGAATACTACAATGTCATTGACAATCATACGCTGCACCGCTTGGTGACAAAGTGTTATGTCTGAATTAAGGAAAAGAAGCACACATTCTCCATGAGTTTAACAATGGCTTAAATAGAATGTAGACAATGTAGATCTTTATACGTGGACTTATTTCCTTAGGAAATGGCCAAGTTCAGTAAGATGATGAAAAAAAATGGAAGAAAAATTGCTAAAGATTAAATTTTGCCTCCTTGTCAACTTTTTTCAATGTTGGCTATTTTATTTTATTTTTTATGGGTCAAGTCAAAACCAAGTGATAACTACATCTGCCTTCTGAGTCCACCATCATGTCATGAATGAAGTGAAGTGTGACAAAGTGCTACAGAGTCTGCCTTGTCTCATTGCATAAGAGTGCTATGCTTGAATTTGGAAAGCTACACTTAACATGTCAAAATGCTACATTTTGTGCTTTTGAGACCTCAGCAGCTCTGTATTCAGTATACATACTGGTACAATGTGAAATTTAATTCATCCCTCTTCCAATGGCATTAACAACCCAGTACAATGACAATAATATGAAACCTCACAGGGCGGACATGCAAGAATACCTGTTGCAATGTGAGAGAGTTGTCTTGGTTTCTCCTGTACACTCTGATCTCACGTCCCAAACAGGCTGCTACATATATGTACCTACAGACATAGGCAACACAGTTAATTGCTTCATATACATGGCAGTGAATGGAATCAGATCTGCAAATTGCCTCAGATATTCTGCCAACATATTCCAAGCTTATCAGTTTTGCACTGATGAGGTTTATGTATAATGTACACACAGATTCATGTGGTGACCATCTTCAACAGAACAACTGAAACTGAAAAAAGGGCTATGTGAATAAATGTGATCTTTGTTATCACAACATGATACAGAATAATCATTCTTCAGATCCTAGCACAAACCATATCAGTCCCCATAAGTGATCACAGGGACTACTAATCTCTCTTAATACTAAACAATACTGATATAAACCAGCTGTAACCATCAACATAAATGATTCCTTACTGATCCATGCATTTATCTGGTCTTGCTAAAATCTTACACAAACAGCATCTTACATATTACAATGTCTCTGGGCAACCAATCATCTAATACTGCATATTGAAATAAAGAATATCATAAGATGTGTCTGTTTCCATACATGATTCTACTGATCCCTAATTCATGAACAAAATTACATGACCTGTACTTATGAAAAGTAAGTGATTGATTCATACTGTCCCTTATTATTACCCAATGGAAATTTGGCATATGTACCTGTACTTATGAAAAGTAAGTGATTGATTCATACTGTCCCTTATTATTACCCAATGGAAATTTGGCATATGTTGTATCTGTCAATACACACTGTGTCACTAATCCATACCTCCCTGATTCCCTGGGTAAAAAGTGGACACACACAAGATTTTGTCTGAATATAACTACTTTCACAACAATGTAGAAAAGCCCATTAACCTTCATTTCTTTGTCTTCATGGATTTCATGATTTTGAAGCTCATTATCTGAATATCTGATTTAGTGAAAACATGTTTGAATTTCCAAATATCATCCCACCCTCCACTCCCACTCCTCCCTAAAAAGCAGTCTTGACAGTCTTTTTTTCCACTCTGAAGGATGAAGTAAAAATAGCGGAGAAGAGCAGAACTAGTATTCTAAGCATGTTTGGAAGTACATTGTACGTTCTACTATTTGAAGCAGTCGAATCTTCTGTGTTCCTGACCATCTCAGATGGCAAGTCAAAAGAGTACATGAAATGGACAAAATCTGCTGCAATGACTATGCTAACCCTCTCTCCCTTCCTCCAGTTTTTCCTGGAGCTCGAGGGACAAGACAACAAAATGTTGAATGGGGCCTGTGGGCCAGTACTACCTGGACATATTCATTGGTGAAGGAAGTTCCGATTTAGCAGTACTACCTGGACACATTCAATGGTAAAGGAAGTTCCGATTTAGCAGTACTACCTGGACACATTCAATGGTGAAGGAAGTAGAGATTTAGCAGTACTACCTGGACACATTCATTGGTGGAGGAAGTTGGATTTAGCAGTACTACCTGGACACATTCATTAGTGAAGGAAGTAGAGATTTAGCAGTACTACCTGGACACATTCATTAGTGAAAGAAGTAGAGATTTAGCAGTACCACCTGGAATCTTTCATTGGTGAAGGAAGTGGAGATTTAACAGTACTACCTGGACACAGATTTAGCAGTACTACCTGTACACTTTCATTGGCAAAGGAAGTGGAGATTTAGCAGTACTACATGGACACAGATTTAGCAGTACTACCTGGGCACATTCATTTGTGAAGGAAGTCCAGATTTAGCAGCACTACATGGACACAGATTTAGCAGTACTACATGGACACAGATTTAGCAGTACTACCTGGGCACATTCATTGGTGAAGGAAGTCCAGATTTAGCAGCACTACATGGACACAGATTTAGCAGCACTACATGGACACAGATTTAGCAGTACTACATGGACACAGATTTAGCAGTACTACCTGGGCACATTCACTGGTGAAGGAAGTCCATATTTAGCAGTACTACCTGGACACATTCATTGGTGAAGGAAGTGGAGATATAGCAGTACTACATTCACTGGTGGAAGAAGTCGAGATTTTAGCGGAGATGGGAAAGAAGTGGGCGGGGTCATAATTTAAGCCTGCAGATGGACAGTCCACCTGGGGGATCCACACTGTCCTTCATCAATAATCTCCAGGTGAAGGCATACTTCCTCCATGTTGTTTTGAAGTGGCACTCGAGGCTCACAACAGACCTCCATGACTCAGAGTGAGGGGGAAGTGGAGGGTGGAGTGGGATAGAGAGAAAGGGAGGGAGGAGGGAAAGAAAGAGAATCCCCCCCCAGCTTTCTACCTGCCTTGCAAGAGTCTGTTTGCCTTTCTACAGCTCATGATACCAATGTGAGGAGAGGGAAGCATACTATAGTGTCACCACTGATCTGATATTTATGCAGATCTTTTTTAAAGTCCGATGCAAATCTATGTTAAAAATCTAGACTTTCTTCTGGACCACTTGGCTTAATAAATGAATTCTGACTCCACATTATAATGCAGCTGTGCAATAATCCCGTCTCCCCCCTCCCTCCTACCCCAAGAAAAACACTCCATCATTCACTTCCATTCAACTGATGGTACTTCTCTCACCTAGCCCACATCAACACTCTATCATTCACTTCCATTCACTGACGTTACTTCTCTCACCTAGCCCACATCAACACTCTATCATTCACTTCCATTCAACTGATGTTACTTCTCTCACCTAGCCCACATCAACACTCCATCATTCACTTCCATTCACTGATGTTACTTCTCTCACCTAGCTGACTGCTACTAAAGATCATATCAGGGCTGTCACCACATCAACACTCTATCATTCACTTCCATTCAACTGATGTTACTTCTCTCACCTAGCTGACTGCTACTAAAGATCATATCAGGGCTGTCACCACATCAACACTCTATCATTCACTTCCATTCAACTGATGTTACTTCTCTCACCTAGCTGACTGCTACTAAAGATCATATCAGGGCTGTCACCACATCAACACTCTATCATTCACTTCCATTCAACTGATGTTACTTCTCTCACCTAGCCCACATCAACACTCTATCATTCACTTCCATTCAACTGATGTTACTTCTCTCACCTAGCCCACATCAACACTCCATCATTCACTTCCATTCACTGATGTTACTTCTCTCACCTAGCTGACTGCTACTAAAGATCATATCAGGGCTGTCACCACATCAACACTCCATCATTCACTTCCATTCAACTGATGTTACTTCTCTCACCTAGCTGACTGCTACTAAAGATCATATCAGGGCTGTCACCACATCAACACTCTATCATTCACTTCCATTCAACTGATGTTACTTCTCTCACCTAGCTGACTGCTACTAAAGATCATATCAGGGCTGTCACCACATCAACACTCTATCATTCACTTCCATTCAACTGATGTTACTTCTCTCACCTAGCTGACTGCTACTAAAGATCATATCAGGGCTGTCACCACATCAACACTCTATCATTCACTTCCATTCAACTGATGTTACTTCTCTCACCTAGCTGACTGCTACTAAAGATCATATCAGGGCTGTCACCACATCAACACTCTATCATTCACTTCCATTCAACTGACGTTACTTCTCTCACCTAGCTGACTGCTACTAAAGATCATATCAGGGCTGTCACCACATCAACACTCTATCATTCACTTCCATTCAACTGATGGTACTTCTCTGACCTAGCCGACTGCTACTAAAGATCATATCAGGGCTCTCACCACATCAACACTCTATCATGAAGACACAGCACAAGTAAAAAAAAATATCAGATATAACTTATATAGAAATATGGGTATTCAAATAATAACACTGTCTGAACTGACAAGCCTACAAACAAAAGGCACTCTCTCATCTGTAAACAAATACCATTCTAGTGAAACCTGAAGAAAATTGAACATCTGCAAAATGAAGTCAAAATGACACTGATATAAAATCAAAAGTAATGCAAAACAAAATAAATGCATGCAAGTTTAATAAAACCATAAACCAAAGCATACACACACAACATTTGAGGAAGTAGCGAAAGAAACTGAAACTACTGACGGCTGACAAGCACACTGACAAAAACCAACACATTAATCTGACAGTGCTTTAAACCACAAAAGTAAACAACAATGAAGAAACAAAGGAAGCAGCCAAATTATACTACAACAATCAGCAGATCTTAATCAGATACTGGAGAAGAGATAATAATCAAACAATTCTGAAACAAATACTGAAAAAAAAGTCACAGAACTCAAGAAGGAAAACCAATGACAAAAAAAAGCAGTAAACAAACGAAAAATGCCAACCACTGAAATCAGCAGTTCCAAACCAAGGCACAAAGGACAAGATGCAGGCTGACATAGCAGGACGGTTCACACCCATCTGGAGGCCTGTCAGGACAAACAGGGGACAAGACTCACTGCCGATCACCCACAACAGCTGACGCCAGGCCGCAGGCCCCCATCAAGCCCAGGACGGTCTCCTGACACAGACTGTGCTCACAGAACACCAGGCTGGCCCAGGGCATCAGGCCCAGCGTCTCCACCATCATTCGCCCCCAGCTGTGGTCGCTGAACCTGTTGCTCAAGTAAAAACTGCTGTTGCTCACCGCCACCACATCGCTCACCCTGCAACCCAGCCATCAGCAGGCCGGCGTTAGACCTCCGCTGGCTACACTGCAGTGGTCTGCTGCACAGCGCAGTCATTGTGATGCACATGCATGCATATTCATTGGGCCTTTGTCCATCCTGCTTTTTTGAAATGCATGTTTGTTTACATGTTGAAATACATGTTTGTTTACATGTTGAAATACATGTTTGTTTACATGTTGAAATACATGTTTGTTTACATGTTCATTTTGACCACTCATGCTCGATCCATATCAACTGAGAGCCTGACATCATCAAGCTCAGATTTCCTTGGGCGTTAGCTTTACTCAATACAGAAAGATAGTGGATTCAAAGAAAATGACCTCTGTATAATCACAAAAGCATAATGTGCAATTTTGAGTTTCTGGTCCGTTTTCATTTAATTCATCATAGGCAGCATAACCATATGCATGCATGTGCATGTCTTAGTTGGAACACGCTTTGCGCAGACATCATCAAGCAGATCCTGCCCTGTGCAGCAGATTGGGCCAGACAGCCAGCTGTGACCTTTGTAACCTGCTCCTTGTCAGCTCAGTTAGCATGAGACAGGACTGTCCTGGCTTCATCTTACCTCTTGTCCGCCGACATGACAATTCCATTGGCAGACTTTATGCCTTCATCCACAGTAGTGTAGTCTTTGCCATCGAAGTACACCACATCGGTCCAAGGAAGCAGAAGCAAGATTTCCAGCAGTTGTCCGAGGTGACTGTTGAAGTACTGAAAGTTGGTGAAATAGAAACTGTTCTCTCCTGTGGGCTGCACACTGTTCACTCTGAAATACGCAGCACTTGCAGGTTAGACACTTTTTTCCAAGGCGTCGGTGGGCACTTCTAACCATAGATTGTTCAAAAAGGTTATCCAAGTGTAGTACTAGCCACGACTTTGTTTTATGTCATTGGTTTTGAAGGTGTATGCCACTGTTTTGTTCGAATGTCTTTACCTCATTGTTAAGCCAAGTAAGTCATGAGAATATTGCAGTTCTGCCTCTGCTCACTGCTTCGTTATCCATGCGCTACTTTGAGGTTGTGTCAAAGCTGTCAGGGGAGGCAAGTTCATGGGGCTGTTGTAGGGTGGACAGGTTGGCATTATGCCCCCTGACAGGGGTGTTCACTCATTCTGCTGCTGTGACTAATGATAATTCCTGTCGGAAAGGGATAATGGTGAGGGGAAGGGGAAAGGGGAGGAAAGAAAGAGGCAGGGACGGGGAAAAAAGGGGGAAGGGGTACCATGGGGGGTGAGGTCCTGCACCATTATGCTGGGTTAAAAACTAAGGGAAGGGGTACCATGGGGGTGAGGTCCTGCACCATTATGCTGGGTTAAAAACTAAGGGAAGGGGTACCATGGGGGGTGAGGTCCTGCACCATTATGCTGGGTTAAAAACTAAGGGAAGGGGTACCATGGGGGGTGAGGTCCTGCACCATTATGCTGGGTTAAAAACTAAAAAGGCACCACTGAACACCTCCAATGCAATTCAAAAGCACACAAATAACCACCGATCACCTTTTCTTAAAGTTAAATTGTGATATTTTTCATGCCATTAGTGACAACTTGTTACCACCATCACCACAGAGAAAATTTGTACACTGTGAACTTTTCCCCCTTATCACTCTGGTGATCATGCTGTGGTGTGTGTGTGTGTGTGTGTGTGTGTGTGTGTGTGTGTGTGTGTGTGCATGTGTATACATTATCTATCTATCTTCTATCTCACAGCCGTCCGGCCCAGATGAAAATCGCCCTCTTTAGTTTCTGGCTTACATGCACAGCTGACGACCCCACGCTGTGACCTTCACCTCTGTGTAGGGAAAGTGCGGAGCGTGGGAACAGCGCTCTGGCACATGCAGACAGCGAGAAATGCCAGATTCTTGTGCTGATACAGGATATAATTTACTCTGTGTGATTCGTGTGTTGTGCTTCTTCTTTGTGCCATTTGATATAACTTTGGTACCTCCCGCATTTGTGTGCATCCTTCTGTTTTTTTTTTTTGTGGGTGTTATGCGTTCTCATCAGTTGGCCGGACAGTGGTGTCAGTGAAGTGCTAGGTGGTTCTGTATAGCCTAGTGTGATGCATCGCAGCGTGGGAGCTGTGGTGCTAAGACATCGTACATCCACCAAGTGCTTATTTCTCTCTCTCACTGTGCATACATGAGAGTAAGCGTGTGCAAGCGAGTATCCAAGCGTGCTCTCATGGTACAGTAAGCTGTGATACCTAGTGATTTCTCTCACTCTCGCTGTGTGTGTGTGTGTGTGTGTGGGTGCGGGCATGCGCGTGCGTGTGTGTGTGTGTATGTGTGTGTGTGTGTGACCGACCCTGCATTGTCTAGTCTTGTTGCTTACATGTAGGCCTACTTCATTCCGATCTTTTGTACGTGTGTGCGTGTTTGTAGCGCCAACAATGGCGGAGGCGTTTGCACACAACTTCAGTGAACACAAAAGATTCTCTCTCTCTCTCTCTCTCCCCAGTTCATATGCATGTTACCAAATTGTGTGACCCAGTTGTGAGTAGGCCCACTATGAAGATGAAAATGCGACAACATTTTGCATTAGTGTGTGTATATGTCACATCAGTTTCAAATGATTTGAATGGGGGAAAGTACAAGGTCATGTAGGATGCATTTCATTGTTTATAACTAACATCTGCATGTGTAGCATGCTAAAATCCTGCTTTACTAAAAGCATGGTGTGGCTGTGATAGAATCAGTATCGGCATGCTTCACAAGCATGTACAGCACACAGATAAACAAACAAAACATGCCTAGGCCGTAGTAGGGAAACTGCCACCGTGTTCTCAGTGTAGCTGACCAGTGCCAACAGTGACTGTTGTTGGGGCCCTCTACCAGCTGTCAGGTAGGCATACCGTGAATAACTTTCTGTCAGTTGTAAAGGAAAGATATGCATGTCCAATATGTTTGAGTTTGAGCGTGATTGAAAGGGGGATGCATGCTTTCCACCGAGTTGAACTTTCATTTCACTTTGTGTGTGTTCGTTAGTCTGTTTCAATCGTTTTTTTTGTTGGCAAATCTTTGTGGTGCTTGCCAGCAATGCGTATGAAAGAAGACCCGTTCATGTTTGGTATCATTCTGTCAGACAAAGACCCCACAATTCAGTGGCATCAATTGACCACAGTTCGCTACATTCTGGCACAAAGTATTAATGAAGAAACATAGCACCCTAATTCCAACACGCTACCAACCAGACAGCTAGTATCACATTACGCAGAGGGAGGAAAGCTTGTGTGAGGTTAGTGCGAGGAAGCTGGCAGCTGTAGGCTGCAGTGCGCTGTTTAATCAAACTGCGGCCATCTCCACCCCTCTCTTCTCTCCTTTCCTCTGCGACCGAAAGGCGGTCCGAGGTTATTGCCCTTCTCTTCTACTAAGTATTCCTATGCGGACAAGTGTGATCTGTCTATCTATCTATAAATTTGTATGCATGCAGGTGTGTTCTGTGTACATCTATGCATAATCTTACGTATGTCTGCTTGTGCGTGTAATAAGGTCAGAAATGTGAAAATCTGTTTTCCTGAAATGTGTGGATTTATATTCATTAATAATAAGCAGTTTACAACATGCTGTGTTTGGGGTTCTGTTTATGTACATCCCTCTATCATATTAATGTTTAAATTTATTAATGTGTACTTGCAATGTTTATATACATCCCTCTCTAAATGTTATTTATCATGTGTACTTATGCCAATGTTTATATTGACTCACCTCTCTTAAATGTTATTTTATTCACTTGTGTAACTTATGTTCACATGTGTATTAATTATACATCCCTCTCTAAATGTTATTTATCATGTGTACTTGCAATGTTTAATATTTATACATGTACCTCTCCTCTTAAATGTTATTTATCAGGTGTACTTGCAAACGTAATCAATACTGTCCATTTCAGAGTATATTATAAACTGAGTTCTATTCACATGTTTTCCTGTATGAATATTATTTATGATGTGCTTTTGTGAATATAATAAGTAATGTTTATTGTACAGTATACTATGAACCAGGCACTTTTCATAAGCGTATCCAAATCTAAATGTATTTTATCATGTTTTTCATGTGGAAAATATATAAATAAATAAATAAATGGAAAAAACCCCTCACACTTTAAGAGAGTCCCCAGAGTAGTAGGAATGATGCTTGAGCTCCAGCTTGTCTGGGTCAAAGACAAACTTTTCAATTCTGTCAGCCACTGGTTGCTCACGGGGATGGTTCACCACAAACACCACGTGACGACCTACACACACAAATCACACAGGGTGACACAGAGTCAGTTCATTATGTACGCTTCATGAGCTACCTTAGACACAGTGAAAAGGTGTGCTGTAAGATGCCCTGGCCATTGGAGACCCTGAAGTGGCCATGGCCAGAGAGACCCTGAAGTGGACATGGCCAAGAGAGGCCCTGAAGTGGACATGGCCAAGAGAGGCCCTGAAGTGGCCATGGCCGACAGAAACCCTTAAGTACCCATTGCCAAGACAGACCCCTAAATACCCATGGCCCAAAGTGACCCTGAAGTGGACATGGCCAGAGACCATGAGGTGGCCATGGCCAAGAGAGACCCTGAGGTGGCCATGGCCAAGAGAGACCCTGAAGTGACTGTGGCCAAGAGAGACACTGAAGTGACTATGGCTGAGAGAGACCCTGAGATGGCCATGGCTGAGAGAGACCCTGAGATGGCCATGGCTGAGAGAGGCCCTGAGGTGGCCATGGCCAAGAGAGACCTTGAGGTGGCCATGGCCGAGAGAGATCCTGATATGGCCATGGCCCAGAGAGACCCTGAAGTGGCCATGGCCAGACTCTGAGGTGGCCATGGCCAAGACAGACCTTGAAGTGACTGGCTGAGAGAGACCCTGAGGTGGCCATGGCTGAGAGAGACCCTGAAGTGGCCATGGCCAGGACAGACCCCGAGGAGGCCATGGCTGAGAGAGACCCTGAAGTGGCCATGCCCTGAGAGACCTTGAGGTGGCCATGGCCAAGAGAGACCCTGAAATGGCCATGGCTGAGAGACCCTGAAGTGGCCATGGCCAGGAGAGACCCCAAGGTGGACATGGCTGAGAGAGACCCTGAGATGGCCATGGGCCAGAGAGACCCTGAAGTGGCCATGGCTGAGAGAGACCCTGAGGTGGCCATGGCTGAGAGAGACCCTGAAGTGGCCATGGCCAGGAGAGACCCTGAAATGGCCATGGCTGAGAGACCCTGAAGTGGCCATGGCCAGGAGAGACCCTGAAATGGCCATGGCTGAGAGACCCTGAAGTGACCATGGCCAGGAGAGACCCTGAGGTGGCCATGGCTGAGAGACCCTGAAATGGCCATGGCTGAGAGACCCTGAAGTGACCATGGCCAGGAGAGACCCTGAGGTGGCCATGGCCAAGAGAGACCCTGAAATGGCCATGGCTGAGAGACCCTGAAGTGACCATGGCCAGAGAGACCCTGAGGTGGCCATCGCCGAGAGAGGCCCTGAGCTGGCCATGGCTGAGAGGCCCTGAGTTGGCCATGGCCAGGACAGACCTTGAAGTGGCCATGGCCAAGAGAGATCCTGAAATGGCCATGGCTGAGAGAGACCCTGAAGAGGCCATGGCTGAGATGAGGCCCTGAGGTGGCCATGGCCGAGAGAGATCCTGATATGGCCATGGCCGAGAGAGACCCTGAGGTGACCATGGCCGAGAGAGACCCTGATATGGCCATGGCCCAGAGAGACCCTGAAGTGGCCATGGCCAGACCCTGAGGTGGCCATGGCCAAGACAGACCTTGAAGTGACTGGCTGAGAGAGACCCTGAGGTGGCCATGGCTGAGAGAGACCCTGAAGTGGCCATGGCCAGGACAGACCCCAAGGTGGCCATGGCCAAGAAAGACCCTGAAGTGGCCATGGCCCTGAAAGACCTTGAGGTGGCCATGGCCAAGAGAGAACCTGAAATGGCCATGGCTGAGAGACCCTGAAGTGGCCATGGCCAGGAGAGACCCCGAGGTGGACATGGCGGAGAGAAACCCTGAGATGGCCATGGGCCAGAGAGACCCAGAAGTGGCCATGGCTGAGAGAGATCCTGAGGTGGCCATGGCTGAGAGAGACCCTGAAGTGGCCATGGCCAGGAGAGACCCTGAGGTGGCCATGGCCAAGAGAGACCCTGAAATGGCCATGGCTGAGAGAGACCCTGAAGAGGCCATGGCCAGGAGAAACCCCGGGGTGGCCATGGCCGAGAGAGGCCCTGAAGTGGCCATGGCTGAGAGAGGCCCTGAGGTGGCCATGGCTGAGACAGACCCTGAAATGGCCATGGCTGAGAGAGACCCTGAGGTGGCCATGGCTGAGAGAGGCCCTGAGGTGGCCATGGCTGAGAGAGACCCTGAGGTGGCCATGGCCGAGAGAGGCCCTGAGCTGGCCATGGCCAAGAGAGACCCTGAGGTGACCATGGCCGAGAGAGACCCTGACCAAGAGATACCCTGAGGTGGCCATGGCCAAGAGAGACCCTGAAGTGACATGGCCAAGAGAGACCCTGACCAAGAGAGACCCTGAGGTGGCCATGACCGAGAGAGACCCTGAGGTGGCCATGGCTGAGAGAGACCCTGAGGTGGCCATGGCCAAGAGAGACCCTGAAGAAGACATCCACACACAGTGCACCATACACTTAGCAATGACTTGATAACGCTCAGCCTTTTTCCCCAAGTATAATCTGGTAAATATGGTCAAATCCATAACCAATGATTTTCACAAATTCAAAACCAAAAAAGCTCTGTCAAGGGAGAGGGACTGTAATGGGAGGTATAACTATAGACAAACACAAGAATATTCAAGGAAAACAAAACTTTTGAGGTGCATGTTTTAACGGGAGGTAAAACTATGGACAAATACAAGAATGTTCAAGAAAAACAAAACTTTTGAGATGCATGTGGAGGCTCTAAAAAGTTCTCAAAAGTAATTCAGACCAACATCCATTAACATCAGGCCAAACACTTAAATTCATTCTTTTCTAAACAAGAAAATGATACTGTGCAGGCTTCCCCATGACCTTCTGATGATGAGGCAAAGGATTTCTCTGTTTTTCAGCTTTCTTTATCTAAAAAATGTTTGAGAATAGCTAAAATGTGTACACATGAGCATGTGTGCGTGCAACTGAACGTAAGTGTAAGTGCAGGTGTGTTTAAGTATAACCATACTTTTAACTTGTAACTTGTAATTTTTGATGTTGAAAGATCTTTCATAGATCGGTTCATCCACACTTTTGAGTGTGTGTGTGTGTGTGTGTGTGTGTGTGTGTGTGTGTGTGTGTGGTGTGTGTACTCAGGCAAGTGCGCTCATGTATGCTTACCTATGGGTTTTATGTGTCTGTGTATTGTCTGAATGTTACACTCTGTGCATCATAGAACATAAAACAAACTGTCATTCTCTTGCGAAGTCAAACACTTTTCTTCCTTCTGTTTGCATTTTCTGTTCCCTGCAAATGTTGATTTCATGATAATGATGATACACTAACCTGCCTTCTTGTCCTCATAGTGATGATACACTAACCTGCCTTCTTGTCCTCATAATGATGATACACTAACCTGCCTTCTTGTCCTCATAGTATTGATACACTAACCTGCCTTCTTGTCCTCATGGTGATGATACATTAACCTGCCTTCTTGTCCTCATAGTATTGATACACTAACCTGCCTTCTTGTCCTCATAGTATTGATACACTAACCTGCCTTCTTGTCCTCATAGTATTGATACACTAACCTGCCTTCTTGTCCTCATAATGATGATACACTAACCTGCCTTCTTGTCCTCATAGTGATGATACACTAACCTGCCTTCTTGTCCTCATAGTATTGATACACTAACCTGCCTTCTTGTCCTCATAGTATTGATACACTAACCTGCCTTCTTGTCCTCATAATGATGCACTAACCTGCCTTCTTGTCCTCATAGTGATGATACACTAACCTGCCTTCTTGTCCTCATAGTATTGATACACTAACCTGCCTTCTTGTCCTCATAGTATTGATACACTAACCTGCCTTCTTGTCCTCATAGTATTGATACACTAACCTGCCTTCTTGTCCTCATAGTATTGATACACTAACCTGCCTTCTTGTCCTCATAGTATTGATACACTAACCTGCCTTCTTGTCCTCATAGTATTGATACACTAACCTGCCTTCTTGTCCTCATAGTATTGATACACTAACCTGCCTTCTTGTTCTCATAGTATTGATACACTAACCTGCCTTCTTGTTCTCATAGTATTGATACACTAACCTGCCTTCTTGTCCTCATAGTATTGATACACTAACCTGCCTTCTTGTCCTCATAGTATTGATACACTAACCTGCCTTCTTGTCCTCATAGTGATGATACACTAACCTGCCTTCTTGTCCTCATAGTGATGATACACTAACCTGCCTTCTTGTCCTCATAGTATTGATACACTAACCTGCCTTCTTGTCCTCATAGAGATGATACACTAACCTGCCTTCTTGTCCTCCCAAACACTGATCCCATGGGGGTGAAAGGTGTCCACATTGAACTTTTCTGTGGAAGCTATTTTCAGCTCCTTGACCCCTTCATCTGCCTTCTTAAAGTTGAATAGGTAGATGCGCCCTTTGATTTTGTGGTGGTCAATATATGCATCAATATTTGGCCCCATGCTCTGTACACGAAATCCCTGTAAAAATGTAGAACATTTTTCATATCAAAGAGGACTCCTTTGCACACAGAGATACAAAAATCATACAAGTATATAAACAACAAAGAAAAGATAAACAGGCAGAGAATAAAAGACAAAGAGCCTAGAAGAAGGGGTAAAGAAAAGAGATGATAACATACAAAATTATTTTCATTATACAATATATAAGTAAGAAGCACAGAGTTGTATATCAGGAGTAAACAGTATTACAAATGAACTAGAAGAGGAGAAGACTCTACTTTAAAAACAAGATAATGGATAAACACATGCACCTCCCCCCCCCCCAAATAAAACCCATTTGTGTAGTAATCTCTCACTGTCATGTATCAGTTATCATCATTACCTCCCCACTGAAGAGATTTTAACCTGCGTTTGTTGGCAAAACTGTTAAAAAAATGATTTCATCAAAACTGTTAAAAATGATTCCATCAAATCTGTTAAAAATGATTCCACCAAAACTGTAAAATGATTCTATCAAAACTGTTAAAAATGATTCCATCAAAACTGTTGAAAATGATTCCGTCACAACTGTTAAAAATGATTCCATCAAAACTGTTAAAAATGATTCTATCAAAACTGTTAAAAATGATTCCATCAAAACTGTTAAAAATTGATTCCACCAAAACTGTAAAATGATTTCTTCATCAAAACTGTTAAAAATGATTTCATCAAAACTGCTAAAAATGATTCCATCAAAACCGTTAAAAATGATTGCATCAAAAATGATTCCATCAAAACTGTTAAAGATGATTCCATCAAAACTGTTAAAAAATGATTCCATCAAAACTGTTAAAAATGATTCCATCAAAACCATTAAAAGTGATTCCATCAACACTGTTAAAAATGATTCCACCAAAGTAAAAGTGAGTCCATGAAAACTGTAAAATGATTCCATGAAAACTGTTAGAAATGATTCAATCAAAACTGTTGAAAACAATTCCATCAAAACTGTTTAAAATGATTCCATCAAAACTGTAAAATGATTCCATCAAATCTGTTAAAAATGATTCAATCAAAACTGTCAAAAATGATACCATCAAAACTGTTAAAAATGATTCCATCAAAACTCGGTGGACAGATGGAAAGCGACCCAAGAACAAACCCGTAAATTTTTCAGCGGATCCAGGTCGAAAGGCAGGCTAGCAGAAACGTTTGACCTTGGTGGAGGTCTGCGCTCCTCCAAGTGCCTGTCTGGTCTAGAATGAGTTAAGTTTTGAACATGTTTCCTATGTGTGACACAGTTTGGAAACTGCATTCCCCCAAGTGTTCTTCTGGTCTAGAATGAGTTAAGTTTTGAACACATTTCCTATGTGCAATACAGTTTGGAAACTGCATTCCCCGAGTGTCCTTCGTATGTACAATGAGTCAAGTTTTGAACACATTTCCTATGTGCAATACAGTTTGGAAACTGCATTCCCCTGAGTGTCCTTCGTATGTACAATGAGTCAAGTTTTGAACACATATCCTATGTGCAATACAGTTTGGAAACTGCATTCCCCCCGAGTGTCCTTCGTATGTACAATGAGTCAAGTTTTGAACACATTTCCTATGTGCAATACAGTTTGGAAACTGCATTCCCCCCGAGTGTCCTTCGTATGTACAATGAGTACGTTTTGAACTCGCTTCCTATGCCCATCACAATGTGGACACTGCAATCCCCCAAGTGCCCTTCTAGTCTAAAACGAGTTAAGTTTTGAACATATACCAGCCGCCGTGGCGAAGTGGTTAGTGTTGCGGACTCCCGGCTGGGAGGTCGTGGGTTCGAATCCCATCAGAGTCATGTGGGTTTTTCTGCCCCGACCGGTTCCTACCCACAGTTGAGTTTGCTGCGGACTCAGTTGGGAAGACTGGGACCACACAGTTGAGTTTCATCCACTTAATGGATGCGTTTCTGAGAGTGTTGCTCAAATTTCCTGACCAACACTGCAGGTGCCTGTATCTCTCGCACCTGGTTGATGCCGGGATATATTATGAAAGGAAGCGTAGAGTACAGCCCTGTCATGTAGTCTCAGACCGAAATGGAAATCTGTAGTATCATCTTAATCATCCTCATTCTCATCAATCAGCATAAAAAAATAAAAAAAAAATGTCTCAAATTCTGTGGCCCTTCATGCCCTGCTCTCATGGTGACCTCAATTTTGATGTCCTCTCCACGTCTGTGGTCTTGGTTTGGTTCCGTCGGGGTCACCGGTATCGGCGACCGTCGTTGGACGGATGTGGTGGCGCCCTCTGGAGGGAGAGCTCACTCACGCCAGCTCTGCGACTAAGCAATTATTGTTGTCAGTTGGGGACTTAGTAGGTGGTGTCCTGCATATGTTAGATCAGAACAGGCGCCACTGAACACCACCGAGGTGACTCGGCAGCAGTGCAGTGTCTCCTCTGGTGGGTTGCCTCTTGACGACTTGACATTGACTGCTCCCTGTGGATTGCCGGTGCCGAGGCTGCGCCGGGGCCGACCGAGCGGTGTTGGAATGAGCGGCGTAAGTGCACTGCCTCTGAGGTGGCGCAGAGGTTGGGACAGCAAAAAACAACAACAACAACAACAAAAAGGTTTTGAACATAATTATTTCCTATGTGCATCACAATGTGGAAAAGTCAAATACCGAAGAGATGAAGGTGAGGCCATCAGGGAGGGTATAGAAGTCTTCACTCCCAGGCTCTGCACACACACACACAACCATGTAGTTGACACATTGTTCTTCAACCTTCTGCACTCACTCACAGACACACAACCATGTAGTTGACACATTGTTTTTCAACCTTCTACACTTGCTCACAGACACACAAAACCATGTAGTTGACACATTGTTCTTCAACCTTCTACACTTGCTCACAGACACACAACCATGTAGTTGACACATTGTTCTTCAACCTTCTGCACTTGCTCACAGACACACAACTATGTAGTTTACGCCTTTTTCTTCAACCTTCTACACTTGCTCACAGACACTCAACCATGTAGTTTACGCCTTTTTCTTCAACCTTCTACACTTGCTCACAGACACACACCCCATGTAGTTTACACGTTTTTTCTTCAACCTTCTATACTTGCTCACAGACACACAACCATGTAGTTTACACATTGTTCTTCAACCTTCTACACTTGCTCACAGACATAATCTTTGATAACAGCACAGTGTGCATAGTTGAAAAAAAAAAGAATTGACAGGTTAGTGTTTCATGACCTAATGGCTGCAGAGAAGTGAAGTGTTAGAGTTTTGCCATGTCTGGAGTTCCATATAATGGACGGCAGAGTTCATTCCTCTCCTTCTGCCTCCCAACTCCTTCCCTGACCAAAATCAGGTACTAGTCTATTGCTGGATGGACAGCGATAGTTTTCAAGTCTGCAGAACCGAGTCCTCCGAGTGGTTCAAACTCATGATCATCATCTCCACAGGAAATTGCTCCAAGCATTTGATCATGCCTAAATTCACGGTGGGGAGGAACAATAAAACAAAGCACAAACCATGCATACAGTACACACTGAAAAGAGAAAAGTAGTAAAAAGACATTTGATCCGATGGATTAAGAAGTAAAGGTCAGGGTGGGAGGGAGGAAGGGACAGCATTAAACAAGGAGACCTGGGGACCCACATTAACTCTTCCAGCTACAATGACATACGAGTCAAAGTCATTGGAACAAGCAAGTTCATGAAGGCCGTCATTGGAAGGGCAGGGCGGTGCCCTTCAGAGAACTATAAAATAGGCACTCTGGCTCACCCACCTCCGCCAGCTCCAACCGGCTGAAGCCGGTTTCGCTGTTGCTCCGCCGGCTTACCCAGAGTGCCTATTTTATAGTTCTCTAATAGTAAACACTTTACAAACATACATAATGTGTAGGATTATCTGTTTTTAACACTAATTTAGAAAACTTTTGAGACTTAAGTTTTTGCTTAATCCTTCGTTTTTCTTGATCGTTTTCAATAACATCATTTTCACGCATACATTCATCAAATGCGTCTCTGTCTTTCATGTGAAATAAAACCACTGTCTTTAATTGTTCTCTAAAGTCTTTTAAAACTGAGTTATATTTTTGACATAAAATCCACACACTTATCCCAGCATGTCTTCCACTGAAAGCCAGTTTTGACAAAGCGTTTCTTTTTTTGACTATATCCTTTTCTGCTGAACAATCATCTATAATAAATAATGTCTGAGTTCCCTCAAACTGTTTAAAGAAATGTTCTAAACACTCACTCAGTTTATTGCTAGGATCAACTAAATAGATTTCATCATCCGTCCATATAAACCTTCTATCGTGATATGCTTTGTTCCATTTAAGTGTCGGACAGAAAATTACAATATGATCAAAATTATAACTATAAACTGTTTGTAATAGGTCGAGGACAAATATTGTTTTTCCACAACCAGTCTGTCCACAAATCAATGAACAATGAGGGGTTTTTGTCATAAAGTTTAACATCGGCATTGACACCAAAGTTGTCTGCTCCATAGTTTTAAAACAGAATTTAATCTAATCCAGTTATTGTTTTTATCATACTCTCTGTCAAAACTTGTTCAGTATAATAAAACCCTATAAGGCCCAAATGTGTAAGATTAATCCAGTTCAGTTCTGTAAGATCGTTTCTATTTAGACTAATATCAATTTTGTTGCTTGTTGTTATGACCTTAATATCCTCGCCATTGTAAAGAACGACGACAGTAACTTTAAGTTTGTCAACGTCTAAGTTTTGCCAGCTAATAAGAATTCCTTTCATAAGATTGTCACTGACGCCCAGAGCTCCATTTCTCGCCTCATCTTTTAAGACAGAAATTTTAAATATCATTGTGAACGTGTCTCCTAATTTTGTGCGTGGAATGAACTGTAATTTTGTAGAAGCTTTCTTTAAAACCGATTCTCTTCTGTGGAGGATGTACTGTTTGTCCCCAAACGGCTTTATTTCAATCTCTTTCCGACTGTTGTCCTCTGGCATAAGACTTACATGTAAAGGGCCAGAGTTCAATGCTTTTCTGAAACTTTTTTGACGGTCAAAAAATGTAAATGGGCTTACGAATTCAAATTTTATGTCCCATTCTAAATATGGTTCTAAGTGCCATTTGTTGTCAGTTTTTCGAACTATTTTATATTCATACTGACCTGTATTATTTGCTTCTAGATTGCGTAGTTGTTCTAGTTTAGGAAACCTTTTGTTGTCGTCAACCTCTTTGCGCTTATAATAACCATCTTTAGTGTACTCAAAACCATACAAAGTGCCTATCTCACCGTTTTGTTCAAAGTCCTCAACGTCTGCAAGGTCTTTTAATTCTAAAGTTACACACCTCTCAGGCGCTAATGTGACCCCCGAATCGTCTGGTCCACGTGACATTATTTTTTAAAACAACGTATTATTTTATTTCCAAAACAATGTGCAGGCTGTCACATTTGACGACTTTTACTGTTTGGTCTTTGATTTTTATATTAAATGATCTGACCTCCCACAAGCTAATCTTTTAAACTGTAAATTAGGGAATTGTATAAATTCATAATCGCAATATGCAGCTTTCCCTGATGGAAGAGCTCTTAAAACAGTTGAGGGCCTTCCATCATATAAGTTTTCATCAGTGCTCAGCTCGTCCAAATGAACATAGAGTAATGAATGTAATGCAAGATCGAGCGGGTTTTCTCCCTCATAAGTATTTTTGTCTGGTGTAACTATAAATTCATGAATGGCATAATTGTAAGTTGCAAAGCCTAACATTTTAGCTAGCTCTCCATCAAAAAGGTAACTTACTTCTTCTTCTTCAGGTTTGAATGTCAACATTATTTTCAAATTTGCATTGTTAAGTTTGAGAGTAATGTCGAAGTTACTCATTGCTTCTTTTAGCGAGCAAAACCCGTAATAACCATCAGGTATGGTTAACTGGCTAACCAAGTTTCCACTATAGTCAACTTTTTGAACCTTATTATTTTTCTTGGATTTGCTTATATTAAACCATACGACTTTGTAAAAAATTTCATGGAGTGCGACCCTTTGGGTTCTGCATTCATTATCAATAGCATATTCTAAAAACGAAGGACTGTCTTGAGTTGTTATTGTTACAAACATTTTAAAAACAATTTAAAAATGAGTGCATTCAAATATACTAATGCAAAATATTCTGTTGGACCGCACTACAATCTTAAAAATATAACAACTGACACCCTCGACATTTCTGTGACTCAGACTGACGCCTTTCAAGTAAAGGTTAGTACTCCATTGAACAGATATCTTAACCCTCCTATTAAAAACGACTACATCGCGAAAGTGTGGTTCAGTCATCCGATGCAGTTTTATCAGAACCAGTTAAACTTTGCTGTGTTTTGTGCATCAACTGGGTGTGGAGTGTCGTATGCTGATCATTTAAATCATCCTGTTCCTTTGGTGAGGTCAGTGTATAGATTTCATTTTTATTACACCTTCAGACGTATTTTATCTGAACTGCAAGCGCCATTACCAAATGACAAAACGTTTAATCCATTCAGCAACAGAATAGATTACAAGGCTTTTGAAAGGATCTGTAACGAATTTGATATTGACCCAAAGACAGACTTTAGACAAAAGTTGGATCTTAATCATGGTTTAGGCACTCTTTATTATTGGGGCGTGCATAGAAAGTATAACTATGATTGGAATCCTCCTTACACATCTTTCTCTTCAGGCACAACTGTTCACCTCGGGTCCATAGAGCAAGAGCATAAAAAAGCTTGGACAACATTTATTTTGGATACATCTAAGGGCCTAACAAAAGCGGGAATAGAACGAATAAACGACTCTATTCGTACTTATGTTTGGTGTTTGCTAGGTTCGCAAGCACAAACGAGATCAAACATAATTGATCCTTCTACTGGCTTTGACGCCCAAAAACAGTATTTAGCAAATTTAGAGGATTCTATTAATTCTGCAATTGATTTGCCTTCAAGTATTAAAAGGTACCAAAATGTTTTGCAATACGCAAGATCGAAAGTAGACTTTGCTGTTGGCACTGGTTTATACATGCTGCCTTCTGACCTCAGACTCCAGATAGGAACAATAATAAACTATAATAATGAAATCCTTGTGGCTAGTAAAGAAGAGAAGGTCGGAAAAAACGACATAAATTCTAAGCCAGCAATAGCAATAAAAAAAGAATCCCCACCAATCCCCAAGGCCCCAAAACCCCATCCAATCCCCAAGGCCCAAAGCCCAAAGGCCATTGAAGACGCGGACTTTGTTCGTGATGACCATGAATATGAAAAGACGGCACTTGTTATTGGATTAACTGCCCTAGGATTACTTGGTCTTTATCTTACTATAAAGTAACCCAACTATTAAGACAACTAATGACCATAAGTGCTCAGCCATAAAGCCAACTACTTTGCTTGCAGTAGACAAAAGCCAGCTAACGATACCCCTAATATGCCAGGTAAAGAGTCTATTGCTTTACTGGCTAATTTTTTTAATAAACTTGCAAGATGATCAAGTTGTTTTTTTACCCATGATTTATCAGGTGGAGGAGATGGTGGTCCTGGTGGCACTGCTCCCCCACCACCGCCGCCTGTAATAGCCAACACCAGTGTACTTATTGCAAATCCTAAGGCTGTTATAACACTTGCTAATGTGACACCTTGCTCTCTAAACAGTGTTCTTATTCGTTCTGCTAGTGTTGTGTCTTCATATAAAATTCTTTGGATAGTTTCTCTTATTCTGCTCACTTGAGTTCGTAATTGTTCTCGGTTATTAGACAACACTTCTAGTCTTGCTGATCTCTCTTGTTCAAGATCTTTTAGTCTTTGTGTTATTCTTTCTTTAACACCAGGTCCTAAGTTGTGGTCATCAGCCTCAACTAGTTTTTCTTTTTCTCTTTTTATATGCTCATCTAGTTCACCCAGTTTTGCTAAATTGTTTGTTAATTCGCCTCTGATGCTTCTCAAAGTATGATCAAGGGCTGTTATTTCTCTCATAGGTAGCGGCGGATCGTGCATAGTTTTTAATGCTGTTTCTTCTGAAAAACTGGTTTCTGCTTCTATTATTTTGTCTGCTGTTGGGCTTAAATCTTTAAGTTCTATGTTTTGCATTTGGTTATCTGTTGGGAGTTCTTGTAGTGTGTTTTGAAGTTTAGCAACTGCCTCACTGTCTAATCTTCGCGGTTTAGCAATGCCAAGGCGATTTTGATCGCTCACACTGAGCCTTTGTCTAATTGTAGTCTTTGCTAAAAACTTTGATGGGTCTGGTTTAGATGTAAGCTGAACAAGTTCACCTTTATCATTTTTAAAAAACAAGTGATTATTTTTTGTTTCAAAATCATTAGGGTCTATAAATTCGGGAGGTTCTTGGCCTAAACTTTGGTACAATGATCTGACCTTACTTTCTGTTAATTCATGTCGCAATGAGCGCGATGGTTGTGTCAAAGGAGTCATTTCACTCATGTCGTCTCCAGGATCAAAAACATCATAATCTTCTTCACCTGCCATGTTTTTAAATAATTAACTTTTTATTTTGTTTTATAAAAAAATGTCACAAGCATATGGCTCGATTCTTGACCCGCATAGAAGACTGAAAGAGCCCTTTGGCGTGAAGGGAAATAAACAGAATATTATTGTTCCAAATAATCCATCTACTATTGATTCAGATCAAATTCTTACTGTTAAATTTCCAGACCTAGGAGCAGATGAAGTGATTGTGCCGGGATCTGCACGACTTACTTTCAAAATAGAACTAGAATCAGCAACAGACGAAAACAGGACAGTTGTACAGAATCTGGGACGGGCAATCGTTAAGAAAATTTCTATAAAACTTGAGGGGCAAGAAATATTTTCTTTACACAATGCAGACATATTTCTAATCTATTCTGATCTATGGCTAACCGATAATGAAAGGGCCGATCTTGCGTTTCAAGGAATCGAAAATAACGAAGCACTAAAACACAGAATAGACGCCGAAGATGCTAAAGCCGGCAACAAGTATGAAGCTGTAAGTTTTGCTTATGGAAATCGCTTTTCTATACCCTTAGATTTTGAGTTGTTAAAAGCGCATGCGCCATACTTTCAAGGAGCATTAAAAGGCAGATTGTCATATGAACTAACTTTTAATGAATACAAACGTGTCATTAAATCTACAGACACTGATTCCAAGTACAGCATTTTCGACATCTCGTTAGAGTTTGACATTGTTAGCAACCCTAACTTAGCAAGGCTGATTGAGCAACAATATCAGTCAAAATTAGCAATATATTACGAAAGAGTGATTCATCATTCAAAATATCCTAAAAGCAGAGCAGACACTATATGGAACTTTAGTTTTAGTGCCGCAGCACGATCCCTTAAAGGTATTTTATTGCTGTGTGAAGATGAAGAACCATTCAAAAGACAAAGTGAAAAATTTATTAATCCTAAAATAACGAAAGTACAATGTTCAATTGAGGGTAGTCCTAACCAAGTCTACGGTAGCGGGCTTAAACCTTATCATCATTTTGATGAAATAAGAAAATTGTTTGGAGGCGGGAGGTGTAGAAATCCAACAGTAGACCTTGTGTCTAAAGATCTACACCTTCACAGTGTTAGACTTGATGAATATTTAACAACGAAATACGGTTTATGGATTGACCTAAGGTCAACAGAGGATAATCAGTTGCATGGGAGTGGGAGAACAGTTAAAGACGTAATAAACATTCAAATTGATAAAGAAAAAGAGAGTGATAAACCGCTTAATGTACATTTGTTTTTAATATATGATGCGCAGCTGAATATTCAAGATAACAGATTAAAAGATATCCAATACTAAATTATTTTCATTTTTAAAAAGCATGTCTGTTACGACTTATCCAAAAGTGCCCAAAGAAGAGATAGCTGTTGCTGTAGACATAAAAACTTTCAGATTAACAAACATAACACAAATGCAAACCCAACTAGAGCAGGACCTTTCAAAATACAGCAAAACCAAACGAAGGTATTCTGCTGTCTTTAATGCTGTTACATATGTTAATACTGGAGCATCGATCACTAGTGCTTTAACAGCAGGAACAAGTGTAGGTCTCTTAGCAACAGGCGTAGGTGCACCGGCAGCTATACCTCTAGGTGGTGTGTCTTTAACTCTTGGCCTGTGTTCATTGGCTGTAAGTGCTGTCAGCAAAAAAATAAAAGCTAAACTCCAAAAGCACACAGCTATGGTTCAACTAATAACAGCTAAACTTAGTTCCTTCAAACTGACAATAAATAAAGCACTTGCTGACTCGAACATCACGGATGAAGAATTTAGTCGCCTACAGGCTGATTTTGAGGACTACAAAAGACAAAAGTTTGATCTTCAAAGAAAGGCAAGAGCAACTTTTTCTCAACAACCAGACACCGACCAGATAAAAAAGGAATGTTTAAAAAAAAGTAAACGAAACATTAAACTCTGTTCTAAACAGCTCACATTAACAACCCCAAAGGGCGTTTATACTTTAGTTTATGAGTCCAAGCACAAAAAGACCGTTGATATTGATTCTGATTAAGTATTTTTTTTTAATTTAAATAAATATTTTGAGTTAGAAAAGAAACTCAGCATGGATAAGATATATGAAGGTTCAGATGAATTGTTTGAAGCAATGCTCGAGGAAGAGCGTTTGTCAAGAGCACTAAATGAGATTGATTTAGAAGTTATTAATCCAAAAAACGTGCGGGAAAGCGTTGTGCATGCAATTTCTCAGGTTCCAAGTAAACTAACAATAAACCCTCCAGTTAAAGTAAGGTTAGTTGTTTTAATCGACTATATAACAATAAACGAAGAAAATCTAGAAGTCTGGGTCTCGACAAAACAACAGACTATTCTTTCTCATAATGACTTAACACCTGGTTGGGCAGATCAGCTGCTTACACAGTTTGATGTGGCCGCTGAAGAAGCCAAAATGAGAGGCTCTGGTTGGTCAGAGGGCGAAGTCCTAGACATCAGATTAAAACAGGCTAAGTATGAGCCGATTGTAGGCAAGTCTTACATTCCACTGCCTCCAACATTAGTTGCAAAGAAAGCAGTTTTGAACATAAAAAATTCAGATGACAAATGTTTTATGTGGTGCGTTCTTGCTAGGCTGCATCACGTTGCCAAAAATGCAGAGAGAGTATCTAACTATTTACAGTGGGCCAATGATCTTAACTTTAACAGCCTTGAATTTCCTATGGCTGTAGACAAAATTGATCAGTTTGAAAAACAAAATCCACCAATAACTGTTAATGTCTACACATGGTCTGAAGAAACCAACCTTCTGCCAATTAGAGTGTCAAAGAACAGTCCAACAATAGGCGAACCAACCAGGAGTCATGTAGACTTACTCCTAATGCAAAGCCTTAATGGGTTGCACTACACTCTAATACGCACAATGAGTAGATTACTAGTGCATACTACAAAACAACATAGCAAACAAGAATTCTGTAGAAAATGTTTAACAAGAATTCCATCTGTTAAAGCAGCAAGCGAACATATAAAACATTGTATTAGCCCAGTTGACTGTGATACAGAACTAATTACGCCCGGAGAAGGCAGTAAAGTTAGTTTTAAGAACTGGAAACGGTTGCAAACTAGTCCATATGTTGTTTACGCAGACTTCGAATCACTCATTGTTCCTTATGAAGGACCAACCCCACAGAAACTTCCTAAAACAGTCTTAATGAGTAATCATCAGATTTGCTCATTTGCCTTCATCATTGTTAGGTCGGATGGCGCCCATTCAAAGCCAGAATTATACAGAGGACCAAATGCTGCAAAATACTTCTTAAAACGCATGCAGCAAGTGCGTAATGCCTGTTCTAATAATCTAAACTTATCTGAAATCATAATGACGCCTGAAGACCAACAACAGTATGACTCAGCCACTCACTGTTGGATTTGTGGGGCGGCCTTGGTTGCCACCGCAGAGAATCCAACAGTAAGAGACCATGATCACATTAGTGGAAAGTTTAGAGGAGCAGCACATAACAAATGCAATCTTCAACTAAAGTTTGAACCAAAGACATGGAAGCTGCCTATATTCTTTCACAACTTGCGAGGTTACGACTCTCACCTTATAATGCAAGCAGTAACCAGCGACTTCAGGGTGTCATGCATTGCACAGTCATCAGAAAAGTACATGTGTTTCACTTTAAATAACATGTCTTTCTACGACTCTATGCAACACATGATGGGTTCATTAGAGTCACTGGCTATGTCCTTAAAGTCCTGCCCAATAACAGAAGAATATTTTGACCCAACTCTTGTTAGAAAGGGCGTTTACCCTTATGAGTACATGAACAGTTGGCAAAGGTTTGACGAAGATACACTTCCGCCTAAAGGCGCGTTCTTTTCTAGTCTCAGAGGAAAGGACATCAGTGATTCTGATTACCAGCATGCTCAAGATGCGTGGCAGAAGTTAGAGTGTAAAACAATGGGAGACTATCATGATTCCTATTTAATGGCGGATACCTGTTTGTTGGCGGACGTCTTTGAAAATTATAGGAAGACCTGCATGAAACATTACAGCCTGGATCCCGCGCATTACATTTCTGCGCCCGGGATGAGCTGGGACGCTTTCTTAAAATTTACTGGAGTACAAATTGATTTATTGTCTAACCTGCCAATGCTTCAGATGATTGAAAACGGATTGCGTGGGGGAATCAGTATGGCGTCGCACCATTACTGTAAAGCAAACAACAAATACTTGGACGACTATGATCCAAGTAAAAGGTCTAACTATCTCATGTATTTAGATGCAAACAATCTGTATGGATGGGCAATGGCGCAATCACTTCCATTACGCAACTTTAAAATGTACACAGATACGGATAATATTCAAAAAGCATTAAAGTGGTTGGGCAGTTTGACGCCAGATCAACAGTGTGGATACATTCTAGAAGTTGACTTAGAATATCCTCAGAAACTCCATGACCTGCATAATGACTATCCATTAGCAGCAGAAAGTCTAAAGATGGCAAAAACAGAACCACCTAAACTTGTGCCTAATCTTCGAGGCAAAAAAAATTATGTCTGCCATTACAGGCTTCTACAATTTTATTTAAGACATGGTTTAAAGTTGACAGCTGTTCATCGTATAATTGCTTTTGATCAAGAACAGTTCATGAAACCATACATAATGAAGAACACTGATCTCAGAACTAAATCCACAGATGCTTCAGAAAAAGACTTTTTCAAGTTGATGAACAACAGCTGTTTTGGAAAGACTATGGAGAATCCGCACAAGCGCAAAGATGTTAGATTGGTCACCAGAGAAAACGATGCAATTAAGTTGACTTCAAAACCAAATTATCAAGACTTCAGAAGATTTCATGATCAGCTTTTTGGAATAATGATGAAAAAAAAGAAAGTCAAATTGGACAAACCTGTTTTTATTGGGTTTACTGTTTTAGAGCTGTCAAAGCTTTTGATGTTAGAATTTCTTTATGACTACTTTAAGCCCTTGTATCCAGAGTCCAGAGTTCTGTACACAGATACAGATTCTTTTGTAATCGACATCCCTACTGAAGATTTTTACAAAGATTTAGAAACAGAAGTGGCTAAAGGGCATGCTGGATGGTACGACACATCTGATTATCCTAAAGATTCGCCTTTGCATTCAACTGTTAACAAGAAGGTTTTAGGAAAGATGAAGGATGAATTATCTGGAGGTGTGATCAAGGAGTTTGTTGGTTTGAGGTCGAAAATGTACAGTCTTTCAAGCCAAAAAAAAGTTGTTAAAAAAGCAAAGGGAATATCTCGTAGTGTTGTGCAGTCAAACATATCCCATGACAATTACAAAGAAGCATTGTTTGGCAATAAGACTTTTCATCATGACAATTACAAGCTGCGATCTAATCTGCATGAGATTAACACAACAGTTGTAACAAAACGGTCTCTTGACCGCACTAACACAAAAAGAGTATTTGTTAATCCAGAGTTTTCATATGCAATTGGTCATTGGAGAATAGTATAATCATATGGGCTTATATTTTTCAGCAATCGCACGTTCAATTATATCATCATCTAATTTAGCAAAATTAATATTATTTATTAATGCTAGATGTGCTTTAATTTTTTTTGTCATTTCGCAATATTCATGTTCCCATACCCATAAATCAAAATAAAAGCTTTGGGGTTTAAAGCGATTGTCTGGCGATTGTTCTAGCCAGAGATTGTCAATCTTCTCAAATACTTCTTTAATGATATACTGATACTCAAATAAATCTTGCATTAATTTTAAAGACTTTCCCTTTGCCATTTCTGCCATTTCCCTTTGAGCTTCCATTTTAAACCCAAATGTATTTGCGTAGATTAAAACAGTTCTTTAAGCTTAAATATATCACCAACCAATTCAACCAAATTATTATCCATTACTGCTAAATGTGTTCGAATTTTTTTTATCTTTTTAATATATTCTTGCTCCCAATCAAAATTTGAGGTTTTGTCTAGCATAGCATGATCAATCTTCTTAAATATTAGTCTAATAGCAAGATTATAATCAAATATTTCTCGCATTATTTCTAAGGACTCTTCCTTCACCATTCTTGCTTCCAGTGCCATTTTACGTAAGGATTCTTCCTTTTCCATTCTTGCCGCCATTTTAATTTAAATTAAAAAATAATTAAGCGACTGGAACTGTGTCTGGAGGGATTATCTGCAGTTCTTCCTTCACAAAAGATCTTCGGGGGGCTGGTCGTTTTGTTGTGTCAGTTTCTCGTAAATAATACACGGGCGGATTCATTTTCACAATTTTTTTTTATCTCATATGGATCAACACTCCAAACTGGATCTGTTGCCCTGATGCGGGTGTCCCCTTCTGCTTCTCCCGGTAAATAAAGGTACCTTACTTTCAAACCAAATGGTAATAGTTTGCTTGATGAAGACTCTCCTTCAACAACATTTATTTTTTGTTTTTTGATTGCTTGTACTGGTTTTAGACCTTTAAATTCTTCATTATTCATTGCACGTAGAACTGAGGGCAGTCTTCTAACCCATTCTGTGTTGCGAGAATTGTCAATCAGCTCTCTGTGATACTGGTAGGAGAAAAGCCTTTCAAATAACTGTTTGTTAAAGTTTTCAACCAAACCCTGTGATCTGTGAACACCCGGAATGCCTCTTTTAATGGTAACTCTATGTTTTAACAATAATTGATTCACTTGACCTTTAAATTCTTTTCCATCATCGACTTGAATCATGCGAGGATAAGTTAAGGGTCCTCGTTGATATATCAGTTGTAAAGCGACAGCAACAGCAGAAGCACTCTTTTGTGTTAATGGTTCAGCATCTTTGTATCTTGAAGCTATGTCAATGACTGTAAGTGCGTACTTAAATCTTTTTCGTCTAATCGTATCATGGGGTAAATATAGAAGATCCATTTGATGGGTGTCGTTCGGTATTGTGTTGACAAAGTGTGGTCTTTGTATTCGTTTAGGCGCTGGTAAATAAATTTGCCAAATCGCTTGTTTAGATAACCATTCTTTTGCTGTTTGTTCACTGACTCCCGCTGCTTGGCTAAGCTTTTTAATTGCTGTTATTCCCTTCCAATATCCTTTTGGAGAATAATAGATTTTGTACATTTTTATTCAGCCAATACTTTGTGCAACAAAATACACAGCGGTCATGCCAAAGACAATAAACAATATTTCTTGCATCTTTTGTTTTTCTGATGGTTGATAAAAGTCGCTAAATTTTGGTGGGGGCAATGTTTCAACTTGTTTGCCTGTTACTAGAAAATATTCTTTTATTGCCTGGTCAACATCTTTAAATGTGTAAGCTGCATGTCCCTGTTGTTTAAGTCTGTCGTTAATAAAATCTAACTGCTCCATTCTTTGCTTTTCATAGGTGTCTTGTGCAGCAGCTAGTTGCTCCATAGCTCTGTTATGTCTTTTTCTCTCATTGTTATTTTGTAGTTTACTAAATGCGTAATTACTTCCGCTAAAAGCAAGCGCATTAACCACAGCGCCACCAATCATCATTACGAGTGAAGCCATTTTTATAAATGTATTTTTTTTAAATTTTACATATTGATACTGTCTGGAATTATTCCTTGCTTAACTAGAAAATCTTTCGTAGCAAATGAAGCTGTAATAACAGCAATCAGCTTTGCTGAGTCTTCAAAGCCTAGTTTGCCAAGATCTGCTGGTTTTATTTTTAACAGGCTTTTACCAAGCATTGTGTATCCAACACTTAGGCCTCCAATAACAGCAGAATGGTATACAAGGTTAGTAATAGTTTTTTCGGCGCTCATTTTTAAAAAATAAAATAATATTATTTATTAATAAAACATGAACTGCGATGATTTACTTCCTGAACTTACAAATGATCAAGTTGATGACCAAGCTATTATGCGTCAAAAGGAAAGGCTGTATTCTTTAGCAGCATGTGGAAAAACAAAACAGTACCTTGGAAATGAATTCAGCATAGAACAGATTCAACAAATGTCGCCACAAGACATTGTAAAGTATCACAACAGGTATGAAGCGCAACTGGGGTCAAGAATGGTAAAAAGTGTTGGGCAAACGGTTCTTAGTTTGTACACTAAACTAGTTAGTAGATTTGCTCCCATTGATTCTGAACAAGATTTTATGTATGATTTAACGCAGGATCCAGTTTTAACAAAGTCATTAGAGTCTCTAGGATGTGATCTATATTACAGATTTGGAACATTGTTATCGCCATTAATCATGGGATTAATTACTTTTAATCATATAGATTTTGTTTCCCTTCAAAATGACCGAGCCAGAAAATCAGCAGAATCAGAAAACATTGAATCAGGTGGAGAAAGTGACCAGTAAAAAGCCTCCTCATCCTGGGCGTGTTGCAGCAGGAAAAAAATTAGCAGAGTGGAACAAACAAAAAAAATTAATGTTCCAAGCACAGAATATAACTCATAATGAAAACATAACATCGCCAACGCCAACAGTTGTTTCAATGCCAGCTGTAAATACACAAGAACAAGTTGATTCAAGACCTACAACACCAAAGTCGTCATGGAATATTGAATTTAAAACAGTTGCCATTTTTGGCGTCATTGCTGCTGGGGGTGGTTATTACGGTTATAAAATATATAAACAACGCCAGCAAAAACCAAAGCAGTCCAAAAAATCTCAGCCACTAAATACAGAAGCCGAACAAAAAAGCATGCCAGAACTGCCAACAACAAAATCTCATTTTGATCCATTTGATATGCAATAATATGTTAAGAACTTAATAAATAATTATAAGTGACTTGAATAAGAACTTGATAACGACTTGATGACGACTTGATAAAACTTAAATAAGAACTTGATAAGAACTTAATAAGAACTTAATGACGACTTGATAAAAACTTAATGACGACTTGATGACGACTTGTTAAGAACTTGAATAAGTACTTGAATAAGTACTTGAATAAGAACTTGTTAAGAACTTGATGATGACTTGTTAAAAACTTGATGTTGACTTGTTAAGAACTTGAATAAAAACTTGTTAAGAACTTAAATAAGAACTTGAATAAGAACGTGATGCCGACTTGAATAAGAACCTAGAACGACTTAATGACGATTTTTTTTCACAATTAATTGTTACATTCTTTTCCGGGGAGACAACTCCCTTCTGCCTTTATGTAGTATCTAGGTCAGACATGTCTGGCCCCGGCTTACTCAACTGCACAATAGCCGAGTCGAAGCGCCGCACTGTTTGCTAGTTCGTGTCAAGTTACACATAAGGGCGTCAGGCCGCCACGCGGCATTGTATAAATTTAGACGGCGTCGTTCAGTACAGGCGTTAGACGTCATTGTATAAATTTAGGCGGCTAAATTTCTAAACATATCAAAACATGTTTCTTACCTTCCCCCAATCACAAGACTAGATAGAATCAGCTGATTAGTAACAGTGACGACATTTCCGCCCAGCACTTGTGTTGTTAGCAACTAAACCTAGCTGTCTTGTCATTTGCGGGTGTGCAGTGCAGTCGTGTTTTCAGTTAGAAAGTGTTGTGTTATGTCGCAAGACAGTATCTCTTCTGAATTAGAGATAGAACTTCTTGAATCACAAACCGTTCATCAAGAATTGCTATTTCATGAAGTCTACTCCATGAGAAAAGAACTAAAAGCAATGTTTTCATATAGTGAGGAGATAAGGCAGTATTGGTCCACTCCCATTCAACTACCAATGCAGCTTGAAACACGATCTTCTCAAGAGCCACAGCAGGGAACGGCCGCGCTCTAGCTAGAGCGCGTGAAATGAATATTAAACAGGCACACGTCACAGCCTATAGCAGAAAGCCACGCTTTAACGGCCGCGGTCTAGGTGGACCGTCGCTTTGTCACGTCCTATTCAACAGGCTGCCTATTCAGGCGGCCGCCGGGTGTACTTTATACAATTGTCTTGTTTGTTGAATCAAGCTTTTAATAAGTGCACTTGGTGGCTGCTTAGAATAATCTTCAACAACGTGCCACGATTCTACGCTTGTGTGAACACACATCCCACCCCTTTCAGACACTCCCTATTCAGATAGCTTTCAATAGCCAGTCATTCCTCACAATAGAATGAAATCCCAACTTGGTTGACAAATAGCCCTCCTAAGAATAAAGGCATGGTTAACCAAGTCCCCATTGTTTTGTTTGTTTACTTCTTAACGGTCCAGTGACAGAGAACTATAAAACAGATAATCCTACACATTATGTATGTTTGATGTTTGATGAATGTATGCGTGAAAATGATGTTATTGAAAACGATCAAGAAAAACGAAGGATTAAGCAAAAACTTAAGTCTCAAAAGTTTTCTAAATTAGTGTTAAAAACAGATAATCCTACACATTATGTATGTTTGTAAAGTGTTTACTATTAGAGAACTATAAAATAGGCACTCTGGGTAAGCCGGCGGAGCAACAGCGAAACCGGCTTCAGCCGGTTGGAGCTGGCGGAGGTGGGTGAGCCAGAGTGCCTATTTTATAGTTCTCTCCTTCTGAGCAAGCCAATCATTCACACTGGCTCTGTGACTATCCTATTACTGTCATCAGTACAGGACTTTGTTGGTGGTGTGAAACATTTGATGGATAAGAACAGGCACTACTGAACACTACCAAAGCAACAACAACAACAACAACAAAACCCAGCATAGCATAACCCTGTCTGTAGCTGTGTGTGGAATAGCCAGATTGAACCTGCTTGGGAATAATGCCTTGAGAGAGGAAGAGCAGAGGGGGAGGGTGGGGGTGGGGAGGGGAGAGGGATGGGGAAGGGGGGAGGAAACAGGGAGGGGGCTCGAGGAGCAAGGAAAACAACAAAAAAAGAGTTATTTTCAAGATCTGGTAAAAATTTATTTTCTGCTTTGCTTTCGAGAGCAGGATATGGGTCCATAGCACAAGAGCATATCTGCTCAGCTGTGGTTGATGGCTATCTTCTCTACAGCACACACTATGAGGCCAGTCAGTCTATCAGTGTCTGCATCCTGATCAGGCTTGAAACGGCCTGGTGTGAAACGCTACATCCACCAATGTTTACGTTCCTCAACCACTTGCCATTCCTCCCTCATGCAGAACTTGTGGGCTTACATATGTAATCAGCCACAAGTCAAGACGGGCATTTCATCACCCACATCCTTTCATTTTTCATCTGCTGCCGAGGAAAACAGACCGAGATCAAAAGAACACAAATGGCTTTTTTTTTTTTCTCTGAACAGTTAAAGTTTCCTGGTAAAAAAACAAAACAAAACAAAAAACAACACACACACACACACACACACACACACACACACACACACACACACACACACACACATCACATACACACACAAACACACCACACACACACACAACACACACACACACACACACACACACACAAAGAAAGCAGCATCATGATCAACAAATGATGTAACAACCTGGAAATAAGAACTAATAAGCATTTTCAGACTAGCCTAATTATCAAAGTGTGTCTTAGACTGGTCTGCAAATTCTTACTTTTTTTTTCAAACCATATCTTACATTATGCTGAATGAAACCCCACTTGAGCTCTTCCTTCTTAGCCTTTCAAACAGAATACTGAATGTTCTATCTCCCTGTGTGTCATGGGTGTGATTTTTCAGCCACACACACACGCCTTCCTCCATCTTGCTTCGTTAGGCCTGTTTAAATACATGATGTTGTATACATATATGGGTGCTGGAGGGGTCAAAATCCATTCACTTGATAGAAACTGATATTTAGTCATTAGTCTGTCAACAGTGGAATTTTTTACCCCATACAGAGCACTGCTTCAGGCAGAGCATTTGCCTCTGTATATCTTCATTACGATGCCTGACTTTGTGGTTCATGAATCCTTCACTGCCACAATCATTTCCATATTTTTGGTTGATACTATAAATACACAATTCTTACATATATTTGTGTGTGTGTGTGTGTGTGTGTGTGTGTGTGTGTGTGTGTGCATGCGTGCATGCATGTGTGTGTTCACATGTTCATGCATGTACGCATGCTTTTATGTGTGCATGCATGTGGGGGAATGTGTGTGTGTGTGTGTGTGTGTGTGTGTGCATGTGTGTGGCTAAGGAAGAGGCAGAAGTCAGGACTTGGGTGGAACAACTTTGGCCGGAGGTGATGATGAGAAAGTCAGACAGGCACACAGTTTTATGTGGAAATGACACCGAAATTTGTTCTACACTCATAAAAACTGCTCTGTAACTCAAAGCAGCTAGAGTCTATGTTCCTGCATGCAACATACATGTGTTCTTACAATTATTCAAAAAAAGAAGGTGAAATTAGACTAGTCTACTTCTGGTCTGAGTGCTGAAACTTTCTTGTGTAAAATTTATGTACAAGTAAAGATTTGGATTTGGTCTATGTAAACGTGATTCCAAAATGTAAATTTTCACTTTGTTTTCAAAATCTATCTACGGAAATCCAATCAATAATTTCTTGCTGACCACAGAGCAACGATAAAGATGACAAACTGGATCTTCAATACTTACGAATATTTTCCATTTTCTTGCATGGTCCGGGGTAGTGTTTGTAGAAATGTGAAAATGTTCCCATGAGAACCCTGCAACAAACAGAATGCAGACTTTGTCAGGTGGATTCCATGAGTTACTGATCATACTAATTCCTAGCTGTTTAAGTAACAGTCTTTTTTTCCTTTCTTTTTAGACTTGATCTATATGCTGCTAGTTAAACTTCAAAAAATTAATTTCAACAGATATTTATCAATCCTATTTACTGTCAAGGGGAGCTAAAATGAGCCTTACAATATTCAACGTCTTTTCTCATATATACAGACCACTAGAGTATAAATATCCAACACTTTGCTTTATCTATATTTTCCAGCTGTTCAGTTCAACATATATTCATAAACATGTAAGACTTTACTGTGTTTTTACTTTTTACTGCAAAGCAAAACCCAGGTGGCTCTGAAAGTGGACTCTTCCTTGCATTAAACCAGAGCGACTGACTTAAACCAGAGCAACTGACTTAAACCAGAACAACTGACTTAAACCAGAGCAACTGACTTAAATCAGAGCAACTGACTTAAACCAGAGCGACTGACTTATACCAGAGCGACTGTCTTAAACCAGAACGACTGACTTAAACCAGAGCGACTGACTTAAAGAGCGACTGACTTAAACCAGAACGACTGACTTAAACCAGAGCAACTGACTTAAACCAGAGCAACTGACTTAAACCAGAGCGACTGACTTATACCAGAGCGACTGACTTAAACCAGAACGACTGACTTAAACCAGAGCGACTGACTTAAAGAGCGACTGACTTAAACCAGAACGACTGACTTAAACCAGAGCAACTGACTTAAATCAGAACAACTGACTTATACCAGAGCAACGGACTTAAAACCAGAACCACTGACTTAAACCAGAGCAACTGACTTAAACCAGAATGACTGACTTAGACCAGAGTGACTGACTTAAACCAGAGCGACTGACTTAAACCAGAGCGACTGAGCGACTGACTTAAACCAGAACAACTGACTTAAACCAGAGCAACTGACTTAAACCAGAATAACTGACTGAAACCAGAGCGACTGACTGAAACCAGAGCGACTGACTTAAACCAGAGCAACTGACTTAAACCAGAACAACTGACTTAAACCAGAACAACTGACTTAAACCAGAGCAACTGACTTAAACCAGAATAACTGTCTGAAACCAGAGCGACTGACTTAAACCAGAGCGACTGACTTAAACCAGAACGACTGACTTAAACCAGAGCACCTGACTAAAACCAGAACAACTGACTTAAACCAGAACAACTGACTTAAACCAGAGCGACTGACTTAAACCAGAGCGACTGACTTAAACCAGAACAACTGACTTAAACCAGAACAACTGACTTAAACCAGAGCGACTGACTTAAACCAGAGCGACTGACTTAAACCAGAACAACTGACTTAAACCAGAACAACTGACTTAAACCAGAACTGACTTAAACCAGAACAACTGACTTAAACCAGAACAACTGACTTAAACCAGCGACTGACTTAAACCAGAATAACTGACTTAAACCAGAACAACTGACTTAAACCAGAGCGACTGACTTAAACCAGAACAACTGACTTAAACCAGAACAACTGACTTAAACCAGAGCGACTGACTTAAACCAGAGCGACTGACTTAAACCAGAGCGAGAGCGACTGACTTAAACCAGAGCGACTGACTTAAACCAGAGCGACTGACTTAAACCAGAGCAACTGACTTGAACCAGAGCGACTGACTTAAACCAGAGCGAGAGCGACTGACTTAAACCAGAGCGACTGACTTAAACCAGAGCGACTGACTTAAACCAGAGCGACTGACTGAAACCAGAGCGACTGACTTAAACCAGAACAACTGACAAACCAGAGCGACTGACTGAAACCAGAACAACTGACTTAAACCAGAACAACTGACTGAAACCAGAACAACTGACTTAAACCAGAGCCACTGACTTAAACCAGAGCCACTGACTTAAACCAGAACGACTGACTTAAACCAGAACGACTGACTTAAACCAGAACAACAGACTTAAACCAGAACAACTGACTTAAACCAGAACAACTGACTTAACCCAGAACAACTGACTTAAACCAGAACTGACTTAAACTGACTTAAACCAGAACTGACTTAAACTGACTTAAACCAGAACAACTGACTTAATCCAGAATGACTGACTTAAACCAGAACAACTGACTTAAACCAGAACGACTGATTTAAACCAGAGTGACTGACTTAAACCAGAACAACTGACTTAAACCAGAACGACTGACTTAACACAGAACAACTGACTTAAACCAGAACTGACTTAAACCAGAACAACTAACTTAAACCAGAACTGACTTAAACCAGAACAACTGACTTAAACCAGAACTGACTTAAATTGACTTAAACCAGAGCAACTAACTTAAACCAGAACAACTGACTTAAACCAGAACAAAATTATCCAAAAATGGCTTCACAAACATAAAAGTGTGATGTAACTTGGCTTATCATATCCTGAATTTGAATCCACTTGGAGAAAGAGGAGACGGAGAGAGAGAGAGAGAGAGAGAGAGAGAGAGAGAGAGAGAGAGAGAGAGAGAGAGAGAGAGAGAGATTAGGGGTGTGAAGACAGGGGAAATGGGAGGGTGTTCATTACTGTAAATGAGGTCAACCAAGAAGGAAGAATGGGAGGGAAAGACAGGCAGGGGGTGCAGGAGTAGGCAAATACAGTTGAGGAGAGGGAGACTCTGTGTGTGTGTGTGTGTGTGTGTGTGTGTGCGTGTGTGTGTGTGTGTGTGCGCGCGCTTGCATTTGTGTGTGTGCAGTTATGTGTGTGTGCGAGTGTGTGCGTGTGTGCGAGCATGTGTGTGTGTGTGTGTGTGTGTGTGTGTGTGTGTGTGCATGTGTATGTGTGTGTGTGTGTGTGTGTGTGTGCTTGCATTCGTGTGTGTGCATTTATATGTGTGTGTGCGAGCGTGTGTGTGTGTGTGTGAGCATGTGTGTGTGTATGTGTGTGTGTGTGTGTGTGTATGTGGAGGCTGTGTATGCCTCCTAGCACACATGCCTACGTGTGTGCAAGCAAAAATACTTTACTAAAATGGTACCTTATTTTGCATGGTAATAACCCTAAGTGATAATATCTGCAATCATGATAAAGAGATAATGATCATCATCACCACAACAAGCACACCATATGTTGTGGAGCTGTTCTCACATCCTTCACTCTAATAAGCCCCACCCTTGCTTATTTCAAGTCCCTCCTAGGGATCTACTACATGCTACTGTAGTCAGAACCTTACACTTTGAGCAATCAGCTTATATCATCATAATCCACCATAAATTTTCTGATATCACATGATTAATTTTCCTGTAGTGTCTGGGACAAAGTCCAATATTCATGGTGTTTCTTGTGGGTAGCTCAGGGTAGTGTAAATTCAAGAAAAACACCAAGGTCTTATGGAGAAATCTGAACAGATTTCTTAGTTTCATCTCTCTTCAATTTTTCATAGTCAGTCATTGGTTTTCAGCCAACTAAAAAGACTTTGGTCAACATAATGACTGATGAGAAATCTGCTTGTTTCAGAGATGGTAGAACAAATACACAGCTGTCGGAGCACACCTGCACTCCGAGCAACACCAATTTGACACGGACAACGTCAACATCCTGGACAGAGAAAACAAGAGGTTCCAGCGAGGGGTCAAGGAGGCCATCTACATCACAGCCACCAACCCCCCCTCAACAGGGACCGGGGCCGCTACACCTTGCCCCCGGTGTACGCTTCACTGATTCGGTCATGTGACCTGGGTATGTCCTATGGTCGTGTGATCTGAATCGAGTTCACTCAGTCAGCAACAGTATCGCTGAGGAAGATGGCCGGATGGCTGTCGAAAGCTATGAGTGAGTAGTGTATTTTCTTCTGTTGGGAGACTAGGTCTAATTCTAGGTAGCAATAACAAATACACACTTATCAAGAAATCAGTTTTGAATGAAAATAAAACATCCTCAATATCATCAACAACAGCAACAATAACAACAACAACAACACACACACACACACACACACATGCAAACACACAAATCCTGTGACTTACGCAATGCGTGCTACATGCTGGGCAGTCAAGGCCAGGAGGCTGACCACCACAATCTTCACGCAGGTTCCTCGGCTCAGCATGTCTCTGAAATTTAAAAAAAAAAAGAAATCCAAGTTCATCTGATACAAAACAGCTTTTTTTTTTTCTTTTCACCTTAAGTTAAGAAACCTATTGTTAGTGACTTACATTCTTAACATTTCTAAATAATGTTGATTCTTGTGCCATACTTGTGCCATTAGTAGTATGCATACTGATCCATTATAACTAGCATGTGCCATTAGTAGTATGCATACTGATCCAATATAACTAACATTTTACATATTCATGTCCAGACCTTTGCACCTGCCTGCATTTGCATAATAGATATTTGACAATGCTCCATGATGAAATGGATAGGATAAGAGACTATTAAAAAGCAGCACTTGACTAAAAAGAACAGCAATAACAACAACACTGCACACTGCATTCACATGGCCTTGTGGATGTGGTGGCCCATATGAACTAGTTCGCAAGCAGTGATACCTTACAGTGCACACTGCATTCACATGGCCTAGTGGATGTGGTGGCCCATATGAACTAGTTCGCAAGCAGTGATACCTTCTTGATGAATCTGACAGTTTAACTCTGTGAGTGTGTGAACATGAGGAGAGAGAGAGAGAGAGAGAGAGAGAGAGAGAGAGAGAGATTCTGTATGTGTGTGTGAAAATTTTTTGGTCCAAAATATGAATAAGCCAGTTACATGTAATTGTCTTCCCTTGGCTATGAACAGTACTACATATCACACGTTTCATCCTATGAAATTCTCCAATGCCATAACAAACAGGTCTACGTGAACTTCGAACTGTCCATTGTACAGAGACCTTTGGCTTCCCTTGATGGGCTTGTCTTCGGCTTGACCCAAAATAGCACGATCGATCTGCACAGCTCATGTACACGGCTTTCTGATCCGCTGTATTTGTGTGACCTGTTCAATTAAGCATGCACAAGCCTTTTCTGTCAAAATAAACTTATGTCGGTAAACCAACAGGGAGTGGGGGTTACGAATGACAATCTCACCAGGCAGAATAAAGTCGAGTGTGTAAACCATCCGCCGTCCCACTCTGTCAACTGAAGTAACGTTGCACTGCTTCGCCGAAGTGGAGCACAAGTCGGTGTTTTGCAGTCTAAAAATAGCTTTACGGTGTGACATGTCATTTTTTCCTACACCTGTAAACGTCTCCCGGGAGATTTCTCCATCGAGCAAACTTTCTCCAGGACACCTTTGAGTTGTTCAAACCATTCGTTGGGGAGAGGGGTGGGCGACTTCTCAATATTGAAAAACAACAACAAACAAACAACAAAAAAAAAATCCACCAAAAATTATGTCAAGAGAGAGTGCGTGGAGGAGAAGGGTGGGGGAGTGGTGGGAGAGTTAAACGACGTTTAACTCGTTTTATAGTCTCATAATAATCACCCTGCTCATTGTGGAGACTTAACGCAAGAAGAAGAAGAAGGACTAAATGCTCCCACTCCTCCCCGAGACATTCCTCGGCCGCGACTCTTCTGAGTGAACGATCACCCTCATATCACATTTAATATCGTCCCCCCTCACACACACACACACGCGCGCGCGCACACACTGAATCCCCCCTCCAGTCCTCTTTAACCTCCCAAGTACCGACTTGACATCCCTCCCCCTCCCCGTCCCCGCATTCTCCCCCTCTCTCGCTGCCATGCCAGTTTGATAAGCCATTTCTTACATCTGCCACGGCGATTTCAACAGCATAAAAAAAGAATGAGTTGCAACGTTAGCCCTATCCTGACCGTAGGCATGCAATATCAACGTGCTGACGATCTCACAGCTGGGCTGACTTCGGGGACTCCGGTTAAAGGGAAAGAAAGAAAGAAAGAGAGAAAAAAAAAAAAAAAAAAAAGATACAGTGCCGCCGTGTGCGCAACTACTGACAGTTGCAATGCTTTTCAACCCAAGCACAGCACTAGGGGCCTAGCATCCTACAGCTCCAGGCACAGTCTAGCCAGGCGCAGTGTGCCCAGCGGGCGCGCAAGCAGTCTTAAAAAAGTAAACAAAATAAAATAAAATCCAGCCTACTTCCACCCCTACCCCTCAATCGCACGAGTTAACTGAAGGAAAGCTGCCTAGACAGGACGGGGGCCAGAAATGGCGTGGTCGTTGGGTCCGCAGCCAGGCGCTTCCACAAGGCCTGTACTTCTCTCAGTTGGGGGGGGGGGGGGGGGGGAGGGGAATCTCCTTTGCCTGTAGCAGTTCTTGAGGATGGAATGTCATAAGGCAATGGATGAGACTAGCAGGTGCTGTGTTTCTGGTACCTTGAAGTGAGCAGATGCTTTAAGCAGATGGACGTCAACCCATGGTGGACCTTGTATAAGGGCAGCGAGCCATGCCCCTTTTCTCCAGGTAACCAGGATTGGCAGTTCAGTTCAGTTCAGTGTCTGCGGCTTCTCATGTACGCTGGATGTTTGAAAAAAAATTGGCAAGATGAGCAAGCTGCTCAATGCTTCATCTATTTATGTGCATTGGTAGGCTACCATCCACCCAACAGAGATTCCACACCTTCTTTTCTTCTTTCTTTTAGTGTCCACAATCATCATGTTGATTATTCTGACACTTTTGTGTGTATGACCGTTTTTTTTTTTATCCCGCCATTAAGGTAGCCATACTCCAACTTCGGGGAAGATGCATGCTATGTGTAACGTGTCATCCATACCAACGGCCAAACTGGCCTTCTCTTCCGAAAGTTGGTGATGGGATTTTACATGTGTGCAAGATGTTGTGCGTGCGTTCACACATGGAACCTCGGTTTATAGTCTCATTCGAAGGACTATATGGGGAACGGAGTCAGAACCAGTGTTAACTCCGAGGGAAAAATCCCCCTGCACCGAAACGGCCCGGCGGAGATGCAAACCCGCAACCCCAAGATTACGAGTCCGGCGCTCTACCAACTGAGCTATTCCGTCCCCCATCCGGGCTAGCATACTCTAGATATGGGCGCGCCAGGGTCATGTTGGCAGACTGTTTCATGGATTTGAAACCGTAACGTTCTACATTCCTCCGACCGAAGCCTAGGGTTCTGTTTGCCTTCATTGTTGGCGAGGCTAACAAAGTCTGTGTGTATCCCCATCTCAGATCCTTGCTGAGGCCGACACCAAGGTGCTTGACTTGAGCCGCAGTTTTGTTGTTGTTTTTTTTAGTGCTGGTAGTCATGACATCAGTAAGTGTGCCGGACTGTTGTGTTACGTGGGCTGTTGTGTGACGCCGTGTCACGTGAATAACTGCGAAATTTTGCGCCCAATTTGAGGAATAAAGTGACTGAATGTTCGTCCTTCGTTTTCATAGTGTTAAATGTTGTTTGAATTCGCCTACAGCAGACCGAAGAGGTCAAAACGCGAAGAGAGAGAGAGAGAGAGAGAGAGAGAGAGAGAGAGAGAGAGAGAGAGAGAGTGTGTGTGTGTGTGTGTGTGTGTGTGAGTGTGTGCGTGTGTGTGTTCCTTAGTCTGGTGGTACATGAACTGTTTAAAAAAATTTATTGTTTCCAAAAAATGAAAAGCGGCAACGTCCGCTGAGAAGCTTGCTCCGATTCGACTCGGTGAAGTTGTATAGAGCATTGGCCTCGGTCAAAGCAGCACTTCAGGTGCCTCGCTTGCCTTTTCTGTAGTGCAGATCTGTTACAAAGACCACCGTTTGGCCCGGGTTTCTGGCTCTTGTTACGCTGGCGACTGGGCTTTTCGAGCGCAGATCAGTGTGTCTTTTCAGATCAGTCTTTCTTTGGGGGTATTGGAAATCGTAGAGAGCTACACACAGTCGCTGTTATTTTGTACGGTTGTGTTGATTCTTTCAGGCTCTCCTAGCTGTGTTTGATATGAGTGCTTTTTATTTGGTCGCGGGTCTGCTACACCGACAATATTGCAAAGTTAAAGGTTCCACTTCAGTGCATTGTACAAGCGATGTTGTATTGGTTTCTTTGTCGGGCAGGGATGAAATAAAACAACATAAGTACCTCCTTGATTACGACTCTTCAACTGCTCATTGAAAACATCCGGAACCCCCCCCCCCCCCCCCCTTATTTATTTTTCTTTTCTTTTAAAAAATTAAACCTTGCTGGTTAGTAAATCATCCGTGGCACGCACTGTTTTGTAGCAAAAAGGTTCGAGGTCGAACTTGGATAGATGAAAGGATCGCCCCAGTTAGAAATTATTGTCACAATAAGAACAGCAGATGCATATTCAACAAGATCAACAGTGCTAATAGTGCTAACAATGGGATTCTGCTTACCTCAGCATTGACTGACATACATGTGCAAAGACAGTCCACCTTCAAGTTGCTCCTACCACTGGTCTGTCTCGCTTCACTTCTGTCACGAGTCACTCGACCCCCACCACCACCAACCCCACCCCGCTCCTCACCCGCGATTTCTGATTCGCCGTCGTGTTTAGAGGTCGCGTTTTGAAGTCGATAACACTGACTCCAAACTGGTGACTCATGATACGTGTAACAGCCAATACGCTCTCTCTCTCTCTCTCTCTCTTCTTTGATTATATTTTCTGGCTGTGAACTTAATGATGATAATTATGGGAATTATGTGATCTTGCATTGCGCTCAATGCGTAACAAAAGCTGTGTGCGCTAGTTTTCAAAAGCATAACTCAACACAGGCTAAACGAATTCATCAAGACTGCGACAAAAATAAAGAATAGTATGACTCACTATACAATCATCCCCCTCCACCTTCCCCCTCCATCATTACAATAACCATCCGACATGCGTCTCCAGATATCTAATCAATAGCATTCATGTTTTCAGTAGACTACCAGACATGCATACACCCATGCGCGCGCGCACACACACACACACACACACACGTGCGCGTGCGCGCGGGGCTAAATTAGATTTCAGGAAAGATAGTGCAGGATATATCATGTATTGAAGAGGTCTGCAGTCGTTTGTTTGATATATACTACTCAAAAGAATCTAAGGGCTGCATTCATTTTTGATATGGTTTACATAATACAGCGTAGCATAAAACATGAAATGTTTATGGCCAATTTATTCACTCAAAGTGTGACAAGTGCTTCACAGAAAACTGGTTTTGGCAATTGTTCAGTCGAATCTGTGTCAAAGGTGTTACACTGGTCCGCAAAAGAAGCTCAAAAACCACGCGAAAAAGGTCGCAATTTGAGTGCGCCTAGCTGGCGCAGCAGTGTTCGGCTGTCTGAAAACTGCATTGCACATGCAAGCCGGACCTTTAATGAACACTTGTCAACCTGATTCGCTGACCAGTGTCTTTATTAAGGGCCGCTTCTGGGAGTGTGTTCAAACATGCCACCAAGACGCAAACTTAGTGACGCTGAGAGAGGGATGGCTGTGGCCTGGCTACAAGAAGGCGTGGCGGTCCGAGAAGTTGGCAGACGACTTAGAGTAACACATTCTGTCATTCAAAGACTGAGAGACCGGTACAACAACTATGGGAGAGTTCAAGAATCACGCAGACCTGGACGCCCCAGAGCGACCAACAGACGACAGGATCACTTCATCACCCTGGCGGCACTACGCAATAGAACCGCCACCGCCAACGTGCTCAGGGGGCAGCTGAGAGCAGCCAGCAACGTCCTCGTCAGCGACCAAACGGTTCGCAACCGCCTGCGTGAGGCCAACATGCGGTCAAGGCGTCGAGCATTGCGACCTCCACTGACCAGAGCTCACCGTGCTGCTCGTCTGGCTTGGGCTCAACGACACCTGGCCTGGACAAGGCAGCAGTGGTCCAGGGTGCTCTTTTCTGATGAATCCCGCTACACCCTGTCCTTCAACGACGGCAGGATTCGCGCCTGGAGGCGTGTTGGAGAGCGCTTCATTGACGCCACTGTTGCGGAGCACGACCGCTATGGTGGTGGGTCCCTGATGGTGTGGGGTGGCTTCAGTCTTCATCACAGAACACCCCTGCACAGTGTCCAAGGCTATCTGACCGGCGTAGCCTACAGGGACGACATTCTGGAGCCAATCGCTGTACCAGCTTTGCAGGCCATGGGACCAGGAGCCATACTACAGGACGATAACGCCAGGCCGCACAGAGCTCGGGTCGTACAGAACTTTCTCCAGCAGCAGCAAGTCACCAGGATGGACTGGCCTGCCCGCTCACCCGATCTGAATCCCATCGAACATCTTTAGGATGTTCTGGGCCGTCGTATACGCGACAACCACCCTCCTGCACACAATCTCGACGTCCTGTTCAGGAATCTGGAGCAGGAGTGGCAGGCGATCCCCCAGAACACCCACCAGACTTTGGTCAGATCCATAAGACAGCGTTGCCTTGACTGCATCAACGCCAATGGCGGTCACACACGATATTGACTCTTGACATTCTGACAGTCGGTTGTTCTGAATTTGCAAAATGGGGGGTGTGTCCATGTCAATGAAATTTTCGCGATAATTGATTTGCACTTCTTGATGAAATTGTGTCCAATCGATGATCAAATGATTGAATTAAATGTTTGTTGGTTGATTTCAGCTGTCGGACTTATGAGTTATTATTGGGGAGTGATGAACTGTGTGGCTGTCAAGTGCGTGAAACCTCTCACAAAAGGCATTAAACGCTTAGAGGAAAAAGGGACGTTGTACGTGGTATACAAATAGGTAATAGAACCATTAACAAGTATGCTTTACCCATCGCACATGGTCGAACCGTGTCAAGGAGGACGAAGCGGTCAGGTGACAGATGGCACCTAAGGTAGTAAGGAGTTCGGACCTGCCCGACAGCGAAAGGGGAGAGGGACGTAACCACTAGGACCTCGGTGCACCAAGTGAGCGCTTAATACTCAGTCAGCTGAGGTTCTTTTGTAAACAGTCAGTGAAGAGCAGGAGTCTTGGACTCGTTCGGATGGTATTGCCGTGGGTCACTGTGCTGGTTCTATTGTCAGGCTGGTTGAACGCGCGTGGATGTTGTTATCGTAGCCCTCTTTAAGATAATTACTGTGTTAAAGTGGCCTCCGAAGTCGGCGGGAATTTTCGATGTCCATCTGGTGCCAAGTGTTTGTTTGCTAATCAATTAGGTAGGGATGTGTGTAAATGCAGATGTGTGGAGAATGTAGCGAATGGAGAATTCACAGCACTTGTGAACTAGGGGTTTGAGAAGCAGCATGGACAAAGGCATGGCCCGAAGGGGAATCCTTTGTTTCCATCCCTATATAAACTGAGGGAGAACAACGTAAAGGGGAAGAACACCAGGAGAGAGAGAGAGAAGGCAGAGAGAGAGAGAGAGAGAGAGAGAGAGAGAGAGAGAGAAGAGAGAAGAGAGGTGGGCAGGACAGAGAACGGGTCGAGAGAAACGTGGTCTGGGAGATAGAAGAGACAGCAAAGTCTTAGGGAAAGACAAGCTGGAAGAGAAGAAAACTAAGTTTGAAGCCCAGAGGTGGGTGAAGACAGACAAACTGAAATTGAACCCAGAGGTGGGTGAAAGAGACGAAGAAGAAGAGTTCTACGTCGAGATCCCAGAGACGACCACGAAGACCCAGTCCTGGAACCTGGAGCCAGTCAACCAAGGGCCTCACCATCAAGCAGTGCTGAAGAAGACGTGAAGAGACTTTTCAAGGACTGTGGTGTGTTGTGAAAGCGTGGTTGTGTGTGTGAAAACCTGGCCAGGTAAGAAGTCATTTTCATTATAACCCGGGATTAGGAAGTATTGATCTTTTATGTGTTGATTTGTTCATTTTGTGTAATTGGATTTTTCATGTTTGATTATAAGTAGCATAGAAATTGTATTTCTTGTGCTCAGTCGTGTTAGAAGAGAAACGAATGCGTGACATCCCATTCCCAGAGAGAGGTGAATGTTTGGTGGGCGCATGAGTGTGCATATGCGTGTACGAGTGCAAAAATAACCTTGGTGTGTTAAGCCTGACCAATAATACATCAACTTAGTGCACTTAAGCAATACCATCACGATTTCCCCCGTCCTGGACAAAGTGGCGAGCCTGCCAGGATTGCATGGCCCAAATTAGTCTCAGGAGGGAAACAAAGTAAGTACTAGAGTAGTACTGGGGCGAAGCGTCCACTAAAGGCAATTATAATTAGCTCTTCTAATTATTTCCTTTAGTTCTTTGAGTGTTGAATATTGACTTGTGTGTAGGGTGGTTGTATTAATCAAAGGTCGTTCAGAGAAACGAAGAACGAGGTTCTAGTCTTAACTCTCACAGAAGCTGTGGTTTAAGATTAAGGCTCCTTTGTGTTAGGAACACCACCACTGGTTGATGTACTCGTAACGTTTAGTAAACTGTTTACTGACTTTTTCCGGGTTTATAAGCGTAACTGTTTTAGTGGTGCTAAAACATATCAGAAAAGAAGATGGCTGAAGAAAGCTTTACCCCCATAGAGAAACTAGTAAGTTTGGGGAAAGAAATAGGATATGCAGGAGATGAACTGCGTAAGTTCATAGAGACTCAGCAGAAGACTGAGAGAGATGAAAGGGCTGAAAGAAGGAAGTTTGAAATGGAACAGCTCGACGCTGTCAAAAGGAACTCGGATGCTGAGGCCGAGAGACTTAGACTTGAAACTACTGCGTCGAGGGCAAGAGCAGAAGCGGAATCGGAGATTTTAGCCAAACAAATTGAGTTGGAAAGAATAAAATCTGACAATCGTAGTGAAATAGACACCAGTTCTGAGTCAGTAGGCCGCAGACTAAGTTGCGCACCTAGACTTAAACTCCCACTGTTCAGAGAAGAAACTGATTCGATCGATGCCTATATCAGTCGGTTTGAATCGGTTGCCGAGCACGAGGGCTGGCCCGACGATGACTGGGCAATAAACCTGTTTGCCTTGTTGACAGGTCGTGCGTTACACACTGTTTCCACCTTACCCAAAGGTGATCAGAGGGATTTTGACAAGGTGAAACAAGCAGTACTAAAGGCATATGATTTGACTGAAGAAGGTTTTAGACGTAAGTTTCGCGAGGCGAGAATTGAACAGGGTGAGACATACACACAGTTCGGAGTTAGACTGGATCACTATTTCAACAAGTGGGTAGAACTTAGTGGAGTAGACAGTGATTTTGAAGGCCTCAAGACACTGGTGATGAAGGAACAGATACTTGATGGTTGTGGAACGGGCCTCACAATCCACATTAAGGAAAAAGGTGCAACCACAATAGCTGAAGTACTTGAGACAGCAGAGACTTACCGGGAAGCGAGGCGTGATTTGCCTGAACAAGAGGAAAGCCCGGAAGCATATTCAGAGGATAGCAGGCCAGCACATATCTCACGCAACGGGCCAGTATTGCACGCCCGTAGGCCCATGGGGTCACGTGAACAAACAAGGAGCACCAGCCACGTGGAAAAGGCTGTAGACAAGCGAACCTGCTTCTTGTGAAATAAGACAGGGCACTTGGCTAGGGACTGCATATTCAAGTCACAGAAAGCAGCAGCAGTGAGGGTCAGGCCAAGTGAGAGGCAGGTAGAAAGAGATGGAAAAGATGACAGTGTTATTTTGTCTGGATTGTGCTGTGTGTTCACAGATTCAGGCGATAACATGGATGTGCACAAAGGCAGAGTAGGGGACAATGTGGTTAATGTCATTAGAGACTCTGGGTGCACTGGCGTAATGGTGAAGGAATCCCTGGTTGAGAAGGGACAATTCACAGGTAAAACACAGAGGTGTAGACAAATAGATGGAACAGTAGCAGAATTCAAAACGGCCCTGGTGTTCATTGATACACCATTCTATAGTGGAGTCGTACAGGCTTTGGCTGTCCCAAAGCCGCCATATGATCTGGTAATTGGAAACATTCCAGGAGCACGTGGTTACGGAAATCCAAACCCTGATTTCTGTGTTGAATCAGACGTGACAAGTCACGTGATGGAAAGCCCCTGGGCAGTCAAACCGTTCCAAAAGCATTGGAGCGTGTCAAGTGAGACCAACCCCACTCACTTACGGGCAGAACAAAAGGGCGATTACTCGCTCAGAAAACTGGTTGGTTTTGCTCACAGAGGGCAGAAGAAAAATGTTAAAGAGGGTACAATCGGGTTCGAGTTAGAGAACGGCATATTGTACCGAACTTTTACTCATTCGCGTTCGGGAAAAACGAAGAAGCAGGTTGTCGTTCCTAGGCAGCGCAGAAAGGCGGTGATGTCCGAAAATCATGTGACGTCAGCCTCGGGCCATCTCGGTAAGAAGGCCACACAAAAGATTGTGACGCGTGAGTACTACTGGCCCGGAATCCTAGGTGATGTAAGGCGTTTCTGTGCACATTGCAACATATGCCACGGGGTACGGCAAGGTGTGTGTACAGAAAGGGGGATCGGACGGGTCTCACCAAAAGGGGACGGTAGGCCAAATTAAAATGGTCATACGATTTTTGCGAGCGTGTGCGTGCGTCTCGTGCAGCGTCGTGTATGCGTGACGTGGCTGGTTGCGGGCCACGTGTATGAAGAGAAAGGGAGATAATTTCCGTAGAAACATAATGTTTATCTATATATGGCCGCACTACTTAGAGCTGGTAGAGATTTCAGATTGTGTTGATATTTGCCTGGTTAGTGCGTATGGTATTGATTTTTCTCTAATTTTGTTGCAAGGTAAATCTTGTGTGCGTTCTCTGGTGTAAGTAGGCTTATTAGAGGCCTAGATTAAAGTTGGTTTAAATGAGAGAATTGTGAGAGTTTCAGCTCCTTGAATGTGTTTTAGCCAATGCAGGGCATTGTCTTGAAGTGGGGGGAATTTGTCAAGTGCGTGAAACCTCTCACAAAAGGCATTAAACGCTTAGAGGAAAAAGGGACGTTGTACGTGGTATACAAATAGGTAATAGAACCATTAACAAGTATGCTTTACCCATCGCACACGGTCGAACCGTGTCAAGGAGGACGAAGCGGTCAGGTGACAGATGGCACCTAAGGTAGTAAGGAGTTCGGACCTGCCCGACAGCGAAAGGGGAGAGGGACGTAACCACTAGGACCTCGGTGCACCAAGTGAGCGCTTAATACTCAGTCAGCTGAGGTTCTTTTGTAAACAGTCAGTGAAGAGCAGGAGTCTTGGACTCGTTCGGATGGTATTGCCGTGGGTCACTGTGCTGGTTCTATTGTCAGGCTGGTTGAACGCGCGTGGATGTTGTTATCGTAGCCCTCTTTAAGATAATTACTGTGTTAAAGTGGCCTCCGAAGTCGGCGGGAATTTTCGATGTCCATCTGGTGCCAAGTGTTTGTTTGCTAATCAATTAGGTAGGGATGTGTGTAAATGCAGATGTGTGGAGAATGTAGCAAATGGAGAATTCACAGCACTTGTGAACTAGGGGTTTGAGAAGCAGCATGGACAAAGGCATGGCCCGAAGGGGAATCCTTTGTTTCCATCCCTATATAAACTGAGGGAGAACAACGTAAAGGGGAAGAACACCAGGAGAGAGAGAGAGAAGGCAGAAGAGAGAGAGAGAGAGAGAGAGAGAGAGAGAGAGAGAGAGAGAGAGAGAGAGAGAAGGGTGGGCAGGACAGAGAACGGGTCGAGAGAAACGTGGTCTGGGAGATAGAAGAGACAGCAAAGTCTTAGGGAAAGACAAGCTGGAAGAGAAGAAAACTAAGTTTGAAGCCCAGAGGTGGGTGAAGACAGACAAACTGAAATTGAACCCAGAGGTGGGTGAAAGAGACGAAGAAGAAGAGTTCTACGTCGAGATCCCAGAGACGACCACGAAGACCCAGTCCTGGAACCTGGAGCCAGTCAACCAAGGGCCTCACCATCAAGCAGTGCTGAAGAAGACGTGAAGAGACTTTTCAAGAACTGTGGTGTGTTGTGAAAGCGTGGTTGTGTGTGTGAAAACCTGGCCAGGTAAGAAGTCATTTTCATTATAACCCGGGATTAGGAAGTATTGATCTTTTATGTGTTGATTTGTTCATTTTGTGTAATTGGATTTTTCATGTTTGATTATAAGTAGCATAGAAATTGTATTTCTTGTGCTCAGTCGTGTTAGAAGAGAAACGAATGCGTGACATCCCATTCCCAGAGAGAGGTGAATGTTTGGTGGGCGCATGAGTGTGCATATGCGTGTACGAGTGCAAAAATAACCTTGGTGTGTTAAGCCTGACCAATAATACATCAACTTAGTGCACTTAAGCAATACCATCACGATTTCCCCCGTCCTGGACAGTGGCCCTTAAATTCTTTTGAGTAGTATAGTTTATTTCTTGTTTCAGTCAAAACACAAACACTTTTACTTTTTATTCATGTGAGACACAGGGTGTTTGACTGCGTTAGTGTTGTTTTTTTTTCAATCTACAAGTGTGTGTGTGTGTGTGTGTGTGTGTGTGTGTGTGTGTGTGTGTGTGTGAAAGAAAAGGAGAGAGAGAGGAGAGAGAGAGAGAGAGAGAGAGAGAGAGAGAGAGAGAGAGCGAGTGTGTGTTAAGGAATGTCCAATTTAATGAAAATGGAAGGAAACTGAATATGGAAACAAGCAGACACTGAACAGTTTCAAACACTCAGAGATAAAGTGAGAACGGGCCCTACGAAGTGTTTATGCAGGCGCCCTGGACCCTCTAGATGTGTTGTGTTAGGGGTCCCGGGACCGCTGGAGTACAACAGCCGTCAGCAGCCCTGTACCATACAGCCTTATCTCTTACCGCCCCAAAAACACTCCGGTGGTCCGTGATGTGGAACCCTCCTGATACTTCTAAACGTGTGTGCTGCCTTCGCATATGAAGGGTACACAATGGAAATCCTGACCAGAACAGTTGCAACGCGAACTGAACTGAAGACAGAGACCATCGCTGCCTCAAGCAGTTGTCCTAAGTGTTCACTGGTCGTCTCCGGTGTTCTGTACGCTCGTGAAACTTGGACGCTCTCTGCATCACTGGGAAAGACGAACCCGAACTTTGGAGTCGACATGTTACCACGAAGTCCTGAACACCTTTTACAAGAATACATTACATACGAGGAAGTATGCGGCGGAACTAGTTAAACGAGCCGTTGGGGTATATGACGACTAACCATAGTCAAAAGGAGAAAATTATGATCGTACTGACACGAAAACCCACTGTCCAGCCAAAACCAGCCAGCAGAACATAATACCTGCTGGGGGGACAACACAAATCAGACAGAAGAAGCTGGAGGAGAACGTCAGTCACGGAGCGGATAGACCTGTTCTTCGCCAGGCTTCCAGAGTGCCGTAGGGAACCACAAGAGATTATTTCCTGGAGGTCATCAGTAACGCCTCAACAATTCCTGCCTGGGATTTTGAAATGAGTAAGGTGAGGAAACCGAGCGCTCCATCCGGAGAGCGCCACCGTCTGACCAAGACAGTCTCCATGAATTTACCGATACTGGAGACCCCGACACAATCAAACCAACGCCTTACAAGTGTGGAGGCAATCGAAAGTGAGGTCACCATGACAGCAAGGCATGAAGGGCAACAGAACTGGTGATTTTTTTTTTTTTTTTTAAAAATAGAAATGCTGATCGATGAAGACGTACACGATGCTACAGATTTCCATGCAGGTCTGAGGCTGCATGACAGCGCTGTATTCCATGCACATTGTCATAATATGTCTCAGTGTCGACCAGGCCTGAGAGATACAACACCTGCAAAGTTGGTCAGGAAATTTGAGCAACATTTTCAGAGATGCATCCATTAAACGGATGAAACTCGACTGTGTGGTCCCCTTCCTGTTCAAGCCCATATCCAACTCAGCTTTGGGTAGAAGGTCGTCGGGGCAGAAAAATCCCACAAATAAACAGCTCTGATACGAGTCGAACCCACGACTTCCCGGACGGGAGTCCCCAACGCTAACCACTTCGCCACGACGGCTCGTTGCATTGCAGAACATTGTGCTTTATTTTACTGTCTTATATTACATTATGTTGTGACTGTATTGTGTTATTTTGTATTGTGTTGCGTTGTATTATGTTACTGTCTCGTCACGACAGTTTCCCCATGTAAACTGTGGTCTGCTGTCCGAATAGTGTCATCACAGTTCGGCACCAACCGCCTTCCCCTCTCAACACCCCCCCCCCCCCCTCTTTTTCGGCTTGCATGTACATGTTTTGTTTTCCATGCCAAAACGGACTTTCTGCAGAAGCAGAATGCTGTTAGAATTCTATAGAAAGTTGTCAAAGGGCTCCTTCTTTCCTTCACCGAGTGCATACATGCTCCACGCGAAATCTCAGGTTATCTGCCCGCCGAGAAATGAACACCCAGACAGTCTCTGAAGATCGGCAGGGGAGGCGGAGCGTGTTTTTCTTTTTGCTTTTGTTTGCTGTTGTTGTTGTTGTTGTTTTGCTGCTTTCTTTGCTTGTAGCAAAGCCTGTCGGTGTCGATCTATAGATTTGTCACCAGCTCGCTTCTGGGCGGTCATGTCAGTGCAGTAGCCCACTCCTCCAAGTTCTACCCGGAGAAAACGATGTTGATTTAATATGGAAAGGCAATCAGTTGAGTGAGGCAGGGAAAGACAGATAATAAAACAATGAACGAAGAAAGTACCCTTTTCTCCCGTAAGGAAACAAAGTCCCGTGACTCCGAGCTTCCGAAAAGGGAGCAAGTTACTTTCCTTGTTTTGTCATTGTTTATGTCTCCCCGTCTTACTTACGATTTCCTTCTAAATTTCCTTATAATTATGTTGTTCACGTCACGTACGCTAACCTTGTGCAGGAAGGCGCTACATCCATGGCTGGCGACACTGCTTTCTTCGCAGCAGACAAATCCTGGCAGACGTCATACGAGTCTCACTGTCGTCTGCAGTGCATCGCGCAGCCCGACTCGTGATCGTAATGCAATCTTTTATGATTAACGAGACACAGGCCAAAAATTCAATAGGCCTAACCCAGTCTTTGACTTGGCATCTCTTTGTTAATAGTGCACATAACCTCCAATGCCATGAAAGTAAATGAAAAAGGCTGAAAGTTTGAAAGCTGTTTTTCTTAAATTAAAAAAAGAAAAAAAAAAAAAAACAGAAAAAATCATGTAGCTGCTGCTCTTCTTTTTAACTACCGAGTAGACAGACCATGGCATCAACGTACGCCGTCTCATTGGTCGACATTCCATACGTCACTTTTCACACTCGTCATCATCAGCAGTACAAGGTCGACAGGAATGGTTTGGATGGAGTGCAGGCAAGAAATGGGGGTTGAATTATTCTTCACGAGAGACTTGCGACGTCTGTGGACTGTCGTGTTGAGCCGGACGTGGCCAAAAGAAAGAAAAGAAATAAGTATACACATATAATTTATATCCCATGAATTGTAGGCTATGCCTAGGATTACGGCGTGCGTTATTCTGCTGCATTGATATTGTTGTATATTGCTGTGTTTTTGTGTATTTGTGTTTCGATGGCTCGGGCAGCATAAAAAAAGAAAACGTTGACTTGTTGCCTGGCTGTCCATGTTTCGAATGTGTGGGTGTGGGTGTGAATTTAAATCGTACATGCATCCGAATTTCTGTGAGTCAGACAAACAGACACACGCAGTTACGCATCCGTAACAGTGGTTCTGTTTATCAAAAACCACTTTACCGTACACTTGCGCATAATTTGCTTTGCTAATTAAATTGTCGGTTCTAAGTGTGTGTGTGTGTGTGTGTGTGTGTGTGTGTGTGTGTGTATGCGTGTGTGTGTGTGTGTGTGTGTGTGTGTGTGTGTGTGTGTGTTCCATTTGGGCTAGTGCTGGTTTTCTGTTAACAGAATTAGGATATGCGAGCACACAGTATACTCAATTAGTAATCTTTCGCTTTACTGCTTGCTTTTTTCATTTTTCTTTCCTAAAAATTGTTGCCCTTAATTGTTTTTCTCCATTTTCTGAGTTGTAAATGATGCACATCATGGTGATACACTTGTACCGCTCAAATGTTGTCTGTGGAAGGTGTTACGATAACTGTGATCCAACAGAATGCAGACTTTTCCTTTCAATTAAATGTATGTGCTTTATTCTCCGCATAATTTTTGCGTGGTAATGTTGAGTTATATAATGCAAATGACGTGCTTGTTCTTTTCTTGTTTGATGTGTCTGAAAAATACTTAAAAAATTTAAGTGAGTGAAAGTAACAATATGCTTTCATACTTTCTTCCAGTGTTGATAATGTCAGAGACAGTCGTTTTTTTTGCATTTCCGTATTGCTCTTGTTCTGTTGTCATACATGCTTCGTAACAGTGTGTCATTATATTAGTCTGGACAGCAATTCATATGTTTCTGATTCGGGTATGCATTGAGCTCTAATCTGATTCACTAACTATACAGCACAGTGTAGATTTGGTTTGGTCTCAGGTCTTCGTATGAATTTGGGTAAGTCAAGTGTATTATGGCTGGGAAGTAGAAAAAAACTGTAAAATCCGATATTTAGAGCATTTAGACTTCGACTGGAATCCATCCAAATTTCGAATACTTGGTGTATGGTTTACGAATGATTTGAAAGATTGTTTAAATATTAATTATTCAGAAAGACTAGCCGATGTTAAGTACTTATTTAAGATATGGGTAAAACGCCAGATAACGCCTCTTGGCAGAATTGCAATTTTAAAATCCATAATTCTGTCAAAACTGACTCATCTGTGGTTACTTCTGCCAAATCCTCCTGATGTCTTTTTTCAAACTTGTCAACAAGTATGTTATCAATTTGTCTGGAATAAAAAACCGGACAAAATCGGTCGGAAAATAGCTCACAAAAGTGTTAAAAATGGTGGTATTGGCCTTCCTGATTTAAGAACATTCGTAACATCTCTTAAATTATCCTGGATTCGCAGGGCTGAAAAATCGGCCCATAAATGGAAAGATATTTTACTTACTAATTTCCCTAAGTTTCCAATTTTGAACAAATATGGCCCAGAATTAGTTTCAAAATTTACTTCATATAACCTTTTTTGGAAGGACGTCTTTGATGCTTATAGAACTTTTTTTTACAAATGTACACCAAAAACCTCTGCTGAATTTCTTGCTGAGCCTTTTTGCTACAACAACCGAATTCAAATAGGAAAAAAAATATATTGTGTCTAAAATACTGGATAACAAAGACGTTTTTCATCTTGCTCAGTTTTTTGATGAAAATGGACATTTTCTGTCTCATAGATGTTTTAGGGAAAAGTATAATCTAAACATTAATTTTCTTACTTTTGCTGGCTATAGGTCAGCTATAACTGACTACATAAGAAAATCTAATATTGTTGTTGAGAACAATAAATGTATTAACTTAACACTCTCATTTAAGAAATTGTTCGCCATTCATAAAGGCTCTAGATTATACTATGATATTATGATTGATAATAATTTACGAGCAAAATGTTGTGACAAATGGGATCAGAAAATGTCGGTTCGTCATAACTGGAAATTATGCTTCTTGAACGTACATAAAGTTAAAGACATAAAGTTGAAATAGTTTCAGCTGAGAATATTGCATAGGTGTCTAGGTACTAATGTTATCTTAAAAGACATGGGAGTGGCTGATAATGATAAATGTAGTTTTTGTGGTTTATATAAAGATAGTATTGACCATATGCTTTGGAAATGTGCTTATGTTCAACAGTTTTGGAATTCTCTTGCTGGCTTAATTAAAGAAAAATGTGTCAACGCAGAGAATATGAAATTAACGGCATCCTTAATATTATTGGGCTTCGATGTGACTATCAATATTGATGATATTTTATATTTCATTATATTACTAGCAAAACATTACGTATACACATGCAAATTAGAAGGAAACCTTCCACAAACAAACCTTTTTTGAAAAAATTGAACTATAGATATAAAATCGAGCAACATAATGCATATTTAAGCTTATGTTATACAACTTTTTTTGAAAAGTGGCTGACATACAAACCATTATTTTCCCATGTCTAAATGTTCGTGTATTTTGTGTAATGATTATGGCTAGTTATGCTTCTATCATAATGTATCATACAATGCTACTATATTATAGGTTAACCTTTTTCTTTTTCTTTTGAAGTCTTTGTGGTTCACTTTCCCTTTTAGACTTAACAATCCCAAATGTTTGTACAGATGCGTACAGATTCGCGCGCGTGCGCGCGCGCGCGCGCCCGTGTGTGTGTGTGAAAAAATTCATAAAAGGTTTGAATATGTTCATTAATGTATCTACACCCGTCTTATATTATGTAATTGGACTCATGTTGTACTATCTTAAACTCTCATCTGGTGATCTGTATATGTATGTATGTATGGTGGTTGTTTTTTTTCCCTTTCTAATTTATGTATATGTATGTAAATGTCATGTATCTGCATGAAAAATTAAAAAAAAAAAATAAAAAACCCCAAAAAAACTATACAGCACAGTGTGTGTGTGTGTGTGTGTGTGTGTGTGTGTGTGTGTGTGTGTGTGTGTGTGTGTGTGTGTGCACGCGCGCGCGTTCTTGTTTATGTTAGAGAGAGAGAGAGAGAGAGAGAGAGAGAGAGAGAGATCCGGCTCCCCAAATATACAACAAAGTGTGTGTGTGTGTGTGTGTGTGTGTGTGTGTGTGTGTGTGTGTGTGTGTTTGTGCGTGCGCGCGCTCGCATGTGTGTGTGTGTGTGTGTGTGTGTGTTCGCTCGTGCAAGCATTTGTTTGTGTGTTGTATATCATACGAAACAACCCAGCAATGTCAATCTCGCCTATAGGCTACTACAGTGCTTTGTTGTCAGCATGTAAACGATGTTTGCAGGACTGTGCTAAACAGTGTGCGATAGCATTGTCGGCCGGGGTAGTCAGGTCTACGCTTCGCTGCACTTTGCTGGCGAAGGAATAGGCTACTGTAGCAGGGGCAAAAAGAGAGCAGCGTTTGTGCTCAACTAACAGCGGGAGCAAAGCAGGAAACATGATTTTTCTTCTTTCTTCATGTCAGCTTCGGAACATGTTTGTGGCTCTCGCCACAAATGTGTAGGCCTGCTTCGTTCGAGGCCAAACCGTATTTTTCCGTACATTACAAACAACGACAACAACAACAACAACAAAAAGAGTTAGTCATGCATGACTGAATGTCAGTTCAAGCTGACGGCATGATAATATTTCTGTAATACATGGATAGTGGTCGTTGGTTTTTTATGGCTTTTTTTTTCAGGGAGGGCGAGGGAGTGTGCAAACGAGCGTGTGAGGTACACACACACACACACACACACACACACACACACACACCAGCGAAAAAACGCGTTCCCAATTTACGTACGTACGTGTGTGTGTGTGTGTGTGTGTGTGTGTGTGTGTGTTTCGAGGGTGAGGAGGATGCATGTGCCTTGTATGTGTGAGAGTGTGTTGGGGAAAGGGAGATGAGTGGATCCATCCAAAACTCCTCCCGCCCCATCTCCCTCACCTGCAAATAAAACAAAACGAACACAGTCCCCTGTCACCGGATTGAAAAAAAAATTCTTTATTCCATATCAGTATAGAGCATTCGACCATTCAGGACATTTTCAGGAATGTTGCCGCTCATCATAAAAAAAAAAAAAAATAAAATAAAAAAAATTGGCTGTCCCGAAAAATAAACGAATAGAAGCACGAAGAATAAACCGCTATGTACATGCAAGTTGGTAACATGATAACTGAAGTACTGACATCTTAAAGACGGCAGACAGCGCTAGGTCCCACTAAAGCCTTCGAGCATTCCCCTTCAATTTTTTTTGTGTGCTCAGTTTACAGAAAAAAATGAAGAAAAATATTTGAATGCAGGGGGAAAAAAAAAGGAAAAGCAAGTGGTTGCATAGGCAGTCACATGAGAACGGACAGCAAGTGTCTACTCTGAACAGTATGTGAATTTTCTTTACAGAGTCACCAGACTCTAGTAAAGGCATGTTGTGAATTCTGCAAGACAAAGACAGGAACATCTTCGTTAGAAGAAAGACCGGTCACTAGGTCCACAGGCAGTAGTAGACTTTAATACAACAACAACAACAACAACAAAACAAAAACAAGTCAAAACGATCTTTTAAACTACAACTTTCAGTGGTGAAGTGTTGTTGATTAAAAAAAAAAAAAATTAAGTTCATTTTGCCCAGCGATTTGATTGATCTGGCTTCACTAGCCCTCTCACCTCTCCAACGCCAAACTCGTTGACCTCCTAAATACTTTCGGTTTGTCCAAGTCTGCCAACATCCAGGTTCATGGTTTTGGTCATACAGTGGACTGGGCAGAGCACTGTCAGAATGAGACTCCTCTATTCAGCTATTGCGGACTATACCCTCCCGCGGTCACATTTTTTCTCCTCTATGGTACAAATGTAAAGTACAGGGGAGAGAACTGGTGGAAATAAAGGAAATCTTGGGAGGTACGGAGTATGCTCCCTTTGATTTTATATATATATATATATATATATATATTTGTTAAAAAATATTTTTAAAAATGAAGTATTAAAATCTACAAGCTTGTTTCTAGCGTTGCTATCTTCAGGATGTCTTTTGGGGCACGCCAACGGTCTTTTATGGCGTGCGGGACTTGATTTCAACTCTGTGTGTGCAGGCGGATCTCATTTGCTGCACGTGCGGCCTGTGGTTCTTATTGGGGCCTGTTCAGATGGAATGTGCTAGCAAAGATTTCCACTTGTGCCTGCAATTGTTTACAATTTCTACTTTTGTGTTAAGAGTTGCTAAGTGTGGTTTGCATAATATTAACCATTTTTCTGTGGAGCATAGATTGCATCTTTTTGAGATATTGTTGTATGGTGTTGCTCTTTTTATGATTTTCCATGATATGTTGTAGTCTATTTTTTTATCTTTGAGTCTCCAAATGTATTTACTCAGCTCTGTTTGATTTTTGTATTTTTCATTTTTGAATGACTGTTTGTGGTTTGCGTATCTGGTTTTGAAAGTGTTTTCAGTAATCCCTATATATGTTTCTTTTTCATTTTCTGATGTTACCGTAGCTTGGTATACAATGTTGCTGTGAAGACATTTACTGCTTAGGGGGCACTGTTCTTTTTTAGTGCAGTTGCAAGATGTCCTTTCGGCACCCTTCTCTTTTATGTTGCATTTCACTTTGTTAGATGAGTCAATCATGTTTTTGAGGTTGGGCATACATGAGTATGATAGTTTAATGGTGTTTTTGTTGAATATTTTGGACAGTTTGTGTTCTTTTGGGAATGATGTTGCCAAGATTTTAAAGAATTCTTTTCCTACATTTGTTTTTACTTGTCCATCGTATGGTGGGTTGTACCATATGATCTTTCTTTTCCTATTTTTCTTATTTCTGTTCGTGCTGTTGTCTGGACTGTATTGTAGTTTGTAACTGTAACCACTTTTTTGTAATGCTTCTTGATATTCTGTTGCTGCATCATTGAATGCGTTTTCATTGCATGACAGGTTGGATAGTCTCTTGTTTATACCATTGGGTATTGTTTTTAGTATAGATGGTGGGTGGTTGCTTTTGATGTTTACATAGACTGGTATGTCATTGGGTTTTTTGTATGGTTTGTACACATGGTCATTGAGGTCTAATGTTATGTCTAGGTAATTCACTACTTTTGTGTTTGCTTCTATTGTGATTTTTAAGTTGTGGTTTTTAAAGATTTTACATAATTCTTTTTTCTTGTTTTCAATGGTTCTTGGATTATTGTTTAATGCAGCGAGGCCGTCATCTCTGTATAAATCAGCCTGTTTTCCAAGTTGTTTTTGGATGTTGGATAGCATGAATAGTCCGACTAGTTCACATGTTTCGGCACCATCATACGATCCCATGGTTACATCAAATGTGGAGTTTTTGCTCGTTTTTTTAATCCAAGTTTCATTTCTGCTATGGAGTAAGGTTTTTTTGGTGTGGAAAATAATCTCCATTTCTGACTCTGTTATATTTGTGTATTTGTTGGCAAATTTCAAAGCTTTGTTGAGTAGTTCTTCATCTATGGATGGATAGAAGTCTACTATGTCAAATGTAATGAACATTGTATTTCTCTGTTTGTTGAGTTTCTTAAACCATTGTATGACTTCATAGCTGTTTTTCCAAAGGTTGTATTCGGTGTTTGATTTTATATCTTCTATAGCCTTTTCCAAAATTCTCTTGCTTATTTTGCCCAGTTCGGATTTAGATGGGTTTATTAGTCTACATGTTGGGTTGTTTTGGAAGTTAGGCTTGTGGTCTTTAAGCGTTATGAAGGCTTCTTTTGTTGCTGCTGCCTCTACCCTATCACTTAACTCCATGCGGTGTGCAAGCTCTTTTTCTTTTTTGCGGATGTTGCTATGTGTAGTTTTATCAGCTTTCTTGTAGTTTTTCTGGATGTTTTTGTTTAAGAGTTGAGAGTATTCGTTTGGTTCCATTTTGTAAAAATTGCTCGTTTTGTCAGCCTTTACGAATATCTTTTTATCATTTTGGATTTGTTTTATATCATTTGCTAGTGATGTTTGAAAGTTGTTATTTGATTTTTGATACAATGGTTTAAGAAACTCAAAAACATGATTGACTCATCTAACAAAATGAAATGCAACATAAAAGAGAAGGGTGCCGAAAGGACATCTTGCAACTGCACTAAAAAAAGAACAGTGCCCCCTAAGCAGTAAATGTCTTCACAGCAACATTGTATACCAAGCTACGGTAACATCAGAAAATGAAAAAGAAACATATATAGGGATTACTGAAAACACTTTCAAAACCAGATACGCAAACCACAAACAGTCATTCAAAAATGAAAAATACAAAAATCAAACAGAGCTGAGTAAATACATTTGGAGACTCAAAGATAAAAAAATAGACTACAACATATCATGGAAAATCATAAAAAGAGCAACACCATACAACAATATCTCAAAAAGATGCAATCTATGCTCCACAGAAAGATGGTTAATATTATGCAAACCACACTTAGCAACTCTTAACACAAAAGTAGAAATTGTAAACAATTGCAGGCACAAGTGGAAATCTTTGCTAGCACATTCCATCTGAACAGGCCCCAATAAGAACCACAGGCCGCACGTGCAGCAAATGAGATCCGCCTGCACACACAGAGTTGAAATCAAGTCCCGCACGCCATAAAAGACCGTTGGCGTGCCCCAAAAGACATCCTGAAGATAGCAACGCTAGAAACAAGCTTGTAGATTTTAATACTTCATTTTTAAAAATATTTTTTAACAGATGTTGCTCCCCAAGGGGTTGAGCACCTTCAGATTTTTTAAGGACTTTTTTTATATTGTTCATAATATATATATATATATATATATATTTTTTTTTAAAGATTTGCAAGAAATGTGGTGGATTGTGAAGCAGTCTGCAGCCGGAATGAAGGATTTGGAAACAGCTGGGAAAAAAATCAAATCTAATTCAATGACAATGCGAAGACATATTGCCGGATCAAAAAATGCGCACCGCATCAACTCAGAAAAAAAAAAGCAAGCAATCAACTGTCAGTACTCTCTTCTTCTTTTTTTTTCTCACAAAAATTTGTTTTGCCTGAATCCAGATGAAAAGCAAAGGATTTCAGATGATAGTAAAAGTGTTGTACGTAGGAAAAGCGTAAGTAACCCCACCCATGAAATTTACATGATCAACGATTCAACTTGACAGTAAAGTCTTCACACACACACACCACACACACACACACACACACACACACGCACACACATTTCATTTTTATAACTCTCCATAACACACACACACACATTTCATCTTTATAACTCACCATAACACACACACACACACACACGCGCGCACGCACGCTCACAAAAACGAAGAGAGAGAAAAATATGTAAAAAGAACTAAAGTCGCCTGATAAAGACAAACCTGTGATACTGATTTGAGTCAGCTCATTTAAATTCAAATTTATCTGATGACATTGAAGCTCCACTGAAAACTGTCCGGTAATCCGTTTGTCTGTTTTGTATGCAGAAGTAACATCTTTCCTTTTGAAAAAAATTGAAAATACTGAATGAAGTGGACCGATGTGATGTAGAAATCCTCACCATTTTGGACGAAAATTCATCAGTACTGTTGGGATATTTGACAGAGAGAGAGAGAGAGAGAGAGAGAGAGAGAGAGAGAAGAAGAGACAGACAGACAGACAGACACACGGACAGAAACAGACAGAGTGAGACCGAGAGACTGAGAAAGAGACAGTTGTCGTCGAACTAAAAAACAGTTAGCGAGCGAAGCACCGATCTCTGCGCCTCAAACCACACGCTGTCACTGGCACCGACGGACAGCACAGCACACGTGATGGGGATCTTGCTGCTGCTTCCGTTGCTCCATGTGCACCACCAGGCCGGCCACGTGGTGGTTGAAGAAGGAGAGAACTATAAAATAGGCATTCTGGCTCACCCACCTCCGCCAGCTCCAACCGGCTGAAGCCGGTTTCGCTGTTGCTCCGCCGGCTTACCCAGAATGCCTATTTTATAGTTCTCTAATAGTAAACACTTTACAAACATACATAATGTGTAGGATTATCTGTTTTTAACACTAATTTAGAAAACTTTTGAGACTTAAGTTTTTGCTTAATCCTTCGTTTTTCTTGATCATTTTCAATAACATCATTTTCACGCATACATTCATCAAATGCGTCTCTGTCTTTCATGTGAAATAAAACTACAGTCTTTAATTGTTCTCTAAAGTCTTTTAAAACTGAGTTATATTTTTGACATAAAATCCACACACTTATCCCAGCATGTCTTCCACTGAAAGCCAGTTTTGATAAAGTGTTTCTCTTTTTAACTATGTCTCTTTCTGCCGAACAGTCATCTATAATAAATAGTGTCTGAGTTCCTTCAAACTGTCTATAAAAGTGTTCTAAGCACTCGCTAAGTTTATTGCTAGGATCAACTAAATAGATTTCATCATCTGTCCATATAAACCTTCTGTTGTGATATGCTTTGTTCCATTTAAGTGTTGGGCAGAAAATTACTATATGATCAAAATTATAACGATAAACTGTTTGTAATAGGTCGAGGACAAATATTGTTTTTCCACAACCAGTCTGTCCACAAATCAATGAACAATGAGGGGTTTTTATCACAAAGTTTAACATTGACACCAAAGTCGTCTGCTCCATAGTTTTATAACAGAATTTAATTTACACCAGTTAGTGTTGTTATCATACTATCCGTCAAAATTTGATCAGTACAATAAAATCTTATAAGGTCTAAATGTGTCAGATTAATCCAACTCAGTTTTGTCAGATTGTTTCTATTAAGACTAACATTGATTTTGTTGCTTGTTGTTACGACCTTAAAATTTTCACCATCGTGACGAACCACAACAGTAACTTTAAGATTGTCAACGTCTAAGTTTTGCCAGCTAATAAGAATTCCTTCCATAAGGTTGTCACTGACACCCACAGCTCCATTCCTCCCCACATCTTTTAAGACAGAAATTTCAAGTATTATTGTGAACGTGTCTCCTAATAACGTGCGTGGAAAGAACTGTACTTTTGTAGTAGCTTCCTTCAAAACTGATTCTCTTCTGTGGAGGATGTACTGTTTGCTCCCAAACTTCTTTATTTCGATCTCTTTCCGACTGTTGTTCTCTGGCATAAGACTTACATGTAAAGGGCCAGAGTTCAATGCTTTTCTGAAACTTTTTTGACGGTCGAAAAATGTAAATGGGCTTACGAATTCAAATTTTATGTCCCATTCTAAATATGGTTCTAAGTGCCATTTGCTGTCAGTTTTTCGAACTATTTTATATTCATACTGACCCGCATTATTTGCTTCTACATTGCGTAGTTGTTCTAGTTTAGGAAACCTTTTGCTGTCGCTAACCTCTTTGCGTTTATAATAACCATCTTTAGTGTACTCAAAACCATACAAAGTGCCTATCTCACCGTTCTGTTCAAAGTCCTCAACGTCTGCAAGGTCTTTTAATTCTAAAGTTACACACCTCTCAGGCGCTAATGTAACTCCTGATTCTTCTGGTCCACGCGACATGTTTTAGTACAACGTATTATTTTATTTCTAAAACAATGTGCAGGTTATCACATTTCACGACTTTACCTGTTTTATCTGTGATCTTTATATTAAATGATCTGACCCTCCCACAAGCTAATCTTTTAAACTGTAAATTAGGGAATTGTATAATTTCATAATCGCAATATGCAGCTTTCCCTGATGGAAGAGCTCTTAAAACAGTTGAGGGCCTTCCATCATATAAGTTTTCATCAGTGCTCAGCTCGTCCAAATGAACATAGAGTAATGAATGTAATGCAAGATCGAGCGGATATTCTCCCTCATAAGTAGTTTTGTCTGGTGTAACTATAAAACTATGAATGGCTTGATTGTCAGTTGCAAAGCCTAACATTTTAGCTAGCTCTCCATCAAAATAGTAACCTACTTCTTCTTCTTCAGGTTTGAATGTCAACATTATTTTCAAATTTGCATTGTTAAGTTTGAGAGTAATGTCGAAGTTACTCATTGCTTCTTTTAGCGAGCAAAACCCGTAATAACCATCAGGTATGGTTAACTGGCTAACTAAGTTTCCTCTATTATCAACTTTTTTAATCTTATTATTCTCCTTGGATTCAGTTATATTAAACCATACGACTTTGTAAAAAATTTCATGGAGTGCAACCCTTTGGGTTCCGCATTCATTATCAATAGCATACTCTAAAAACGAAGGACTGTCTTGAGTTGTTATTGTTACAAACATTTTTAAAACAATTTAAAAATGAGTGCATTCAAATATACTAATGCAAAATATTCTGTTGGGCCGCACTACAATCTTAAAAATATAACAACTGACACCCTTGACATTTCTGTGACTCAGTCTGACGCCTTTCAAGTAAAGGTTAGTACTCCATTAAACAGATATCTTAACCCTCCTATTAAAAAAGACCACATCCCGAAAGTGTGGTTTAGTCATCCGATGCAGTTTTATCAGAACCAGTTAAACTTTGTTGTGTTTTGTGCATCAACTGGGTGTGGAGTGTCGTATGCTGATCATTTAAATCATCCTGATCCTTTGGTGAGGTCAGTGTATAGATTTCATTTTTATTACACCTTCAGGCGTATTTTATCTGAACTGCAAGCGCCATTACCAAATGACAAAACGTTTAATCCATTCAGCAACAGAATAGATTACAAGGCTTTTGAAAGGATCTGTAACGAATTTGATATTGACCCAAAGACAGACTTTAGACAAAAGTTGGATCTTAATCATGGTTTAGGCACCCTTTATTTTTGGGGCGTGCACAGAAAGTATAACTATGATTGGAATCCTCCTTACACATCTTTCTCTTCAGGCACAACTGTTCACCTCGGGTCCATAGAGCAAGAGCATAAAACAGCATGGACAACATTTATTTTGGATACTTCTAAGGGCCTAACTAGAGCGGGAATAGAACGAATAAACGACTCTATTCGTACTTATGTTTGGTGTTTGCTAGGTTCGCAAGCACAGGCAAGATCTAACATAACTGATCCTTCTACTGGCTTTGATGCACAAAAACAGTATTTAGCAAATTTAGAGGACGCCATTAATTCTGCAATTGATTTGCCTTCAAGTATTAAAAGGTACCAAAATGTTTTACAATTTGCAAGATCGAAAGTAGACTTTGCTGTCGGCACTGGTTTATACATGCTACCTTCTGACCTCAGGCTCCAGGTAGGAACAATAATAAACTACAACAATGAAATCCTTGTTGCAGGAAATGAACAGAAGGTTGGACAAAACGACATAAATTCTGAGCCAGTAATATTACAAACAATAAAAAAACAAGATGGCCCCCCAAGATTAAGTCATCCAATCCCCAAGGCCCAAAGCCCAAAGGCCATTGAAGACGCGGACTTTGTTCGTGATGACCATGAATATGAAAAGACGGCACATGTTATTGGATTAACTGCCCTAGGATTACTTGGTCTTTATCTTACTAAAGAGTAACCCAACTATTAAGACAACTAATGCCCATAAGTGCTCAGCCATAAAGCCAACTACTTTACTTGCGGCAGACAAAAGCCAGCTAACGATCCCTCCTATTATACTAGGCAAAGAATCTATTGCCTTACTGGCTAATTTTTTTAGTAAGTTTGCAAGGTGATCGAGTTGTTTTTTTACCCATGATTTATCTGACGACGGAGTTGGCGGGCCTGGTGGCACTGCTCCCCCACCACCACCGCCTGTAATAGCCAACACCAGTGTACTTATTGCAAATCCTAAGGCTGTTATAACACTTGCTAATGTGACACCTTGCTCTCTAAACAGTGTTCTTATTCGTTCTGCTAACGTTGTGTCTTCATATAAAATTCTTTGGATAGTTTCTCTTATTCTGCTCACTTGAGTTCGTAATTGTTCTCGGTTAGTAGACAGCACTTCTAGTCTTGCTGATCTCTCTTGTTCAAGATCTTTTAGTCTTTGTGTTATTCTTTCTTTAACACCAGGTCCTAAGTTGTGGTCATCAGCCTCAACTAGTTTTTCTTTTTCTCTTTTTATATGCTCATCTAGTTCACCTAGTTTTGCTAAATTGTTTGTTAATTCGCCTCTGATGCTTCTCAAAGCATGATCAAGGGCCGTTATTTCTCTCATAGGTAGCGGCGGATCGTGCATAGTTTTTAATACTGTTTCTTCTGAAAAACTGGTTTCTGCTTCTATTATTTTGTCTGCTGTTGGGCTTAAATCTTTAAGTTCCATGTTTTGTATTTGGTTATCTGTTGGGAGTTCTTTTAGTGTGTTTTGAAGTTTAGCAACTGCTTCCCTATCTAATTTTGGTTTAGTAATGCCAAGGCGATTTTGTTCGCTCACACTGAGCCTTTGTCTAATTGTACTTTTTTAAAAACTTTGATGAGTCTGGTTTAGTTGTAAGCTGAACAAGTTGTCCTTGCTCGTTTTTAAAAAACAAATGGTCATCTTTTGTTTCAAAATCATTAGGGTCTATAAATTCGGGAGGTTCTTGGCCTAAACTTTGATAAAATGATTTGACCTTACTTTCTGTTAATTCACGCCGCAATGATTGTAATGGATGTGTCAAAGGAGTCATTTCACTCATGTCGTCTCCAGGATCAAAAACATCATAATCTTCTTCACCTTCAATGCCTGCCATGTTTTTAAATAATTAACTTTTTATTTTGTTTTATAAAAAAAATGTCACAAGCATATGGCTCGATTCTTGACCCGCATAGAAGACTGAAAGAGCCCTTTGGCGTGAAGGGAAATAAACAGAATATTATTGTTCCAAATAATCCATCTACTATTGATTCAGATCAAATTCTTACTGTTAAATTTCCAGACCTAGGAGCAGATGAAGTGATTGTGCCGGGATCTGCACGGCTTACTTTCAAAATAGAACTTGATTCAGCAACAGACCCAAACAGGACAGTAGTCCAGAATCTGGGACGGGCAATCGTTAAGAAAATTTCTATAAAACTTGAGGGGCAAGAAATATTTTCTTTACACAATGCAGACATATTTCTAATCTATTGTGATCTATGGCTAACCGCGAATGAAAGGGCTGACCTCACGTTTCAAGGAATCGAAAGTGATGAAGCACTAAAACACAGAATAGACGCCGAAGATGCTAAAGACGGTAACAAGCCTGAAGCTGTAAATTTTGCGTATGGAAATCGCTTTTCCATCCCCTTGGATTTTGAGTTATTAAGCGCGCATGCGCCATACTTTCAAGGAGCATTAAAAGACAGATTGTCATATGAACTAACTTTTAATGAATACAAACGTGTCATTAAATCTACAGACACTGATTCCAAGTACAGCATTTTCGACATCTCGTTAGAGTTTGACATTGTTAGCAACCCTAACTTAGCAAGGCTGATTGAGCAACAATATCAGTCAGGATTAGCAATATATTACGAAAGAGTGATTCATCATACTAAATATCCTAAAAGCAGGGCAGACACTATATGGAATTTTAGTTTTAGTGCCGCAGCAAGATCCCTTAAAGGTATTTTATTGCTGTGTAAAGATGAAGAACCATACGAAAGACAAACTGAAAAGTTTATTAATCCTAAAATAACTAAAGTACAATGTTCAATTGAGGGTAGTCCTAACCAAGTCTACGGTAGCGGGCTTAAACCTTATCATCATTTTGATGAAATAAGAAAATTGTTTGGAGGCGGGAGGTCTAGAAGTCCAACAGTAGACCTTGTGTCTAAAGATCTACACCTTCACAGTGTTAGACTTGATGATTATTTAACAACGAAATACGGTTTATGGATTGACCTAAGGACGACAGAGGATAATCAGTTGCATGGGAGTGGGAGAACAGTTAAAGACGTAATAAACATTCAAATTGATAAAGAAAAAGAGAGTGATAAACCACTTAATGTATATTTGTTTTTAATATATGATGCGCAGCTGAATATTAAAGATAACAGATTAAAAGATATCCAATACTAAATTATTTTTATTTTTTAAAAAAGCATGTCTGTTCAGGTTTATCCAAAAGTGCCCAAAGAAGAGAACTCTGTTGCTGTAGACATAAAAACTTTCAGATTAACAAACATAACACAAATGCAAACCCAACTAGAGCAGGACCTTTCAAAATACAGTAAAACCAAACGAAGGTATTCTGCTGTCTTTAATGCTGTTACATATGTTAATACTGGAGCATCGACCGCTAGTGCTCTATCAGCAGGAACAAGTGTAGGTCTCTTAGCAACAGGTGTTGGCGCACCGGTAGCTATACCTCTAGGTGGTGTGTCTTTAGCTTTTGGTTTATGCTCAACAGCTGCAGGTGCTGTCAGCAAAAAAAAAAAGCTAAACTCCAAAAGCACACAGCTATGGTTCAACTAATAACAGCTAAACTTAGTTCCTTCAAACTGACAATAAATAAAGCACTTGCCGACTCGAACATCACGGATGAAGAATTTAGTCGCCTACAGGCTGATTTTGAGGACTACAAAAGACAAAAGTTTGATCTTCAAAAAAAGGCAAGGGCAACTTTTTCTCAACAGCCAGACACCGACCAGATAAAAAAGGAATGTTTAAAAAAAGTAAACGAAACATTAAACTCTGTTCTAAACAGCTCACATTAACCCGTTCGCTGCTTGAAGCTGCTTGAAAATGTTACAAACAAAGGCTTTCCCAGTGCCAGGGAAATCTAATGATTTGGGGGTAATAATTAACAAAAAAAATTCTAGCTCAGAAACTACAAAAGATATAACAATGAAATATATATGATTTTTGAAGGAAATTGAATGAAGATTTTGAATCTGGGCTTCTTTTGTTTTAATTTTGATAATAAAAAAGTATTTAGACAATTAGATTTGGATAGATTTTTTTGCACGATCAAAAGCATATGTATTTACCACTACATCTTCACATCCAAACAAGAACACAAAGCAAAAAAGTTGAAAATAAAGTTTGTATTGTCACACTACACCTGTAAATGAAAGTAAAACAGTTTAGAAGTCTATCAAGACGCTCACACTCTATGCAGACAGGTCAGTCCACGACCACGCCCCCCTCTCCCCACCACGCCCCCTTGCTGGACTTCAACCCTCTCTTTCACTGCTCCTCTTCCCCTACCTTTCCCTCTGCCCTGTGCCGCGCCGCGAGCAGGCCGCGCTCCCCTCTCACGCTGACTACCACGTCACTGACCACTGGCACGCAGTGCAGAGTACACACTAGGCGAGCTCGTTCGACGCTGGCAAACCAGTCAACTGAACACACATTGAGGTCACACAGCCCGACACAATAACTGACGAATACGGTTGGCAATTCCATCACTATCATCATCTCACCTTCATGCTCGAGTGAGTCGTTGAATAAAAGATTATTGTCTTTGTCAAAAATCATTAGCAGAGCCTGCTCAGCTGTGTAAATACGTTGATTTGGTCGCTGCGCTTGTCGAAGGTTGCGCCGCCATCTTTGCAAGCGAGACGAAGTGCTGGCTGGTCATCCAGTCAGTGATGAGAATAAATGGGCTTTCCCCTCACGTGTGGTCATTTACATATCATTTTAATACTACAGACATATAAGGCTTACTACGCACACTCTATTTAAGTCCGTTGATAGAAATAGTAACGAATGAAAATTCAAGAAAAATGCATGACGTCAGTGGACGGCCCATAGGCACTGGGAAAGCATTTTTAATGCGGCGTCAGCTGACGGCTTAAAGGCACTCTACGGGTTAACAACACCAAAGGGCGTTTATACTTTAGTTTATGAGTCCAAGCACAAAAAGACCGTTGATATTGATTCTGATTAAGTATTTTTTTAAATTTAAATAAATATTTTGAGTTAGAAAAGAAACTCAGCATGGATAAGATATATGAAGGTTCAGATGAATTGTTTGAAGCAATGCTCGAGGAAGAGCGTTTGTCAAAAGCTTTAAATGAGGTCGTTTTAGAAGTTATTGATCCAACAAACGTACAGGCAAGCGTTGTACATGCTATTTCTCAAGTTCCAAGTAAACTAACAATAAACCCTCCAGTTAAAGTAAGGTTAGTTGTTTTAATCGACTATATAACAATAAACGAAGAAAATCTAGAAGTCTGGGTCTCAACTAAACAGCAGACTATTCTTTCTCATAATGACTTAACACCTGGTTGGGCAGATCAACTTCTTACACAGTTTAATGAAGCCTCTGAAGCAGCTAAAATGAGAGGCTCTGGTTGGTCAGAGTGTGAAGTCCTAGACATCAGATTAAGACAGGCTAAGTATGAGCCGATTGTAGGCAAGTCTTACATTCCACTGCCTCCAACATTAGTTGCAAAGAAAGCAGTTTTGAACATAAAAAATTCAGACGACAAATGTTTTATGTGGTGCGTTCTTGCTAGGCTGCATCACGTTGCCAAAAATGCAGAGAGAGTATCTAACTATTTACAGTGGGCCAATGATCTTAACTTTAACGGCCTTGAATTTCCTATGGCTGTAGACAAAATTGATCAGTTTGAAAAACAAAATCCGCCAATAACTGTTAACGTATACGCATGGTCTGAAGAAACCAACCTTCTGCCAATTAGAGTGTCAAAGAACAGTCCAACAATAGGCGAACCAACCAAAACTCATGTAGACTTACTCCTAATGCAAAGCCTTAATGGGTTGCACTACACTCTAATACGCACAATGAGTAGATTACTAGTGCATACTACAAAACAACATAGCAAACAAGAATTTTGTAGAAAATGTTTAACAAGAATTCCGTCCGTTCAAGCTGCGAGCGAACATGTAAAACATTGTCTCAGCCCAGTTGGCTGCAATACAGAACTAATTATGCCAAGAGAAGGCAGTAAGGTTAGTTTTAAGAATTACAAAAAACTCCAGAGGTCTCCATATGTTGTTTACGCAGACTTCGAGTCGCTTATTGTTCCTTATGAGGGACCTGCTCCAAAACATTTACCAAAAACAGTTATAATGAATAACCACCAGATTTGTTCATTTGCCTTCATTGTTGTCAGGTCAGATGGTGAACATTCAAAGCCAGAATTATACAGAGGACCACATGCAGCAAAACATTTCTTAAAACGCATGCAAGAAGTTCGTAATGCCTGTTCTAATAATCTATTCTTATCCGATCTTAAGATGACCCCCGAAGATCAAGATCGCTATGACTCAGCCACTCACTGTTGGATTTGTGGTTTAGAGCTAACACCTAAAAGTTTAAATCCAACAGTAAGAGACCATGATCACATTAGCGGAAAGTTTAGAGGAGCAGCGCATAACAATTGCAATCTTCAACTAAAGTTTGATCCTAGGACTTGGAGACTTCCTATATTCTTTCACAACTTGCGAGGTTACGACTCTCACCTTATAATGCAAGCAGTAACTAGCGCCTTTAGGGTGTCATGCATTGCGCAGTCATCAGAAAAGTACATGTGTTTCACTTTAAATAATTTATCTTTTTATGACTCTATGCAACACCTGATGGGGAGTTTAGAGTCACTGGCAGGATCCTTAAAGTCCTGCCCAATAACAGAAGAATATTTTGACCCAACTCTTGTTAGAAAGGGCGTTTACCCTTATGAGTACATGAACAGTTGGGAAAGGTTTGATAACCCAGCCCTTCCACCTAAAGGCGCGTTCTTTAGTAGTCTTAGGGGAAAGGACATCAGTGATTCTGATTATTCTTATGCTCAAGATGCGTGGCAGAAGTTAGAGTGTAAAACGATGGGAGACTATCATGATTCCTATTTAATGGCGGATACCTGTTTGTTGGCGGACGTCTTTGAAAATTATAGGAAGACCTGCATGAAACATTACAGCTTGGATCCTGCGCATTACATTTCTGCGCCCGGGATGAGCTGGGACGCTTTCTTAAAATTTACTGGAGTACAAATTGATTTATTGTCTGACCTGCCAATGCTTCAGATGATTGAAAACGGATTGCGTGGGGGAATCAGTATGGCGTCGCACCATTACTGTAAAGCAAACAACAAATACTTGGACGACTATGATCCAAGTAAAAGGTCTAACTATCTTATGTATTTAGATGCAAACAATCTGTATGGATGGGCAATGGCGCAATCACTTCCATTACGCAACTTTAAAATGTACACAGGAGGTGTAAAAGACATTCAAAAGTTTTTAAAATGGCTACCTACTCTAGAAGCTGATCGTAAAAGAGGTCTCATTCTAGAAGTTGATTTAGAATATCCTCATGAACTTCATGATTACCATAATGACTATCCATTAGCGGCAGAAAGTCTAAAGATGGCAATGACAGAACCGCCTAAACTTGTGCCTAATCTTCGTGACAAAAAAAATTATGTCTGTCATTACAGACTTCTTCAATTTTATTTAAGACATGGTTTAAAGTTGACAGCTGTTCATCGTATAATTGCTTTTGATCAAGAACAGTTCATGAAACCATACATCATGAAGAACACTGATCTCAGAACTAAATCCGCAGATGCTTCAGAAAAAGACTTTTTCAAGTTGATGAACAACAGCTGTTTTGGAAAGACTATGGAAAATCCGCACAAGCGTAAAGATGTTAGATTGGTCACCAGAGAAAACGTTGCAATTAAGTTGACTTCAAAACCTAATTATCAGGACTTCAGAAGATTTCATGATCAGCTTTTTGGCATAATGATGAAAAAAAAGAAAGTCAAATTGGACAAGCCCGTTTTTATTGGGTTTACTGTTTTAGAGCTGTCGAAGCTTTTGATGTTAGAATTTCTTTACGACTACTTTAAACCCTTGTATCCAGAGTCCAGAGTTCTGTACACAGATACAGATTCCTTTGTAATCGACATCCCTACTGAAGATTTTTACAAAGACATGGAATTAGAAGTAGCAAAAGAGCATGCTGGATGGTACGACACATCTGATTACCCTAAAGATTCGCCTTTGCATTCAGTTATTAATAAAAAGGTTTTAGGTAAGATGAAGGATGAATTATCTGGAGAGGTGATCAAGGAGTTTGTTGGTTTGAGGTCGAAAATGTACAGTCTTTCAAGCCAAAAAAAAGTTGTTAAAAAAGCAAAGGGAATATCTCGTAGTGTTGTGCAGTCAAGCATAACCCATGACAACTACAAAGAAGCATTGTTTGGCAATAAAACTTTTCATCATGACAATTACAAGCTGCGATCTAATCTGCATGAGATTAACACAACAGTTGTAACAAAACGGTCTCTTGACCGCACTAACACAAAAAGAGTATTTGTTAATCCAGAGTTTTCATATGCAATTGGTCATTGGAGAATAGTATAATCATATGTCTTTAGGCTTATATTTTTCAGCAATCGCACGTTCAATTATATCATCATCTAATTTAGCAAAATTAATATTATTTATTAATGCTAGATGTGCTTTAATTTTTTTTGTCATTTCACAATATTCATGTTTCCATAAATCAAAATCAAAATAAAAGCTTTGGGGTTTAAAGCGATTGTCTGGCGATTGTTCTAGCCAGGGATTGTCAATCTTCTCAAATACTTCTTTAATGATATACTGATACTCAAATAAATCTTGCATTAATTTTAAAGACTTTTCCTTTGTCATTTCTGCCATTTCCCTTTGAGCTTCCATTTTAAACCCAAATGTATTTGCGTAGATTAAAACAGTTCGTTAAGCTTAACTATATCATCACCCAATTCAACCAAATTATTATCCATTACTGCTAAATGCGCTCGAATTTTTTTTATCTTTTTAATATATTCTTGCTCCCAATCAAAATTTGAGGTTTTGTCTAGCATGGCATGATCAATCTTCTTAAATATTAGTCTAATAGCAAGATTATAATCAAATATTTCTCGCATTATTTCTAAGGACTCTTCCTTCACCATTCTTGCTTCCAGTGCCATTTTACGTAAGGATTCTTCCTTTTCCATTCTTGCCGCCATTTTAATTTAAATTAAAAAATAATTAAGCGACTGGAACTGTGTCTGGAGGGATTATCTGCAGTTCTTCCTTCACAAAAGATCTTCGGGGGGCTGGTCGTTTTGTTGTGTCAGTTTCTCGTAAATAATACATGGGCGGATTCATTTTCACAATTTTTTTTATCTCATATGGATCAACACTCCAAACTGGATCTGTTGCCCTGATGCGAGTGTCCCCTTCCGCTTCTCCCGGCGAATAAAGGTATCTCACTTTCAAACCAAATGGTAATAGTTTGCTTGATGAAGACTCTCCTTCAACAACATTTATTGTTTGTTTTCTGATTGCTTGTACTGGTTTTAGACCTTTAAATTCTTCATTATTCATTGCGCGCAAAACTGAGGGCAGCCTTCTAACCCATTCTGTGTTGCGAAAATTGTCAATCAGCTCTCTGTGATACTGGTAGGAGAAAAGTCTTTCAGATAACTGTTTGTTAAAGTTTTCAACCAAACCCTGTGATCTTTTGAACAAACCCCGGAAAGCCTCTTTTAATGGGGGCTCTATGTTTTAACAAAAAATTTATTCACTTGCCTTTAAATTCTTTCCCCTCCCTCGACTTTTAATCATGCGAGGATAAATTAAGGGTTTCCCCGTTGATATATCAGTTGTATAGCGACAGCAACAGCCAAAACACTCTTTTGTGTTAAAAGGTTCCCCCACTTT
>CM065715.1:114712290-114730910 GCA_033310375.1 Conus canariensis | reverse complement strand
GGCCACGACGTACCCATGTCTGGTCACTTAGGTACCACCCGAACCAAGGAGCGAGTTGGTCGCCATTTCTATTGGCCAGGCATGCATGCTGACATTCGTCGGTACTGCCAGTCATGCTTCCAGTGTCAGCATACTGTGGACAAGGGAAGAGTGTCAAGAGTTCCCCTTGTAAGGATGCCACTGATGCGCATGCCCATGCAGATACTGAGGGATCTGTGGTTGCAACCAGAAAGGCAAGAGCTCCGCACAGCGCAGAGTACGTCCTTAACTTAAGGAACAAGGTAACTGAGACGTATGAGTTGGCAAAGAAGAACTTGGCAACCGCAGCTTGCAGGTACAAGCGACGTTCTCACTTGAGGACGAAACCCAGGAAGGTAGCTGTGGGGTCTACAGTACTAGTGGGAGAATCACAAGGTGGGCACTGCAGCTGCAGCCATTCCAGTTTACGGTGCAGGCAGTGTCTGGAAAGGACAATGTGGCGGCAGACTTCTTGAGTCGCTTGCCGTAGAGAGAGAGAGAGAGAGAGAGAGAGAGAGGAAACCTGAGGGTTCCATTAACCTGTGTCGTGAGAGGTTGACATTGTCGAAGCTATGCATTTGTTGTTATCTTTGGTAGAGAATGGCGTAGCAAAGTGTTACTGAGGGTGTGGTATTTGTAGCACGTGTTACACAGCAGTTGTGCGTAATCAGAGCCCCCTCAGTTATGGAATTTATATGTAGTGCGTAGTGTAACGGTTGCCTGTAAGTGCCTGCGTTAAGGTCGTGTGAGGCAGAGTTAGTCCAGGTTGATTAATGTAACCTGTGGTTGTTGACGTATTTAAAGGTTGATGTTGTTGGGATGGAAGTTTTGGAGTGCATCAAAAGTAACAGTAGGACAGAATGAGTAATAGAGAATTGGAGTGTCATAGGTAGGGTGTGGCTAAAACGCCGATCGAGTGAGAAGTTGTTGTTTCTTTTAACCTGTAGTTAAAACTTAGGCAGGGGGGTATGTCACCGATCGGCGGTACTAAACTAGTACGTCCACGTGTTTAAGAGTGGTGTGGATTCAAGATATAGAGCGTGCATGTATGCGTGCGTGTATGTGTGCTTGTGTGTGTGTGTGTGTGTGTGTGTGTGCGCGCGCGTGCACGCGCGTGCACGCGGGGTAAGACTGGGGTTTAGTTAGCTGGGGTTAGGCTAAGTTTCTCGGGGTTAGGTAGAAAGGGTAGGCTAGGTAGGGGGGCTGGGGAGGTAGGACATGAAATATTCTTACTTTCCGGTCTTCACTTGTTGAAGGGATGGGAGCGGAGGTTGGTTTCGTTCCCGATTGTTACCCTTTTATTACTTTGGTTCTATACCAGAGAAGGCGGGGCAGGATATCGGCTGTTGATGTGTTGTCAAGTCTGTGAGTAGTTGTGGTAAATTGTCGTGGTGTTGCACGAGCAATAACTAGTCCGTTGGTCAGGCGTGTCAGCTCTGCGGAGGGATACACTGCTCTGACCAATCGTTGTTTTGTGTGGTGAGTAGAGTTCGCTTGATTCCGACCAGGGCGGAATGTGTTGGGGTAGCTTCACTTCGGTCCCTGGTGTTCGTCGGAGTGGACGTACTCCTTGTAGGTGCGGCGGCAGCGCCGTTAGGTTTTGAAGAGTGACTCCAAGTCATAGTTAGTGCCAGGTCCTCGTCGGGTTTGGGTGCCTTTGGCCTGTGCTGAGTCGGTGTCGTCCTTGTTGGCAGCCACTGTCAGCCAGTTGCAGAACTGGTGTGGTTGATCGTCTGTATGTCCAGGTTGGTGATCTGTTAGGTTCGTTGTGTTGTAGTTCGTCGTGTTGTCTTGTATTATGGCGAGTTGTACTGTAGTTGTCTCATGTTGGGATTAGTTGTATGGTGTTCGTTGCGTATACAGGTTGTCTGGTATGATGTTGTCTTGGTTCCGCGATTGGAATTTGTTGTCAGCCGGTTTGAGTTGTCACCTCTTTCCTGTATATTTTTGTAAGTAATGTACATAGTGGTTCCTGAGTTCGATTTTCTCCGGACAGTTTGGCTAGACAATGTGGGTTCAATATAATGACCGTTGATGGACGGTGATATAGATATCGTTTGTGGTTAGTTCGTGTTAATGTCAGTGGGTTCAATAAGAGGGTAGTACGAGGTTGCATTGGTTGAGGATCATAATATGAGTCAGGTGCAGATGTGTCTGCGTGAATCATAGAGGGGTTTGATGATTGTGCTCAATCTCAATTGTAAATAGTAGGAGTTCGTTGAAATTGATTAACGATTTCGGAGTTGACCTGCACAGCACTGGAATCGGTTAACTGTGTAGTAAAGCCAAGGCCAATTTGTGGTCGAGTGGTTTATACTGGAGTACGGTCGTGACTATTCAACTTATATTGGTGTCTCGTCACTTTCGTCACGAGTCATGGTTCTCGACGCGGGTGTCGTGCGCGTGCAGACTGTATCTGTGGCGTACGCATTTGGTACAGGACAGTGAGTCCATATGGTTAGAAGTTTTTTTTAAAGCAAATGAGTCGTCACACATGCAGGGATGTATGTGTTTGTGACAGAATAGGGTTGGAGAAAGATGTCTGGTTGTGGGGAGACAGTCCCATTATGAATTTTAGTAGTCGGAAAGAAGGGAAAGGTAAAGTTTAAGACGAGTGGCTTAGCAGTCGATAGGATAAAAACGGATGATGTGCAGCAGGTAATATTGTATATAGTGTGGTTGTGTTGGCATAACAAGGATTAACCACTGGTTTATCTGACAAGAGATGATATGAGAGTGAGGTGCTGGATGGAAATTGTGGCAAACAAATTATGTTTTGGATATATGATTATAATTGACAGTGCAAAGAGGGGTAAGAATGTGAAGGATTGTGGCTGCGAGCCGATTCTCTTGTGTGAACATGCTGGAACTGTAAACCGATGGAAATTGATGGGGTTTTTTTGAGAGATGTGTATTGCTACTGATCATTATGTGGAGACATTTCCTTGTGAAATTGCCCATTTCCTAGATTACGTAGCATTTCCTAAGGGGCCCGTGAAGTCCGCGTTGGGATCGCTTAGTTTTCTTTTCTTTTCCGAGAATTGGGGTGATTCATAATTTCATATGTAATAGCGTGGATGGGCTCAGGGAGAATATTGTTTTACCGCTGTTGTAAGGGTTGGCAGGAAATGGGTCTGATAGCCCCAAAGTGAGTAATGGGTTGGGAGATGTGTTCGAAATTCAAGGGGTCACTCTCATGCCCGAGTGGGAAGTAGGCAAGGGAGATGGAGAGTTAAAGCTTTACCAAGTAGCCTATGTGCCTTGATGACTCGGGTAGTAGCAACATTACAGTAGTGGCCTACAGTTGTGTCAGCAGGTATCCTGTTCCGTCCTGAGGCTGGGGCCAGATCACCGCAGTCTACTGCCGCGTGCGGGCAGGTGAGCGGCGCTTTCCAGTGCCTGTTGTTTTCCCGGGAGAGGGAGACCACCCAGGCCGTCTGCCTTCTGTGGGGCAGCTCTCCTCCAGCTACCGGTGCTCTTCCGGGAGTTCTCCGGCACTGGTTCCTCGTCCCTGTTCAGGCGTCCTGTGAGAGGGCGCTGCACCAGGCCTTTCTCACCCTTGGTGTCCGGCGGGGCCTTCAGAGGAGGAGGCGTCCTACGAGCCCCGGACCCGTCGAGAGGGCGTCTGTTGTGTACGTTGGGTGTCGTGCCCATCGCAGGGGGGAGTCAGACTGCGGGAAGCCACGGTCAGCGCCGGGGTGCAGAGTCTTCGGGGAGGGTGTCGGTCCGCGGAGGAGCCACGGACAGCGCCGGGGTGCAGAGTCTTCCGGGGAGGTGTCAGCCTGTGAGGGGCCACGTACAGCGCCGAGGACTGGAGCTTTCCGCGCCGGGATGGGTTGTCCCATGTTTGTGGTAGAAGGGGTGTAGCGTTAGGCAGTAGGGTTAGGGGTGTTAGCTACTGCCTCCTTTTTGGACGTAGTGGCCGGCACAGTGTAGGGTACTTGTTGTTGCCTCCCTTAAGGACGCAGCGACCAGTTTGGTAGTGGTCCCGGGTTAAAAGAGAAGGGTGAGTCCTGGGGAGAGGTGTGGGTGGTAGCGGTCGTTAAGAGATTAGAGTCCCTTTGTGAATCCTTGTCCCTAGTTGTTAGTCACCACGTGTGCGGGCTATCACTGTGTCCCCAGGTCACAGTGATATACTGTAACTGGTGTGTTAGGTTAGGGTCTTCCAGGTCATTATCGTAGAGTAGGGTAAGTCAGTGGGAATTAAGATACTTGTGTGCAGTTGTGGATGTGCGTGAGTGGTGGCGCCATGGAGTGTGTGTGAAATAAAGAAGCGTGCGTGATTGTAAAACTGTGTGCTGTGTTGTCTGACCTAGTGTGTGATAGGCGTGGGTAAGGGTGGTAGGGCCGTCCGGCTTAGCGACCGTGACGGCGGATGCTTCCACTGCACCAAGCAGTTTCTAGGCTTGGAGCACCGCTGGCCAAGTCAATGATCAAAGCACACATACTGACTGGAGATGACTGTATGAGTAAGCTACGGACGAAGCACGCTGCTATGGCCGCTGACCCTGTGCAGCATCTGACGAACTTTGGAGAGACAGACAGCTTGTCAGAGCAAGATGAAGCTCTGGCGGAAATGTATCTTGTACATGTCTGGGCGAGTGTTAGATCAACAACAACTGCTGAAACGTTCAACCAGCTCAGAGTGGAGAACTACAGCAGTGCTACAGCTGGAATTGACTCTCTCCCACCCACAAGCAGTGTCATCAGAGGCCACATCCACAGAGGAGCCCTTCTGGTGCTCAAAGCATGCCATCTGTTTGGGGCGGCCAGTCAACAATATGAGGACTACCTAGAGCCACTAGAACGTGGGTGGGAGCAACATTTTGGCACCCTGTTGCCATCTAAATGCATGAAGCCCTTGCCACCCACTTTGCTCACAATATGCAAGTGCGCAGGCAAGTGTGACACTTGACGGTGTGGGTGCTGTTCTACTGGAGTTTGCTGCGTCACATTCTGCCATGGAAAAGCAGATAATTCTCCATGTTCCAATCAGTGGTGGGAAGAGACAACTGCAGTTACATTGAGCATGTTTGTTGCATACTTGAGAACTTTTTCTGTTTCTGTTGGGATGTGTCATTGACCACACAATACAGAAAAAAGTGAAAAAGCAGCAAAGACAGTTTTAGTTGAATAGGTAAAAATGGCGTTCACTTGTGAATTCAAGATCAGAATGACATATCTTAAATAGTGAATCACACAGTGAAAATGCATGCCAGAATTAGTAGCATTATGTGTAGGAGCCCTGTTGTTACTGCTCGAATATCGCCAGGTTACGGTCAAGACCATGGGTATAAGAAAATTACGTTGACCATGGCATTTGAAGGTCAAGATGACCCCAAATGGACAAAATAATACCAGAAATGAACTCAGCAAATCAAAATCAGTTGGATTAGAAGTGTTACAAGTGTATATATTGTCAAAAACACAAAAGTTAGGATTTTCACCGCAGCGGGTGGCAGCCATATTTGAATCGGCCATTACGCAAAATGTACCAGGGTGGTGCCCGATCACCTCCGTGATTTTTTATGTCTAGGTGCCCCTTGACTCAAATCAAGTGAGAAATTCTCCTAACACCATAATGTACACGGGACTTATAGCCAGGTACAGGACTATCTTCTTTAAGTTTGGCGGAAGGAGAGCCAGAGAAGTTCCATCGTTTTATTCTTGAACTCTCACAGTCCTCGGACTATCAACAGTTTGTGTTGATCCTGTGTTTTAAAACGCTACATGTATCAGCTGTTGCTTGAAAAGAACTATGGCGGGACTAAGGGTAAGAAACGACACTGTCTGACATCGGATTTTCCACAAGAAAGCGTACCTCTAACTACACAGGAACTACCCAGACTATTTATTGGTCGTAGGAGGTGCAGCCGGTTTGGCAAGAGAAAGGTACTACAGGGACAGAAGCCTCGTCACGTGATTAATCTTTCCAGGATGGACACCACAGAGGAACAGTTGATTCTCTTGTTGTCCATTCTCTGGGCCCCAACTTCTGCCCCACAAATGGCAGTAATCTGTCCAGTGTAGACATCACAGAGGAGCTGCTGCGTGTCCTTTCACTGGGCCCCACTATCTGCCCTACCCCTAAAGCTCTGGACCACCAGCAGTTAGTCGAAGTCGTCAGAGAGGGATGTTGTAGAGTGAGACTGAAGGAAAGGTTTTCTGCTGATGAGATTCCACACGACCTACCCACCCAAAATTTACCATAACAAAGTTTTAATTACACCTTCAGGGAGAGATCAAATGTTAGGTATTTTCTGTGAGTCCCTCGTAAACCGTGTCTTCATGTACAATGCCACTAAACAACCCAAATATATTCTGAAAAAAGCAGAGAGAAAGGCGCTCAGTAAACTGCGTCAACTTGTTTTACTCACATAGAATTATTTATCACCACGGTCCACAAAGGTGGGGCTATGGATAATATCCACATGCAGCCTGTGTGAAGAACAAAATCATATTTCATAGCCATATGACAACCACAGGTTTGCGGAGCACAAGTCATTAGGTTAAACATTCAGTCAAAGTGATGCCAATGGCGTCAAACGTTGCAACATGCAATATTAGCAGAAAGAAAAAACAGTGCGTGTCACGATCTTACTTATCCCCGAAGAGAAAAACACAACAGAACATACCGTGCAGGTACAGGTTGCAAGCAGTCTGTTAACATGAACTCCGAGGGTTGGTTTTTTGTTTTTTTTTGTTTGTTTTTTTTTTTATTCTGTAATGGATACACTGCTTTTGTGATGCTCGTCATCATTACGTTGTTGGTCAAGTGATGTACGGTCATCAAGAAAATGGGGTTCGTTTTCCACGGCGTGGCACGTTCTGCATAAACTGTCTTCTCTGTCAGCGGTTGTAGAACGACCCCTCTCAATCCGGAGTTCATGGGCGTTTACTCGTAATCTAGTCAATGCTCATCTGCAATTTATGTCAATGCATCGCTCCAGATAAGCCGCCTCTTTGTATTCAATTGCACCTGTGGCATAAGATTTGAGTTTTGATGTGTTTTCGTTCTTTTGTGTGTATGTGTGTGCATTTTTTCCGGAAGTCAACATGAAGTGTTTTCAGTGTGTGTTGACAATTAATTTCCCCAACCCCCCTCACCTCCCCAATCCTGCCCTAAATCCCCCTTTCTCTCAAACGCTCCCACCTCTACCCAACCACAGCTCTCATCCCATACATCCCCCCACCCCTCCCCAGTCCTGCCCTCACTCTCCCCTTCTTCTCAATGCCGCCCCCTCCCTCCCTCAACTGTCACTCCTTTCTGTTTTCTCCCCACCCCACCCCACCTCTGTCTCTGTCTCTGTCTGTCTGTCTCTCTCTCCTCCTCTCTCTCTCTCTCTCTCTCTCTCTCTCTCTCTCTCTCTCTCTCTCTCTCTCTCTCTCTCTCTCTCTCTCTCTCTCTCTCCGCTTCCCCTTCCCCGCTCTCTGTCTTTTCCTACTCTTCGTTTCTGTCCAGTACTCTCTCTCTCTCTCTCTTTCTTTCTCTCTTCATCCCCCCCCCCCCCCCCCCCCCCCCCCTCTTGATTCCGGTACTCTGATCATCGTTCCATCCTTTTTAGGTGTGTGTGTGTGTATGTATGTGTGTGTGTGTGTGTGAATGTGGTGTGTGTGTGTGTCTGTGTGTGTTGAGTGTGTGTGTGAGTGTGTGTTGTGTGTGTGTGTCTGAGTGTGTGTATGTGAGTGTGTGTGTGTGCGTGCGAGTGTGTGTGTGTGTGTGAGTATGTGTGTGTGTGTGTGTGGCGCGCCCGCGCGCCTACGCACGCACTCGTGCGTTTGTGCGTATGTGGGCTTTTGCGCATGGAAGAGTCATTTTTTATAACAGTCCAACAGTTTCCTGAGGTTTCTGGTGCTCAGTGTCTTTCATCTCGTTCTAATACAACGGGCACTTTGTGTGTGTGCTCCGAACGTGCTCTCTCTCTCTCTCTCTCTCTCTCTCTCTCTCTCTCTCTCTCTCTCTCTCTCTCTCCTCTCTCTCTCTCTCTCTCTCTCTCTCTCTCTCTCTCTCTCTGATGTTGAGTTATGTCAACGTATTGATCTATACGGGTATTATGAATATGACAGCTTACCAGCTGTTGCCATCATGGCAATCTTGCCTCGCGGGTCGGCACGTTACTGTTCTATCAGTGACATAATGCCTGACCAGTCATTTTCTTCTTGTGTGTGGTGTTGTTGTTGTCGGAGTATGCTTATTGTGTTTTCGTTACTCATTTATTGCGCAATGTTCTTTGTAATTTCCATTATGGCTGTCAATGAATTTCCGGCTGCAGTCATGAATTTGTAATTTACGATTTTAGTTTGAGTACCTACGATAAGTCTTGGCTTGTTGTGCTCAATCCTTTGTGGTTTTACAATAGTTCTTTGTGAAAAATTTGTTTGGCGAAAAAAACCTGAGCGGCAGGGCGACGTCCAGCTATTTGATCAAGTGTAGAGAACTCTGTCGCAATGCAACTTGCAGAGAAAAAAAAATGTAGAAAACTGTATGTGAGTGTGTGTGAGTGCGTGCATGGGGATATGAATGCGTATATCTATGTATATGTGCATGTGTGAGTGTGCCCAAACGTGTGCGTGTGTTTGCGCGTGTGTGCGTGCGTGCGCGCGCATGTGTGTGTGGTTGTGTGGTTGTGTGTGTGTGTGTGTGTGTGCAAGAGGGAAAGAGATGGTAAATATTTGTTTATTGCACTGACTGTAAGTGTGTGTGTGTGTGTGTGTGTAAGAGGGAAAGAGATGGTAAATATGTATTTATTGCACTGACTATAACATATAGTGTTCCGCATGCTCGGGCTGAGTAATCTCTTGCTTAATGTTCTGTGTGTGCATAGGCCTATATACTTATGTCTTAATGCAGAAAATAAATTCTGTGTGTGTGTGTGTGTGTGTGGCATGCAAAATGCCCGGGCTTTTTTTTTTCTGGTATTTTTTAAATGCAGCGTCTCTACAATAAGCGTTTTGTCAGGATTTAAGATTTTGAGAGAGAGAGAGAGAGAGAGGACGCAAAACGGTTGTCACCCTGTTTCATTCATACTTTTTGCTAAAATTCTACGATCCTGTGGCTACAAACGGCCTGAGAATGGATTCCTGACAAAGTTGCGGAATTCAGTGTACTTGAACATAGCCTCGGACTTGTGTTACGAAAGCACAAATCCAGTGCGGCGGTTTCTCAGCAAATATTTAGCCAGCTCTGTTCTCATTTGTTAATTCCTAATCTAAACTTACTGAGTAAATGCCGCTGAAAACTTTACACTTTAAAAAGCGACCTTTCTGAGTTATTGCAATATCGTTAAAATCAGTTGTTCATGCAGATTTAGCCATGCTTTTTTTTTTTTTTTAATTAGATTTTTGCCCCATTTTCTAGACTAAGCATGGGAATGGCTCTTGTACGGTTTGGAGGTGGGATTCACAGCTGAACTATTTGGCTGTAGTGCTTCAAGAGGGGCCCGTTGTCCAATGGTTAGAACGTTTGCTCGGTGCCTGATTCAGTTCAAGGTAGGTTAAAGGTGGCGGAAGGAAGGGGATGGGCATTGCCTTAGTCTTTTCTCTCTCTCTCTCTCTCTCTCTCTCTCTCTCTCTCTCTCTCTCTCTCACTCTCTCTCTCTCTCACTCCCTCTCTCTCTCCCTCCCTCCCTCTCTCTCTCTCTCTCTCACTCTCTCTCTCTCTCTCACTCCCTCTCTCTCTCCCTCCCTCCTCTCTCTCTCTCTCTCTCTCTCTCTCGCTCTCTGTTGTTCATTTTATTATGAATGCAATGTTTATTGGGGGGAAAAAACATCTTAAGTAGAAGTAGAAAAGGATTCTGTGAATGTCCTATCACACATGCAAGGTGATTGAAGACATGCAATTGAGATAATAACTCTCACAATGCAAAAAAAAAAAAAAAAAAAGTGGGGATGAGGGATATGGCGAGGGTGGAAAGGCGGGGGAGGGGGTGGGAGTGGACTTGGATAATGTGTAACAAGAAAAAAAAACAGATGAAGAGAACGATCAAAGATGATCATCTGGTGTTATCTATAGCACAATTAAAAAATAACGGAATCGTAAAAGGTAAGTCGCTGATTAAATTTTTTTTAAAAACGACAGATAAACGAATGTAAAAAGTGGAGGGAAAAAAAACAGTAGCATTGCTAGTGTCTGTAGATGGCGCAGTTTCCTGTAGGAATGCCTTCATTAACTCGCAGTCAGTTTCCTGTAGGAATGCCTTCATTAACTCGCAGTCAGTTTCCTGTAAGAATGCCTTCATTAACTGGCAGTCAGTTTCCTGTAAGAATGCCTTCATTAACTGGCAGTCAGTTTCCTGTAAGAATGCCTTCATTAACTCGCAGTCAGTTTCCTGTAGGAATGCCTTCATTAACTCGCAGTCGATAATGATTCGCTGATCAGTAGCATCACTAAGACTGATACACTTGATTATTCATCAGTATTTTGCCCGTTATGAATTACGTAGTCTAGAAGTCTGAAAGGAAGAGTAAACATAGATCTGTAGATCAAAACAAAGTCTCAGATTTATCTGATTCGTTGACGATGTTTTAAAAGATGAAGTGCATAAGAAAGTCGCCTTCGAGTACATAACTCTTTGTGGTGGTGTGTGTGTGTGTGTGTGTGGTGTGTGTTGTCTGTCTGTCTGTCTGTCTGTCTGTCTGTGTCTGTCTGGTGTGTGTGTGCGCGCGGTGTGTGTGTGTGTGTGTGTGCGCGCGCGCGCAGAGCGACGGGCAGATGATTCTGGTACTACCTGAAAAATCCTTTGCTCATATTTTGGCTGCTCTGTCTGTCTGATCATTAAAAAGAAAGCCCGTCTTGGAAGACTACCAACATACTTCAGCATTCGTGTGTGTGTGTGTGTGTGTGTGTGTGTGTGTGTGTGTGTTGTGTGTGTGTGTGTGTCTGCGTGTGTGCGTGTGTGTGTGTGTGTGGTGTGTGTGTGTGGTGTGTGTGTGTACCTGCGTGAGAGTGATGTGTGTGTGTGTGCTTGGGTACATGCGTATGTGCGTGCATGTGCGTGTGTGTGTGTGTGTGTGTGTGCCTGCGAACACGCGTGCGTGTGTGTATGTTTGTGTGTGCCTGCGTACCTGCGTGAGTGTGTGTGTGCGCGCGTACCTACGTGAGTGTGCATGTGTGTGTGTGCTTGCATGAGTGCGCGCGCGAGTGTGTGTGTGTGTGTGTGTGTGTGTGTGGTGTGTGTGTGTGTGTGTGTGTGTGAACGGGTCCAACAGTGGAAGCAGCATCTCTGGAAGGTGAGGGGTGTGGGGGGGGACCTTTCCCTCACGTGCGGTTCCCTGAAGACTGCCGCCGAGTGCCACGCTGTCTCCCGGTGTCTGACACACGTCTGGGAATCACAGAACGCCGGCCCGCCAGTACGGCAGGTTGGTATCACCGGGTGACTGAGGGGATGGGTAGGACATGGGGTGGGGGGGGGGGGGGTCGGGGGAGGGATGTGTGCCTTCACTGAGGTATGAGCTGCAGTGTTCTTTGTCAACATGTTGCCGGAGTGCACGTAGTCTCTCTCTCTCTCTCTCCTCTCTTCTCTTCTCTCTCTCTCTCTCTCTCTCTTCTCTCTCTCTCTCTCGATGATAGTATTGTTCAGCATTGTTAGGCATGTGGGGAGGGGGATTTATAGTGTAATAAAGGGGAAAAGACAGTATAAGAAAAACAAATCTGGAGTCAGTCGATGCCAGCCTACCTCCAGTCTGGTACAGAACTATGCCATGCAGGCTGGGGTTTGTCCAGTGTTGGACGACGGATGGAGCCGTCACAAAGTCTTGAAATAATGGTCACTAGATTTGTGGAGCTTCCAGTTAAAATCGGACATGACATGATGCGCGGTTTAGTACTTTACGCAGATCTGTCTGCCACTTTGTATGTTTCTTCATGACAACTGACTGTACAACGGTGACATGCTTTGCACTGGAGTGCCGCCTGAAAGTTTACTGACATAAACCGGTGGTGATGATGGACTTGTACAACATGCTGCCACGCAAGGCAGAACGCTACAACACAATGCAGTACAACACGCTGCCGGCAAGGCAGAACGCTACAACACAGTGTAATACAACACGCTGCCAGGCAAGGCAACACGCTACAACACAATGTAGTACAACACGCTGCCAGGCAAGGCAGAACGCTACAACACAATGCAGTACAACACGCTGCCAGGCAAGGCAGAACGCTACAACACAGGCAGCGCAGAACGCTACAACACAATGCAGTACAACACGCTGTCAGGCAAGGCAGAACGCTACAACACAATGCAATACAACACGCTGCCAGGCAAGGCAGAACGCTACAACACAATGCAATACAACACGCTGCTAGTCAAGGCAGAACGTACAACACAATGCAGTACAACACGCTGCTAGTCAAGGCAGAACGCTACAACACAGGCAGCGCAGAACGCTACAACACAGTGCAATACAACCCGCTGTCAGGCAAGGCAGAACGCTACAACACAATGCAATACACACGCTGCCAGGCAAGGCAGAATGCAGTACAACACGCTGCCAGTCAAGGCAGAACGCTACAACACAATGCAGTACAACACGCTGCCAGGCAAGGCAGAACGCTACAACACAGTGCAATACAACACGCTGCCAGGCAAGGCAACACGCTACAACACAATGCAATACAACACGCTGCCAGTCAAGGCAGAACGCTACAACACAGTGCAATACAACACGCTGCCAGGCAAGGCAGAACGCTACAACACAGGCAGCTCAGAACGCTGCAGCACAATGCAATACAACACGCTGTCAGGCAAGGCAGAACGCTACAACACAACGCAATACAACACGCTGCCAGGCAAGGCAGAACGCTACAACACAATGCAATACAACACGCTGCCAGTCAAGGCAGAACGCTACAACACAATGCAGTACAACACGCTGCCAGGCAAGGCAGAACGCTACAACACAATGCAGTACAACACGCTGCCAGGCAAGGCAACACGCTACAACACAATGCAGTACAACACGCTGCCAGGCAAGGCAGAACGCTACAACACAATGCAGTACAACACGCTGCCAGGCAAGGCAGAACGCTACAACACAATGCAGTACAACACGCTGCCAGGCAAGGCAGAACGCTACAACACAGTGTAATACAACACGCTGCCACCAGCCTTTTTCTGGGATAGCATTCTTCTTAAAACCGAGAAGGCAGAGAAGCGAAGTTACCACTTTCCGCGGTCACTGAGGAGAAACAATCAGGTTTCGAAATACCGGTATCTGACCAGGAGTTATATGTTAGTGAGTTTCCTCCCCATTGGAGATTGTCTCCCCCATGGAGACTATAAGCTTACTGAAGGCTCCTTTTGAGAAGCATTTATATATTCCCCATTCACCCTCTCAAGCACATACTGCTAGTTAGGCAGAGTTATCTACCACTGCAGCTATGTATGCTTATTTCCCCCCATTTCTTCAATCTAAGACATAAGAGCAAGCTTTGTTTATAATTGAATATATATAATATATTTATATATATATATATATTATAAACAAAGCTACATTTTCTTGTCTCCCCCTTGGAGACTATAAGCTTGCTGAAGGCTCATTTTGAGAAGCATTTATTATTCCCCATTCACCCACTCAAGCACATACTGTTAGTTAGGCAGAACTATCTACCACTGCAGATATGAATGCTTATCTCCCCCTATTTCTTCAGTCTAAGACATAAGAGCAAGCTTTGTTTATAATTGAATATTTCTTGCAGTCATTGCAACACCAAGCTGCTTTGTAAGTTGCTGGAATGGTGCTCGGTACTTATCCTTGGAATTTATTTGTTTATTGTAATTTAGTCCCATGCGGATTCATTCCAAGAACTGGCCCTCAGCACTTGTGTCTTAAGAGGTTATCTTTTTATATTTTCTACTTTTCACAAGAAAATGTAGCTTGTTTTGCTCTTTCATGATTTTCTTTTGCTTCTTAAGTGGCACCTTTGGTTGGTTTTTTGAAAACTCAACAAACATACTACGGTATTGCACACCAGCCTTTTTCTGGGATAGTATTCTTCTTAAAACCGAAAAGGCAGAGGAGCCAAGTTACCACTTTCCACGGTCACTGAGGAGAAACAATCAGGTTTCGAAATACCGGTATCTGATCAGGAGTTATATGTTAGTGAGTTTCCTCCCTATTGGAGATTGTCTCCTCCTTGGAGACTATAAGCTTGCCGAAGGCTCATTTTGAGAAGCATTTATTATTCCCCATTCACCCACTCAAGCACATACTGTTAGTTAGGCAGAACTATCTACCACTGCAGATATGAATGCATATCTCCCCCTATTTCTTCAATCTAAGACATAAGAGCAAACTTTGTTTATAATTGATTATTTCTTGCAGTCATTGCAACACCAAGCTGCTCTGTAAGTTGCGGGAATGGTGCTCGGTACTTATCCTTGGAATTTATTAGTTTATTGTATATATATATATATATATATATATATATATATATCTCTTTGCTACTGAGAAGATTGACAAGTGACTGGTTTGTCCTGGGTCAGACCAAGGGATGTCGCTTCGGCCAGAAACTGGTGAAAACTATCCGAACGGTGATCAGCGAACAGGAAGGACTAATAACAGTAAGTAGAGTTCTCTCTCTCTCTGTCTCACTCACTCATAGACAAAAACATACACGCACGCGCACACGCACACGCACACGCACACCTTCTCCATCGCTCATTCATGCTACACAAACACGCAAATTCATTAAGATAGACAGACGAATGAACAGACAGAGAGATAAATCAGAAATAAAAAATCAAGTTCCAATAACCTACCGGCCAAAGGAGCGGTCGAACTGTCTTAGGCTGACCGCGTCCAGGGCACGGCATGACATAAAGCGGAGCCCATCTCTCTTTCTCTCTCTCTCTCTCTCTCTCTCTCTCTCTGTCGCCTATAACCGTCCCTAAGTTGAATCAGATACCTATATACTGCTGGGTGGACTGAGGGAACTTTCAAGCCACAAAAAAAAAAAACCGAACGTGTGTTCGAACCCACGACTGACCGCACACAACAGGCAAACGTACTAACCACGTGCCTACGGGCCCCTCTAAATCAGGAATGTTCGACTCGAAAAGCATTGCTATTGACTTTGCCTTAAAATTGTGTGTCACTGTAGGGAGAGGCAGCCTACCTGATCGCCTCCATGTGCACCTTCATCACTGACAAAGCTGTGCGCAAAGAGGTGAACCTGTGGCTGTGAATTCTTTTGTTTTACCGCATGCACATATGTTCATTCGCTTGTGTGTGTGTGTGTGTGTGTGTGTGTGTGTGTGTGCGTGCGTGCGTGCGTGTGTGTGTGTTTGCGTGTGTGTGTATGTGTGTGTGTGTTACTTTTTTTGTTTCATTCTTCTTGCATTGAAGGTTCTATATTCATTGAATACATGTTGCGTCACTATATTCACAATACGAACAAGGAAAATATTTAACAATTCAGTTTGAATACAACATGTGTCAGTCAATAACTACTGTTCTCTAACACGACATGGTGTTACAAGGGTTTTCCATATTGTTATAAGGAGAAAAAAAAGAAAGAAAGAAAGAAAGAAGAAAAAGTTTAGACAGCGTATACAAATATGGTGAAAGATAGCTTCAGGGGGGGGGGGGGGGGGGGGAATATGATTAAAACACTCATACTGACTGTGTCATACACACACACACACACACACACACACACAGTAGCAATAACGATAACGATAAAACATTATGTCATACGTTGTGCCCAGTGTTAGTCGAAGAGTCCTGCTTAAGGAAATCAAGCAATTAGCTTTTTCTTTTTCAATATGCAATTGTTGACTTTCGCAATGTGCTCTTCAATTTTGTATCTCTCTTTTAAATCACTGTTTCAAGAGATCAGATGTGGGAAACGTGTTACTGAATTCACCTCTGTAAATATACATTTTCGCAAATAATGTAGTGAAATCAAGCACTGTGTTAGTTGTGATTCAAGCATCTGTTCCAAAGAAGATGGACTAGCTTTTTCGTGAAAATTCATGTTAAAAGACAATATAAATTGCTCGTTCGGAAGATTTTGAAAGATTGACCAAAAAGTTCTCGTATTGTTGACATTTCCACAGAAAATGCTACATAGTATCCATGTGTTCATGACAAACAAACAAACAAAAACATGCATCGATCATCATCATCAGTGTTCGTTTGTTTTGAAATGACATTAGTGGGGAGAATTCAGTGAACAGGTCTAATCTGGAGCCATTTAAATTGGACATATCTCATTTATTTAGTTAATTTGAACCAAATAAATTTCCCGAGAGAACCGCGAGGTTAAGTTTTTCGCTTCACTTTGCACAACAATTTGGTTTATACAACTGCGAGTTGGTATATCATAGTGAGGTTTTGTGCCCTTTTAAAAAAGTATATCATATTCAAAACAAATGGTATCTGTGATGGAATAACGTCTTTCATCTCTTCATTAATCTTCCTTACAAAATTTTAATCAATAATAAATATCCTGAATAGGTAACGAAGTATACTTTCAAACTGTATTTCTGATTGAATTTCGCACAAAAAGTGAAAAAATCTCCATTCTCTCAGGAATTATTCTATACAATACCTACAATCCATTCAAACATTTGTACAGAACAATATTGGTTCTGCCGGTATTTCACTCGATGTGTTTGGTTCTATTTCATCGTAGGAATGTTTATCTCCATCTTCTCTTATCATAAAGGCTAAAAGTTCAACACTCAGAACTAAGAGGTAAAGAGATAGGGAACCATTCTCTCTGCATCCTCGTTTTGCGTCGTTCCGATATGTGCACTGACCATTGACAAAAACTATATATTTGACTTTTTTTTGTTTTGTTTTGTTTTCAACATGTTTTTATTCAGACATGAAGGTACATACAAAGACATTGAGCATTTGGATACATTTTCAAAGTTGTACTTGGGTCACAATGTAGCTTTTATGAGTTTAACACTGATGGCTTATATTCATCAACATTCTGACAGTGTCATATAAACAAAGTGGCAAAAATCCATATAACATGTGCATCAATCACATTGCAGTACTAGTTAAGTCCGATAATAACAGCTTTGATCATTGTTCAATTCCAGTTCAGTTGGCATAATTTTTGGCACATATCAGGCTGGGGAATTAGCCACGAAAAATCTCTGAAAACGGCAATGCCCCCCCCCCCCCCCCCCCCCCCTCCCTGCAGCTGAAGATATTTTGACTCATAATTAGATAGTATCACTATATATTGACTCATTTGTCATTGCTGTCTTTATTTCTGCCTTCTATGCTCTTTACTGTCTATATTCCAAACTCTTTTCCTTGCTATTTTCCCTTTTTGGTTTAGTCACTATATATTTGATATTTTTGTAGACTGTTGCTATCCATCTATATACACTTTCACTGAACCATAAGCTCATAACACTTTAAATATAAAATTCCATGCGAGGGAGTCGAAGGCTTTTACCAGATCGAGACATAGCAATGCACCTGGTAGTCGCTTTTATTTCTAATCACCGTAGCAAATCATATACGAACCTGATATTATCGCCCATATACCTATTTTAAATAAATCCCATTTGATCTTCTTTGATTTAAAATTATGTCATGCTCTTATTTCTATTTGCAATCCAACATGATCCTATCATATAAACAACACTTGACATAGAAATCGGTCTCTCATGCTGTAGGGATTCTCTAGGCTCGCTTGTGTTTGTTGATGGCTTTCAGGAAATGAAAAGATGGTTGAAATGATTACTAGTAAACCTTTAAAAGTCTGGATGCAATATGTTTTATCATAAGCTCAGTTCTGATAGATGCTCACGGAGCAATATTATATATCTGTATTGTAAAAAATGTATATTCGATTTTTGTTCTTAGCACAAGCTCAGTTTTCATAGAACAATGTTGTATATCTGTACTTTGAAAAATACGTGTTTGATTCAGGCATCAGTATGTTACTCGACAAAACGAGCTCTTCTGTTCTTCGCTTGTTGTTGTTGCTGCTGCTGTTGTGTTTTTGTTGTTGTTGTTGTTGTTTTCTGCTTCTGATGGACGTGTCGACGGGTTGTCTGGTTTCAGTGCAAGGAACTGGTGACATATTACCTCTCTCAAATCTTGCAGCTGATGAATAGCACTGTGGTATGTTTCACACACACACACACACACACACACACACACACACACACACACACACACGCAAACGCGTGCGCGCACGCGCGCACGCACACACACACACACACACACACACACACACACACACACACACACACACACACACACACAGAAACACTCGGAGGCGCTCGCATAGAGTAACATAGATAGACACACTGACAGAGAGAGAGAGGCAGAGACAGAGAGAGACTCATACAGAGTAATATACAATCAAGCACGCACACACACACACACACACACACACACACACACACACACACCACACACACACACACACACACGTGTATTCATGCACGTGCGCTCACCTCTCCCTCCCCTTTTACCACCTCCGCTTTCGTCTCCCTACCCCTCTCTCCTCCTGCACCCTCACCCCCCACCCCAACCCCCACACCACAAGTTTTATGATCTTTTCTCTCAGTGAATAATATGGTCATTATAATCAGTGGCATAATTATCATCGGCATGATCATTGT
>CM065715.1:114695153-114712190 GCA_033310375.1 Conus canariensis | reverse complement strand
TGATTGGAACATGGAGAATTATCTGCTTTTCCATGGCAGAATGTGACGCAGCAAACTCCAGTAGAACAGCACCCACACCGTCAAGTGTCACACTTGCCTGCGCACTTGCATATTGTGAGCAAAGTGGGTGGCAAGGGCTTCATGCATTTAGATGGCAACAGGGTGCCAAAATGTTGCTCCCACCCACGTTCTAGTGGCTCTAGGTAGTCCTCATATTGTTGACTGGCCGCCCCAAACAGATGGCATGCTTTGAGCACCAGAAGGGCTCCTCTGTGGATGTGGCCTCTGATGACACTGCTTGTGGGTGGGAGAGAGTCAATTCCAGCTGTAGCACTGCTGTAGTTCTCCACTCTGAGCTGGTTGAACGTTTCAGCAGTTGTTGTTGATCTAACACTCGCCCAGACATGTACAAGATACATTTCCGCCAGAGCTTCATCTTGCTCTGACAAGCTGTCTGTCTCTCCAAAGTTCGTCAGATGCTGCACAGGGTCAGCGGCCATAGCAGCGTGCTTCGTCCGTAGCTTACTCATACAGTCATCTCCAGTCAGTATGTGTGCTTTGATCATTGACTTGGCCAGCGGTGCTCCAAGCCTAGAAACTGCTTGGTGCAGTGGAAGCATCCGCCGTCACGGTCGCTAAGCCGGACGGCCCTACCACCCTTACCCACGCCTATCACACACTAGGTCAGACAACACAGCACACAGTTTTACAATCACGCACGCTTCTTTATTTCACACACACTCCATGGCGCCACCACTCACGCACATCCACAACTGCACACAAGTATCTTAATTCCCACTGACTTACCCTACTCTACGATAATGACCTGGAAGACCCTAACCTAACACACCAGTTACAGTATATCACTGTGACCTGGGGACACAGTGATAGCCCGCACACGTGGTGACTAACTACTAGGGACAAGGATTCACAAAGGGACTCTAATCTCTTAACGACCGCTACCACCCACACCTCTCCCCAGGACTCACCCTTCTCTTTTAACCCGGGACCACTACCAAACTGGTCGCTGCGTCCTTAAGGGAGGCAACAACAAGTACCCTACACTGTGCCGGCCACTACGTCCAAAAAGGAGGCAGTAGCTAACACCCCTAACCCTACTGCCTAACGCTACACCCCTTCTACCACAAACATGGGACAACCCATCCCGGCGCGGAAAGCTCCAGTCCTCGGCGCTGTACGTGGCCCCTCACAGGCTGACACCTCCCCGGAAGACTCTGCACCCCGGCGCTGTCCGTGGCTCCTCCGCGGACCGACACCCTCCCCGAAGACTCTGCACCCCGGCGCTGACCGTGGCTTCCCGCAGTCTGACTCCCCCCTGCGATGGGCACGACACCCAACGTACACAACAGACGCCCTCTCGACGGGTCCGGGGCTCGTAGGACGCCTCCTCCTCTGAAGGCCCCGCCGGACACCAAGGGTGAGAAAGGCCTGGTGCAGCGCCCTCTCACAGGACGCCTGAACAGGGACGAGGAACCAGTGCCGGAGAACTCCCGGAAGAGCACCGGTAGCTGGAGGAGAGCTGCCCCACAGAAGGCAGACGGCCTGGGTGGTCTCCTCTCCCGGGAAAACAACAGGCACTGGAAAGCGCCGCTCACCTGCCCGCACGCGGCAGTAGACTGCGGTGATCTGGCCCCAGCCTCAGGACGGAACAGGATACCTGCTGACACAACTGTAGGCCACTACTGTAATGTTGCTACTACCCGAGTCATCAAGGCACATAGGCTACTTGGTAAAGCTTTAACTCTCCATCTCCCTTGCCTACTTCCCACTCGGGCATGAGAGTGACCCCTTGAATTTCGAACACATCTCCCAACCCATTACTCACTTTGGGGCTATCAGACCCATTTCCTGCCAACCCTTACAACAGCGGTAAAACAATATTCTCCCTGAGCCCATCCACGCTATTACATATGAAATTATGAATCACCCCAATTCTCGGAAAAGAAAAGAAAACTAAGCGATCCCAACGCGGACTTCACGGGCCCCTTAGGAAATGCTACGTAATCTAGGAAATGGGCAATTTCACAAGGAAATGTCTCCACATAATGATCAGTAGCAATACACATCTCTCAAAAAAACCCATCAATTTCCATCGGTTTACAGTTCCAGCATGTTCACACAAGAGAATCGGCTCGCAGCCACAATCCTTCACATTCTTACCCCTCTTTGCACTGTCAATTATAATCATATATCCAAAACATAATTTGTTTGCCACAATTTCCATCCAGCACCTCACTCTCATATCATCTCTTGTCAGATAAACCAGTGGTTAATCCTTGTTATGCCAACACAACCACACTATATACAATATTACCTGCTGCACATCATCCGTTTTTATCCTATCGACTGCTAAGCCACTCGTCTTAAACTTTACCTTTCCCTTCTTTCCGACTACTAAAATTCATAATGGGACTGTCTCCCCACAACCAGACATCTTTCTCCAACCCTATTCTGTCACAAACACATACATCCCTGCATGTGTGACGACTCATTTGCTTTAAAAAAAACTTCTAACCATATGGACTCACTGTCCTGTACCAAATGCGTACGCCACAGATACAGTCTGCACGCGCACGACACCCGCGTCGAGAACCATGACTCGTGACGAAAGTGACGAGACACCAATATAAGTTGAATAGTCACGACCGTACTCCAGTATAAACCACTCGACCACAAATTGGCCTTGGCTTTACTACACAGTTAACCGATTCCAGTGCTGTGCAGGTCAACTCCGAAATCGTTAATCAATTTCAACGAACTCCTACTATTTACAATTGAGATTGAGCACAATCATCAAACCCCTCTATGATTCACGCAGACACATCTGCACCTGACTCATATTATGATCCTCAACCAATGCAACCTCGTACTACCCTCTTATTGAACCCACTGACATTAACACGAACTAACCACAAACGATATCTATATCACCGTCCATCAACGGTCATTATATTGAACCCACATTGTCTAGCCAAACTGTCCGGAGAAAATCGAACTCAGGAACCACTATGTACATTACTTACAAAAATATACAGGAAAGAGGTGACAACTCAAACCGGCTGACAACAAATTCCAATCGCGGAACCAAGACATCATACCAGACAACCTGTATACGCAACGAACACCATACAACTAATCCCAACATGAGACAACTACAGTACAACTCGCCATAATACAAGACAACACGACGAACTACAACACAACGAACCTAACAGATCACCAACCTGGACATACAGACGATCAACCACACCAGTTCTGCAACTGGCTGACAGTGGCTGCCAACAAGGACGACACCGACTCAGCACAGGCCAAAGGCACCCAAACCCGACGAGGACCTGGCACTAACTATGACTTGGAGTCACTCTTCAAAACCTAACGGCGCTGCCGCCGCACCTACAAGGAGTACGTCCACTCCGACGAACACCAGGGACCGAAGTGAAGCTACCCCAACACATTCCGCCCTGGTCGGAATCAAGCGAACTCTACTCACCACACAAAACAACGATTGGTCAGAGCAGTGTATCCCTCCGCAGAGCTGACACGCCTGACCAACGGACTAGTTATTGCTCGTGCAACACCACGACAATTTACCACAACTACTCACAGACTTGACAACACATCAACAGCCGATATCCTGCCCCGCCTTCTCTGGTATAGAACCAAAGTAATAAAAGGGTAACAATCGGGAACGAAACCAACCTCCGCTCCCATCCCTTCAACAAGTGAAGACCGGAAAGTAAGAATATTTCATGTCCTACCTCCCCAGCCCCCCTACCTAGCCTACCCTTTCTACCTAACCCCGAGAAACTTAGCCTAACCCCAGCTAACTAAACCCCAGTCTTACCCCGCGTGCACGCGCGTGCACGCGCGCGACACACACACACACACACACACACACACACAACAAGCACACATACACGCACGCATACATGCACGCTCTATATCTTGAATCCACACCACTCTTAAACACGTGGACGTACTAGTTTAGTACCGCCGATCGGTGACATACCCCCCTGCCTAAGTTTTAACTACAGGTTAAAAGAAACAACAACTTCTCACTCGATCGGCGTTTTAGCCACACCCTACCTATGACACTCCAATTCTCTATTACTCATTCTGTCCTACTGTTACTTTTGATGCACTCCAAAACTTCCATCCCAACAACATCAACCTTTAAATACGTCAACAACCACAGGTTACATTAATCAACCTGGACTAACTCTGCCTCACACGACCTTAACGCAGGCACTTACAGGCAACCGTTACACTACGCACTACATATAAATTCCATAACTGAGGGGGCTCTGATTACGCACAACTGCTGTGTAACACGTGCTACAAATACCACACCCTCAGTAACACTTTGCTACGCCATTCTCTACCAAAGATAACAACAAATGCATAGCTTCGACAATGTCAACCTCTCACGACACAGGTTAATGGAACCCTCAGGTTTCCTCTCTCTCTCTCTCTCTCTCTCTCTCTCTACGGCAAGCGACTCAAGAAGTCTGCCGCCACATTGTCCTTTCCAGACACTGCCTGCACCGTAAACTGGAATGGCTGCAGCTGCAGTGCCCACCTTGTGATTCTCCCACTAGTACTGTAGACCCCACAGCTACCTTCCTGGGTTTCGTCCTCAAGTGAGAACGTCGCTTGTACCTGCAAGCTGCGGTTGCCAAGTTCTTCTTTGCCAACTCATACGTCTCAGTTACCTTGTTCCTTAAGTTAAGGACGTACTCTGCGCTGTGCGGAGCTCTTGCCTTTCTGGTTGCAACCACAGATCCCTCAGTATCTGCATGGGCATGCGCATCAGTGGCATCCTTACAAGGGGAACTCTTGACACTCTTCCCTTGTCCACAGTATGCTGACACTGGAAGCATGACTGGCAGTACCGACGAATGTCAGCATGCATGCCTGGCCAATAGAAATGGCGACCAACTCGCTCCTTGGTTCGGGTGGTACCTAAGTGACCAGACATGGGTACGTCGTGGCCTAGCTTCATCACCGTGGTCCGTAGTTCAGCTGGGACGCAGATCTGACTCGCTACGTCCTTGGGACCCTCAAACCACCTAACCAGTACACCAGATTTCCGAGCGTACTCGACTCGTCCAAACTTGGTGTGGAAGTACGTCCCCGCTTCACATGCACTCTGAGCCTTCCTCAATGTTTCATCCTGGTCCTGCATCTGAATTAACTGCTGGGTAGAGGTGTTCAGAATGCATTCCTCGACGGGCAGTGGTACGGGTTCTTGCTGCTCCCTGGCTCTCTGCGCGCGTGTCTGCACTGCCCCTACCAACGCCGGGTCTGCGTATACAGGCACACGTGTCCAACCGGGATCTCCTACTCTCTTTGCGAAGTTTCCGATCAGGACTTCCTGCACAGGGCTATTCATGACCAAAACCTCCAACTTCCCTGCGATGAATGGTGACTTCAACTCTACTACCGCCACAGGTAACACAGACCTACATCTGGATTCAGCCAACACTACTGGGACTGTCTCTCCTGTGTACGCATCTGCCGGTACTAACCACTTGGCCACTACGGTGTGTCCGGCACCCGTGTCCCGTAATCCATTGGCCGGAGACCCGTTAACTTCTACAATGCACGCAGGCTCGTACCGCTGCTCAGCGCATGGGCGACACAACGTAGGGACTACTCGAGCTTGGGGCTGGTCACAACAATGAACAGCTCCAACAGAATGGGGCTCAGGGCATTTCCTAGCGATGTGGCCTGGCTTCTTGCAGTTGAAACAAACTATGCTCGATCTAGGCCCTTCTGATCTCCTGTTCAGCTGCTGTAGTGCACCATCACTTTGTTGGGACCTCCCTGTGGGCTGGCTCCCTGCTGTTTCACGTGTATTACCCAGGTTGGGCTGGTTAACTGTTCGGTCTTGCCTCGCCTTCCTCCCCAGTCTTTTGGCCTCTGCCAAAACAGTAGCTTCCGTTGCAAGGTGTTCCAGTTTTCGGGCATGTCTTCCGCACCTCAGTTGTGAACTCTGGAGACAATAGCTGATAAAACTGTTCTTGGAACAGCAGATCCTTTACGTCCTCTGCCACACTCTCATCCTTGCCCGCTGCCGCACACCAGAGGGAAAACCACCGCTTCATCCTTCCCAGCATCTGGCCAAAAGTCTCAGCAGCGTCCTTCTTGATGCTCCTGAACTTTTCTCGGTAGGCCTCAGCATCTAGCCTGAAGTGGCTTAACAGGGCGCCCTTTATCTGATCATAGTCGCCTAACTCATCCGCACTTAACCGCATCACCGCCTCTCTAGCCTTTCCTCTCAGCAGAGACATCAGACGTGTGGGCCACGAGGTCTTGCTCCACTTGCACATCTGGGCTACACGCTCAAATTGGGCGATGAAAGCGTCCACGTCGTCGTTCTCTCCTAACGGCTCAAGGTGGACATGCTTCGTTTCCTCCACCTCAATCAAGCGTTTCCTATGCGCTGCTTCATCTAAGGCCTGTCTCTCTTGTATGATTAGCTCTCGCTCTCTTGCCTCTAACTCGGCTTCATCTCTTCGTCTCTTGAGATCTAACTCGGCTTGCCGTGCTTGAGCTTCTATTTCCCTTAATGCCCTTTCTTCCTCCATCTTCTTCCTCTGCAGTTCCAGTTCCATCTGTCTCGCTGCTTTCTCGTCTTCATCCCTTCGCTTTACTTTCCTCTCCTCTTCGATCTTCTGCTTCACCTCTAGTTCCCTCTGCCTAGCAGCTTTCTCCTCTTCTATCTTCTTCTGCTTCATTTCTAGCTCCCTCTGTCTATCAGCTTTCTCCTCTTCTGTCTTCCTCTGCTGCATCTCTAGCTCCCTCTGCCTAGCAGCTTCCTCCTCTTCTATCTTCCTCTGCTGCATCTCTAGCTCCCTCTGCCTAGCAGCTTCCTCCTCTTCTATCTTCCTCTGCTGCATCTCTAGCTCCCTCTGCCTAGCAGCTTTCTCCTCTTCATCCCTCATCTTCTGCCTCACTTTCTCCTCCATCCGGAGCTCCAATTCTGCTTCTCTCGCCGTCTTCTCATCCTCATTACGTACTGAGTCTGTGACGAACTTGGCGAGGTCTCCCCCAGCTAAACCCATCGCCGCTCCCAACTTGGCAAACTTTGCATAAGCCCCCGTCCCCTGTTCTTGATCCACCCCCGCTCCCTGGTCACTAACCTTAGGTTTGGTATCCGCCGTAGGGGCCTGTGGATCCATGACACTATCGGGGTCGTACTGCGGATGGGCTCCGGTGTGTTTAGACATAGGGTACCCCTACCACCACAGAACTAGCAACGGACAGTATGCGATCTGAGCGCAACTGGAGGTTCCTGACTACGCACTAGCCCCTGAAGCCACTCAGCACAAGTACACACTACTCTCAATGAGTCACGCACCAAGCACAACTCCACCCACACTTGTGTACCTCATACACATACCCCTATGGGCTCCAACCCATATAATACTACCAATGCACTGTCTGGTCACTGACTGAACCACGTGACACCGTGTGTCCACCGTCCACTGTGCATGCGCACCAGTTACCCACAGTCACAGGCCTCACTGTCTCTGGTAGGCCGCACCCACACGATCACAGTGCACTTGCACCCCACAAGTCCATATGCACTCCCAGCACACCTTAGTGTCACAACCCTGCGCACCCTCGTGCTTCCCCCACACAGTCACCTGGGCTTACACTGCCCTTAACCCCCACAGGATATCCGAGCACACAGTGTGCACAGTCACGGGCCAGGTACCACTCTACCTACTCACTGGGGTATACCATATGTAAGGGACACAAAAGACACCTGGTACCTTCCGGCACCTCACCTACACTACGGTGTAATCACTCACACTTCCAACAACCACTCAATGTTTATTGACCATTCATACCTCACTCACACGGTAGCGCCGACCCATTCACACCAACACAAGTGCCCTGCCCAATGCCAATGGAAACCTGCCTGAAGTGAACAGGGACACTACGTACCACCTCCCAGGGTACTGGTACGCTCCCACCAACCACCCACTTACATTTTACACAACGTACACACCGGACACAACACCCCCCTTACCTCCCTCCTAGCTACCTATCACCTACCCAGAACCCCTTATGGTACCCCGCATCTCCACCAAAGTGTCACGGTCTCTAAGCCGGACGGCCCTACCACCCTTACCCACGCCTATCACACACTAGGTCAGACAACACAGCACACAGTTTTACAATCACGCACGCTTCTTTATTTCACACACACTCCATGGCGCCACCACTCACGCACATCCACAACTGCACACAAGTATCTTAATTCCCACTGACTTACCCTACTCTACGATAATGACCTGGAAGACCCTAACCTAACACACCAGTTGCGGTATATCACTGTGACCTGGGGACACAGCGATAGCCCGCACACGTGGTGACTAACTACTAGGGACAAGGATTCACAAAGGGACTCTAATCTCTTAACGACCGCTACCACCCACACCTCTCCCCAGGACTCACCCTTCTCTTTTAACCCGGGACCACTACCAAACTGGTCGCTGCGTCCTTAAGGGAGGCAACAACAAGTACCCTACACTGTGCCGGCCACTACGTCCAAAAAGGAGGCAGTAGCTAACACCCCTAACCCTACTGCCTAACGCTACACCCCTTCTACCACAAACATGGGACAACCCATCCCGGCGCGGAAAGCTCCAGTCCTCGGCGCTGTACGTGGCCCCTCACAGGCTGACACCTCCCCGGAAGACTCTGCACCCCGGCGCTGTCCGTGGCTCCTCCGCGGACCGACACCCTCCCCGAAGACTCTGCACCCCGGCGCTGACCGTGGCTTCCCGCAGTCTGACTCCCCCCTGCGATGGGCACGACACCCAACGTACACAACAGACGCCCTCTCGACGGGTCCGGGGCTCGTAGGACGCCTCCTCCTCTGAAGGCCCCGCCGGACACCAAGGGTGAGAAAGGCCTGGTGCAGCGCCCTCTCACAGGACGCCTGAACAGGGACGAGGAACCAGTGCCGGAGAACTCCCGGAAGAGCACCGGTAGCTGGAGGAGAGCTGCCCCACAGAAGGCAGACGGCCTGGGTGGTCTCCCTCTCCCGGGAAAACAACAGGCACTGGAAAGCGCCGCTCACCTGCCCGCACGCGGCAGTAGACTGCGGTGATCTGGCCCCAGCCTCAGGACGGAACAGGATACCTGCTGACACAACTGTAGGCCACTACTGTAATGTTGCTACTACCCGAGTCATCAAGGCACATAGGCTACTTGGTAAAGCTTTAACTCTCCATCTCCCTTGCCTACTTCCCACTCGGGCATGAGAGTGACCCCTTGAATTTCGAACACATCTCCCAACCCATTACTCACTTTGGGGCTATCAGACCCATTTCCTGCCAACCCTTACAACAGCGGTAAAACAATATTCTCCCTGAGCCCATCCACGCTATTACATATGAAATTATGAATCACCCCAATTCTCGGAAAAGAAAAGAAAACTAAGCGATCCCAACGCGGACTTCACGGGCCCCTTAGGAAATGCTACGTAATCTAGGAAATGGGCAATTTCACAAGGAAATGTCTCCACATAATGATCAGTAGCAATACACATCTCTCAAAAAAAAACCATCAATTTCCATCGGTTTACAGTTCCAGCATGTTCACACAAGAGAATCGGCTCGCAGCCACAATCCTTCACATTCTTACCCCTCTTTGCACTGTCAATTATAATCATATATCCAAAACATAATTTGTTTGCCACAATTTCCATCCAGCACCTCACTCTCATATCATCTCTTGTCAGATAAACCAGTGGTTAATCCTTGTTATGCCAACACAACCACACTATATACAATATTACCTGCTGCACATCATCCGTTTTTATCCTATCGACTGCTAAGCCACTCGTCTTAAACTTTACCTTTCCCTTCTTTCCGACTACTAAAATTCATAATGGGACTGTCTCCCCACAACCAGACATCTTTCTCCAACCCTATTCTGTCACAAACACATACATCCCTGCATGTGTGACGACTCATTTGCTTTAAAAAAAACTTCTAACCATATGGACTCACTGTCCTGTACCAAATGCGTACGCCACAGATACAGTCTGCACGCGCACGACACCCGCGTCGAGAACCATGACTCGTGACGAAAGTGACGAGACACCAATATAAGTTGAATAGTCACGACCGTACTCCAGTATAAACCACTCGACCACAAATTGGCCTTGGCTTTACTACACAGTTAACCGATTCCAGTGCTGTGCAGGTCAACTCCGAAATCGTTAATCAATTTCAACGAACTCCTACTATTTACAATTGAGATTGAGCACAATCATCAAACCCCTCTATGATTCACGCAGACACATCTGCACCTGACTCATATTATGATCCTCAACCAATGCAACCTCGTACTACCCTCTTATTGAACCCACTGACATTAACACGAACTAACCACAAACGATATCTATATCACCGTCCATCAACGGTCATTATATTGAACCCACATTGTCTAGCCAAACTGTCCGGAGAAAATCGAACTCAGGAACCACTATGTACATTACTTACAAAAATATACAGGAAAGAGGTGACAACTCAAACCGGCTGACAACAAATTCCAATCGCGGAACCAAGACAACATCATACCAGACAACCTGTATACGCAACGAACACCATACAACTAATCCCAACATGAGACAACTACAGTACAACTCGCCATAATACAAGACAACACGACGAACTACAACACAACGAACCTAACAGATCACCAACCTGGACATACAGACGATCAACCACACCAGTTCTGCAACTGGCTGACAGTGGCTGCCAACAAGGACGACACCGACTCAGCACAGGCCAAAGGCACCCAAACCCGACGAGGACCTGGCACTAACTATGACTTGGAGTCACTCTTCAAAACCTAACGGCGCTGCCGCCGCACCTACAAGGAGTACGTCCACTCCGACGAACACCAGGGACCGAAGTGAAGCTACCCCAACACATTCCGCCCTGGTCGGAATCAAGCGAACTCTACTCACCACACAAAACAACGATTGGTCAGAGCAGTGTATCCCTCCGCAGAGCTGACACGCCTGACCAACGGACTAGTTATTGCTCGTGCAACACCACGACAATTTACCACAACTACTCACAGACTTGACAACACATCAACAGCCGATATCCTGCCCCGCCTTCTCTGGTATAGAACCAAAGTAATAAAAGGGTAACAATCGGGAACGAAACCAACCTCCGCTCCCATCCCTTCAACAAGTGAAGACCGGAAAGTAAGAATATTTCATGTCCTACCTCCCAGCCCCCCTACCTAGCCTACCCTTTCTACCTAACCCCGAGAAACTTAGCCTAACCCCAGCTAACTAAACCCAGTCTTACCCCGCGTGCACGCGCGTGCACGCGCGCGCACACACACACACACACACACACACACAAGCACACATACACGCACGCATACATGCACGCTCTATATCTTGAATCCACACCACTCTTAAACACGTGGACGTACTAGTTTAGTACCGCCGATCGGTGACAGCAGCGTGCTTCGTCCGTAGCTTACTCATACAGTCATCTCCAGTCAGTATGTGTGCTTTGATCATTGACTTGGCCAGCGGTGCTCCAAGCCTAGAAACTGCTTGGTGCAGTGGAAGCATCCGCCGCTTCTCACCTGTGCCAAACTGGTGCCAGATTTCCTTCAACCCCAGCGCTTGGAACTGAGGGGTGTAGTGAAGCAGTAGTGCGAAAGTGTCTGTGTCATTGGAAACTACTATAACTCTCTTGCACTGTTTGACACGAACGGCCTACTCCACGTGTACCACCTGTCTGGCGTCTGCCTCTTCAATCCAGCTGTGCAGGTCCGGGATTTCTTCACCGCCAGCTGCTTTGGCTGGAAGTACCTCATCATCAGAGACGACAGAGCTGGCGATGATGACAGGATTTCCTTCAGCTCGATTGCTCACCATATCTCGAACCAGCAGCTGAAGATTCTGTTTGTTCTTCTGAGATGCCCAGAACTTCTCAAGCTGTCGAGGGATGGGTGTGTCTGCGTTCATGCCAATAATGTCAATGGGCGTCACATCAGCTCGCCTCATGCGCTCTCCTTCTTTCAGGGAAAGTTCAGCGTATGAATCTAACTCCTGGTGAATGTAGTCCGACTCATGGCAGAGGCTTGTGGCTGATGTGATGACTGCAGTGACTACAGCACCGAGGGTAGAGAATTCTGCTAGCGCCATCTGTCGCATCTTTGACATGAAGTCTACCACAATATGAGTGGGAAGAAGAGACGTCTGATTCCATTGTGTGAGGTCCAGTTCAGATTCAGTTTCACCAACAATTCAATTTCACGTCAACAAGTCAACACTGAAAGAAGGAGAGCGCATGAGGCGAGCTGATGTGATGCCCATTGACATTATTGGCATGAACGCAGACACACCCATCCCTCGACAGCTTGAGAAGTTCTGGGCATCTCAGAAGAACAAACAGAATCTTCAGCTGCTGGTTCGAGATATGGTGAGCAATCGAGCTGAAGGAAATCCTGTCATCATCGCCAGCTCTGTCGTCTCTGATGATGAGGTACTTCCAGCCAAAGCAGCTGGCGGTGAAGAAATCCTGGACCCGCACAGCTGGATTGAAGAGGCAGACGCCAGACAGGTGGTACACGTGGAGTAGGCCGTTCGTGTCAAACAGTGCAAGAGAGTTATAGTAGTTTCTAATGACACAGACACTTTCGCACTACTGCTTCACTACACCCCTCAGTTCCAAGCGCTGGGTTGAAGGAAATCTGGCACCAGTTTGGCACAGGTGAGAAGCGGCGGATGCTTCCACTGCACCAAGCAGTTTCTAGGCTTGGAGCACCGCTGGCCAAGTCAGTGATCAAAGCACACATACTGACTGGAGATGACTGTGTGAGCAAGGTACAGACGAAGCACGCTGCTATGGCCGCTGACCCTGTGCAGCATCTGACGAACTTTGGAGAGACAGACAGCTTGTCAGAGCAAGATGAAGCTCTGGCGGAAATGTATCTTGTACATGTCTGGGTGAGTGTCAGATCAACAACAACTGCTGAAACGTTCAACCAGCTCAGAGTGGAGAACTACAGCAGTGCTACAGCTGGAATTGACTCTCTCCCACACACAAGCAGTGTCATCAGAGGCCACATCCACAGAGGAGCCCTTCTGGTGCTCAAAGCATGCCATCTGTTTGGGGCGGCCAGTCAACAACGTGAGGACTACCTAGAACCACTAGAACGTGGGTGGGAGCAACATTTTGGCACCCTGTTGCCATCTAAATGCATGAAGCCCTTGCCACCCACTTTGCTCATTTTATGCAAGTGCGCAGGCAAGTGTGACACTCGACGGGTGGGTGCTGTTCTACTGGAGTTTGCTGCGTCACATTCTGCCATGGAAAAGCAGATAATTCTCCATGTTCCAATCAGTGATGGGAAGAGACAATTGCAGTTACATTGAGCATGTTTGTTGCATACTTGAGAACTTTTTCTGTTTCTGTTGGGATGTGTCATTGACCACACAATACCGGAAAAAGTGAAAAAGCAGCAAAGACAGTTTTAGTTGAATAGGTAAAAATGGCGTTCACTTGTGAATTCAAGATCAGAATAACTTATATCTTAAATAGTGAATAATACAGTGAAAATGCATGCCAGAATTAGTAGCATTATGTGTAGGAGCCCTGTTGTTACTGCTAGAATATCGCCAGGTTACAGTCAAGACTATGGGTATAAGAAAATTACGTTGACCATGGCATTTGAAGGTCAAGATGACCCCAAATGGACAAAATAATACCAGAAATGAACTCAGCACACCAAAATCAGTTGGATTAGAAGTGTTACAAGTGTATATATTGTCGAAAACACAAAAGTTAGGATTTTCACCGCGGCGGTTGGCGCCATATTTGAATTGGCCATTACGCAAAATGTACCAGGGTGGTGCCCGATCACCTCCGTGATTTTTCATGTCTAGGTGCCCCTTGACTCAAATCAAGTGAGAAATTCTCCTAACACCATAATGTACACGGGACTTATAGCCAGGTACTGGATTAAGAATCTCCATGTCGATGAAATGTCACGTTCTGACATTGTAATGGATGTTGTAATGGACTGATGGAGTCTGTCAGCTTTTAGCAATGGATCATAACCACACTTAAGTCTTACACTTTTGGATACGACGTCGGCGGAGATGTATACGTTCAAGACGGCAAGTTTGAATGACACCAAAAAAAAAAAATGTAACGTAGGCCTAGTTATATGATTATTGCTTGAATGCGTATACAATCATTTTGTCAGCGTCGCTGTGTACATTTTTTGCAGATGAAAACACAGTGTGCTGATTAACACACACTCTCACACACTGAGAGAAAGTGTGTGTGTGTGTGTGTGTGTGTGTGTGTGTGTGTGTGTGAGAGAGAGAGAGAGAGAGAGAGAGAGAGAGAGAGAGAGAGAGAGAGAGAGAGAGAGATGTTGGAAAAAAAAAGGTTCTTAAAGTTGTACCTGCAAACAGAAAAGAAACGCCAGTAACACCTTCATGTCGTTTCAACACACTGCATGAAGCAGATCACTCAAAACGTACACAGCTGCACTTTCGTGACTGCGACTGAGCTCACACGGCCTGTCGTCTGCCGCTGAACCAGCTGATGCACTTCGCGCATTCTAGAATTCATACGCCAGGCAGTGAATAAATTTTCGAAAAAGATAGACAGGAACAACTTGTTTTCGAATCTCTCTTGTTTCTGAAACTTGATTCCCCTGGTTTTGCGCATCAGGACAAGTGCTGAAAGGTTCGTACCAGAAAGAAAAGTAATTGGGATTGGACTATTTTTGAGAAGCCATACTGGCGCAAAGATAGGATCATGAGTGAGTTCTGAGGCCTGCAAGCTGGTGATAGGTGGTTATTGCAGATACAGGCTGAAAACGGTGGTGATGTCATCAGCAGAACCCCCCCCCCCAACACACACACACACAAACAAGTGAAAAAGATGGGTGTTGGTGTATGATATTAATCTACGAGAAATGATATTTGATTTCAAACTGGTTACTGGGTACATTTTAAGACTTTGCTACGCTTCCAAACGGCTTATATGAAATCCATTTCTGTGCAAAGGTATGAACTGATACATGACCAGAGCACAGTTTTCAGATCCTACACCAAAAGGCCAGATAGTTGAGAGTGAAGCGAGTTTGTGCGTTTCTTGGGACATTTCGCAACAAACGAAGCCAGAACTGGGCGAGAAACGACCAGTGTATCTCGGGATGTCCTCGCATGCTAGAAAAAAAATCCTTGATGGCTTAGTGGATTGGGCTCATGATGAATGGCGAATCTCTTTGTCTATAGTGAAAGAACAGTTAAGGATGAACGGTTGTAGTGAGTGGCATTGCTATGAACCATTTTAAAAGTAACAAATAATTGTTACTACGGACCAAAAAGCAAAAAAGGATTATGTATTCATGTCGGTTTATTCTATTAACACATCCAGTTGTGATTTCATCGTTTACGGCACTGAAGGCTTGATACACTAAGCTTCGTTCTGATCAGGACTGTGAGCGATACACCAGCTCCAGGGCGGAATGAACAGTTCAGGACAGACCTGACGTCCAACTTTCAGCACCTTTCATGGTTCTAGTCATCGTGAGATCATGTCCTACCTGCGGACAATGACGTGGTAAATAAGGTGCTGCTGTCTGAACCTGGGATGCGTCCACGTGGTCGGTCAGTCTGAAGGGGAGGTCAGTGATGCTGAGGTTCTTCCCTACACAGATGGTTAGTGCGTGAACTCATGGCTGTACCTCACCTAATGCCGTTTTCATTCGCCACACCATCCCAGGTCCTGGAGCCAGGCCCAACTTTGGCTCTGATGTCACAGAATTTTACAAGCTTGTCTCCTGTGAATTTTATAAGCTTGTCTCCTGTGAATTGTGTAAGCTTGTTTCCTGTGAATGTTGTAAGCTTGTCTCCTGTGAATTTCATAAGCTTGTCTCCTGAGAATTTCGTAAGCTTGTCTCCTGTGAATTTTATAAGCTTGTCTCCTGAGAATTGCGTAAGCTTGTCTCCTGTGAATTTTATAAACTTGTCTCCTGAGAATTTCGTAAGCTTGTCTCCTGTGAATTTTGTAAGCTTGTCTCCTGAGAATTTTACAAGCTTGTCTACTGTAAATTTTATAAGCTTGTCTCCTGAGAATTTTGTAAGCTTGTCTCCTGCGAATTTTATAAACTTGTCTACTGTGAATTTTACAAGCTTGTCTCCTGTGAATTTTATAGGCTTGTCTCCTGAGAATTTCGTAAGCTTGTCTCTGGCAAATTTTATAAGCTTGTCTCCTTTAAAGGGTTGACTTCTTAACAGAATCATGATTGAAATGGATTAATTCCTTGTCATCATTACAGCCAGTGGGTCTGGAAAAGGAAGCCCTGATGATAATGACATGCCAACTGGAGGCGAGGGGCAGCGGATCTTAATTAACCTCTCAATCATTTTTAGCTCGGAAGCACGACAGACTGTCAAAGAACAGCAGTACAGATTCACACACCGACTTCCTGCATCCTGTTCTTATTCTCGGGTTTGTCCCGCCAGAAACAAAATATTCGCCCTTGGGTACGTAGATAGGTTCTTCAACCTTTACCGTGCTTCCTGGGTCTTCCATGACCCAATGACTCAATGAAAACATCATATATTATGAACGGATAGAGCTATGCTCACGAAATCTTAGGAGTTTGTCAACGATCTTAATAGCTGTTGGTCACAGAAATTTCATGTATGGGCACAATCAATTATCAGCGTAATTAGTCGCAGTTCCCCCAGGACCCATACATGACCCACGCCATCGGGTGAGGAATGAGCTGCTGAACCGCTCTTTATCAGGCGTGGGTCTTACAAGACCCACGTGATCTGAATAGGGATAAACACGGAAAAGCCTCTACAAAATGCGTGGGTCTTGGGCGACCCGCACGGTCGGGTCTGTGTAGTCAAAAACGCCATCCGGTAAAGGTTTATCAGGGTCTTATTCAGAACAGCGATTTCGATTTTGTTGCAAGTGAGCTGGT
>CM065715.1:114687653-114690153 GCA_033310375.1 Conus canariensis | reverse complement strand
TATCCTTCATATGTGAGCGACGAAATTTCCTCTCATTGAAAACCAAGTCAACATTTTGAGGACGTTTCTACAACTTTTTGTGTGTGTGTGTGTATAAAATAGCAAATATGATCCCGGAAAGTGTGTTTACCATACACTGGAAAAAAAGGAAGGTTGTTGAGCTTAGTTACGAACGACAACACTGGATGGGGATGCCAGGCACAGGATAAAGAGTGTGAAGAAAGGGAGGTAAGATGAGTCATCACACAAGAAAGACGATGCCTGTATGATTCACGTGTGGGGAATACACGCCACTTGAAGTTGAAAGGCTTAGGGAGTGTGGGACTGACTGAGGAAGAGATTGAAAGGGAATTTACACACGCACACGCAAACGCACACACACGCGCGCGCGCGCGCGCGCGCGCCACACACACACACACACACACACACGCACGCACGCACACGCACACACGCACGCACACACACACACACACACACACACACACACACACACACACACACACACACACACACACACGAACACGTACACGCACATACACACGCACGCACGCATGCACGCACGCACGCAAGCACGCACACACACACGCGCACGCAAGCGCGCAAGCGCCCACACAAACACACACACACACACACACACACACACTCAAACACACACACATACACACACACACACGCGCGCGCGCGCGCGCGCGCACGCGCGCACGCACACACACACACGCACGCATGCACGCACACAGGCAGACAGACATGCAGACACACACACAGACACATCACACACACACACACACACACACACACACACACACACACACACACACACACACAATAATTCTGAAAAAAACTGAAAAGGCTGCTGAGAGCCGAGCCCCTTTGATATCATCTGTGTGGGACAACCACTTGCTTGCCACGACAGCACAATTCTCCACCTGAGAGCCGAGCCCCTTTGATATCATCTGTGTGGGACAAGCACTTGCTTGCCATGACAGCACAATTCTCCACCTGAGAGCCGAGCCCCTTTGATATCATCTGTGTGGGACAACCACTTGCTTGCCACAACAGCACAATTCTCCACCACACCCTACACTCTTCCTGGTGAGCAGTGCAGACCATATCAGCTGTGTGCGCGCGCGCGCGCGCGCGTGTGTGTGTTGTTTTGTTTATAAAACGCGCGTGTGAACAGAGTGATTGTTTTCTGTCCACTTTCAAGTACTGACTCGTGCAAAGGCCTTATTTTCATATGGTTCTGAACTTTCATGAAAAGTTCAAGTCATTCATTCTTGATATCGTTTTGCCTTTTTAGTTGTCAGAAAGGTTGCCTACGGTTTTCAAATGCGTATGGTTTAAAAAACAAACAAACCGCTCTTGACGTCATACATTAGTGTTCATTTGCAACACATACATGACATGGTTTTGAACTTTGTCCATTTGAGGCTTTTTTTTTTTGTCATCGTTATCCCCTGTTGTCTTTCATTTTCACAACAACGTAAAATTTACGATATATTCATGCAATTTCTGTTCAGGTCTGTATCTGTCTTAAAAAGAAAGCCTGTTTTATTAGCTGCTTCACTACAATTCCACTTGCTTAAAAGATGTTTCAAGGGAAATAATCCGTGTTGAGCTCGCGTTTGGCGGGAGTGACCCCCCCCCCCCCCCCCCCCCCCGTATTCATGAGACGGATGACGGAGGTGGTAGCGAAAGCAATTTTGCCCAGCTTGTCAGCTTAACAGTTTAATCAGAGACCCCCCCCCCCCCCCCACATACACACACATCCACACGCCAACCTCACCCCCCCCCCCCCACACACACACACAAAAGAAGAAGAAGAAGAGAAGAAGAAGAAGAAGAAGAAGAAAGAAAAAGGTTGCAAACTGTGCGTCTGTAATGCAGATAGTCAACATCCTGATCGTTCTCCTAGCGGACGCTTCACATGAAACATTTAACTCTCTCGATCTTTTTCCTTGACCCATAAACTGAGAAAAGGTAACTATCTGCAAAGAAGAAGCAAGCGTTGTCTTTCCTGGATGTTTTTTTCCGGAACAGGTCTATGAACTGTGATTGATAAATTCCAGCAGTTTACCAGCTGCCGTGGCGAAGTGGTTAGCGTCGTGGACTCCCGGCTGGGAGGTCGTGGGTTCGAATCCCATCAGAGTTATGTGAGTTTTTCTGCCCCGACCGGCTCCTACCCAGAGTTGAGTTTGCTGCGGACTCAGTTGGGAAGACTGGGACCACACAGTCGAGTTTCATCCACTTAATGGATGCGTTTCTGAGAGTGTTGCTCAAATTTCCTGAACAACACTGCAGGTGCCTGTATCTCTCGGGCCTGGTTGACGCCGGGATATATTATGAAAGGAAGCGTAGAGTACAGCGCTGTCATGTAGTCTCAGACCGAAATGGAAATCCGTAGCATCATCTTAATCATCCTCATTCTCACCGATCAGCATTAAAAAAAAATGTCTCAAATTTTGTGGCCCTTCATGCTCTGCTCTCATGGTGACCTTAA
>CM065715.1:114677653-114682653 GCA_033310375.1 Conus canariensis | reverse complement strand
ATAACGATCAAGTAGGCTATATCAAAGGCAGAAACATTGCAACAATTATCCGATCAATAGATGATGCAATCAATTATCTTAACCGAACAAATAAAACGGGTTACTTGCTGGCAGTTGATTTTTCAAAAGCCTTTGACTCGGTGTCCAAAGACTTTCTGTTGCATGCCTTTGAAGTTTTTGGCTTCGGAACTGAATTTAGAAAATGGGTTGCCATACTGACAAAGGACATCGTCAGTTCAATAAATCATGGAGGATGGCTATCTGAACCTTTCAAACTTTCTTGTGGAATTAGACAAGGATGTCCCTTTTCTCTGCTAGCCTTTGTTCTGGCAGTGGAATTGTTAGCAATTAAAGTCAGAAGTAGCTCCATATCTGGCATTGACGTTCCAACCACTGTTCCAGATAATAATATTCCCTTAAAAATCAAACAAATGGCGGATGATACAACCCTATTTCTCAGAGATAAAGGAGACATGGATAAATCTTTAGAAATCTTTAGAACATTTCAAAGTTTCTCTGGTTTAAAATTAAACATACAGAAAACGAAAGCCTTACCTATGGGAAGGCAAATAAGAGAACCAGAGCTTCCTTTCAACACAGTAGAGAAAATAAAGATATTAGGCATTTATTTCCAACGTGACAGGATGGCTAGGAACATTGAAGATAATTGGAGTAATAGGATGTTTCAAATGAATAAACTGATCAGAGAATGGAATAAACGGGATATTAGTATTCAAGGTAAGATTGTTGTAATAAAAACATTTTTACTTAGTCAGTTCCTTTATGTTATGCAATCCATAGGACTTCTGGATTGTGTGCTAAATAAAATCAACTCAACTCTTTACAAATTCCTATGGAAGAAAAGATTTAACAATAGAAAAGCATTCGAAAAAGTTAAAAGGAAAACAATGGAAGCAAGTTTGGAGGAAGGAGGACTTAATATGATTAATATGAGTAATTTTCAAAACTGCTTGTACTTACAATGGGCGGGGAAACTCTTTAAAGCCACCGAACAAGAAAACTGGTCATTAATACCCAGATGGCATTTACAACACCTTGCAAAGAATGATGCTTTTTGTATAAATTGCAGAGCCAAAGACTTGAAGGATTGTAGTTTAATCAGTAATGAATTCTGGAAAGAAGTAGTAGCAGTCTATCTAAACCACAAAATATTGATAAGACTTGATGATATCGACAAAAGTAATTTCCACAGTCAATACCTTTTCCACAATAATCTAATTAGGTATAAAAATCAGGTATTATATTACAAAAACTGGGCAAATAATGGCATTGTGCAAATTAAGGATATAACTCATGAAAGAGAAAATAGAGTACTGACTTTAGAAGAAATACAGGAAATGGTTGGGCAGAACAGAGCCCTTGCATTGTTTCAGTACAATGCTTTAATTAACTCCATACCTGCGCAATGGATCCAGTGGATCCAGTCAGGAGAAAGAGGATCTGGGACGCTCCCATGTTTTGCCAGTCTGTTAAATACAAAACCTAAAGAAATAAGGAAACTAATTATACCACATAACGAAAGTCAAACACCTACTGCGAGTGCCTTCTGGAAAAGAAAATTCGGAATTGACTTAGACAAATCCACATGGTGTCGAGCTACAGACGTTACAAAAGAGGTAAGACTTAGAGTACTTCACTGGAAAATATTACACAATATATATCCTACTAATATCATGCTTAGTAAAATGAAAGTAAAAGAATCAAACAAATGCTCTTACTGTCCCGACACAACTGATTTTATTGAACACTTCTTCTGCGAGTGTCCAATCGTTTATAACTTTTGGAGATTTATTGAGCAAAAAATTTATTTAGAAACAAATGCACATATTAAACTATCCAACACAGATATATTATTTGGTATTGATAAATCCATTGCTTCGAAGGTAAATTATAAGTGTATCAATTTCATCATATTACTAAGTAAAATGTGTATCAGTATTTGCAAAAAGACGAACTCGGGTATCCCTCTGCAGCTCATTTTTGAGAAAGAATATAATGTCCGAAGGGGTTTAAAAGGAAAACTTCCCCAAGTAAGCGGGAGAGTGTAAATATCATAAGAACTGTGAGTTGTCTATGTACACACTTTTTTTTTTTTTTTTTTTTTTTTTTTGAAGGAGGGGAGAGAGAGGGGAGGTGGAAAGTTGTATTATCCGTGCGTTAGGTGTTAGAGGGAGAGAGGGGGTGGGGGAGGGGGTGCGGTGAGAGATGGGGGGGGGGGAGGGGGGGGGGAGAAGACCGGAGAGCTGTGTGGGTGTATGGATGTGTGTGTGTAGGGGGGGGGGGGAGGGAGAGATCGTGTGACTGTTGTCTCGCTTCTTGGCTTTCCTCATGTCTTCCTTGTAGACCTTTTCTTTTCGCTATAAGGTGGGCTTCATCGGGGGAACAGCTAATTGGTGAGACGACATGTAACAAACCTCTAAATTCATTCAAAAAACGCAATCTTTGTCCGTATGTTTGTCGATCTGCCTTACGGCCTGTCTGACTTTTTACCTGCCTGTATTTCTCTATCTCTATCTCTCTCTCTCTCTCTCTCTCTCTCTCCCCCCATCTCCTTCTCCGTGTCTCTCGCCTTAAGTGTGTATGTGTGTGGGTGGGTGTGTGTATGGAGTGGGCTTTTTTCTTTTTTCCTTTTTTTTTTGGGGGGGGGGGGGGGGGGAAGAGATGGGTGAGTGAGTGAGGATGGTCAGGGGTGGATGGGTGAGAGGGTGGGCGGTGGTGGTGTTGACGGTAGTGTGAGGTGAGGAGCGCTCACGTACATGGTAGAGGGATGGAAAAGGAGACGGGCAATTGGGACAAGGATATCCTTTCAGGTGTTCACATACGGAAGTGATAGTTTACACATAAAATAATTATACTTTGGTACCGTGCCTTAATATGTAACTATCATTGTTGACATATTTGAGAGGGAAGGGAGGGATGGGGGGGGGGGGATGAGAGTGTGTGTGTATAACACAAAATGAAAAATTGAAAATAATTGTTTTTTTTTTTTTTTTTTCATCTATGTTGATCTATTTGTACAAGCAACACATTATCAGAGTGAATGTGCCAGCACACCACACATCAGAACATCAACAAACCCAGACACTTTGTATCAAATGCCAAAACACTAAAATCAGCAAAAATATGTCCATTTATGAGAGAACATACAGACTATGCATGGTGTGGAAGAGACTGGTTGGAGAAAAAAAAAAAAAAAAGAAAGAAAAGAAAATCACCTAGTAGTGGAAATTGTTCTTTTTTTTCACTTTTTGTTTTTTTTGGCAAATGAAGAGGACAGTGTGAAGCACCAAAAAATGAAGAGGTGGATTTTGGCCCTAGGAAAAAGAAAAAAAAAAAAAGGAAAAAAAAAATTACCGCCTTAGGTGCTCCATTGATCCGATAACTGATGCCACCAAAAAAAAAAAAAAAAAAAAAAAAAAAAAAAAAAAAAAAAAAAAAAAAGACAGTTGATATGGATGACACGTTACACATAGCATGCACCTTCCCGAAGATGGAGTATGGCTGCCTTAATGGCAGGATAAAAAACGGTCATACACACAAAACTCCACTCCCTTTGTTGGGCAGATGGGTTTTATACTTGCCTGTCTATACGGGGAGTGTCCGCAGGAGTATCAGCCTGTGTACGCAGAGGAAGAAGAAGAAACGGCCTTTTCTGTCTTTGTGCATTGTTCGTTACCAAACCAAACTTAATCCAAACGCTTGCAGCAAACCTTTCGTGATGTGAGTGGTAAAGATGAGAAAGACTTGTATGCAGCACTGAGTAACTGCTCAGGCACTCAAGGATTAAAAGGATCCCCATGAACACAGCCGAAAGTATGTCTATGTACCAGTAATTAGATGAAGGTGCAGCATCAACAACAAGCTGAGACCCGTGTTTGCTGCACTCACGACAAACAAACCTATAAATTCTAGGGCCAGAGAAACCAGCATAAAGAACTTGTCCACTTTGACCTTTTGAAATAGAAAATGTAAACGTGGCTTGCTCAGTTGTGACGATTGATTGTATATAAAAAAAAGGCATGAAAAGGCTTAAAAAAACAACAACAAAAAACAAAACAAAAAAACAAAAACAAAACAAAAACGAAAACCCACCCACCCACCCACCCACCCAACCAACCAACCACCACCACCACCACCAACAACAAAGTGAAAATAGATGATGGAGCTCTTCTAGAAAAAAACACAAAAACAACAATAACCAACGAGATTGTTGATTGATGGTGTTGTCTCTGACGATGAAGTAAGAAATCTTATTGATTGGATTTTTATTAAATCAGTTGCTCTTCCCACCCACCCTTCCCCACACCCCCTCCTCTCTCCACGCACGCACACAGCAAGAAACTATTCTTGTCCATATAATAAATAGATCGATGAATGAATTGTAGCGTCCCCTTTTCGTCATATTTTGGACATAATTTTTTTTAATGCCATCTCATTTTTTTTTCTGATAACATATTAGGACGGACATACAGATAGATAGCTCTGTGTGTGTGTGTGTGTGTGTGTGTGTGTGTGTGTGTGTGTGTGTGTGTGTGTGTGTGCGTGCGTGCGTGCGTGCGTGTGTGCGTGCACCCGCTTGCACATGCATCTCCTCCGGCACGCCCTTAGGCCATGTTTTTCAATCGATTTGGAGTGACTCATAAAGCACTCCAATAGCAGATACTTTGACGTCACTTCAAAGGACTGCTGACTTTATTGACAAGTTTGCTTCAAATTCGGAAGCCATTGTTCTTGCGGCGCCATCTTTCGATGACGTCAAAGACTGTTTTTAATTTTCGTTTTATTTTGTGAAAATTCTGCCCCCCCCCCCCCCTTCCGCGGTCCAAAGAGACATCAGTCCCTTGCCACTCATCTTTACCCTACCATCCACAATTTGAAAAAATATAGCTAAAGCTGCGCCCCAAAAACGTTGACAAACGAATCACAAGACAAAACACGACGCGTTTCGACCTCTTAGGTCTTCTTCAGGCAAGATACAC
>CM065715.1:114672653-114675153 GCA_033310375.1 Conus canariensis | reverse complement strand
GCAAAAACAACAGAGAAAAATGAGAAAGCAAAAACAACAGAGTAAAATGAGAAAGCAAAACAAATGGGAAAAATGAGAAAGCAAAAACAACAGAGTAAAATGAGAAAGCAAAAACAACAGAGAGAAATGAGAAAGCAAAAAACAACAGAGAAAAATGAGAAAAAAAACAACTATGTACAGCTATAAAGTGTGGCGTAAAGTTTTTCGTTACTCTATTAAAAGTTTGTCATTGAGCAATCAGAATTTTTGATATGAAAAAATAAATATGCCTTCATTTTTGCGCCGAATATGAGAAGATAAGTGGTTGCTCATTCTTCCTTTTCAGTGTCCTAAATGTTGTTTGTTTTTGCCTGAAGAAGACCCAAGAGGTCGAAATGCATTGTGCTTTGTCCTGTACTTTGTTTGTATCGTCTGGCGGAACTAGTACGTTTCTTTTTAAAATTTGCCTTCAAAGGTCAAGCATGATGTGTTTCATTCGAATCTCCACCGACTCTGCTTTAAATTTAGTGCCCAATGTCCCCCAAACCCTTCCTGCATATATCATCACAGCTTTCTTTGAAGGGTTAAAAAATATATCAGTTTCAATCGATTCTCTACGCACGGGATGATGCTGTCGCCAAGGTATGTTTTGTATTAAACAATGATTTATTGGCTTTATGATCTGATGCAACTTAGCAATAACGGGTTAATTTGATGATGCTTAGTTCTGACTGCTGAAAAAACATTTTTTTGTGTGAAAACGTTTAAAGGACAAGGATGTGGACATTTTCTTTACTTTCAAAATGAGGCAATCAGCTTATCCTTTAACTCTGCAACGGAAACCTCTACTCCCTGATATGGCCACGCAGTTTCAGGCTGATGTGGAGAAGAAATGCCCTTTAAAAAAGAACAAGATGCAAAGCATATAAACGAACTCCCAGTTTATCCTGAATACGCGTGAGATATTCCATAAAGAGGAAAAACGTCTTGGGCTGGTGTAACCGTTGGTAATGGCTATTCTGGAAAACATCGGCCATCATCTGTGACCTATAACGAACATACAAATTTTCAGAAAGATCGGCCAAGTACTTTCTGAGATTTTCCATAAAGAAGAAAACCATTATGGGCCGTTAGTAACGGCTATAACGGTAAACTTAAACATCGGGCATCATCCGTGACCCATAATGAACATACCTACAAACTTTTAGAAATATCGGCCACATACTTTCTAAGATATTCCATAAAAAAGAAGAACCGTTATGGGCCGTTAAAGCCGTTAGTAACGGCTATAACGGTAAACTGAAACATCGGGCATCATCCGGGACCTATAGTGAACATACCTACAAGTGTTCAGAAAGATCAGCCAAGAAACCTTCTGAGATATTCCATAAAGAAGAAAACCTGTTAGGGGCAGTTATAACCGTTAGTAACGGCTATAACGGTAAACTAAAACGTCGGGCATCATCCGTGACCCATAATGAACATACCTACAAACTTTCAGAAAGATCAGCCAAGTACTTTCTGAGACATTCCATAAAAAAGAAAAACCGTTATGGGCCGTTATAGTCGTTAGTAACGGCTATAACGGTAAACTGAAACATCGGGTATCATCCATCGCCCGTAGTGAACATACCTACAAATTTTCAGAAAGATCGGCCAAGTACTTTCGGAGATATTCCACAAAGAAGAAAAACCGTTATGGGCCGTTATAGCCGTTAGTAACGGCTACAACGGTAAACTAAAACATCGGGTATCATCCGTGACCCATAATGAACATACTTACAAATTTTCAGAAAGATCGACGAAGTACTTTCTGAGATATTCCATAAAGAAGAAAAACCGTTATGGGCCGTTATAGCCGTTAGTAACGGCTATAACGGTAAACTAAAACATCGGGCATCATCCGTGACCCATAATGTATATACCTGCTAATTTTCACAAAGATCGGCCAAGTACTTTCTGAGATATTTCATAAAAAAGAAAAAGCGTTACAGGCCGTTACAGCCGTTAGTAACAGCTATACCGGTAAGATAACACATCGGGCATCATCTTTGGCCCATAATGAACATACCTACAAATTTTCAGAAAGATCGGCCCACTAGTTTTGTCTGGAGCGAGTGGAACACATTTTGACCACGGACGGACGGACGGACGGACACACACAGACACACAGACGCACACACACACACACACACACACACACACACACACACACACACACACACACACACACACACACACACACACACCATTTCTTCGTTCCCATTCTAAAGTACTCCCTGTTCTATAAGAACTGGGAGTACAAAAATAACCAGAAGAAAAATCCAAAACAATAAATTAAAACAAACAAACAAACACACAAACCAAAAACAAACAAACAAAAGAAAAACAAAACAAAAACAAAACAAAGCAACAACCGGAAACAAGATGGAGGCATCACTCCATATCCGGTTTCATCTTGCGTGTCTGCGGTCAATTTATGATTCAGTTTTTGCTTTTTAGCATCAGACATATGATCATC
>CM065715.1:114635153-114660153 GCA_033310375.1 Conus canariensis | reverse complement strand
TAATAAGAGGACAGTGGACTATAATACTGACTAATCTACACAAAGAGTGAAAGAACTGAAGAGTCAACCAAATAATTAAGTATCGGATTTTTATTACGTTGATGCCAACTATCTGTGAACGTTTTGCAGGGCCTGCGTCAAGACATGTAAAGAACAAGCTCACTTCCGGTTACATAAAAGCAGTTCTAATACCTTCTTACGTCTATGACATGCAATATAACATCTGTAGAACAGTAAGGTGCTCCCTTTTCCCATGTCCCAGGGCGGGTGGGCGGGGATGTGTGTGTGTGTGTGTGTGTGTGTGTGTGTGTGTGTGTGTGTGTGTGTGTGTGTGCGTGCGTGCGTGCGTGCGTACGTGGGTGCGTGCGTCTGTTTGTGTGTGTGTGTGTGTGTGTGTGTGTGTGTGTGTGTGTGTGTGTGTGTGTGTGTGTGTGTATTCTTAATTCTTTTCGAGTTCCGGATCATCTTTATTAACGGGAATGTTGTGTTCTGCAGTCTACACAAAATCAAAGCTGCAACCACAAACCGTACACAACATTACATAATTGTAGCTATGTGTGTTTTGTCCAGCACTGTCGAGTTATCTTCACTTACACAGAATATAACTGCAATCACGTCCTTGACAACGTTATCTTCGTACCACAATTCATGCGAATTCAAAAGTGAAGTAAGCCTCTGTGAAGGGTTTACACCTGCCCCCAACGCCTGTCGACATCCCCTCTCCAAACTGAGCCAGGAAAGAAGTGTTTCTATTTCTGATTTACTTGTGTAAAGATGAATGTTTCTGTTATCACCATATCTACATCACTCATATCATTTGTCCCCATCATCGTGGCGTGTAAATGATGGCATGTCGGGAGCTTTTAACGTGGCTTGTATATTGGACAACATACAGGTTGTGCCAGCAGCACCAGCAAAACGGGTGGAGATGGTCAGTGTTCAGGCTGGGAACGATTGTCTTTTCAGTCCTTCATAGCCTGCGTTTGAATATTCAATGATGCTGTCTGACTTTGGCTATTCATTCAAATCATCCTCCTCCTCATCATCATCATTAAGAGAGAATGAATGAATGATTTATTGTGTCATTCATAATTCATTCATTCATTCATTAAAAGAGAGAGAGAGAGAGGAGAGAGAGAGAGAGAGGAGAGAGAGAGAGAGAGAGAGAGAGAGAGAGAGGACGTTTTTATTGACAATGGCCTACATAGCCGTTATGTCAAGGGGGTGTACATTAATATTTGCAGCGCCGAAAGTCCATAATGCAAAGAAACATAAATTGTAACGGATTACGTAAATGTTAATGATGAGGCTCGAAGCAATGTAGAAGAAAAATAAAATAATGACGTGCTTTTTCTTCACTCAAAATGAATATACAGTTAAAAAAAAGTTACAACATGAGGAGAGAGAGAGAGAGAGAGAATGCGAATGCGAATGCGAATGTTTTATTCAGTTTAAGGCCACAGCCCCATACTGAAGGGGTATTCATACATGCATCATACAACATTCCTAATACATAACACAATGAAATCATGAAAAAATGTAGATAAGTTACAAAAACGCAGAGTACATTAAGCCATTACTGTCCGAATTCTCTTATTTGCTTCGTAAATATACATGGCTAAATTCCAAAGTATATTCTCATTCCTTGTTGACAGCAAGAGAACTAGCCTGAAATTACATGGTTCGGTGTAATATTTGGGTTGAATAAATTTTATTCTAAGATCGCTCAGAGCAGGACAGCAAAACAAAAAATGTATTTCGTCTTCTCTTGCTCTGTTACAGAGTCGACACATCAGTTCATTTTCAACAAGAGAGAGAGAGAGAGAGAGAGAGGGAGAGAGAGAGAGAGAGAGAGAGAGAGAGAGAGAGAGAGAGAGAGAGAGAGAGCTTTAAGCCGTCAATTTGTGGTATTTGCCGTTCCAAATGTCACCTTCTCGCTGTCCCTCCCACGTTGCTTCCTGTGCAGATGGAGGAAACATGGAGGTGCGTCACCCTGAACATCAAGCAGTCAATATAACAAATGCTGGCATGTAGCCACCTCGACCGACCAAACTATTGAAACCTGTGATCGTGAGGTTACGACACAGAGAGAGAGAGAGAGAGAGAGAGAGAGAGAGAGAGAGAGAGAGAGAGAGAGAGAGAGAGAGAGAGAGTGTACATGCTCGCATACTCGTGCATACGTGTGTGCGTGCGTGTTGTGTGTGTGTATGTGTGTGTGTGTGTGTGTGTGTGTGTGTGTGTGTGTTTTGGTGTTGTGTGTGTTGTGCGCGCGCGCGCGCGTTGCTTGCATTGATCTGTTATGCTTAAAGGGACTTGTAGTTTCCACACATCATTCCAACCTGACCTGGAGAGAGAGAGAGAGAGAGAGAGAGAGAGAGAGAGAGAGAGAGAGAGAGAGAGAGAGAGAGAGAGAGAGAGGGGTTGTGAAGCAAAAAAAAAAAAAACCCAAAAAACCTGAAAAGCAATGCATCGTCAGAGAAAAAGCAGCACGCCTGCTCGCCAGGAAATGCCAAACTCTATTCCGGCACTGAATCACTACAACAAGAGAAAAGATCAATCTCTCTTTTATTTTTTCTTTTCGCTCGACACTGAAGAAGTTATCGTTCTGCCCTCTGGGACATGTTTTCAAAGAGAAATCTGATCATTAACGCACCCTCCATCCCACCCCTACGTCACAGACATAGACACACACCTTCCCTTCCGAAACCACTCCTACCCGTTCACTAGGTCACCGCCTCTTTCAAGGTAATCTGTGCTATTGACCTTTTAGTTGACCGAACATTGCGGACCAAAAAAGTTACATACAATATGGCTGCACTGCCCTGCTTTCTAATTAATCTGTTCCTCTGACTTGTACGTCTACGAAGCGAAAGATCGGATACGATGTTTTTAACCCTCTTTCCTTCTCCGCCTCCTCTCTCATGTTTTTTTCTCTCCAAACAATGGAGCGGAAAGGTTAAACGAAGACGTTGTTGAAAGAACGTAGAGCTGAGCTCAGCTGAACTGAAATTTTGAATGTAATATCGCTGAACACCAATGAACACATACAAAGCAACGCACAATACGAAACAGACAAATCAAATGGGGACAGGTATTCCTCCTTTGGGCTTCACAAACGGCAGAAATAAAGAAAAACGAAACGAGACTCCCCAGGCTGCAGTCAGCTTGAGAATGACATATATGTAAAAAAATCTCACTCGTCTCTTTTGTGTCATGTAATAACTAAGCAATACTTAACATTAAACAAGTAGGATAACTCTTGCTCCCATGGTGAAATGAAATGAAGACATGCCCACAAGTCCAAACGAATGCTGAGAGAGAATGAGAAGCAAGAGTTACCTTACTTATTTATTGTTTACTGTTCACTGTCCCATTTAAGATTTCCTTTTAAGCAATATTAAGGTACTTGTTTTAGTGCGTTAATTTTTTTTCTTTTTTACCTTTTCAAGAATGTTGCTGTCTGTTGCATTGTTTCCTCGTCGGTTTTAACGTCCACATGCATCATAAGGGGTATGGTAGATAACCACCCCTGAAGGATAGAGGGAAAGGGGTGAGGTTGGGGGGTAGGAGACCTGTCGAATGCCACCCTTTGCCACCATAATGGTAAGACGTTATCATGGTCTGCAAACCTGTTGTTTTATTTATGTTGGACACCCAGATTTCAAACTGACAACTTCTGAACACGAGATTGGTGCTGTGTGAACGGAGTGATCCAAAGGAGGAAGAAGATCAAGTCATATGGTTTATAGCCCAGCCGATCACAAGGGCCAGATCAGGGGACTGTAAACGACATAAATAAAAAAAATATATGTGCATTAAAAGTTAAGCTGAACATCCAAAGTAGGCCCGAGAGAGAGAGAGAGGGTTCAGACCTTGATAGCAGTGGGGGAGGAAGATGGTGTGGCAGGAAAGGAGGTAATTTGCAGGTTGGGTATGGGGGGGGGGGGGGGGGGGGAGAACCTGGAAAGGAGTTGCCAGAGCATGTTATACCTCGAGAACAGAACAGTCATTCTCTCTCTCTGTCTCTCTCTTTCTCTCTCTTTCTGTCTCTCTGTCTCTGTCTGTCTGTCTGCCTATCTGTCTCTCTTTCCCCCCACTTCGACCCTCTCTGTCTCTCTTCCTCTTTCCAATTCTTACTGCCTCTTCCTTTCTGGTTTTGCTGCTGCCTTACTTCACCTAACCCCTCGGAGCTCAGAGGCATGACTCATGCACTGCTTTCCTGACATCCTTACCCACAGCCACACACAGACTGGACGTTCTGTTGCAGTCCCATGATGCATCAGCTGTCCGCATCCCACGCCACGCCTTGGACTGGAACCCCCAAGGGAAGCAGAAGAGGGGACGACCAGTCACCACCTGGAGAAGAACCCTGCAGGTAGAACTCAAGTTCACCAACATGACCTGGGGTGAAGCCAAGAGAACAGCCCAAGACAGAGCGAGATGGAGATCTGCAGTGCGGACCCTGTGTTCTGATTCTAACGAAGACTAAGTCAAAGTAGGTCAGACGCTTGAGATACTGCACCATTGCTTACTTGCTGTCTGCATCGATTTAGAGCCATTCTGGTGGCACTTGTGTTGTGACAGATAGGTCCATTCCCGTGTTCTGACTATTCCGTGTTCTCCTGGGGTGGTCTTCCCAGTCTGCCTATCACCTGTGGTGGGCCAAGACGTGGAATGTGGTTTTATGCATGTAGAACGACACTGGCGTGCGACTGGACTCATCCGAGAGGTATAGCGTGTTAATGATGAAAGTTCGGAAACGATTAGTGCAACTCAGTCATTGTACGTCACGCAGAAGGCGTCAACAGTTCCGGAAATCAGCTAGTCAGAGACTGGAGCATGCGCAGACTGGGCTAGATGGCCTGGATTGTCTAGATTGCTAGCAGGCTGCAACATCATCAGCCAGGTGGATGGTCTGTGACAGGAGGCAGTGTAGGTAACTGCGGAGATGGCGGTGTGTATGGTCGCTCTTGTCCCTGACAGCTCCCCGCCATCCACCCTCCCCGTATCCCTGTGAATAGAAATGTTGTCTACCACTTTCTTTTATTGGTCATGATGATGATGATGATGATGACGATGATCACCATCATCATCATCATCATCAACACCCTCCTCTCCCTCATCATCATTACAACACTCACATTACACTACACGAGCACACACACACACACACACACACACACACACACACACACACACACACACACACACACACACACACGTGCGCACTCGCGCGCACACACACACATGTGCACATTCTCTCTTTTTCTATCTCTTTCACACACACCTCTCTCTCTCTCTCTCTCTCTCTCTCTCTCTCTCTGTATCTCTCTCCCTATTTCAGAAAGACTTATACAATCTAAGTGGAACAAAATTGCCCCGAGGGACGCTGAACGCGGAGAGCCTTTTAACAGGTCCCAACACTAACAGCGTGGGGCCATGGACAGTCCATCAACTGACCACAGGGGATCAAGGAATTACGCCGCGGGCGGGTTAGAGGAGGGGGGCGGGAGGGTGGTAGAGGGTGGCAGACGAAGAGCGGAAGAGGGGAGGGAGAAAACAAGGTAGGGTGTTGAGGGAAAGGGGTCACTCCAAGGGCAATGTCTTTTGTTTGGTAGCTGTCTCATCCTTCCAGTGGCATGACTCCTACGTAAACCATGTCCACACACAGCAACAGGCAGGTTCCTATCATTGTTAGTCCCACTGCCAGCATTAAAGAGAAAGATGATTGCGTAAAGATTACCCATGAAAAAATGTCAGATTGCGACAAGGTCATTTTGTAGACAGTCAGATCCTGACATAATACATCCACTCCCAGTGTTCAGTGGGTTATGGAAACACGAAAATACCCTGCGTGTTTTAAGGATACTTGGACAGGAGGAGTGCATTGGCCATCATTCTATGTACAGGAGGAGGGCATTGGCCATCATTCTATGTACAGGAGGAGGGCATTGCCCATCATTCTATGTACAGGAGGAGGGCATTGCCCCTCATTCTATGTACAGGAGGAGGGCATTGGCCATCATTCTATGTACAGAAGGAGGGCATTGGCCATCATTCTATGTACAGGAGGAGGGCATTGCCCATCATTCTATGTACAGGAGGAGGGCATTGCCCATCATTCTATGTCAGGAGGAGGGCATTGCCCATCATTCTATGTCCAGGAGGAGGGCATTGGCCATCATTCTATGTACAGGAGGAGGGCATTGCCCATCATTCTATGTCCAGGAGGAGGGCATTGCCCATCATTCTATGTACAGGAGGAGGGCATTGGCCATCATTCTATGTACAGGAGGAGGGCATTGCCCATCATTCTATGTCCAGGAGGAGGGCATTGGGCCATCATTCTATGTACAGGAGGAGGGCATTGCCCATCATTCTATGTACAGGAGGAGAGCATTGCCCATCATTCTATGTACAGGAGGAGGGCATTGCCCATCATTCTATGTACAGGAGGAGAGCATTGCCCATCATTCTATGTCCAGGAGGAGGGCATTGCCCATCATTCTATGTACAGGAGGAGAGCATTGCCCCTCATTCTATGTCCAGGAGGAGGGCATTGCCATCATTCTATGTCCCGGAGGAGGGCATTGCCCATCATTCTATGTACAGGAGGAGGCATTGCCCATCATTCTATGTCCAGGAGGAGTGGCATTGGCCATCATTCTATGTACAGGAGGAGGGCATTGGCCATCATTCTATGTACAGGAGGAGGGCATTGGCCATCATTCTATTTGTCTAGTGGACTGGCTGAGAACACTTCAACAACAGCAGAAGATCGCTTGTCGTCACCATCACCTATGACCTTTTGGGTTGTCATAAGATAATAATGCTAAAACATGTTGCATAGATTTTTCTCAAAAATTTCTTTGACATACATCCACAATACTCTTCAGAAGCAAAATGTCTGACCATGATTTATGCTTAAAAATTGTTTTGCAGCAGCACACAACACACACCACACACTCTCAGACACACAACACACTGACCAACACCACACATGGCAGACACACACAACCACACCCACACACACACACACCACAACACACACAATTCTCACACACACAGACAGACGCACACTCACACGCACACAACAGACACACAGAAGAGAGAGAGAGAGAGAGAGAGAGAGAGAGAGAGAGAGAGAGAGAGAGAGAGAGAGAGAGCAGACACGCGACCTTTGAACATGTCGCAATGCCAAGTGCTGGGGGTATTGGTTGTGGTCCATTGTCATCCAAGGTGTCCGGAAATGGAAGGCCAGAGAGTGGTCTTCAGAGAGGATGACAATGTTGCTGGATGTCCGCTGGGGTGGAAGTCTTCACACCAGGCTATCTGAACGGTCAAAAGGTGATTGGTGTCGATGGGGGTGCGTTAAAAGCGCCAAAGTCATTGTTGTGGTAATTGTCTTGATGTTGGTGGTGGTGGTGGTGGAGGGTTTGGTGGTGTGGTGGTGGTGGTGGTGGTGGTGGTGTGGTGTGTGTGCATTGTGTGTGTGTGTGTGTGTGTGTGTGTGTGTGTGTGTGTGTGTGTGTGTGTGTGTGTGTGTGCGCACATACATTTATCCATACAGAGAGAGAGAGAGAGAGAGAGAGAGAGAGAGAGAGAGAGAGAGAGAGAGAGAGAGAGAGAGAGAGGTGAATAAAGAAGATAGGAAGTTCGTGAAAGGTCGGGGAGCAGACGTCATCCCCTATTTTTTAAGGCCCATAGATGATAGAAAATGGTAAAGATAGAAACATTGACAAACAAAACATTGCCGCAAAAAAAAAAAAAGAAAAAAAAAAGAAAAAAAAAAGAAAAGAAAAAAAAAAGAAAAGAAAAGAGAAAAAAGACGTAAAAAAGCTTTATGGACCAACAAACACTGCGGAACGGACCGCGAGTGTCCGCTGTGTGGACAATGCGCAGAATTCACCGCCCTGTCGCCAGATCACAGTGAATGGCTGGCATGTTGTACAGTCTCCATGAGAAAAAATGTTTGAAGATTTGCTGCCACACAGGCAGGTGAATGAACCACAAAGGCAAGGAAGATAGGAATTATCGTACAGCAAGGCAAAGTCAGAGAGAGAGACAGAAAAACGTTATCAGCACAGAATTTCTGGAAGTCGGGACACATGTACTGGTAACAGACCTGTAATCTTTTCGATCATACAACCATGACAAGAAAGAGAGAGAGAGAGGGAATGCAGAGAGGACCAGAAAGTAATTGTAATATTCATACATGATTCATTCTTCATTGAATAGTTCACAGTATTGTGATAGACACATCATCACGCAGCCACGTAAGGTGCATGCATGCATAATGATATGTCTGTGTTTACAGTTTTGTGTGCATTGTTTGTTTTCTGTCAGTTCTTTGATGTTTTGTCGGTTGATTGATTTTTCCACTTTTTGTGTGAAAGGTCATAACAATAAAATGAAATTGTAAAAAAAAGAGTATTTTTTTTACCTTAGACAGCTAATAATTGTTATCTACGTAACTATATATTGTTACCTGAGATAACTAATTATTGTTACTGTATAAAAATAACTGCTGTTACCTTAGATAACTAATCATTCTTACCTCCTCGGCAACCCATGCGTTGCTTTCCAACGTATTTGATAATGTTAAACGTCACCATTGGAGAGAGAGAGAGAGAGAGAGAGAGGAGAGAGAGAGAGAGAGAGAGAGTTAGAGAGAGAGATGCTGGTAAAAATAACCTTGATACTGGGGTAACAGATGAGTGAGTACTTTTTTCGTTTGGCCCTTTATTTTGATAAGTGGTTAAGAACATCCAGGAAGTTAAAGATAAGAAAATGAAAATAAGAAATTTTTATAAACAGAAACATATTCAAAAATCGTTACAAGAAATTGTCCAAACATTGTAGATATTCATCCACTGATACCAAACAAAAATGCACATAGGAAGAAAATACAAATGATTTGTTTCAAACAGTATGAATACATGGAGAGAGAGAGAGAGAGAGAGAGAGAGAGAGAGAGAGGTTGACAGACAGACAGACAGACAGACAGACAGATGGACAGACAGACAGACAGAGCCAAAGGAAAGATATTCAACTGCGGAAGAAAGGTCAGCACTCCTCCACCCAAGGAAATGCCAACACAACAAGACGAAAGCTCCACCTGTTCACGGCACAGAGAGACGGTTGATCATCAAGCTGGTTTCCCCTTTACCTCCCCCCCTCCCCCTCCTCCTTCCTCCCTACCCCTCTGCCTACCTACTTCTGCCCTTGACACGCGCCTTTCAAAGAAATCGGGTACCGGGTCTGTTGACCTTTTGTGTCACCGACCACAGTGAAGAAGACATAAACGGCGATACTGCGGCACTGTCTTACCTTCTCATTAATCCGTTTCTCTAACTTTTAGCATCATGTACATTGCTGAGCAGACGAGTCTGAAATCTGTGCAGAACGGAATGACTTGAATCTGTCAAGGAAAGTTTTGTCAGATAAGAATCAATTACATGTGATGAATAACTTACTTACATGCACCCCCATGCGGTTTTTGAAAAAAAAACAAACTTCTTGTCTTGTCTGTTATCCTTCAGAGTGAAAGAAGGAGTGAAATTTTAGATATTTCCCTTTCAAAGTTTATGTCATCACCTTCACCAGGCGATACTGCAGATACAGAGAACCATGTCAGGGGAGCGGGGGATTGGGGGATTGGGGGATGGGTGGGAACCTATACGATACTATATTGACAACACATTAAGACTAAACTGAAAATGCCATCTTTATTTTAGGTGCCTGGGATTCATGACTCTAGACCACGAGGTCAGCACTTCAGTGAAAGGAGCTGTCCAAAGGTCAAAGGAGGTCAGGTTACATTGTGTATAGCCCAGTTGACCAAGGAAGCCTTACCAGGGGTATGTCAAATTCAAGAGCTATGTACAAATCAATGAAAAAAAAAAGTTAAAAAAAGAAAAACTGAAGACTGTGGATTGGTTATTCAGACAGAGGTAGGTAAAAAGGGAGAAAGGGAGGGAAAGAGGGAGTCCAGTGTGCAGGGAGGGAATGGAGGGAAATGTTGAAAACCTAGAGGTTGTGCTGTAAAGGACATTGAACTGCCTGGACAATTTTCATGTAAAGAACAAGTTCTGTTTCTGTCTGTCTGTCTCTCTCTGTCTGTCTCTATCTGTCTGTCTCTTCTTCTTCTTCTTCTTCTTCTTCTTCTTCTTCTTCTTCTTCTTCTTCTTCTTCTTCTTCTTCTTCTTCTTCCCCTCTCTCTCTCTCAATTCCTTGAGTCGCCCATTAGAGGTTGGAGACCTTGCATCGTTGCTGAGTGGCTTTAGGTGGTGTCCAGCTGGGCATGGTCTTCACACTAGACCCTGCCTGCTGACAGAGGTCGGAGACCTGGCATCGTTGCTGAGTGGCTTTAGGAGGTGTCCAGCTGGGCATGGTCTTCACACTAGACCCTGCCTGCTGACAGAGGTCGGAGACCTGGCATCGTTGCTGAGTGGCTTTAGGTGGTGTCCAGCTGGGCATGGTCTTAACACTAGACCCTGTCTGCTGACAGAGGTCGGAGACCTTGCATCGTTGCTGAGTGGCTTTAGGAGGTGTCCAGCTGGGTATGGTCTTCAAACTAGACCCTGTTTGCTGACGTCCCATCTGACTGATAGTAATGACTGTGCTCTTCCTAACCCAGAGTGAGTGATAATCAAGTGGATGAGGAGGTGAGCAAGGGGGGTGCGATTGGGTGGGTTGAGTTGCCGAACGGGGTAGCGGGTGAGGGTAATTCAGTTTGTAGTTCATGTAGACGTGTACGCACGCGCGTACACACACACAACACACACACACACACACACACACACACACAACAACACACACACACACACACACACACACACACGCACACATACACACACACACACACACACACACACACACACGCACATCTGCACCCACATCCACCCACACTGTCCTATCAGCTGCACTCCCCACCATCCAACCTCCCCCTCCAAACATCTCTCTCTACACGTGTGCTGTTGTCCACCCAGTCGTCTGGCATCACTATCATTCTTTCCTTCTAGTTTTCTCACCCGTGCGAGCTGTTTGTAATCAGCTCCTTTCCTTGACTGCGTGGTGCTGCCAGACCAATAGACTGGACATACGTCAGAAATTTCATTCAGTGTATACATTCGTTTTGATGATGCACGCATGTGTATTAGTACTATGCTCTAACTTAGTCACATCAAGATTAAAGATTATTCAGCTCTTCAGTTCATTGTCAGTAGGCTAATATCACGGTTCTTTGGGATCCGCGTTTTGCATTTTTGGTTCTTTTTTCAGGCTGCTACAGCCAATGTAACGTAACTGTGGAGATCAGTGGTGGGTCTGCTGATACCTGGTGGTACTGTGTGTAGCCTGACCATTTCTGCTTCAAATATCCATTCTGGAACTTCGGTTTTAAACTCATGGCTTCATCTTCACTCTGTAGCCTGGATACCAGACCAAGGGGACGGCTTCTGTCTGGCTGGAGCTCTTTGATGGTGAAATTGTTCGATCTGTTTGACCTACGTCAGTACCACCTGGGTAATGAATCATATTTGTCTGCTCTATGTTATCGGTGCATGCATATATGGTTGGCTGGTATTTGAATGAAGAAAATTGACAGATTAACATCAGTTTGAAACTGTCCACTCTTAGAGTAAGAACAACATTTTGATATGTCTTGAACTGCACTTGGAATTTGTTTCATGGTTCTCGACAGAGATCAAAGAGACTGAACTGTTTGCAATGTGTAATCCCGAAACATTGTAATAAGTAGTACAATGGACCATAATTTTGAGCAATCTACACAGAGTTAAAAAAGACTGAAGTGTTAATTAAAATGAATTTTATCGGATTTTTAGCATGTGTTGATACTTAACGAACCTTTTCCACTTCCTCTTTTACAGGTACACTTCTAATTAACTAATTAACTGATTAACTAAGTCTATAACTGTTGCCACGGCAACCATGCTGTTCGACAATCCACTAACCCCTCTTCTTTCTCCCATGCTACTACTGCTATTGCCATATTATCACCAAAAGGGTAGCAATCCTCTCTTTATTTTATCAATATTTTGATCATCATCATTATAATTGTTACTATTCCTATCAGTATTATTATTATCATCATTACTACCTCGACTCACACATTGTCTCCCTCCCGACAGGGCCGTTTTCATTCAACGCCCATCTTGCGCCGAATTGGATGAATTAAGTGATTGCTCGATCATTTTCGTTGTCCTGAGTGTTGTGTATCTCGCCCGAAGAAGACCTAAGAGGTCGAAACGCGTCGTGTTTTGTCTTGTGATTCGTTTGTCTACGTTTATGGGCGCAGGCTTATAAATTATCGATTTAAAAACAAGTCTATAACGTTTGGTTGAAGGTTTATAGCAGAGTTAGGCAAAGACTGGCAGAAAAAGGAAAGTTCGGGAGCCAGTGAACGTGGCAGAGGAAACTCTCCAGATCAGGGAAATAACAGGCCACACACAGACCATCAGACAGGGGCTAGAATCAATAGAAATGAAACGGCGGTCAAAAGCAAAAGGAAAAGCAAAGAGAGACATGGTACTACAGTAGCTAAAGAAAGAAGAGGACAACAAAATAATCCAGAAGACTGTCCAGCAAGGCCAACGACGACAGTGGGAAACGTTGTAAAACGCACCCCAAAGAAGCCTCGCCTAGAATGACATACAGCACATGCCACCTCTCAGAGTCAGCTGATCTCACAAGTCTGTCTTCTGAGTACTCAAGCATATTTCGTAGCCTTGCTTTACCCACTTTGTATTTCTCGAGGATGGATTTTAGAGGAACCTACAGCTTTGCTTGGCGGGAGTAGAGTGCGACGTCAATGAGACCAGGTGGGACACCCAGCCATTTCCTGGTATATTGAATCATTTTGGCTTCCACTGATTCCACAGTGTTAGTGCTGATATCGTATGTCAGTAGATGGCACAGAAGCTTCGGAATCAGCATTAACTGCAAACACCAAACCATGATTTGCCAGCGAGTCTACTGGTAGTTATCTGCAAGGCTTTCTTCTGTCATATTTCTTGTTTTCTACTCCCTTATTTGTGTCTTTCAAGAAGTCATTGTACCATCTGCCAAGGCTCTTGGCTGGTTTTTCAGTTACATTTGGAATGGCTTGGTTGACTACAGTCAGCTCTACATTTTTTCGCTATTTTTCCTTTCTGCAGTGAGAGGTATCGTGATTTCTTTTGGCTTGAAATTCATCCTGGATGAAGCATCTAACTTGCCCAACTGCTTCAGAATATTGTGTGTCTCATCTGCCTTGGTGGAAAGCGCTATTGTGTCTTCCATGGAGAGAGAGAGAGAGAGAGAGAGAGAGAGAGAGAGAGAGAGAGAGAGAGAGAGAGAGAGAGAGAGAGAGCTTGAGCTTTAAACCTTCAAACTGTGGCATTTGGTATTTAGTGTCAACGTGGTGCCCCTTGCACGCCTCCATCGATGAAAGAAACGTGGGGGTGCGTCGTCTTCAGATCGTTAGATAATGAGAAAGACAGAAGGTGGATCAACAGTTAATGACAGCCACCCAGGTCGACCAGAGATTGTGTGTGTGTGTGTGTGTGTGTGTGTGTGTGTGTGTGTGTGTGTGTGTATGAGTGTGAGTGTGTGTGTGTGTGTGTGTGTGTGTGTGTGTGTGTGTGTGTGTGAAAGCAACCTGACTTTCAGAGAGAGGAGAGAGAGAGAGAGAGAGAGAGAGAGAGCGAGTTGTAAAGCCCAAACGAAAGCCATTACACTGTTAGAGAAAGATCAGCACTCTTGCTCTCCACTTTTTTATTTCAGGAAATGCGGAACACTAATTCCGTCGCTGACTCACTGAAACAAGAGAAAAGATCAATCGCTTTTTGCTCCACGGTGACAAAATGATCCTTCCGCTCTCTGTCACAAGTTTTCAAAGAGAAGTCGGATCATTAACTCGCCACCCACCCGCCACGCCACAGACACAGACACACGTCTACCTTTCCAATACCCTTTCCACCCACTCACCGGGGCCGCCTCCTCGTTCGAGGTAACCTGTGCTGTTGACCTTTCATTTGCCCGAACACTGTGGACAGAAAGGAAAGTTACATACAATATGGCTGCCCTGTCCTGCTTTCTAATTAATCCGCTTCTCTAACTTTTAAGTCTTCAAAGCGGAAGAACGAGTGTGATATTTTCAAACCTCTTGTCTCCCCTGCGTCCTGTCTCCTTTCCTTTTTAGACAAGGAGGTGGAAAGGTTGAACGAGAACGGTGCAAGGACGTAGAGCTGATTGAGCTTAGCTAAGCTTAAATTTTGGATTTAACAAAGCGGAATGCAAATGAACTCACAAAACAAGGTTCAAAGTAGCACTTATTACAGTACAAAACAGACAAAATGTGGACAAGCATGTTGTCTTTGGACGTTACAAAAACAGACTTAAAAAATACAAAACAAAATTTTTCAGATTTTCAGTAGGCTTGAGAATGAAATATGTCGAAAATTCATTCGTCCATGTCATGTTTGGCTTTCCTTAGCGATACTATGCACCGTGTTTAGTACAGTCATTTGTTTTTCGTCTCGTTTTCAGCAACCTTGTGGTCTGTTTTCAGCAACCTTGTGGTCTGTTTTCAGCAGCCTTGCTGTCTGTTGTTTTCAGCAACCTTGCTGTTTTCAGCAACCTTGCTGTCTGTTTTCAGCAACCTTACTGTCTGTTTTCAGCAACCTTGCTGTCTGTTTTCAGTAACCTTGCTGTCTGTTGTTTTCAGCAACCTTGCTGTCTGTTTTCAGCAACCTTGCTGTCTGTTGTTTTCAGCAAACTTGCTGTCTGTTGTTTTCAGCAACCTTGCTGTCTGTTTTCAGCAACCTTGCTGTCTGTTGTTTTCAGCAACCTTGCTGTCTGTTGTTTTCAGCAACCTTGCTGTCTGTTTTCAGCAACCTTGCTGTCTGTTGTTTTCAGCAACCTTGCTGTCTGTTTTCAGCAACCTTGCTGTCTGTTGTTTTCAGCGAACTTGGTGTCTGTTTTCAGCAACCTTGCTGTCTGTTGTTTTCAGCAACCTTGCTGTCTGTTTTCAGCAACCTTGCTGTCTGTTGTTTTCAGCAACCTTGCTGTCTGTTGTTTTCAGCAACCTTGCTGTCTGTTTTCAGCAACCTTGCTGTCTGTTTTCAGCAACCTTGCTGTCTGTTTTCAGCAACCTTGCTGTCTGTTGTTTTCAGCAAACTTGCTGTTTGTTTTCAGCAACCTTGCTGTCTGTTTTCAGCAACCTTGCTGTCTGTTGTTTTCAGCAACCTTGCTGTCTGTGTAATTCTCTCCAGGCGAGACAAACTAAAAATTTCAGGACAATGAAAACGAAGAAGAACTGCTTTGTCCTGAACATTGTTTGTCTTGCCTGAGGAAGACCTAAGGGGTCGAGACGCGTCGTGTTTTGTCTTTTGGCATGATTGTACTTGTTTTTGGCGGACTCACTAAGAATTATTCTTAAAAATTGTTTTAATATGCGCCTGCAGTCACTTCAATTTGAAACTAACTTTTTTTTCGTCGGGTTTAACATCCACCCGCAGCCTGGGGGGGGGGGGTGGGGTGGTGGTGGTGGTGGTGGTGGTGGTGGTGGTGGTGGAGGATAACCACCCCCGGAGAACAAAGGTAAAAGAGTGTGGATCGGGGATAGGAGACCTATCTAATGCCACAATTTGCAATCGGAATAACAAGACGTTATTATGGTCAGCAAAACAGCCATATTATTTATGCCGCACTCCTGGAACTCAAACTGACGATTCCTGAACATGAATACAGTGCTGTGAACTGAACTAACCAAAGGAGAAAGATCAAGTCATGTGGTTGATAGCCCTGCCGACCATGGAAGCTAGATCAGGGGGCTGTAAGGGAGATAATGTTAACGCTGTTCGCACATTAGAAGCTAAGGTGAACCTTCAGTACAGGACACAGAGAGAGGGTTTAGGCCCATATCACGGTGGGGAGATAGGCGGTGTGGCAGGTAAGGAGAAAACTTGCGGGTTGGGGAGCGGGGAGGGGCGGGGGAGGGAAGGAACCTGGAAAGCAGATGTCAAGGCATGTAATACCTCAGCATCAGAAGTTCTTCTCTCTCTCTCTCTCTCTCTCTCTCTCTCTCTCTCTCTCTCTCTCTCTCTCTCTGCATCCCTATTTCCACCTTCCCCCTCTCTCTTTCTAAACTTACAATCTCTTTCTTGCTTTGTTGCCAACCCCTCTTACCCGTCCACACAGCGCTCAGAGGCGTTACTCATAGGCCACGCTTCCTGACATCCTTACCCACCGCCACACACAGACTAAACAGTGTGGGGAACGATTAGGGCGAGTTTGTCTCATTATATGACATGCAGGTGGTGCCAATAGTTCCGGAAATAAATTCATCAGAAATTGGTACGTGTGCATATTAAGCTGGACTGCCAGGGATAAGAGGTCAGAAGGCTGCAACACTGGCAGCAAGGTGGATGATCCATGGCAGAGAGCAGCTGATGTACCCGCGAACATGGTGTTCAGATAACTGTGGTTCCCTTTCTCCTTGACCCTTTCCCCAACCTCCACCTTCCCCATCCACGTGTGTGTAGTAATGTTTACCACCTTCAATTTTTTGTCATTGTCATTGTCATCGTTGTCGTCGTCGTCGTCGTCGTTGTCGTCGTCGTCATCATCATCATCTCCTCCTCCTCCTCCTCCTCCTCCTCCTCATCACATACACGGTCATACACCACATGAGCATGCACACACCACACAACATTGCACAACCAATGAAAACATGTAATGACATGTCTACGTGCACACAGAACAGAAACACACACACACACACACACACACACACACACACACACACACACACACACACACACACACACACACCTCTCTCTCTCTCTCTCTCTCTCTCTCTCTCATACACACAGAAAGACTTATACAATCTAAGTGGAACAAAATTGCCCCGAGGGACGCTGAACGCGGAGAGCCTTTTAACAGGTCCCAACACTAACAGCGTGGGGCCATGGACAGTCCATCAACTGACCACAGGGGATCAAGGAATTACGCTGGTGAGTGACAGGGAGGAGAATGGAAGGTGGCAGACGAAAAGGAGAAGAGGGAGGAGAGGGAAGGGGAGACTCCAAGGGCTTTGGCTTTTATGGCTGTCTAATATTTTCAGCGGCATTACTCCGATGAAACCATGACTACGCACAGCAGCATGCAGGCTTTTGTTATTGTTAGTTCTAGCACCAGCATTAAAGAAGGATATCCAGAAATAAGATGATTTTAAGGGTCACCCAATGAAATTGTCAGATTACGACAAGGTCACTCAATAAAAAGTCAAATCGCGATATGGGCGCCCAAGACATTAAATCGCGATAGAGACAACCAAGAGATTAAATCGCGATAGAGATACCCAAGATATTAAATCGTGATAGAGACACCCAAGAGATTAAATCGCGATAGAGACACCCAGGAGATTTACTCGCAATAAGGTCACTCAGCAGGGTCAGGTTGTGCGTGATAAGGTCACCCAACAAAAAGTCTGAAGGTTCACCCAGCAGAGTCCCATCACGACAGGAAAACTCAGCAAGCAGACAGTGCGACTGCCATAGGTTCACCCCATAGAAAGTTAGATCGTGACAGTGTCACTGAACAGAGTCAGATCGCGATAGGGTCATTCAGAAGAGCGTCACATCACTATAGGGTCACTCAGTAGAGAGTCACATCACTATAGAGTCACCAAGCTGAAAGTCAGATCGCTATAGAGTCACCGAGCAGAAAGTCAAATCACTATAGCGTCACCCAGCAGAGAGACAGATCGCTATAAAGTCACCAAGCAGAGAGTGAGATCGCTATAGGGTCACCCAGCAGAGTCAGATCGCTGTAGAGTCACCAAGCAGGAAGTCAGATCGCTACAGGGTCACCCAGCAGAGAGTCAGATCACTATAGGGTCACCAAGCAGAAAGTCAGTTCGCTATAGGGTCACCAAGCAGAAAGTCAGATCGCTATAAGGTCACCAAGCTGAAAGTCAGATCGCTATAAGGTCACCAAGCGGAGAGTCAGATCGCTTTAGAGTCACCAAGCAGAGCGTCAGATCGCTATAAGGTCACTAAGCAGAAAGTCAGATCGCTATAAGGTCACCAAGCAGAAAGTCAGATCGCTATAAGGTCACCAAGCAGAAAGTCAGATCGCTATAAGGTCACCAAGCTGAAAGTCAGATCGCTATAAGGTCACTAAGCGGAGAGTCAGATCGCTTTAGAGTCACCAAGCAGAGCGTCAGATCGCTATAAGGTCACTAAGCAGAGAGTCAGATCTCAATGACGTCACTCAACAGAGAGTCAGATCGGGATCAGTTCATCCAGCAGACAGCCATCAAACAGAGGTGTGGATCGCTATAGGGTCATCCAACAGAAAATCAGTTGTTGTAATGGTCACGTAACTTAGAGGAAGTCAGCGGCAGGATGATCCAACAGTCAATGAGGTCGCCTTAGGGTCAGCCAATACAAAAGGCAGACAGTGGCAGGTTCAGCCAACAGAAAACCAGAGAGTGAGAGAGCCATCTTACATACAATGAGATCGCCCACCAGGAACATTTCCTATTGCTATAGAACTACCACATAGAGAATCAGGCAGTGACAGGATCACCAAGAAGTAAGGTGGTGTGTGATCGGTTGGGAAGGTGTGTAAAAGGTTTAGGAGGTGAGTGAAAGGTTGTAAAAAGTTGGGAAGGTGTGTGAAAGGGTGGGGATGTGTGTGTGTGGAAGGTTAAGGAGGTGTGTGAAAGATTGAGGAGGTGTGTGGAAGGTTGGGGAGGTGTGTGCAAGGTTGAGGAGGTGTGTGCAAGGTTGAGGAGGTGTGTGAAAGGTTGGGGAGGTGTGTGAAAGGTTGGGGAGGTGTGTCTAAGGTTGGGGAGGTGTGTGTCTAAGGTTGGGGATGTGTGTGAAAGGTTCTGGAGAAGAAGTGTGTGTGTGTGTGTGTGTGTGTGTGTGTGTGTGTGTGTGTGTGTGTGTGTGTGTGTGTGTGTGTGGGCTCTTTTGAGACATGGTAATGTCATGCACAAGAGAGCAAAGCCAACGGTCAAAAGCCATCTAAGAGGATCAGATCTCCAAGAACAGCAGGAGGCCTTTACAGACGATGTCAGCGTTGCTAGGTTTCCGTTTTCAGACTAGGATTTCTGATGTGTCAATAAGGGAGATTGTGGTGGCGCTGGCGGATTACAAACCCCAAAGATTTCAACGTGGTGTGTGTGTGTGTGTGTGTGTGTGTGTGTGTGTGTGTGTGTGTGTGTGTGTGTGTGTGTGTGTGTGTGAGTTTAGTCACTGTCTACTCTGCCAGTTCTTTTTTTTTTACTAGCGACGTATGTTTTTCATTCGTTTTCTTTTTGTTTTGATTTTCCCCCTTGCTGCCATAGTATTTTGTGTCATGTAAGTGGTGTTTCTGTCACGACGATAAATCAATTTCCAGTATATACCGTCACATCCAGATTCTTTGGCAGTTCCGATATCAAAACCACAATTTAGCAGCCCGGCAGAGATGACCCTGTTCTGCTGTATTACGTCGGTGTTCTCCGCTAGATGAATGTGTAAAGATTTACTTTAACAAAAAACATTTGAACTGGCTTTACAGGCAGACAGACAATGGACGACTTCAAAGCTACCCCCCTCCGATACGCGACCCCCCCCCCCCCCTCCTCAAACTGCCCCCCTTTAAAAAGGTAGAACCAAAGACAGTGAAAAAAAAGAAAAAAGAAAAAGAAAATCACCAGAGAACTCTTAGAAGGCAGGTATGCTATTTTATAACAATAATAATAAGGATTACGTATAGCGCTTAATCTTGCACTGAAAGAGCCGAGGTATCCCCATAGGGCAATCGAGCTCATAATGAACAAATAAATAAATAAATAGCTAAAAAAGAAAAAGAAAAAGAAAAGGGTTTGGCTGCGCATACATACGTCTGAAAAGAATGACTTCCAGAACATGCAGTCAGTTGATCTTTACGAAAGTGTATCTTAGTCAGCCTCTCTGAAGTCAACTGGTCTTTACAAAAATGCATCTTAGTCAGCCTCTCTGAAGTCAACTGGTCTTTACAAAAATGCATCTTCGTCAGCCTCTCTGTAGTCAGTTGGTCTTTACAAAAATGTGTCTTAGTCAGCCTCTGTGAAGTCAACTGGTCTTTACAAAAATGTATCTCAGTCAGCCTCTCTGAAGTCAATTGGTCTTTACGAAAATGGATCTTAGTCAGCCTCCCTGAAGTGCGACAGAAAATAGGTAGTGAAGTGGACACCGCTTCCCTCCTCTCCTCCACCCCCATCCCCCATCCCTCTCACCCTCCAGCTTCAGAGGGCGAGTCTCTGTCCCATGTAGAAGCAGACAGCAACAGGACAGGAGAATTCAAGGCCTGTATTGATGAAGTACATGAGGTCTCCTTTCACAGGAGAATTCAAGGCCTGTATTGATGAAGTCCATGAGGTCTCCTTTCACAGGAGAATTCAAGGCCTGTATTGATGAAGTCCATGAGGTCTCCTTTCACAGGAGAATTCAAGGCCTGTATTGATGAAGTCCATGAGGTCTCCTTTCACAGGAGAATTCAAGGCCTGTATTGATGAAATACATGAGGTCTCATTTCAGAGGAGAATTCAAGGCCTGTATTGATGAAATACATGAGTTCTCATTTCAGAGACCGCACGTCTCACTGATCCTTTATCGTTCAATATTTGTGTTGTCAGCACCGCGCGTGTTGTTGTAATGAAGAAAAGCGAGTGGGGTTGTGTGAAGCTGGAGAGAGAGAGAGAAAAGAGAGAGAGAGAGAGAGAGAGAGAGAGAGAGAGAGAGAGAGAGAGAGAGAGAACGAACGAACGAACGAACGATCGAACGAATCTTTTTTAATGAGGGATAAAGAATAAGCACAAAACAGGCTTTTTTACATCTTGCCCTCGATGAAGCAGAAAAAATAATGACAATATGTGACTTCAAAATCAACGAACCATCTAGATAGTGAAAAGAATATTAGCCTGAAATACAAAAGGCAATCCAAAAATATGACAGTCAACTTTTCACACACACACACACACACACACACACACACACACACACACACACACACACACACACACACGCACACACATACACACACACACACACACACACACACACACACACACACACACACACACACACACACACACAAAGATAAAGAGAAAACAACTTTGCAAATACATTCAACAACAAAAATAAAATAGAAGAAGAAGAAGAAGAAGAAGAAGAAGAAGAAGAAGAAGAAGAAGGAGAGAAACGAAGGACGTCAATGAAAGGTGGACAGGTGAACAGTATGTCATGACAAGATATAGAGAAGGGGTAACGAAGGAACACAAATGAACATTCAAATACATTTAAACATCATTTGTACTTGAATCCATACAATAATTTTGAAAACGTATAAAGAAGGTTACATGATGTTATCATTAGTCACACTGTTTAGGAAGCGTAGCATCAGATATGAGAAGTATTGTTTTGAAAACGTTTAAACTAGAAATTACATTAAATGAAGACACTAGGTCATTCCACAAACAACCACCGGAGTAAATGAGGCTAGATTTAAAAAGATCAATCCTCGGTAAGGGTATCTGAATCTTTCTGACATTGCGAATCAGGTTCGTTTTAAATTTGTTTTTCAAAGTTGGTGGTGCATGATTGGACATTATCTTAAACATGAAAATTGCTTTGTTATAAGTGAGTTTCCATTTTAGAGGCAAAATGTCTAAACGTTTATAATCAGAGGGAGTTACAGTTGTAGATTTGAGAAGAACGAGTTTCACAGCCCGTCTATGAAGACTGAAGAGTGGTTTTAATACGTTATAACTGGCCGAATCCCACAATGTAGAAGAGTAATTCAAATGAGATTCAATGTACGAAGTAAAAAACAGCTTACGACAATGTTGGTCTAAGAAATATTTTAGTTTTGAAAGCTGGTGAATCTTTTGAGACAGAAGTTTGCAAAGCATTGTGACATGAGAAGACCATGACAAATTATTGTCTACAATGACACCAAGGACTTTAAGATGGTCAACTTCTTCAACTATTTCATTATTTATACTAAGAGATAGGGAATCATAAGAAATATTTTGACGCTTTTGTCTGGTGGTTATTATCAAGTACTTCGTTTTCTGAGGATGGAGACACATATGATTGAGTTCAGACCATATGATTAATTTGTTTATACTTTCTTGTAAACTTGCAAATATATTTTCAATTTTTTTATGACTACAGTGTATTGTGGTGTCATCAGCGAACATTTCACAGAGACTATCAATGAATAGAGGTAAATCGTTTATATATATGGAAAGTAAGATAGGTCCGAGTACTGACCCTTGAGGCACACCATGACTAATGGATAATGTAGGAGATACAGATTCATTTACTGAGACCATTTGCTTTCTGTCGGAAAGAAATGAAGATAGGAGTTCTAACGAATTCTCTGATAAGTTGTATATCTTTAGCTTTTTAAGAAGAAGATTGCGGTCAATAACATCAAAGGCTTTCATAAAATCTACCATGAGAACACCTGTAATTTTGTCGTTATTTATATTAGTAAGCCATTGATCAACTAGGTTTGTCAGTGCTGTTTGGCACGAGTGATTAGCCCTAAAACCGGATTGGTCTTGATGAAATAAATTGAAAGAATTGAAGTGATCGAGAATATGTTTATTTAGATGGTTTTCCAATGGTTTAGACAGTACAGACAAAATAGAAATGGGCCTGTAGTTAGACGGATCGGTGTGATCACCTGTTTTATAGATCGGCATTACTCTAGCAATTTTAAAAGCCTTGGGGAACTGATTTTTAGAAATGCAGAGATTGTATATATAAGTAAGTGTTTCAGCAATTACAGGGGCTGACAGTTTGAGAATCTTTCCGTCAATGCCATCAAGGCCAGTAGTACTACTTTGCTTTAAGTGAGTAAGAGCATTACATACTTCGTGTACACATAACAACGGAATATCTAGACATGTTGTGATATTTTTGGATTGACAAAAATTCATCAGAACATCTAAATCGTTTTGTGAGGATCTGTTTCTTTTTATGGTGAAATTGGCAACATTGCAGAAGTGTGTATTCAACATTTCAACTGATACATCTTTCGGTGTTGTAGCACGAGCGTTAGAATTTTTATTGCTAAGCTGATTGATAGCCTTCCAAACTGATCGGTTGTCTGTTTTAGAGTAAATAAGATCTTTAAAATATTTCTTTTTGGCTGAGCGTTTTAAATAGTTAACAAGATTTCTTTGTTTCATAAATTCTATACGATTACCTGATGCTAGAAGTGAGTCTCTTAAATCCATGGATTTTTCTATATCACTTGTTATCCAAGGCTTTTTAGGGGTACTTTTGACACGAATTGTTTTTAATGGAGCGTGCTTATTGTAAACATTGAGAAAAGTGTGATACCAAACTTCTAAGGCTTCATCGGGATTTGTGAACTGATACACAGAGGAAAGTGAGGAATTCATCAGATCGGTAAGGAACAAGTCTTTATCAAAGCCTGAAAAGTTCCTGTACGTAATATACTTGTGATGATTTAGGGGGATTTTAACGCCTCGTTTAGACCAAGTAAAACAGACAGGGGAGTGATCGCTGCATCCAAAAACTGGTGAACATATTTCTATTATGGTACGTACAGAAGATGTGTAAACATGGTCAATGAGAGTTTGGGAAGTAGCAGTGATTCGTGTTGGCTTATCGATTAACTGAGTCAGATTAAAAGAAGTGTAGGTTTGAATCCAGGATTTGTTCGCTTTCAAAAGATCAATGTTAAAATCACCCAGTAGAATAATTTCGTTTGAGAGTAAGGACGCCTCCTCCATCATTAGAGTAAAGTTATCTATCCAGTCAGCATGTTCTGCTGGGTTTCTGTAAATAAAGCCTAAGAGAATCGGTTTGGAAGTTTGAAACTGTAACTCTATCCATAGTGATTCTATATGATATTTTTCGAGCGAAGCGGCTCGATTAAATTTAATAGATTCGTGAACATAAACAAGTAAACCTGTTTCTCTTGGTCTGGAAGGGTCATTTCGAACAAAGTTATAACCAGGTAAAATTAATTCTGTGTCAGAAATATGGTGTGTTAATCTTGTTTCCGCAAAACCAAATAAATGGAAACAATTACCATGATTATATAAAACACGAGACACGTCGCATAACTTATTAATCAAACTGTTAATATTCAGAAATCCAACCTTAAGGCCATCTGCAGATGGCCAGACTTCTTTCGTTCGCAACATCTTGACGCAATAGCAAAGCAGGAATATAAATTGCAAGAAAAAAGTAATACCAAATACCAACAAGGGATTTTGTAATACCAAACAATTTAGTAACAAGTCAACAATGAGTCAAAAAATCAACAGACACGTAATCAAAAATACAAAAGAAAATGGAACGTATATTATGTGCGAAGTTATTTAAATTAAAAGATCAATGAAGGCTAATAGCTGTCTACAGTTAAGTAAGCAACAGAAACACACACACACACACACACACACACACACACACACACACACACACACACACACACACACACACACACACAAGAGAGAGAGAGAGAGAGAGAGAGAGAGAGAGAGAGAGAGAGAGAGAGAAATCCCGAAAACAGTCAAAAAACAAACAAACAAACAAACAAAAACAAAACAAACAAAAAACAACAACTGACAACTGTCGTATCAGCAGGAGCAATCGTACGAATTACAATGACAAAGCCAAGAACAGTCATCTTGGTCTGGCAAGTCTGTGGGTGCTCCATTCAATTCATGCTCATTCTAACATCGATTACGGACCTAATCCCTCACCAACCCCCATCCCTTAACAAATATACACACTCGCGCGTGGCCACTTATTAAAGTACGCTTACCCATTATACTTAGGGACAAGAATATGCACACAATTCGTCACATCACAATCATCAGGGAAATAAAAAGAAAACATTCAACGACAAATATACAGTTCATGACACATTTTTAAGTCATCATTACAGCAAAAGTTATGAGAAAACATGATGA
>CM065715.1:114612653-114630153 GCA_033310375.1 Conus canariensis | reverse complement strand
TCATATTTATCTATCTGTCTGTCTGTCTGTTTCTGTCTGTCTGTGTGCCTATTTATTTGTCTATCTCTCGATATGTACACAGACACACACACGCACACACACACACACACACACACACACACACACACACACACACACACACACACATACATGCATACACATACCCACATATGTACACACATATCTGTATGCGTGCGTGCGTGCGTACGTGTGTGTGTGAGAGTGCGTGCGTGCGCGCGCGCGCGCGTGTGTGTGTATGTGTGTGTGCGCGCACAGCGAGAGAGAGAGAGAGAGAGAGAGAGAGAGAGAGAGGAGAGAGAGAGAGAGAGAGAGAGAGAGAGGGAAGGGGGGTGCAATTCGGGGTGTCTTTTAGCATGTGCACTAGCATTAGCAGGAGCATGGATTGTGGGCCCATGTCCTTCAAGTCTCCGGAAATCAAAGGACAGGGGGAGGTCTTTCAAGAGGACGGCCAAGTTGCTGGGTGTCTGCTGGAACGGAAAAGGTTTTCAGACCACGATATTTGAAGCGTCTGGACTGAGGGTGGTGGTGGTGGTGGTGGTGGCGGTGATGGTGCACTGGAAACGGCGACATTGATGTGGTCTTGGTCTTGGTGTGTGTGTGTGTGTGTGTGTGTGTGTGTGTGTGTATGTGTGTGCGTGCGTGCGTGCGCGCGTCCGTGTGTGTGTGTGCGTACGTGCGTGCGTACGTGAGCGCGTGCGTGCGTGTGTGCGTGCGTGCGCGCGCGTGTGTGTGTGTGTGTGTACCGGTGTGTGTGTGTGTGTGTGTGTGTGTGTGTGTGTGTGTGTGTACCGGTGTGTGTGTGTGTGTGTGTGTGTTTAGCCAGTGCATTGATACTTTGCAAGCTACGTATATTTTTCCTTCTCATATTTTTTTCTTAATTCTGTTTCCTCCGTCTGTCTGTCTGTCTGTCTATGTATCTCTCTCTCTCTCTCTCTCTCTCTCTCTCTCTCTCTCTCTCTCTCTCCTCTCTCTCTCTCTCTCTTTATCGCTTCCAGAATGTTTCATATTCTGTTAGTGGCCTTTATGTCGCCACGATCATCCCATTTCTGTCATATACAGACACTCCCGGATTCTTTCGCAGTTCCAAGATGAAAACTGCCATTAAGGGTCCTTGCTGAGACATACCACCCACATCCCCGCAGAGGTAGGTCGGTGCTCTTCACTTGTGGCTTGTCTTAAGACACGTTCACACACGTCTCATCGCAACTCTCTTCTCTCTCCTCTCTCTCTCTCTCTCTCTCTCTCTCTCTCTCTCTCTCTCTCTCTCTCTCTCAGTGCATTTTGAATTGGTCAGTTTATACATTGATGTGTCATTGAATGAGTAAATGCTATGTGCGTGTGATGTACGATTTTCATGTAGTCAACCTTTCTTTTTGTTAGCATGTCTATTATTAATGACTAACGGAGTTGATTTGTATTTTTTTTTGTCATAGCTAAGTGAGTATTTGCATGTTATGTCCATGATATACCATTAGTCAACTTTTACATGTGTGTTGTAAAGATTATAATCGGCGATGTGCATTATGCAGATCCCCACATTGTTACTATTGTTGTTTATTGTTCTTGTTGTTGTCATGATGATGATGATGACGATGTTACTACTACCACTACTGCTACTACTACTACTACTACTGCTACTACTACTACTACTGCTACTACTACTATCATCATCATCATAATCGTCATTTTTGTTATTGTTATTATTATTATAATTATCATTAGTGTTAGTATTGTTATTGTTATTATTATCATTATCATTTTCATTATTATTATTATTAGTATTAGTAGTAGTAGTAGTAGTAACAGTAGTAGTAGTAGTAGTAGTAGTGGTAGTAGTAGTAGTAGTAGTAGTAGTTAGTATCACAATCATCATTAACGTTGTTGTTGTGATTATGTTCGTTATCATTATCATTATCACAAGCAAATAATAACACTATGGGCAGATTCATCATACGCTCGTGAGAAGCGAGACCCGAGTCCAGAATCCAAACCATGTTCAGTTTCACTGTCATCAGTCTTGTAGCCCCGCCCACCACACGCGGCCTTCCAAAGCATAGGACTGCTCACGGCAAAGTCTCCTAATGGAAGATCCCAAGTCACACATGATGACCCTTCAAGTTACAGCCTTCGTAACGCTTCTACTGATAGTATTAAGACGAGGACAGTAGGCTACGAGGAGCGCGTCTGGCATTGTCCTCCATTTATGGCGTCAGATTAACAGGAAATGTTAAACATTACTAATGAACGTTAGTGTCACAAAAAGAAGCCTGCTCGGCAAGTACACATCGCAGAATGAAGAAGTGGTATTCAGTGTTGTCTCTGTGCACAGATTTACAACCTGTTTACCAGATGACACTCCCCACCCACCCCCAAACTGGCGTGTTATATGAAGTCTACAATATTGAAGATTGTGTCAAAAATGGTTAGAACAACGATAACTGAATGAATGGGCCACAAAGGCAGAAAGACTAGACGACGGAAAAGTAAGTTAAAAAAAAAGAAAGAAAAAAAGTGGACTTAAAGAGATTGACAAAAAGAGGAAATTATTGGTACAGAGTGTTCAGAAGGCGGAGGTACTATTTAGAAAAGAGCCCTCGACATCCCTACGGAGACACTCGAGTAACCTCCAAAGGGGCTTTGCTGCTGCAGTCACGTACGTCTGAAGTGAGTGAGTTCCAGAACTCCACGGAACTAAGCAATCAGTCGGCAGGTCTGTACACATAACATCTCAGCAAGCCTTGAACTGTGAAAGCACACATTCTCTGACCAGGTCTGTACACATAACATCTAAACAAGCCTGGAAGTGTGAAAGCACACATTCTCTGAACAGGTCTGTACACGTAACATCTAAGCAAACCTTGAAGTGTGAAAGGAATCATTGTCTGAACCGAACTCCTGATTCACCCCTCCCCTTCCCTCCCCCCCCCTCTCCTCAGCCCCCCTCCCTCCCCCCCACCACCTCGTCCCCACCAGGCCAACAAAATTCAAGCCTTTTATTGATGGAGCACAGGAGGCCCTATTTTGGAGCCGTTTGCTTCAGCCGTCCTTTACTGTTCAATATGTGTGTGTGTCAATACCCCCCGCCACCCGTAACTGAGAGAGAGAGAGAGAGAGAGAGAGAGAGAGAGAGAGAGAGAGAGAGAGAGAGAGAGAGAGAGTCCAAATCAACATGAAAAGACAACAAATCATTCTCCCTTTCTGTTCTTCCTGTCACACGTAAGTGCACGCGCGCGCGCGCGCGCTCACACACACACACACACACACACACACACACACACACACACACACACACACACACACACACACAAACCAACCCTTTCTCCCCACTTATACTACCCACCCAGCCGACACCCTCCTCCCCTCCCCCCCAAAAAAAAAAAAACCCAAAGAAAAAAGGGGGGGGGGGGGGGGGGGAGTTAAAGTGAAAGAAAACAAAAGCGGATATTGGAGTTTTTTTTTAAAACCAGGAAACAAGCACCTGTGACCTTCATTCCTGACCCACACACTCACTATCCATGAAACTGACCAGTTTTCTAAGTGGATGACAGAGAGAGAGAGAGAGAGAGAGAGAGAGAGAGAGAGAGAGAGAGAGAGAGAGAGAGGAGAGAGAGAGATCCGATGAGAAAAGAGACACCGATGAACACAAAGGGAAATAACCAGAGAAAAAAAGACACTGATGAACACAAAGGGAAATAACAGTTCTTAAAGCATACTGTCATTACGTCATGTTGGGTTTTGCGGCAACACAGTCGCCGATCAAGTTGCTGAAAATGCCACAAGCAATGGACGGTCTCCCCTCACTGTCTTAAACAGAAAGCCAAAAGCTATATCGGAGACCTCTGGGACAGGGAGCTTGTTCAAATCAGTTATACAATATATTTATTGTTTATTTTCTCCTTTATTTGCCCACAAAACACCACGATATTTGGTGGAGGCAAGCACAAATATACAATAAATAAAGCCATAAAATTTCAAGTACATGGTACGAAAACTGAGTGAGTTATGAAGATTTAAATAGGAGTGTAGGTAATTTTTCACCCACAAGCTCTGGCGAAGGTTTTAAATAATGTTTCCATCTGTCTCTGGAGAGGGTGAAGATGAAACATGTTCGTGAACACTACTTAACGGTCTCACGGGTTTTAATCATCTTTACCTTTTAAAGATGGAATAAGCTCCATGGTGCATTCCATGTGATGTGCCACTCTGCGCTCACCATCTTCTCATCCCTGATAGGCCCTTTGCGGTCCGGTGGGGTATAAGCAACACTACCTTAGCATCTTCTCTTTGAATGTTGACATGTGAACGACCTCAAACGAAAGTATTTCACAACAGGTTCCTTGAAGACCTTGGCCCAGGATGTTCCAGCTGGTATCATTTAAAATATTCGTATACATGAAATAACTATTTTTCAACAGATCTGTCTTCAACGTGGCTGGTGATGTACCTAGTTTTAGATCGGTATTTAAGTTTCATCACTTCGTTTGGATTTTTTAAGGAAACGGAACCGTGTACCTTCTTTTCCAGGAATAAACGTCTCTCTTGTCGGGTCAGATTGTTCATGGTCCAGCCGACCGCAGAGGTCGCGTTAGGGTCATCTACATTCGGAAAACGTGGACATGCTTAAAAGAAAATGCAGTGACTAGCGTCAGCCAATAGGCTTTACTTTATACCTCGAAGAATGTTCTGATGATAATAGATATCTACTGGTTTTACAGCAAATGAGATAATTCATTTCAATGTATACTTTTGTATACGTTTCAGGATACGTAAGTGTATGCTTTCACAATGTTTAGCAGCAGTGCGTGATCCCCATTGTTCTGAAGCTTACTAAACAATGAACTTAGTTTGGCATGAACATGTTTACAAAGCATTTGAAAGGAGTTACTGTTAAGCATCTGCATCTTCTTATGACACAGAACAACGCATGTGACTCTGTGTGTGTGTGTGTGTGTGTGTGTGTGTGTGTGTGTGTGTGTGTGTGAGAGAGAGAGAGAGAGAGAGAGAGAGAGAGAGAGAGAGAGAGGTGGGGGGTCAGACCCAAAACCTGCAAACCACACGCACTGTGGATACTGTTTCTCTCTCGCAGAGAACACGGTTAACTGACTGAAAGGAGAACCTGCTGGAAAACCGGTGTAATGTGCCATAATGCTTCCACGCCCGGAATCAATCCCCGGCGGGTGAAAAAAGGGTTACTTGCCCTTCCGAGTGCCCCAAATGACAAAACACTAATCAAAGCATATTGCATATGAACTGGAGGGATTACTGATTTTGGACCACGGCCAGAACTGTTCCACACCCTGTTCCCAAACCACTCCCCGGCCAGTAAGTTGGTGCACCTCATGGAGTGACTGTAGGCAGGTGCCCCATTTCCACCTCCCTCGTCACATAGGATGGGGAAGTTCCAACACGGTGGGGAGGAGTTCCGGCTTAGATCCAGATTCACGCACGCCTTCCCCTTAACCCCCACAATACTTTATCTTCAGGTTCTGTGTGCTTTGATTGAAACGTTTTGTCGCTTGGGACGCTAAAAGATAATTTTGAAGAAAGGTGTGTGTGTGTGTGTGTGTGTGTGTGTGTGTGTGTGTGTGTGTGTGTGTGTGTGTGTGTGAATTTGGAGGGGGGAGGGGGGAGGGATCTGTCTGGGAGGAGGAGAGTTTGGGCATGTGCCTTTCCTTATCCGCTGGGGAGTGATTTTGAGAGGGGAATCATCACGGCACGTTAGACCCGGTGAGGTAGATATAACGCAGCTAGAGGTCATTGACAGTAAGAAAGAAAGTTTGGAAGATGTTGGCCTCTGTACGACTAAGTCTTGTGTGGAAGGTCGTTCCTCTCTCCAGCTGCTCAGGAAGGTAACGACGAGAATTTGTGCACTGAAAGGACGCTGTGATTGCGCAGACTCTGCCAGCTCTATCAGCTTTCCCGGCGGAAATGAAGGCATTCATATTAGAGTGCCTCAAGAGCTTTTTCACATCGCCATAATCATCACTCAGTTCAGTGCATTTACTCGACTGTAACTCCTTTGTGGAGGAGCTACACATCACTCAGTTCAGTGCGGTTACTCGACTGTAACTCCTTTGTGGAGGAGCTACACATCACTCAGTTCAGTGCAGTTACTCGACTGTAACTCCTTTGTGGAGGATCTTCACATCACTCAGTTCAGTGCAGTTACTCGACTGTAACTCCGTTGTGGAGGTCCTACACATCACTCAGTTCAGTGCAGTTACTCGACTGTAACTCCTTTGTGGAGGTCCTGACACAATACAGAGGGCCTTAGGAGAATTCCTCCCATTTGCTGCATTTTCCTGAAAATAAGCCTCAGATCAATCAATTTCTTTCTTTTTGTTTCCCCCTTCATCAATAGAACGCCAGCTGCACGGGGATTCAGTAAATACCAGCACCAGTTGATTGCGCATTTACTGTCTTCAAAACGCGCTACTCTTATCACTTTTAACAGAAAGTCACTCGCTCTTCGGAACGAAAGAAAGTAAAACGGTTTTACTTTGTCTGCTTCCAAAATCTTCCAGACTCTTTCAGTCTCACAATAGAATGGTCTGAGTGGGAGTCGGTCTCTGTGAGGATGCTGGGAAATCTTTCAGTGTAAGTAGTTTCCAAACCTGCAAGTTTTGTGCTAATACCTTCCTCTCGTTTGACGATCTCTTTGACTGTACTATTTAATTTGTATTTTTCTTTGCTGCCGTCTACCGTTGTTCTGCCGTTGTGAACCGTTTTTCTAGTTTTGTTCTGGAAACTCTTTTACATTATCTTTTTCCTGGTCGTGATCTAGGACACACCAGCTTTGTTGTTGTTGTTGTTGTTGTTGTTTGTAATCTGGCGACCAGATGGTGAAAATTGTACACACAGTCCAGAGTGCCATCATCATTCTAGACCCACACTGGCTGTTCATTCAGCAGTGTCTGTTTCGCCATGGACGTTGATCTATGTTTGTTACATGCAAAGGCTTTTCCTTCATTACTGGCGATTTTCCTTAAAATCTGAGTTGGATAACTCACACGGTATGGTTGATGGTCCCGGGATTGCCTGGTCTTATCTACCATCTACTGATGGTCAAGCTGCCAGATCATGAGTTGTTGTGTAGTTTTTCTTCACCAATAAGTGATTGTTTGTCACGGTTTGACCTCTTCAGGGTGTGACCTTTTCACCCGTGTGAGTCTCACCACCACTGAAGAGGGTTTGTGTGGTTAAAAAAAACAAACAAAACGAATCTAAACGAATTGAGGGAAAAACCGATCACTATGTTCAACCTCAACAATTTAAAAAGTTAAAAGAGTTCCTGTGTGATACAATGAACGTCAACCTGAAGATCAAACACGTCACACTTGCCAGCCGCCGTGGCGAAGTGGTTAGCGTCGCGGACTCCCGGCTGGGAGGTCGTGGGTTCGAATCCCATCAGAGTCATGTGGGTTTTTCTGCCCCGACCGGCTCCTACCCAGAGTTGAGTTTGCTGATGACTCAGTTGGGAAGACTGGGACCACACCAGTCGAGTTTCATCCACTTAATGGATACGTTTCTGAGAGTGTTGCTCAAATTTCCTGAGCAACACTGCAGGTGCCTGTATCTCTCGGGCCTGGTTGACGCCGGGATATATTATGAAAGGAAGCGTAGAGTACAGCCCTGTCATGTAGTCTCAGACCGAAATGGAAATCCGTAGCATCATCTTAATCATCCTCATTCTCATCGATCAGCATAAAAAAAAAGTCTCAAATTCTGTGACCCTTCATGCCCTGCTCTCATGGTGACCTCAATTTCGATGTCCTATCTACGTCTGTGGCCTTGGTTTGGTTCCGTCGGGGTCACCGGTATCGGCGAGTCCATGGGAGCTGTCGTTGGACGGATGTGGTGGCGCCCTCCGGAGGGAGAGCTTACTCACGCCGGCTCCGCGACTAAGCAATTATTGTCGTCAGTAGGGGGCTTAGTAGGTGGTGTCCTGCGTATGTTAGATCAGAACAGGCGCCACTGAACACCAGCGAAGTGACTCGGCAGCAGTGCAGCGTCTCCTCCGGTGGGTTGCCTCTTGACGACTTGACATTGACTGCTCCCTGTGGATTGCCGATGCCGGGGCTGCGGCGGGGCCGACCGGGCTGTGGCTGTGGACAGGGTGTCGGAATGAGCGGCGTGGGTGCACTGCCTCTGAGATGGCGTAGAGGTTGGGACAGTAGCAGACGTCCAGAGTTCTAACTTCTGACAGTTGATAGTCATTTATCTCTACAGCGCTCTTCAACAACGCCCCACGCCTCTCTTTCCCTTTACTCCCCTCTCCCTCAACCTCCCCTTCTCTTTTCACTCCATTCCCCCCCTCGCTCGCCCTTTCCCCCGGCCCACTGTCCCCTCTCATCACGTGCCCTACTGCATTGCTGTTAACGGCAACAGTGTAGAATGTCCTGCTCTGTTTGGCTGGTCTCTTGCAACGGGCACCTGCAAGCTCCGGGACTAGTGACAAAAATCATTTTGAGATATAGGTCAGTTAGACTCTTTGGTCTTCATTTTCTTTTTCTTGACTGACGAATCACCTGATTCCAATTGTGCATTACAAGGAACTGATGTATGTAGGATACCTATGACAAATCATTTTGACGGAACAAATATGGTAACTTACTTATTGGATGCAGCCGTCAGTTTCAGATTTTCCTGTGAAGAGAGACTAATTTTGACAGTGTTCATAACAACGGAAAACTTAGAATGCGTTCTTACAGATTTGATAAAGATCGATTATTGTTGAAACAAGGAAGCCGGGTTTCTTTGCTGCTTTGATACTGCTTCGTTTTTGCAATTCGCTATAATGTAAAACTCAAGCAGTCTTACAAAATGATATTTGGTTAATCATATCTACAGGAGGTCCATCCCAGATTTGTATTTAGTAATGCATTGATTGATAACTGCACCTCTGCTTTGGCGACATTGTGGTCGTGGTAAACAGCAGCGCACACATATCCACACACGTGCACGACCCCTCCCTCTTCCAGATTTCACTTTTTTTTTTTTTAGCCCCCACCCTGCCGCATCTTCCCTTCACCGCTATACTTTTAACGGCACAGCATTTGGACCATAGCATGGTTACTGTTTATAACTTTGCATTTATAGAAAGGTTATGGAGAATGAATTATTCAGACCTTTTTTTTTTCGGAACACATTTTTTTTGCCGTGTGTGAAATGACGTTTAAACTAGTGAAGCAAATCAGGAACACGCGCGCGCGCGCGCGCGCGCGCACACACACACACACACACACACCCGCACGCACGCATGCACGCACGCACGTTGGTCACAGTCTAGCCGACCGCGATGGGTTATATCAGAGTTGTCATCTTGTCAAAATCAAAAAATCAATTCAGTACACAGATGTGAAAAAAAAGAAAAACTTCTTTATGATGAGACTCATTATAAAACGTAAAAAAGCTTTTAAACCTTTCTCCCATGAAATCTTCAATGAAAAATATTTACCCCTTTGAGGAATTAAAAAAAATCACATCAGGTGGCACATCTCTGAACAAGGTTTTCAGGGAGTCTGCTCTACGGTATGACGTCTGACACGCAAATCCTGACCCTCTACAAGAACATGTTTTGTGGTGGGTGATACATCACGTCGGAATGCACTACGATGCTTCTTCGCCTTTTCAGAGATATGAGTGGGTGTAAAAACGAGTGGCCTGTCGGTACAAAACTCTTTCTTCTTGACGGCTACCAGTGGCACACGGTAAACACTCCTTAAGGCTTTGACGGATCTGAAAGAGTTTGTTCTCTGTCAGCTTGTTCCAGTCTTCTTGCTAGAGGTCTTTGACCTTGGTCTGAGCTTTAGGTTTCACATCGATGTGAGAGGGATAGAACACCTGTTCATTTTGTTACACTCTTGCAAGTTCGTTAACCACTTCAATGCCTCCAATGTTGACATAACCAGGAAGCAAAGCAAAAAATATGTTGTAATCATTAGATTTCAGAGAGATGTACAAGTTAAAAAAAATCAGGAACCAGGGTGCAAGAGGTTAGGGGGCAGTGAATGGGCTCTGAAACAGAAAGGAAGTCAGAGAGAATGGGGAAGTGTTTAAGTTTTAATTAAATAGAGACTATTCGAAGGGTCAAGACCAACGCTGTGAGCTCAAGAGTGCCGATGGAGCTGTCTGAGGGGATTTGTTTCTAACAGGGAGCTGTCGAGCAATATGCAGTAGAAGCAACCTCTTCAGATGCGGAACCATTAGTAAATGTTCAGCAAAAAAAAAAAAAAAAAAAAAAAGAGTCCTGTACGCCACACGGCTTGTGGAGTATTTGTGTTTAGAGGTAAGATCAAGCGGATCTCCGGGATGAGGAAAATCCATAGCGGGTCGTCAGGAAATTTGGAGGAATGACACATGACTCCAGGGTCTATGTCTGCACTGTTCAGATGGGTAAGAATACGATTTCTCAGGGACGGAATGGAACGTGGGTTGTTTCCAGATTTGGTGTGGAACCTCGAGTTAAACAAGATGCAAAGCATATAAACGTACTCCCAGTTTATCTTCCTGAAAAACGTCACAAACAAACCTGCGTCATAATGTATTTGACGTCACAATCAAACATGCGTCATAATGTATTTCGTCACTGAGATATTCCATAAAGAAGAAAACCGTTTTGAGCCGTTATAGCCGTTAGTAACGGTTATTCTGGTAAAATGAAACATCGGGCATCATCCATGACGCATAATGAAGATACCTACACATTTTCAGAAAGATCGGCCCAGAAGTTTTATCTGGAGCGAGTGGAACACATTTTGACCACGGACAGACAGACAGACACACACACACAGCATTTCTTCGTTCACATTGTAAAGTACTCCTTGTTCTATAAGAACTGGGAGTACAAAACGACAGTAACAAGCAGGTTTTGAGGTTCAGAAAAGAAAATAAAGGTCCAAACAATAGTTCAGAAAAATTTTAGCCGATGGTTGGAGAGACATGGTTCCTTAACTTCTGCACAAAGATACACAGGGGTGGTGCGGAATCTCCCAGACAGACTCCAAACCTTTCATGGTGTATAGGATCCAAAAGTTTAAGGTATTACGGTCTTGCATAACCAAAGACGACGTAGCCGTATTCCAATCTGGAGCGGATAAAAAATGGAGAGGAGGTTCCTTAACTGTACCCCAACCAGTGTGTACTACAACTCGGAAAAAGTCTATTGCTTTCTGACAAGATGTTTTCCTAGGTTGGACGGGACTGTTGAAGCTGAATTACAGACTGAAATCAGGCTTCCTTCACAGTGATAATGGTGAATTTATGAAGCTGAATTACTGAGTGAAGTTAGGCTTCCTTCACAATGATAATGGTGAATTTATGAAGCTGAATTACTGAGTGAAGTTAGGCTTCCTTCACAGTGATAATGGTGAATTTATCCAGATGGAGATCGTTTAGCTGAGGAAGAGTTTTCTTCAATAGTAGAGGCCAACACACACACACACACACACAAATCACTAGCGCGTGCACACACACACACACCACACCACACACACACACACACACACAACACAACTCACACAAAACACACGCACCCGCGCACGCGCGCGCGCGCCACACACACACACACAACACACACTCTCTCTCTCTCTCTCTTTCTCTCTCTAACACACACACACACACACACACACACACTCCTCTCTCTCTCTTTTAACACAACACACACACGCACTCTCTCTCTCTATCTCCCTCTCTCTAACATACACACACACTCACACATACACACACACACTCTCTCTCTCTAACACACACACACACACACACACACACACACACACACACACACCACGCACACTCCATCTCTCTAACACACACACACACACACACACACACACACACACACACACACACACACACACACACACACACTCCTCTCTCTCTCTCTCTCTCTTTCTCTAAACACATACACATACACCCACCACACCCACCCACACATCTCTCTCTCTAACACACACACACACACACACACACACACACACACACACACACACCACCTCTCTCTCTCTCTCTCTGTCTCTCTCTCTCTCCAGGGCTTTATACGGCCAGACAGATGATGACCCAATGACCCAGAAGATGGCAATCACTGATCAGTGACACTTGTCTCCTGCTTTGGAAGAGATCGATTCCAATCAGAGCCAGTGTCTGGCTTTGCCCTTCTGGGAACAGGCGGAGGATCAATGGTGTGTGCGTGTGTGTGTGTGTTAGAGAGAGAGAGAGAGAGAGGAGAGGGGAGAGAGAGAGAGAGAGAGAGAGAGAGAGGAGGGAGGAGCAGAGACAGAGAGAGAGAGAGTGTGTGTGTGTTAGAGAGGAGAGAGAGAGAGAGAGAGAGAGAGAGAGAGAGGGGTGTGTGTGTGTAGTAGAGAGAGAGGAGAGAGAGGAGTGCGTGTTAGAGAGAGAGAGAGAGAGGAGAGAGAGGAGGAGACAGAGAGAGAGAGAGTGTGTTTTAGAGTGAGAGTGTGTGTGTATGTTGTGTGTGTGTGTGTGTGTGTGTGTGTGTGTGTGTTAGAGAGAGAGAGAGAGGAAGACAGAGAGAGAAAGTGCGTGTGTGTGTGTGTGTGTGTGTGTGTGTGTGTGTGTGTGTGTGTGTGTTAGGAGAGAGAGAGAGAGAGTGTGTGTGTGTGTTAGAGAGAGAGTGTGTGTTAGAGAGAGAGAGAGAGAGAAGAGAGAGTGTGTGTGTGTGTGTGTGTGTATGTGTGTGTGTGTGTTTAGAGAGAGAGAGAGAGAGAGAGAGAGAGAGAGAGAGAGAGAGAGAGAGACTCAAGACTCAAGACTCAAGATATTTTATTCATATTAGGCCTCAGCCCATCATGAAGGGGAATGTGAACATGTAACTGAGTAAAGATATATAACAGATTCAAAATACAAGTTAACGATGATATAAATGTATTCATGTACCTTTCAAGAAGTCACAACATCTCTCATTTTAAATCCTTTATACAAAAACAAAGAAAGACTACGCACATCTTCAGGTTTGGTCGATGACATTAGCAAACTCAGTTTAAACAGTGAAAGATGTCTATAGTATTTAGGCTTAATTAGAGTTTCTCGTATATGTTTAAGAGCTGGGCAACAGAGAACAAAATGCACCTCACTTTCTTCACTTTCAGTACATAAGGGGCAAATTAAATCGTTGAACATAGACGTTTTGTATCGGAAGCGATGTAATGCCAGCTCAGAAATCCCGAGCCTAAATCTAGTCGTAACATATTTTAAGTGCCTATCAATATCTAAATGTAAGTAAGGTTTTAAACTGTGGTCACTGCAAAAAGCTCTATACAAGCTGAATCTATCACTAGTTTGAATATGATCAGACCAAGTTTGCCACCTACAGTCAATCATCCTTTGCTTAAAACAACATATGAAATCATGAACATTTCCAACGCCTTGACTTGCCCAAACAAATCCAAATCCATATTTAAACAAACATAAGCGTACATTTGTTACCCAATTTTTCTTACCTTTTATATCAAGGTCAAATAACATATCATAAGCTTTGCGTGGAATCCTATGATTCTCCATTTGTATCAGCTTAAGCCAGTAGCGAATACACTCAACAGCAGAATTTATATATATTGGATAGCGATTGGTTTCACCATAAACAAGGTCATTGGGTGTTCGCCTGTCTACTCCTAAAAATTTCTTCAACGCAAATAAATGGACTGATTCACAATGGACAACAGCATTGTCTAGGCCCCATAATTCAGAGCCATACTGCACAACTGGCTGTATCTGAGAATCAAACAATTTCATAAATAAATTAAAAGAGTTGTTATCTAACATGTATAACCTTTTAAGAAGATAAATCAAAGCATTCTTAGCTCTGCTTGCAAGGTCTTTGCATGCAGCAGTGAAGCTCAATCGCGTAGAGAAAAAAATTCCTAAATATTTATACGCATTAACAACAGGCATTCTTTCACCGTTATACAACCATTTTTCTCTCACACTCAAATATCCACCCTTCCGAAATACTATGATATTGCTTTTAGTCATATTAACTTTAAGTTGAAGAGATGCAGCGGCGTGTTGTAAGCTGTTCAGTTGTGTTTGCAGACCTGTAACTGTCTCTGCCATCAAAACGACATCGTCAGCCAACAACAGAATAAATAATTCGAATGCATCTAGTGAAAATCGAGCGCCATGTCTTCCTTTATTAATTACTTCAACTGCCAGTTCGTTAATGAAAAGAGAAAACAGAACAGGGCTGCAAGCATCTCCTTGCCTTAATCCTGATGTGCAGGCAATGCAATCAGTTAACATAGAACCACATCGAACTCTGGCTTTGACATCATTGTACATGCTTTTAATGCATCTGAATAATTTACCTTTAATGCCATTTTTTAAGAGAATTGGCCAAAGAATATTTCGATTTATCGTGTCAAAAGCTTTTTCGAAATCAATAAATGCAACATACAATTTTCGATTATAGCAAAACTGTTTCTGTACGAGAGCTAGTAAAGAAAACATATGGTCGACTGTTGAGTATCCTCTCTTAAATCCAGCTTGATAATCACCTGTGATATTGTGTTCATCCACCCATTCTTGCAGTCTATTATTTATCACTATACCAAATAATTTACTACTAACATCGCTCAAGGAAATTCCCCTATAATTGTTGGGATCATTGATATCACCCTTCTTGAAAATAGGTTGAATAACAGATTCAAACCAGTTTTCAGGAAACACACCATTATCAAATAACTTATTAAACAATTTCAGAAGGAAGTATACAACTTGATCATTCGAATTCTTGAAAAGCTCGGCAATAATGCCATCGGGACCAGCTGCTTTATGTTTTTTTAGTTTTCTAAGTGCTAGCAATATTTCATCTTTAGAGATCGGACGATTCATAAAGCCTTCCATTTCAACTTCAGCCGAATACTCATTTACTGTGTTGTCAGCATCCGTCTCCAGCAAGGCTTTAAAGTGTTGAAACCAGGAGTCGACTGATATATTATTTCTAGGCTGTTTTCTTTTGAAAGGACGCGTTATGAACAACGTCCCAAAATTCTTTTAGGTTTCCCACTGTCGTTACCAGTTTATCTAGTAAAGCTTTGTTGAATTGTTTCCTCTTCCGCTTTAGTAAATTTTTATATTCACGTCTGGCAATTACATATTCATTTTTCATTTCGATTATTGTTTCTGTTTTCTTTTCTGATTTTACTGAGCGACGAAATATCTGTAACAATCTTCTAGTGTTTGTTTTACAAAGTTTACATTCTGTATCAAACCATTTCCATGAAGTTCCATTGTTGTTAAATGATATACATGCTTTCATGGACCCAGCACTTTCTCTTATACAATCATTAAAAACTTTAACAGCATTATTTACGTTAACATCAATCAAATCAATTGCAAGATCAATTTTTGTGTGTATTTCTTCACTGCACAAAGTACTGGTATATGTAGATGCACACTTCTCGTCCCATACAAGTTTGTGTATGACAAAATTCTCTTTTTGCATACACATATCAGGTGAACACTCCTTGGCAAGAACAACACATGCTGTCACTGGTAAATGGTCGGAATCAATACGGTCAGCTATTGATAATTCACAAGAATCAAACAAAATCATAGAAAGTTCACGTGAAAGTACGAAATAGTCTGTGACACTGCTTCCAGAGTCAGATATAAATGTGTAGCAACCTTCATAGTCGCCTTTGCACACGCCATTTAAAATGCTCAAATCTAACGCAGCGCACATGTTCAATAATAATTTACCATAGTTGTTCAAAGTACAGTCATTTGAATGTCGAACCATATTATATGACAAATTTTTGAACTGTGGATCAAACGTATTTTGTACAATATAATCTTGAGAAACATCAGCTGTTCTGCTATTCAAATCTCCATTTAAAATAACATACACGTCATTCTGCAACAGAAAATCGGTTAAACATTCCTCAAGCATACTAATTCCATTGTCAATATCAAAATAAGTGTAAAATGGAGATCCTTCTGGTGGTATATATGTACAAACATACAGAATATCTTTACCTAATCCAAATAACTCTTTACAGATAAAAAAACATGCAACAATTAACATGATCCATATCAATACTTTTAACGTACGGGAAAAGATCATTCCTTACTAAACAAACAAGTCCTCCCGATCGTCTACCATGTTTAGTAAATTTAACGGCTGGTTTACAAAATAGTCTGTACCCGGTAAATAAGTCCAACTGACAGTCCTCAATAAATGTCTCAACTAAACAAACAAAATCGAACTGACAAACATAAGAAATGAAATCAGAGTCAAATATTTTTGATAGCAGTCCGTTTACGTTCCACAACAAAAAAGAAACACGTTTTGGTTTTGCGCTCGGTGTGTGTTGCACGTGCTCACTCACGCTGTCACGACACGACACGGCCTTGCTGACCTGATCAACATCGCAGAGATCAAGCGTGTCACTGACATGACGAACAGGTGAGCGTACAGGCGGTGTTGGGTTACATTTGTTACCTCTCGTGTTCCTATCAAAGGGAAAATTAAGTCCAGAAAATGGCCGGCCAAAATCCTATCTGGATTCACGCAAACTGTCCCCCTCGCCAAGGAAGTACTTCTGACCATCAATGAGTAGGTGGTCAAACACCATCGTGGCCCTCTTCCCATCATTTCTGGCTTTTTTCAGGTGGGGAGACAGTTTGCGTCTTATCTCCCTCACTCGGAAGGAGAAGTCTTCTCGTACAAAAATTCTGGTACCCTGCAATTTCTTTTTCACACTGAGAATTTGCACTTTATCTTTATAAAATGTGCATCTTGCGATCATCGGGGAATCTGGTTTGTTGTTCAGACGATGGACCCTATCAAATTGGATGTCACTGCTTATGTCCAGCTTATTAGCAATGACATCACGTAATTTGGTTGCACATTGTTCATTAGATTCGTTTTGTTCTCTATCTATTCCATAAAACATTAGATTATTCCTTTTGGATCTGCCCTCAAGGTCGTCAGTCTTTCTTTCTAACTGTACGACTCGAGAGAGCAGATCAGAGTTTTTCTGTAACAAAGTTTGATTTTCTTTTTTCAAATCATCCACCTTTTTTTTCAAGTCCAACATATCATTCTGTAACTCAACATACTGTTCTCTCAGTCCTTTCACACATCGTTCCACTTCATCGAGCTTACTGTTTGTTGTGGCGTTCTGAACTTTCATGGACTGCAGTATCTCCACAACATCAGCAAGGGCAGGCTGCCGGGAAGGTGAAGGTGATGACTGCCTGCTGCCCTGGGATGCCGCGGTCCTGTCCAGGCTCGTCCGTCCACTGCTGCCCAGTCTTGACTGCCTCAGGCTGTCCTTGGGTCCGGGGTTCTGCTCCACGTCTCCGCACCTCATCAGCAAACCGCCCCAGAACAGCAGGGTTAGGAGCAGGCCAAGGGTGACACCGTCCAACCTGCTCCGCAGTGTCAACATGGCGATGCGCGCGGCTTTTTTCTCCCTGGCCCTCTTCATCATGAACGACATGAAAACAGGCAAAAAGC
>CM065715.1:114602653-114607653 GCA_033310375.1 Conus canariensis | reverse complement strand
GTAAAAAAATCAGTGTACAGCTCACTGCAATCTTCTCTCCCCACAATATCAAAATCACTGTGTACCCCCTCCTCTCTGTCTGTCTGTCTGTCTGGGTGTCTGTCTGTCTGTTTGTTTGTCTGTCTGTCTGTCTGTCTGTCTGTCTCTCCTCTCTCTCTCTCTCCCTCTCTCTCTCTCTCTCTCTCTCTCTCTCTCTCTCTCTCTCTCTCTCTCTCATGTCACACAAATTAATGTACATCTTATTGCAGTCCTCTCTGCCTATGTCGCTGTATATGTCAATGTAGTCTTTCTCTCCAAGTCACACATATCAGTGTATATCTTACTGCAATCGTCTGTTCCCACGTCACACATATCAGTGTATATCTCACTACAATCGTCCTTCCCACTCACAATGTCGGTATATCTCACCACAATCGTCTGTTCCCACGTCACACAAATCGGTGTGTATCTCACTACAATGTCTGTTCCCACGTCACACATGTCAGTCTATATCTCACCACAATCGTCTGTTCCCACGTCACACAAATCAGTGTATATCTCACTACATCGTCTGTTCCCACGTCACAAAAGTCAGTGTATATCTCTCTGCAATCGTCTGTTCCCAAGTCACACAAATCAGTGTATAACTCACTGCAGTCCTCTACCCACGTCACACAAATCCTTCATAACTCACTGCAGTCCTCTCTACCCACGTCACACAAATCCTTCCATAACTCACTGCAGTCCTCTCTACCCACGTCACACAAATCCTTCCATAACTCACTGCAGTCCTCTTACCCACATCACACAAACAACTGTGTAACTCACTGCAATTCACTCGCGCCAGATTATACAAATTACTGTAAACCTCACTGCAAATCTGTCTCATTCCACGTTAGACAAATCACTGTCTTACCTCACTGCAGTCATCTCTCCACATGTCGAACAAATCATTGTATCATCGCCGCAGTCCAGTCCACCTCACGTCGCACAAATCCTGTGCTTATACTGTTCCCTGTGTCCAGTCACACAAATACTGTACACTTCAATCTGTCTTTCTCCATATACAACAAATAACTGTACACTCATGCTGTCTTTCTCTCCATGTCACACAATTACACTTCATGCTGTCTCTCTCCATGTCACACAAAAAACTGTACACTTCAATCTGTCTTTCTCTCCATGTCACACAATAACTGTACACTTCAATGCTTCTTTCTCTCCATGTCCACAATAACTGTACACTTCAATCTGTCTTCTCCATGTCACACAAATAACTTACACTTCAATGCTGTCTCTCTCAGTCACACAAATACTGTACACTTCAATGCTGTTTACCTCCATCACACATCTGTACCTCACTGTCTCCTCCATGTCACACAAACTCATTCATGCTTCTTTTCTCACTCTACACTCCGTCTTCCTCATCAAATCTACACTAGGTTTTTCTCATGCAAAAATACTGTACCTTCAATGTGCTTCCTCCAGTCACACAAATAACTGTACACTTCAATGTTTCTTCTCTCCATGCACACAATCAGTGTGTATTTATTGCATTTCATCTGACTGTATCCACAAATCACTGTCACCACTCAGTCATTCTTCACATGTCGAACAATCATCGATACATCGGCAGTCCATCATGTCAATCGCTGTACACTTTATATGCAGTTCCTGTCTTAAAGTCACACAAATGATGTACTTAAATGCAGTCTTTTCTCTCCATTCACACAAATCATATGCATCTCACTACAGTTCGTTTCACCGTATCCAAATCATGATACCTCACTGCAAATCTTTCTTTCCCACGCACACGAACATTGTACCACTACAGTTCCCTCCCACTCAACGACATTTATCCCTCACAACAATCACTGTCTGTCTGACAGCTGTTCTTTGTCCTCACTACACATCACTGTATATTTCACTACATTCCTCAAACATCACTGTATATTTCACTACATTCCTCAAACATCACTGTATTTTCACTACATTCCTCAAACATCACTGTATGTTTCACTACATTCCTCAAACATCACTGTATGTTTCACTGCAGTGATCTCTTCAACCGTCACACGTATAGATACATGCCTCACTACAATCTACTCTCTACGTGTCACACAAATCACTGAATATCTCACTAAACTCAATTCTTCCCCGCGTCACACAAATCACTGTATATCTCACCAAAATCCCTTCTCCCCACTTCACACAGATCACTGTGTACGTCGCTGCAATCTACTTACCCCATGTCAAACAAATCATTGTATTTCTCTCTACCATCCATCCCCCCACACCTCACAAAAATCAGTGTATTCCTCACTGCCATCCTCGCTTCACGCATAATGCAAATCACTGTATACTTTACTACAATCCTCCATCCACAATCACACAAATCACTGTGAACCTCACTACAATCCACTCCCCTCACAGTAGGCACTTTCACTGTATATATCACTGTAATCCTCACTCCTCACAGCAAACACATCACAGTATGCATCACTGTAATCTCTCTTCTCACACAAAACACATCACTGTATACCTGACTGCAATCCTTTCTCCTCACATCAAATACCTCACTGTATACCTCAGTGCAATTCTCTCTCCTCACAACAAACACATCACTGTATACTTCACTGAAATCCTCTCTCCCCACTTCAAACATATCACTGTATACCTTACTGCAATCATCTCGCCTCATATTGAACATGTAATGTAAGTAATATAATGTAATGTAAAAGGATATATAGAGCGCTTTACCTCGCGAGAGCCCAAAACGCATATCACAGAAACATGATAAAATACTAATTCTAACTCAAAGCACACACACACACACACACACACACACACACACACACACACACACACACACACACACACACACACACACACACACACACACACACACACAACACATGAGCACGTCAAAACAAGCAGACTCGCGCACAGAGATAAGTGGGTATCGTTAATGAGTCCGGGGAAAAAGATGTGTCTTAAGAAGGTTTTAAAAGTCTTTAAAGTGTCCGTGTTACGCAGAGAAGACGGCAGACCATTCCACAGAGCAGGTGCCAGGTAAGAGAAAGATCGTTGGCCTGAAGTTTTCAGGCGAGCAGAGGGAAGCCGAAGCAGACGAAAATCGGTGGATGTCACTGTATATCTGACTGTAATCCTCTGCCTCACTGCTGTCCTATCTCCTCACATCAAACACATCACTGTACACTCCACTACGATCCCTTCTGCCCTTTCGGCGAACATCGTACCCATAGTTCTACAGAGTCTGCGATTCCATACTGTCGGGCATGAGCACTTCCCAGAGAGAGAGAGAGAGAGAGAGAGAGAGAGAGAGAGAGAGAGAGAGGAGAGAGAGGAGGGGAGGGAGGGAGGAGAGAGAGAGAGAGAGAGAGAGAGAGGAGAGAGAGAGAGAGAGAGAGAGAGAGAGGTCAGAAGTCAGAATAGTTTGATGACTTGCCAGACCTTTTCTGGTCGTTCCAGCATGGGAACGGTGGGAGAGAGAGAGAGAGAGAGAGAGAGAGAGAGAGAGAGAGAGAGAGAGAGAGAGAGAGAGAGAGAGAGAGAGAGAGAGAGAGAATAGTTTGATGACTTGCCAGACCTTTTCTGGTCGTTTCGGCATGGGAACGGTGGGCGTGGGATAACATGTGACAATGATATCCGTCTGGAGAGTAATCGACCAGAAAAGCGATATCAACAAAGAGAAGGCGATGTCTATCAGAGAACTATGGTGTAGCATAGTCATACTCACAGGTATATGATTATATAGTGTGATTTATAGGCATTCAGATACATTAGAAAATTGGCAGACACATTGACATATCGATGTGCAGACAGATGATACCATATCAGATACAGACACACACTCGTTTACACACAGACAAAGACACAGACAGACAGACAGACAGACAGACAGGCAGACAGACGGAAGACAGACAGACAGACAGACAGACACTGTTCTACCACACTAAGTCTATCCACCCTCTACAGAGAGAGAGAGAGAGAGAGAGAGAGAGAGAGAGAGACAGAGACAGAGACAGAGATGGAGACAGAGAGTCAGAGAGGGACAGAGAAAGAGAGAGACAGACGGAGACAGAGAGACAGAGACAGAGAGACAGAGACAGACAGACAGAGACAGAGAGAGAGAGGAGAGACAGAGAGAGAGACAGACAGAGAGACAAGAGAGAGAGAGAGAGAGAGAGGACAGAAACAGAGAGACAGAGACAGAGACAGAGAGAGACAGAGACAGAGAGACAGAGACAGAGACAGAGAGACAGAGACAGAGAGAGACAGAGACAAGAGAGACAGGGCAGAGACAGAGAGAGACAGAGAGAGACAGAGACAGAGACAGAGAGACCGTGATTGCAATCGGCATCCAGAGACAGGACGGAGCGAGCCCAGCCAAGCAAGCAGCAAGCCACGCTTCCCTTCCTCCCTCCCTCTTAGACTCTGCTGCCAGCCTGCTGGTTCCTCTGTTCAGGCCCACCGCCTCTGCCGCCCCTCCCTCCTGCCAGCCGCCGCAGTCACAGACAGACAGACGTGTGCCTGGCGTTGGCTGCTTCCTTCTTTCTCCTTCTGCCGGACCTCCTGGTGCTCAGTGCAATTTCATTTCCCGCTTTGCCAAACTTTTTGTTGTTGTTGCTTGTTTCCTTCTTTGTTTGTTTGTTCGTTTCTTTCTTTTGTTTTCGCCGTCGTCTGTGTAATTTCGCTTTCACCCGGTGCGGTGTTGATTTTTTGTTTTTTGGTTCTTTCATCATCGCTGTGTTGGTGCGTGGCTTGGAGAGTTGTTTCTTTGAGCTTAATATCTTGAAATGACGTGTTCTTTGCTTTGGCTTTGATGTTGAATATTGGAAAATTGCAGGAACGGTAGCAGTGGTGAAAATATCAACGACGATCGTAACACAAGCTCACTGTTTCCTACTTTCTATCAGAACTGTCGCTCGTCTAGATTTACGTTCATGATTTCATCATGTGAAAAGCCAGTAGAATATTGCCTGCCGTTTTAAATTTTG
>CM065715.1:114590153-114597653 GCA_033310375.1 Conus canariensis | reverse complement strand
CACACACACACACACACACACACACACTCATGAGCGAGCCACCTTGAAACAACACCCATGCTTCACAATACTACACCGATGATTACAGCATAGCGTACCATAGAACAGAGTAGTAAGGCATCGCTCAGCATATCATAACATCGTGAGGCATAACAAGGTATAGCAAAGCATACAAGAACATGGCATAACATAGCATAGCGATTGGAGACACAGTGCAGCAAGCTATGCATAACAAGTCACAACATAGCATGGCAGGACATTGGTAGCTCAACATAGCGTAGCATTGCAAGGCAGACTGTATAGTATAGTATAGTATAGTATAGTATAGTATAGTATAGTATAGTATAGTATAGTGTAGTCTAGTCTAGTCTAGTGTAGTCTAGCCTAGCCTAGCCTAGTCTAGCCTAGCCTAGCCTAGTCTAGTCTAGCATAACAAAGCAAAGCATAGCGAGGCATAGCATGATCAAGTGTACAGTATCAAAATATTAAATATCACGCTATAGCAATTTTAGCTCTGATGATTAGCGCAGAGAATAGCATAGCATTTTCAAAAAAAAAAAAAAAAAAAAAAAAAAAAAAAAAATGGCGCCGATCGGCAGAGAACAGGTTAAAGCTAGAACGCCACTAAACACAATTGTCGATGATTTTTTTGGTTAAAAATCTTGTCAATCGTTTTTTGTTATATCGTGTTGCTTGACTTGTTGTGAGGGTGGGGTATCTGCTGGGCTACATCATTTCCCGAATTCTGTCAACTTTCTTGCCAATTGGTGGACAACAGCGTTTGAATGTATCAGTGGGGAGAGAGAGAGAGAGAGAGAGAGAGAGAGAGAGAGAGAGAGAGAGAGAGAGAGAGAGAGAGAGAGAGAGGGGGGGGGGGGGGACAGGAAATGAGACAGGGGGACCGCTGTCTGTCAGGCGCTGTTCTGCGAGCTGAGCGGCACATTAGCACATAAGGAACCCGTCAGTGCCACACCTCCGGCATCACGCTGTCATTTATTTTTTCCTTTCGTTTCTTTCTCGCAGAATTACCACTGCCTTTCAGACCGACCGCTTTGAGACCGAGTGTTAGCCTGACATGTTGATTTGTGTCAGCCTGACAGTTTGATTTGATTTGTTTTGGTGTTTTATTGGTCAGCTGTTTTTTTTTTTTTTTTTTTTTTTTTTTTTTTAGCGTCGGCCGATAGTTTACGGACCAGGAATGTCAGCAGGGTAAAATTCGGGTGGGCGGGAATAAATTAAGTGAACGTGGGGGCGCGTGGGCGCGGGTGAATGTAGCAGATGCCTATGTTCTTTGTGTGTACGCTCTCTTATTGATCGAGAAGAGAAACGAAAGAAAGCGCCGGTGCTCGAACACACACACACACACACACACACACACACACACACACACACACACACACACACACACACACACACACAGGCGCACATGCACCCACGCAGGCAGGCAGGCAGGCACGCACGCAGGCATACACACACACACACACACACACACACACACGTACGCACGTACGCACGCACGCACGCACGCACGCACGCACACACACACACACACACATACACACAAAACGCGCTGTGTAATATTAAAAAAAAAAGCAGGCGTACTTTTTGATATGTGAGTAAGCATGTACATGATTCGTTCTTTAACACTGACATGACACACAAGTGTCTATATTGTATATACTTGCACACTCATACTCACATCAGAACAAAGCAGCTGGAGGGAAACATCAAATATGGTCGAGAAGGTACAAACAGCGAACTTCATACGGCTGAAATTTCCCAACATAGAGCAGGTGTCCGATAGAGATGTGGATAAGACATCCGCCTAAAAAGGCAACGGATTGATACTCTCACCCATCCAGAAGGTGCTTGTAGTCAACGGATTGATACTCTCACCCATCCAGAAGGTGCTTGTAGTCAACGGATTGATACTCTCACCCATCCAGAAGGTGCTTGTAGTCAACGGATTGATACTCTCACCCATCCAGAAGGTGCTTGTAGTCAACGGATTGATACTCTCACCCATCCAGAAGGTGCTTGTAGTCAACGGATTGATACTCTCACCCATCCAGAAGGTGCTTGTAGTCAACGGTCTGATACTCTCACCCATCCAGAAGGTGCTTGTAGTCAACGGTCTGATACTCTCACCCATCCAGAAGGTGCTTGTAGTCAACGGTCTGATACTCTCACCCATCCAGAAGGTGCTTGTAGTCAACGGTCTGATACTCTCACCCATCCAGAAGGTGCTTGTAGTCAACGGTCTGATACTCTCACCCATCCAGAAGGTGCTTGTAGTCAACGGTTGATACTCTCACCCATCCAGAAGGTGCTTGTAGTCAACGGTCTGATACTCTCACCCATCCAGAAGGTGCTTGTAGTCAACGGTCTGATACTCTCACCCATCCAGAAGGTGCTTGTAGTCAACGGTCTGATACTCTCACCCATCCAGAAGGTGCTTGTCAGAATCTCTGCAGCGGCAGGAAAAAAAAAAAAGGCAGCAAAATGACATCTTGGACTCATGACCTGGCTGCGGCCTGGCCCTTTTAAAGAGTGAGGTGTTCAAGGCCGAAACACTTGTCTGTGAGGAGTTTCTTCTCTGAAGACATGGTGTCAAGCTCTCCTTACAGTTTCTTCCTACAAACAGATCAAATATGATGAAGTCGAGGATTTGCGTTTTTCGCAACGAAGGAAGTAAATTTTTTTTCGCTATGATGCCTTTGCCCTCTTTTAACTCGCGTGTGTAGACAAAGTGAGCCTGTATACTCATCCGACTGTAGTTCCTCAATAGCTATTACTGCTAGCATACAGAAACGAAGCAGAACGAGATCGTTGAGACGTTTGAGCGATCCCCCTATGTGAAAATGTCACTGCATGGTAACGGTTGAATATCTGCTATCAACAGTTTCAGCAAATTCTTAATTTTACAATATCAACATTTTCAGCAAAATTTAGATCGTTTATTGCCGTATACCTGGATATAGAAATGTGACATGATATCGTACGCGTAGATTATTACTATTGTTAAATGACGTTCAGCCAAGGTCAGACCATTGTAATGCAGTTTCTACTAGGCAGAGGTGAAGATAGGAATAAAATGTATTACGTAAAATGAAACCACATATAGAGATCTTTTGCCAGATATAGGCAAGACAGACGGTATGATTTTTTTTTTATTACGGTGAACAAACAGATAAACAAACAAAACCGCGTTTTAATTTTACATCGTTGCCGAAATAATCAAATCTGGGTGCTTTTTAACTGAAAAAAAAATCGAATCTCATGCATCAAACACAGTAAAGCATCATGTATGTAACATCAAAATATTACGTCACGTCATATCATACGTTACGTCAGTTTGATGAAGATGCACATTTGGAATAGCTAGAGATCCAGTCGATGACGAAAAAAAGAACAAAATTGTCTGATTTAACAACATCTCTTCGATGAATTTTTTCACTGAGATGAGAAATGTGCAAATAGTTTTTGCCCAACAGGCAGAGACAGGGCTAATCAGTGTCAGAACACTTAGGGCTGCTGCTGGCAATAGCTAGAACACGTAGCAAAAAGATAATGAAAAAAGAGGGAGTGGAAGATGGTGGGGAGGGTGAGTGATCTGATGAGTGGGAAGAAGTGAGGGGGTGAGGGGAGGTGGAGAGAGAAGGGAGGTAAAGAAAGGAAACGAATAATGGCGATGTCAGGATGTACAGAAATGGCTGAACATGAACACATCCTCGGAAGGAAGGACCTGCGATTGATTTCTACAGTTGCCAGAGCTGACTGCGACGTACACGTCTCGTGTCTGTCGTCCTGATAACTTCCACAAACCCCCACAATAATGAAATTGAAGTCATTGGAAGTGAACATAGCCATTGGGACACTTGCTAAATTCTTTTTCTTTTTTTGAATCACGCTTTCTAGTTCTTTTGGGATCACCTCTAAAATGTAGACATGTTTCATCTGCTCGATGTTGACCGTCATTGTCCTACAGAAGAAAGTGTAGTTGAAATGTTGACCGTCATTGTCCTACAGAAGAAAGTGTAGTTGAAATGTTGACCGTCATTGTCCTACAGAAGAAAGTGTAGTTGAAACTGCATCTGCGCATCACTTTGTCTCCCCACTCATGGTGCATTATTCATGCTGCTGTTGCAGGTATTCATTACGTATGAGTCAACAGGCAAAGACTCTCTCTTGTTTCTTTTCTGCTTTACCAAACAACAGGCAGATTTTACTTCCAACTGCTTTCGCCATTGTTGCTGTATTCTGTCACCTTTCATGAGCTATGAAGACGTTGAAGACAACCAGAACATCGCAAAGTATGATGGATCATGTTCAAAACAGCAGCCTGCTTTCCTTATCACATTTAGCTTCATTAATTACACGAAGGCGCAATCTTAATGAACGGAAATGAGCAAGCAGTAATGTAAAGTCAAAAGTCTGATCGGATAAAAAATTTCCATCCGTAATAAAAGTATATTTATCAATACGATTTGTTAAATTTTTTTTACTACGATTTGTTAAATTTTTTTTTACTGACTTACCAAAAAAATGATAGGTTAGCGACAAAAATGTTCAGTTAGTAGATTATTTTACCGCTTGTTTCTGGTCAATTCACTGACAAACGAAAAGAGAGTTTGAAAAGTAAAGGTAGGAGGAACAGAAATACAAGTGTGAATTGCTAGCTATGAGTATTTTCTACTCTTATTACTCTTATGTATTGTTATGAGTATTTTCTACTCTCATTACTCTTACACCTAGGCGTTATTCTTCACACAGTAGTAGACAGGGTCTGCACGCTAACTTTCACATCATTGGAAACGACACCACCGGAGAGCAATGGTCCACAACAGCATCCATCAGGAAGACGGATTGTGCTGAAGAATGCAGGTAAGGAACCAGGAGAGTGAGGATTAGGGCATAAATGCAAAAGTAAAAAATCAACGAATCATGGCGAAATGATCAGAATAATTGATGCGAGCTCCATTACCAGTAATGTTCGTCTGTTGCACGCACATGCTTTGTGTGTACGGTCTAATGCTCTAGCCCTGGCCATTGTGAACAGCAGCGGCCATGGGGACTGCCCGACGGTCTTTTCACTCCCTGTCAGAATGAAAAGCAAACTTCATCCTCCACACTCATTGTATGACAGACTGCAATGTTGGCAAAGAATATACAGCCTATGTGTATATACAGCCTAGTAGAGAAAATAAGCACGGGGAGAGATGGGGAACGGCATAGCTTCACAAACCAGACGGAATATAATCAGAATGAGAAGTGTAAACTGTTACCTAGGTTTCAATACAGATATGTGCACCTGTGGTGTGTGTGTGTGTGTGTGTGTGTGTGTGTGTGTGTGTGTGTGTGTGTGTGTGTGTGTGTGTGTGTGTGTGCGTGCGTGCGTGCGTGCGTACGTGCGTGAGCGCGTGTGGGATGATTTAACTTACGCATAGGTTGAAGAAACATTTCGACAGTTCCCTCGGTATTTTGTAGTGATCTCCCTCCCTATTCCCCCCTCTCTCCCCCTCTCTCTTTCCTTCTTTCTTTATCCCCCCCCCTCTCCATCACACACACGTACACACACACAGACATACAGACACACACACACCTTCGCACGCGCGCACACTCAGACATAACCACGAGAGAGAGAGAGAGAGAGAGCGAGAGAGAGAGAGAGAGAGAGAGAGAGAGAGAGAGAGAGAGACAGACAGACAGACAGACAGACAGACAGACAACAGACAGACAGTCAGACAGACAGACAGACAGACAGAGAGATGTTGTTTCACCAAAAGGAACCCAACCAAAGAAATAATTGTCATGGCATGTCTCCGCTTATGCTTTCTAAATTGACAGCTGGTTTTTTTTTTTTACTTCTTCGGTGCTCCCAGAAGTGTTCAGCTTGTTAGACAGACAGTAGTGTGCCATCTTTCCACACAGCGACTGCCAACAGTCTGCTGATCAACGTGTCTGATCAATACACACCTCTGTCTTCAACCCACGGTGAAGGCTTGCTCGACTTGCATTACCCACTAACTAGGGAAGTCCTTCATGTAAAAAGTTTCAGGCAAACAAGACTTTTGTCTGTTTTAGTTGTTGTAAGCTTCCTTGCTTTTTTGTTTTTTTCTTTACTGTTGTTTGTAGTATGAAACGAGTGTAGTAAAATTCCTAATTTTCTGTGGATGGTATGACTATAGCAGATTCTGTCCGTATCATATTCATATTTATTTCCCACACTGGTTTCAGAAATCATATTGAGTTCTCTAGAATACAGTGCTGCAAACAAGAACTGTCTCTCGCTCTCTGTTTCTCTGTCTCTGTATCTGTCTCCGTCTGTCTCCCCTCTCTCTCTTTCTCTCCTCCCCCCCCCCTTTCTCTCTCTCTGTCTCTGTCCTTCCCTGTGTCTGTTTGTCTGTATGTCTGTCTGTCTCTCGACCCCCCCCCACACGCACACACGCTCTCTCTCTCTCTCTCTCTCCTCTCTCTCTCTCTCTCTCTCTCCTCTCTCTCTCTCATTCTCCTCTTCCTCTTTGCTCAAAACTCATGTTACTTTGACGGTTGCATGATTTCATCTTGTCTGTTACTACTTCTGTTTTCTTCATTTTTTAAAATCTCTCTTTCTTTCTTTCTCTCTCTCTTGTTTTACGATACGTATTAATGTTGAAATGAAGTAACAAAAAAGTTAAAAAAAAACAAACAAACAAAAACAATGCCAGTTGAATGTAACGGATCAGTTGATCTGAGCACTTTAACAAAAACAAAACTTTGTCGGAGTAAAATCGTTCTCCGGCATTGTGTCAACAGCGGATCAAAACTGCCAACTGTCTTCAGGCAGTCTGCCCTTACAGATGGAATCAAGTTGCAGGCAAACCGTTGACTGGCTGAAAATAATACGCTTCTCCTGTATTGGCTGGCCATCAGAGCTATCACACAGAATGCTTCACAGGCTTCGGGCAATACAAGAAATGGCTGGTCTCACGGATGATCGTCTGTGGCAAGCACACAGACACACAGACACAGGCACACAGACACAGACACACGACACACACATACACACACAGGCAAACACGTACGCACGTACACACACACACACACACACACACACACACACACACACGTACACACAGACACACGTACACACACACACACACACACACACACACACACAATGCAGGCACACACTCATACACATACACGCACGCACGCAAGCACGCACACACACATTCACACAAAGACACACACAGAGACACATGCGCGCACACACGCACAGAAAGAGACAGAGAGAGAGAAGGGGGGGGGGGGGGGGGGGGGGGGGGGGGAGAGAGAGAGAGAGAGAGAGAGAGAGAGAGAGAGAGAGAAGAGAGCAGTTCTACAGAATGACCGGACCCGACAATACAGCACTGAACAGCATGACCGATAGAAAACGGCCACCATAGCAGAGAATGGAACAACCAATAGAAAGAGAATGGCTACCATAGTGAAGACTGGAACAGCCAATAGAAAGAGAAC
>CM065715.1:114572653-114580153 GCA_033310375.1 Conus canariensis | reverse complement strand
CTCTCCACCTTTCTCTCAAACTCAGCATTCATGCACACACACACACACACACACACACACAACACACACACACACACACACACACACACACACACAGAGTCACTAATACTCCTATACATACACACTCCCCTCCAGCCCCCGCCCACGCACACTCTGTCTCTCTGTGTCTGTCTCTGTGTCTGTCTCCGTTTGTCTGCTGTCTGTCTTTTGATGTCTCTCTGTGTCTGTCTTTCTGTGTGCCTGTCTGTCTGTCTCTGTCTCTGTCTTTCTGTGTGTGTGTCTCTCTCTTTCTCTGTCTCTGTGTCTGTCTTTCTGTGTGTCTGTCTGTCTGTCTCTGTCTCTCTGTTTGTCTTTCTGTGTGTCTGTTTGTCTGTCTCTCTTTTTCTTTACCCCCCCCCCCCCCCGCCCTCTCTTATCTTTCCCCATCCACAGTCATACGTGCACCAATTTCCCCCCAACACCTCTACCACCTCCCTTTCTTCTTAATCCCTCACTCCACATCTTTATCCCCCCCCCCTTTAATTAACCCACATCACAGGCTGTTGTGACACAGAGCCGAATGGGCCCAATCTGGCCTGCCTGCCCGCACATAATCCTGTCTCCCTCCACCGTGACATGCCCTGCTGCCAGACTGTGGGAACGTCTGGTTCCAGGCCAAGGAGGCGGCCAGGTTCCTCAACTTGACGGCTGCCTGTCAATAAACCAGTCTGGATGCTCCGCTTGATCTACCCCTGCTGCTACTGCCGCTGCTAATGACGGTGATGCTGACAAGAGCTGAGAACAACAGCAACAACAACAACAAAACAGTGAACGAGAAGAAGAAGGGAAGGGTAGGGGGGAAGGAGATGAAAATTGAAAACAGTAGCGAGAATGACGATGGCGATATCTACGGCCAGAAGAGCGGCAGTACTTCTACTGACGAGTCTATTACTATCGCTACTAGAACCGCTACTACTTCTACTTTTAGAATTCCCGTTTCTCCTCATGTTAATGATAATGAAGATGATGATGTTGTTGTTGCTGCTGCTGCTGCTGCTAATGATGATGATGATATGATGATGATGATGATGATGATGGATGATGATGATGATGAATGATGATGATGACGACGACGACGACACAGAGGTAATTGGATCGACGCCATGTAGGCCACCGATATTTTTAAAATGATGATGATGTTGTTGTTTTTTAAAACAGGCTTTTCCCCCCTTTGATTCTTTATTCCACTTTTCCTATTTCAGACAATATTATACACATTTAAAAGTCAAATTTTGCCCGTGCGCATTTGTAATTACTATGTTATATACACACTTAGCAATAAGGGGGCGATAAATAGTGCCTGTGCTCTCCGCCCCGAGGACAGAGGTAAGACTACTTTCTTACACCTCTCTTTATTCTATTCTATCTTTCATTCTCTCTCTCTCTCTCTCTCTCTCTCTGTTTTTTTTTTTTTCTCATTATGACGCTTCGGGATCTGAAACAAATCGTGCTGTGAGGACAGCTGAAGTTCAATTCTCTTTTTACAGTGTGGAACAGAGGTTATGCCAGGTATTACCATCGTTACGATGATGATGATGATTGTTATTATTATTACGATTATCATCATCATGAGCATTATCATCATCATCATCAACATCATCATCATCACCACCATCACCATCATGATCATCATGATCATCATGATCGTCATGATCATCATGATGATCATGATCATGATCATGATCATGATCATGATCACCACCACCACCACCACCACCACCACCACCACCATCATCATCATCATCATCATCATCATCATCATCATCATCATGATGTGATCATCATCACCATCACCATGATCATGATCATGATCATGATCATCATCATCGTCATCGTCGTCGTCGTCGTCGTCGTCCTCCTCCTCCTCCTCATCATCATCATCGTCATCGTCGTCGTCGTCGTCGTCGTTGTCGTAGCCGTTGTTGTTGTTGTTGTTGTCGTTGTCGTTGTTGTTTTCCTTTTTGTGTGTGTTGTTGTTATCATCATCCACAGAACAAGAACATTTTCATCTCGAGCAGTGACATTTGTGTGATTTCATGTCTGCCCCCAAAAGTGATATCTATCAAGCGTACTGACTGTGTTCAACACAACAGAACTATTTACATGGAGTGGTGTATGTTTTCAACAATAACAGTGGTATGGCGACATTGCAGTCTCCAAGAGTGGTATGTGTCAGGTATCACATGTCTGTCTTAAACTGTGTAGCTGTCTTTCTTCAGTGCACCCTGCAGTGATGTTTGTGTTGAGTCAAATGACAGTCTGTCATCTGTGTTGAGTCAGACGACAGGCTGTCATCTGTGTTGAGTCAAATGACAGGCTGTTTTCATCTGTGTTGAGTCAAACGACAGGCTGTTTGTCATCTGTGTTGAGTCAAACGACAGGCTGTTTGTCATCTGTGTTGAGTCAAACGACAGGCTGTTTGTCATCTGTGTTGAGTCAAATGACAGGCTATTTGTCATCTGTGTTGAGTCAAACGACAGGCTGTCATCTGTGTTGAGTCAAACGACAGGCTGTCATCTGTGTTGAGTCAAACGACAGGCTGTTTGTCATCTGTATTGAGTCAAACGACAGGCTGTCATCTGTGTTGAGTCAAACGACAGGCTGTTTGTCATCTGTGTTGAGTCAAACGACAGGCTGTCATCTGTGTTGAGTCAAACGACAGGCTGTTTGTCATCTGTGTTGAGTCAAACGACAGGCTGTTTGTCATCAAAGTAGACGTATAGCTAGCTGACAGTTTTAGGAAATGAAAGGAAACGTTTTACTTTAGGCAAGAAACCCAGTTCAAGACCTAATTAAATACCTCATTGGGTTGATGTCGACTTTTAACCGGAATGAACACAATACAGGAAAAGGCGTCGTATCCTCCATAAACCTCTCTCTCACCTCACTAAACATTCCACTGACTGTGAAGTAGAAAAAAAAAAATCGAAAGAATACACAAGCGGTTACTTCTTCACAGTAAGAAGGAATCTCACCTCACTAACGGTGTGGTGATTCCAACAGCAACGAGTAAACACAGAGTTTTCTGTCTAACTGTGTGCTGATTCCAACAGCAACAGGTAAACACAGAGTTTTCTGTCTAACTGTGTGCTGATTCCAACAGCGACAGGTAAACACAAAGTTTTTCCCCTATTCTCTCATCTCCCCCCTCCCCTCCCCTCCTCCCCTCCCTACATTTTCCACCTGGTGAACTTCAGACATGGTCATGTGCGCTTTCCATCAACGCATGAAATGAATTGGTAGGCAAAATGTTTTTTTTTTTTTGATAGTCTTGAAATGCCGAAGAAATTGCCAGTGGCAATATTTCACGTATCTGCCCTAAAGCATTTTGATGAAAAGAAGCCATCCCACAAAAAAGCGACTACTAGGTTTTTGAACATAGGATCCCTTAAGCTCCTTACCCTTTGATGACTTCACCTTAATTCCGCCACTGGTGATGGTCCAGATAATACAGAATCGATGAAACAGTACCGGAGCGGCAGAGAATGCACTCTTTCAGGGCCGGACTCTTCCTGTAATTGACATGGAAGCGGCCTGCTAATCTCTTCTCGTCGTGGTTCGTGAGTGTGGGTGATTATACCATCGCGGGTTTGGCTTTTGTCTGTCCCAGAACAAGATTAATCCGTCAATAGCCAACGTCGTTAATGAGGCCTGAAGCCATCCGCTGATTACACTCGTACGTTGTGGCATGAGAGAGAGAGAGAGAGAGAGAGAGAGAGAGAGAGAGAGAGAGAGAGAGAGAGAGAGAGAATGAAAATGAAATGAAATTTATTCAGATAGGCCACAGCCCCTTCTGAAGGGGGATTACATTCAAAACTTAGCATGATAAGTGTGACAACAACATCAACACAAAGTTTTACTAGAATGTATGGGGGAAAAAAACAGCAATAAAATGATACTCAAATGGATGAATTACAATCTACTACGCATGTGCATGAAGTCTACTCTACTGACACATACATTAATACCATACTAGGATATACATATCCATGTAATATTGGCGTGTCAATACATTTGTCAGCTAACCATAACAGCTCGCCTCTTAAAGGCTTTATATAAATACATGCATAAATTCCTCACAATAATTTTATTTTCATTCGTCATTAATAGAGTTACACAGAACTGACATGGATTTGCATAATATTTACATGGAATATATTCCTGCCGTAGGTCACTGAAAGCAGAGCAGACGAACATAAAGTGTATTTCATTATCACTTGCCTTTCCACATAGCGGGCATGTCAGATTGCTGTCAGAAACTACATTATACCGTTGACGATGCATTGCTATATCTGAGACACCAAATCTGAACTTCGTCATATAATTTTTTATATGTCTGTCAATATCAAGTGAAAGATAAGTTTCGCAATTATTAAATGATTTAAACGATCTGTACCATGTAAATCTATCACTTTCCAGAACATGTTCATGCCAGTTTTGCCATCTGTTATCAATAAGTCTTTGACGAAACAATTGCAAAAAATATTTCACATTTTCCACACCCTGGTTTAGCCATACAAATCCAAAACCATTTAGAAATAGGGTCTTACGAACATTTGACGCCCATGTGGTTTTGCCTCGTGAATCCAACCAGAGTAACATGTTATAAGCTTTTAAAGGTAATCTGTTATCATTCATCCGTGATATCTTTAGCTAGTATCTGATACACTGTACACTTGAATTTATGTAAATAGGGTGACGTCCAGTATCTCCATACACAAGATCATTAGGTGTTTTAATGTGGACTCCTAAAAATTTCTTTAGAGCATACAAATGAACCTTTTCAACATGAACGGCGGCAGTATCCAGTCCCCACAGTTCAGCACCATAGAGAGCAATTGGCTGCACCCGAGTATCAAAAATTTTTAACAATACTTTCAGCGAATTATTATTAAGTACGAACAATCGTTGCAGAATTGATAACAAAGCATTTCTCGCTCTGCTTGCGAGATCTGTGCATGCAGCCACAAAACTAAGTCGGGTGGAAAAATGAATACCAAGATATTTATAACAGTTAACGACAGCCATTTGCTCACCATTAAAAAACCATCTCTCTCGTGCTGCAAGGTGCCCTCCTTTTCTGAATACCACGACATTGCTCTTTTTCATATTTACTTTAAGTTGGAGTCTAGAAGCTGCATTACATAAATTGTTCAACTGGGTCTGAAGGCCAACTGGTGTTTCTGACAACAAAGCTATATCATCTGCCAGTAACAAAATAAACAATTCAACTGTATCTGGAGACAGTGTTGCACCATGTCTTCCCTTCTCTATGATTTCTTGTGCTAATTCGTTGATAAACAAAGAAAATAAAACAGGACTACATGCATCTCCTTGCTTTACACCTTTTGTACAAACTATGTAATCTGTAAATTCACCACCACACCTGACCCTTGCTTTTACACAATTATACATGCTCTTGATACATTGGTACATTTTACCCTTTATTCCATTCTTTTGAAGCACTGGCCAAAGTAATTTTCTAGATATGGAATCAAATGCCTTTTCGAAGTCAATGAAGGCCACATATAATTTGCGATTCCATGAAAACTGTTTTTGTACAATAGCCAAAAGGGTAAACATCTGATCGATAGTTGAATAACCCTTCTTAAAACCCGCTTGCCACTCACCCGTGCTATTATTAAATTCCACCCACTTTTGCAGTCTACAGTTAATTATAGAGCTAAATAATTTACTACTTATATCACTAAGTGATATGCCCCTGTAATTACTTGGATCATTGACTTCACCTTTCTTAAATAATGGCAATATAATCGATTCAGTCCAGTTATCAGGGAATATCCCTTTGTTAAAAAGTACATTGAAAAATCTGACGAAGAAATCAATTACGATATTTCCGGCATTTTTGAATAATTCTCCAACAATGCCATCAGGGCCTGCAGCTTTTTTGTTCTTGAGTTTTTTAATTGCATAGATCACTTCTGTTCTAGTAATTATGCTGTCAAGGAACCCTGCATCGCTATCAGAATCGAGAAAAGGTATCTCATCTTCTATTTCTTCTGCGTCTTCTTCAGCATCTTTTTCGAGAAGATCTCTGAAATGCCTATCCCAATCGCTGACAGAGATATTGTTATGCGTACTACTTTTTTTAACTGATATTCTGCGCATGTGTTTCCAAAACTCTTGCTGATCTTCAACTGAGGTAACTAAATTGCATAACAAAGAAGAATTATACTCGTTCTCCTTCCTCTTTAAAAGATTCTTATACTCCCTTCGAACTTTACAATAAACGTCTCTGTCTTTATCGTCCAATGTATTTCTAGATATTCTTAGAAGTTGTTTCACGTCTCTCTTGGTTTTATAACATTCATGATCAAACCAATCATCATTGTTCAGAGTGTCATTTATTCTTATTTGTTTCCTCATGCACTCCGCTTGATCTTTTATACAAGCATTAAATATATTCAAAGCGGCGTTAATGTCATCACGATCAGAGTAACTGCATTCTCCAGCATTGACAAAGCATGCTGACTATTCATTAGATCACAGAAAGTATCAGCATATTCATCTTGCCATTTATACCTCTCTATAACTTGTATGTTTTTCTTGATACCTTTTCCATTTCTTACTTCAAAAAGTGAGTTTATATGGAATACTAGAGGCAGATGGTCAGACTCAATTCGTTCATTCACACAAAGACTGCACGATATATTAACAGCATTAAACATGTCATAGGAAGTTATAAAATAATCATTCACACTGTTCCCTGACTCTGAAATGTATGTGAAACGACCTTGACGGTCGCCGTCGCACACACCATTTAAAACGCATAGATCTAACACAGTACACATGTTTAACAAGAGCTTACCATACCTGTTTAATATCTTGTCTTCTGAACATCTGTTTATAAGGGTTTCGTTATGCAAACTAAAAGGACAATTTTGGGTTGGAAATTCCTGACAAATGTTAGAAATCCTGCTATTTAAGTCTCCAGCCAGAAGTACATACGTATCAGGCATACTGAGCATAACATCAGAGAGACAGTTTTCCAAATCACTTATGCCATTATCAATACCATAAAAAGCATAGTATGGTGAATTTTCTGGAGGTACATATGTGCATACATAAAGAACATTCTTTGTAAGACCAAAGACATCTTTAGAAATATTGAACATAATGGTATTGTTTAGATCAATCGGTAATGCCTGTACAAAAGGTAAAAATTCCATTTTGATAAGACATACGACTCCTCCCGATCTTCGTCCGTGTTTCGTAAACTGAACGGCTGGTTTACAGAAGACCTTATAATTGCTGAATACATTTGAATGTAAATTTTCAACAAAAGTTTCTACTAAACAAACAAAATCAAAAGACGTTATATACGAAATAAACATTTTATCAGATAGCTTAGAAAGCAAGCCATTTACATTCCAATGCAAAAATGAGACATGATTTCCGTTCGTACCAGCCAAACTCGCACCACAGATGCTTTCTGTAAAA
>CM065715.1:114560153-114567653 GCA_033310375.1 Conus canariensis | reverse complement strand
TCCTTCCCTCCCTCCCTTCCTCCCTCTCTCTTGACGTCTGTCACGATGTGTGTTTCTAAACGAGCATATCATTTATGACTGATGAATGATTTCTTTTCAGTTCACACATATGCTATGTTCTATGATACCCCTCCCTGTCTGTCTGTCTGTCTATGGTATATCTTCATTTGATTCCAAGGGGGTCACAGACAGAATCAGCCATGTCTGACTGATCAGTCCGATTCAGCGGACGAAAGGCCTCTGAGCTGGCGATATGAATGGTGCTGTTTTCGGAATGGACTGCGATGGTTCCGGTCTGCTGCTCGTGAAGGATTTTATATGCATAGGCTAATGTCCTAAGTGGTCATTCCGTTTTCTTTGTCTCATACCCCCCTCCCCTCCATTTATCTTGATTGTGTAATCTTTGCAAAGTTATTATTGAAATGATGGAGGCGCACTTGGCCTGCACTTGTTTCCACCCACTTCCGATTTGTCTGAAATTAAAATGCATTAAACAACAAACACAGTAGGGTAACTCTTGCTCCCACAAGAAAACATAACTCCAAAGGAATGCTGCTTACGACACCGAATCGCCTAGCAGACATGACAGCACAGAGCACACAGAACAAACAAGGAAACATCCCCTGCATTAGTTTTCTACTTACCTACATTTTTGTTTGTCTACTTATCTGGGTTTTTCCTCGGTATTAATTATCAAAACAAATATTTTGGGGTGGGTCTTTCCCATCACTAGATTCACGTTACCGCCATTGGGATTTCTTCTTTCCCCATGTCTAGTTTTGCATTCAGCTTCAAATTTCTTGATCTCCATGTTCAATTTTGCAATATTTGCTTTCAATCGACCTGGTTTCCCCTCAGCAATCTATCATTCGTTTGCCTGGAATGCCTCTTTGATGTGGATTTCATGTTTGCAATTTCGGTCCTTGTTTTTTCGGCTGATATGAGAGAGAGAGAGAGAGAGAGAGAGAGAGAGAGAGAGGAGAGAGAGAGAGAGAGAGAGAAGAGACAGAGACAGAGACAGAGACAGGGACAGACAGACAGACAGACAGACAGACAGACAGACAGATTCTGACCTGGAAGAAGCACAATTGATTTTCCTTCAATAATGCATGGTGCCTAGGAAGGAATGCCCTGGCCATTTTGCATGGCTTTTAAAACCATCCCTGTCGTTTGTGTCCAAGAAAAGAGAACTCTGCTTCCAGTCACTCTGTCGGCCCGTCTGTCCGCCTATTAAAACATATTATAGTGTTATAACATGTATCTGACACATATGATAGAATCTTGATCGGATTTTCGATCCAGCCGTTTAGAAAACGGTCCGAGAGCTGTGTGTGTGTGCATGTCTTAGTGAAGTTCAACTGCTTGCCCATGTCATTGTAAAGACACTCAGCTCTTCAAGTCTGAAGGTATTTATGGACTATCCCACTGGTTGGACAGACGAGTGGGTGGGCAGGTGGGTTCTTCAGACGTCGTCCTGAGAGGGGAATGGAGTGACACAGGGGAAATACGTCAGCGAGAGGCGGAGAGACTTCACGGACGTCACTCTTTTCAGGACGGGTGTTCTTCACACGTGTGAAGACCTCCGCACAGTTGATCGCCTCCCTCATTTAGTCACACGCCCAAGGGAATTCGTGGACATTATCATTACGATTTCAATTATATTCACTCATACAATTATAGTGCTAAAACGAAGAAAGAAGGAAACGAAAACCCCTAAAACAAAATCAAGCAAAAACTGAAAACCAAAAAACAAAACAAAAAAGAGAAGAAAAAGGGCTCACAGATTAACACACAGCACAGCACAACGAAATGCAGTTTTCAGCTAACACTTGTCACTTCAAGTCAACATTCTCTCCAGTAGACTACGTTGATTCTCCTGTCTTCTTCACCGCGTTCGCTGCTCTTCGTCTTTCAAGGCGCTGAAGATTCGTCTTTTGAGCACTAAATCAAGAGCTTACCATGTTTGCCTGAGTCTTACAGTGGATCACGTGACTGACCAGTGAGAAGTGGAGGAAAACCTGACACCCCCACCTGAAGCGTCCAGTACTGCAGACAAACATGCTTCATGTGCTTCTGGCACAATCCATGCAGTCGCCTGTTCAGTTCGTAATCTGCTGGAATTATATTGGACAAGGAGCATTACGTTTGCGGCCACCGTGGTTACGAAGAAAAGTGATGTCTACTCAATAAAGGACGTAGTCAAAGTCAGGGAAAAAACAACAAAAAGTGATGTCTACTCAATGAAAGACATAGTCAAAGTCAGGGAAAAAACCAACAAAAAGTGATGTCTACTCAATGAAAGACGTAGTCAAAGTCAGGGGAAAAAACAACAAAAAGTGATGTCTACTCAATGAAAGACGTAGTTAAAGTCAGGGAAAAAAACAACAAAAGTGATGTTACTCAATGAATACGTAGTTAAAGTCAGGGAAAAAAACAACAAAAAGTGATGTCTACTCAATGAAATACGTAGTTAAAGTCACGGGAAAACCCAGGTAAATGTATTTTACGAGCTTCACACACAACCCATGCAGTGGCATGATCTATGTGTACTCTGATTTAATGAAGTAGGCATCATTACTTTTACCCCCACGACGCCATATTGACGACAAAAAGGCTATCTGTACTCAGAAGACACCTGACAGAACATAAATCAGTAAAGAGCAACTGATATCTACTCAAGGACGCAAAAATTAGACATACTATACAAACAAATAACAGTATCGTCAATCTTCAAACAGCGTTATGGTGATCTTAACAGTCATCTTGGAAAGGAAATATTTTTTTTCTCTGTAGAGTAGAATTTAAATGGGAAGAAAAGATGGGAAACAAAAGAAAACAAAGCAAAACGAAAGAAAAACTAAATGAAGGTTTTTCATTAATTTTTACGACTAAAAAAAAAAACAATCTGGAGCAATTATCAGGAAAGCTCGGCACTCTCAGCACAGCTATGTTTTTATATCTTGTAAGATGTCAATGGCTCAGCTACCATCTGACTGCCCATTTGGTTGTTTCTTTCTTTTTCATGATATTTTCTTTCTTTCTATCTTTTTCTTTCTTTCTTTCTCTCTTTCTTTCTTTCTTTCTTTCTCTTTTTTTTCTTTCTTCTGTCTTTCTCTATTTTTTTTCTTTCTTTCTCTATTTCTTTCTTTCTTTCTTTCTCCATTTCTTTCTTTCTCTATTTCTTTCTCTGTTTCTTTCGTTTTTCTTTCTCTATTTCTTTCTTTTTCTTTCTTTCTTTTTTCTTTCTCTCTCTGTTTCTTTCTTTCTTTCTTTTTCTGCTTTTCTCTTTCCCTTTTTTCTTTGATCTTTGTTTTGTGGTGTGTTTTGGGGTTTTACCTTAATGTGTATGACGCAGCCCTGGAAAGGATCTTCGTGGTCAGCCGCGCTATGAGGGTTCAAACTTGGAACTTGAAAACCGTGTGTGTCGGTGCGGGTGGGAAGGGGGTGGGGAAGGGGGGTGGTGGTGGGGGGGGGGGGGGGGGCAACGTTTGTGTTGGTGGAAGGAAATAAGATTTGGCAAGGAGATCATTGTTTGCATCGACAGCTGAAATGTGATCGAACCTGTCGCTCGTTTTACTGGTGTATTTGTTTTCCCTTGCTTTGTAAACTCCTTTGAAGGCATCGTCCTTTCAGGAGGCATCATCATCATCATCATCATCATCATCATCATCATCATCATCATCATCATCATCAACGTCGTCGTCGTCGTCGTCGTCGTCGTCGTCATCATTATCATCATCATCATCGTCGTCGTCGTCGTGGTCATCATCATCATCATCATCATCATCATCATCATCATCATCATCATCATCTCATCACTACTGTTACTACTTTCTACTACTGCTACTGCTGCTGCTGCTGCTGCTGCTGTTGCTACTACTACTACTACTATTATCATTGTTGTTGTTATCATTATCATTGTTATCATTATTTATTATTATTTTGCTATCATCGTCATCATTATCATTATTGTTGTTGTTGTTGTTGCCGTTGTTGTTGCTGTCGTTGTCGTTGTTGCTGTTGTTGTTACCATTATTACCACATTCTTTTTTCAGGTCTATACAGCACTCAGAGTTCATTCTCAGGAACTGTTAACAGGAGCACTGACAGCAGTGTATCAATGTAATGACACTGACAGCAAGTTCATTCTCGGGAACTGTTAACAGGGATACATTGACATGCAGAGTTCATTCTCAGGAACTGTTAACAGGGATGCACTGACAGCAGAGTTCATTCTCGGGAACTGTTAACAGGGATACATTGACATGCAGAGTTCATTCTCGGGAACTGGTAACAGGGATACACTGACAGCAGAGTTCATTCTCAGGAACTGTTAACAGGGATACACTGACAGCAGAGTTCATTCTCAGGAACTGTTAACAGGGATACATTGACATGCAGAGTTTATTCTCAGGAACTGTTAACAGGGATACACTGACATGCTAACTGATGACTTCAAATACTTACTTCTCACTTTCTTTAAAAAGATGGCTGTCTGGGGACGGGGAGGTGGGATACACAAAATACTGTTACTGTTGCCACATGAGATGACACGCTATCTTTTTAGGGAGTACAGCCTGTAAGTTCTCCATTCAATATTAATGATAGCAGTGCCAGTCAAATAACATTACCTTTGCTTCTCAATCAAATTCCTTGCTTCCTCAATCAATAACATCCTCGCTCCCTCAATAGACAACATTCCCTCTGTTCTCCTCAATCAGATAACATTCCCTCTGCTCTCCTCAATCAAACAACATTCCCTCTGCTCTCCTCAATCAACAAATCCTTGTCTCTCAATCAATAACATTCCCTCTGTTCTCCTCAATCAGATAACATTCCCTCTGTTTCTCCTCAATCAAACAAACATTCCCTCTGTTTTTCCTCAATCAATAACATTCCCTCTGCTCTCCTCAATCAAATAACATCCTCTGCTCCCATCAAATAACATCTGCTCTCCTCAATCAAACAACATTCCCTTTGTTCCTCAATCAAATAACATTCCCTCTTTTTCCTCATCAAACAATCCCTCTGCTCTCCTCAATCAAATAACATTCCCTTTGCTCTCCTCAATCAAACAACATTCCCTTTGCTCTCCTCAATCAGATAACATTCCCTCAGCTCTCCTCAATCAAATAACATTCCCTTTGCTCTCCTCAATCAAACAACATTCCCTTTGCTCTCCTCAATCAGATAACATTCCCTCTGCTCTCCTCAATCAAACAACATTCCCTCTGCTCTCCTCAATCAAACAACATTCCCTCTGCTCTCCTCAATCAAACAACATTCCCTTGCTCTCCTCAATCAGATAACACTCCCTCTGGTCTCCTCAATCAGATAACATTCCCTCTGCTCTCCTCAATCAGATAACACTCCCTCTGCTCTCCTCAATCAGATAACATTCCCTCTGCTCTCCTCAATCAGATAACACTCCCTCTGCTCTCCTCAATCAGATAACACTCCCTCTGCTCTCCTCAATCAGATAACATTCCCTCTGCTCCCTCAATCAGATAACACTTCCCTCTGCTCTCCTCAATCAGATAACACTCCCTCTGCTCTCATCAATCAGATAACACTCCCTCTGCTCTCCTACCCACACCGACCAGTACCTACAGTTCGAAAGCCACCAGCCACTGGAACACAAACTCGAAGTGATACGCACCCTCACCCACCGGACCAACACCATCTGCTCTACTCAGGATGCCAAAGACCAGGAAATGGAACACCTCAAACTGGTTCTCACCATATCAGGCTATGAGAAGTGGGCATGGAATATCCCGGCTAGCAAGAAGATCACACCGCATCCTACCACCAAGTAAGACCAAACCAGGCATAAAGGACATGTCACCATACCCTATGTCCATGGTGTGACTGAAGCCTTGAGCAGGAAGATCAGGAAAACCGGCGTCTCCGTACCTCCCAAACCTATCAACACCATCCGCAGCCAGCTGGTCGCCCCCAAGGACAAAACTGACAAACTGGACAAGTCTGGAGTGATCTACCAAATAGACTGTCGTGACTGTGAAGAGAACTATGTCGGGGAAACTGAGAGAAACCTTCGAAAACGCTTGACAGAACACAAAAGGGAATCATCACCAGTAGGCACCCACCTACACGCCCAGCAACATCAGTTCGATTATGAAAACATCAGCGTTCTCGACCGTGACAATGTGGTTTCAGCGTGGGGTGAAGGAGGCTATACATATTGCCGCCAACAACCCCACACTCAACCGGGACCGGGCAGAACACCTTGCCATCGGTGTACAACACCCTCATTGTTCAGTCACATGACCAGGGTTCGACCCGTGGTATGTGTGCACTGAACGCCAGTTCACCCAGTAGCCACACCACCGCTGAAGAAGACAGACAGAGGTCTGTTGAAAGCTCCAATTAAGTGCTATTCCTAGCTGAGTGACCTGTTTAAATCCGGCAGTCGTTATAACATTCCCTCTGCTCTCCTCAATCAAATAACATTCCCTTTGCTCTCCTCAATCAAACAACATTCCCTCTGCTCTCCTCAATCAAACAACATTCCCTCTGCTCTCCTCAATCAAACAACACCCCTCTGCTCTCCTCAATCAAACAACATTCCCTCTGCTCTCCTCGATCAAACAACATTCCCTCTGCTCTCCTCAATCAAACAACATTCCCTCTGCTCTCCTCATTCAAACAACATCCCTCTGCTCTCCTCATTCAAATAACATCCCTCTGCTCTCCTCAATCAAACAACATTCCCTCTGCTCTCCTCATTCAAACAACATCCCTCTGCTCTCCTCATTCAAACAACATTCCCTCTGCTCTCCTCATTCAAACAACATTCCCTTGCTCTCCTCACATAACAACATTCCCTCTGCTCTCCTCAATCAAATAACATTCCCTCTGCTCTCCTCAATCAAACAACATTCCCTCTGCTCTCCTCAATCAAACAACATTCCCTCTGCTCTCCTCAATCAAACAACATTCCATCTGCTCTCCTCAATCAAACAACATTCCCTTTGCTCTCCTCAATCAAACAACATTCCCTCTGCTCTCCTCAATCAAACAACATTCCCTCTGCTCTCCTCAATCAAACTACATTCCCTCTGCTCTCCTCAATCAAACAACATTCCCTCTACTCTCCTCAATCAAACAACATTCCCTCTGTTCTCCTCAATCAAACAACATTCCCTCTGCTCTCCTCAATCAAACTACATTCCCTCTGCTCTCTTCAATCAAACAACATTCCCTCTACTCTCCTCAAACAACATCCCTCTGCTCTCCTCAATCAAACAACATTCCCCTGCTCTCCTCAATCAAACACATTCCCTCTGGTCTCCCCAATCAAACAACATTCCCCCTGCTCTCCTCAATCAAACAACATTCCCTCTGCTCTCCTCAATCAAACAACATTCCCTCTGGTCTCCTCAATCAAACAACATTCCCTCTGCTCTCCTCAAACAACATTCCCTCTGCTCTCCTCAATCAAACAACATTCCCTCTGCTCTCCTCAATCAAACAACATTC
>CM065715.1:114522653-114552653 GCA_033310375.1 Conus canariensis | reverse complement strand
GAGAGAGAGAGAGAGAGAGACTGAGTGAGAGAGAGCGAGCGAGAGAGAGGGGGAGAGAGAGAGAGAGAGAGAGAGAGAGAGAGAGAGAGAGAGAGAGAGAGAGAGAGAGTTATTGTGATCAGGGGTGTTCGTTCAGCTGGGGGTAACTCATTTGGCAGTGTCATCAAAGGATTTATCATTTCATGGCAGTCTCTTCGCTCCCTCTGACGGACACCATCCACTGACTGGGGCCATGAACGAGCGCCAATGTTCCCTCCAAGACACCTGTCAGTACAGGCCCGGACAGGCGTATGCAGACGTTTTGCTCCACTGTTGAAAAGAACCAGAACTAAAGAAATGAATCTCTCTCTCTCTCCTCTCTCTCTCTCTCTCTCTCTCTCTCTCTCCTCTCTCTCTCTCTCTCTCTCTCTCTCTCTCTGTGCCTTTGTCTCTTCTTCTCTCTTTCTCTGTCTGTCTGTCAGTTGGTCTGTCTCTCCACTCGAGATTAACATGGCCAGATACAAGAAAAGATTGGAACTGACACTCTGTCTCTGCTTTTTATTTTGCCCCTGTGTGTGTCTGTCTCTTCCACTCTGTCTCTCTGTCTGCCTGTTTCTTTCCATTCATAGTCCACGTGACCAGACGAAAAAGGAAGAATAGAAAGTCACCCCATCTCCCTATCTCTCTCTCTCTGTGTCTCTCTCTCTGTCTCTGTCTCTCTCTCTGTCTCTCTCTCTCCCCCCCCCCCTCTCTCTCTCTCTCTCGCTCTCGCTCTCTATGTGTGAGCGTTATTCTGACTTCGTCTCTCTTCTCCTTGAGATACATACACACTCGCGCTTGCTATTTCTGTCTCTGTCTGGCTATCTGTGTGTCTGTATGTATGTGTGTCTGTTTGTCCTGTGTCTGTCTGTCGGTCTCTGCGTGTCTTTCTCTGTCTGCCTGTCTGTCTGTCTGTCTGTCTCTTTAGTAATACACGATCAGACATACAGGATGGAGACTGTGCTCCTCTTTTCCTGCCTGTTTTCATTCTTGCATGTTTGTGCATGCACGTATATATGCATGCAGTCGCCATAACACTCACCATTCAAAAATGAACATAGCAAAAACAGTGCGTTTGTGCAATGCAGTTCGTCCATATCATTAACTGAGTGCATTTCGAGTAACCTGCTTACTTTGGCAGCATGATTTTTATTTTGAAGATTTAGAATATTTCTTAAAACCTGAGAATAATTAGAAAAAACTGGATATCCTAATATGGAAATCACTACAGAGTAAAGTATTGCGTCTACATACACCAAAAAGACACTATGATAAATAATCTTTGAGTTATTCAATGACATTTTTTTTCGCAAAGTGCGCTTAATAGTTCGAACCCTCCAAATGCACATAACAACATGCATACAACATGTGTCTGACAGAACAAACAAAAATGACCATCTGTGATTGACGAATGCACAAACATTGTCAGACCATCCCATGCTAAAACTTAATATAGTTGTAAAAATCGTTCCTAAATATTTGTAAGTATTTATTACTTTAAGTTCTATGCCTCCATACCATTTTCATGTCTGGAAAGATGACTGCTCATTCTAAACACCATGATATATATATATATATATATATATATATATATTTTTTTTTTTTTTTTTTCAAGATTAACGGTTAATTCCTGTCTGTATAATTCCTTTTTCAGAATGTTAAGTTGGTTTTGAAGACTAACAACTGTGTCAGAAAGAAAAGAAGAATGACGTCATCCGCGAATAACAAAAGGGAAATCTCGACAGCATTCAGGATCATTTGTATACCATGTCTGCCCCTTCTGCTGATCTCTACGGTTAACTCGTTTATGAAAATGCAAACAGCTGGGGGCTCAGTAATCATCCTTGTTGGACACGTCGACGTTACTTAAACATTTCTGAATGCATATCCTTATCACAATCGCAAGATAGTACTGAAATATGAATTCGTTTGAGAGAATGTGCATTTTCCTCTTAATTTCTGCATTTCTTTAAACGTTCTATAAGATATTTTAGTTCAGAGAATCGAAGACTTTCCTGAAGTCTACAAAAGCAACACGAAATTGAGTGCTTTGAAGAAGATATTTTTGAACCATTGCGTATAATGGAAAAAATGTGATAGATTGCATTGCAGTTGTTGTTTTTTTTTTTCCGGAAACCTTCCTGTTCTTCGATTATTTTTGTTACATGTTCAGACCAGATGCCTAATCTTTTATTCAGTGTGTGTTTGGAAATTCTGCTGATAGCATTCACTAGAGCTATGCATCTACAATTGTCAGGATTGGTTGTGTCCCCCTTTTTATGAATTGGAACAATGATTGATTTGGACCATTCTTCGATAAATATCCCTTTGTCAAAAAAAATTAAACAAAATCATAAGAAAATTTTAAAAAAGTCGAACTTGCATGTTTAAACATGAGAGAGAGAAGGAGAGGGAGAGAGAGAGAGAGAGAGAGAGAGAGAGAGAGAGAGAGAGAGAGAGAGAGACAGAGAGACAGACAGCAGACAGACAGACAGACAGACAGAGATATGTTAAAACTGGTTCGTTAGTACCACCGCTGTGGAACCGGGTGATTGATTTGGGAGTGTCACCCCAGGCTTTGGTGATTTGGTGTGGTGAAAACGTTCCATTTGTGGTGGAGGCGGTGAAGGAGCACCAGTGTTCCCCTGAGGACAGTTGACAGGATGACATCTCCATCTGCTCTCCACTTTGGCCAGGCAGAGCGTTAGGGACATCTCTATCTGCTCTCCAACCTGGCCATGCAGAGCGTTAGGGACATCTCCATCTGCTCTCCATCCGACAAGCAGAGCGTTAGGGACATCTCCATCTGCTCTCCATCCCGACCACGCAGAGCGTTAGGGACATCATCTACTCTCCGTCCTGGCCATGCAGAACGTTGGGACATCTCCATCGCTCTCTATCCTGGCCAGGCAGAGCGTTAGGGACATCTCCATCTGCTCTCCATCCCGGCCAGGCAGAGCGTTAGGGACATCATCTGCTCTCCATCCTGGCCATGCAGAGCGTTAGGGACATCTCCATCTGCTCTCCATCCCGGCCATGCAGAGCGTTAGGGACATCTCCATCTGCTCTCCATCCCGGCCACGCAGAGCGTTGGGACATCTCCATCTGCTCTCCATCCTGGCCAGGCAGAGCGTTAGGGACATCTCCATCTGCTCTCCATCCTGGCCAGGCAGAGCGTTAGGGACATCTCCATCTGCTCTCCATCCTGGCCAGGCAGAGCGTTAGGGACATCTCCATCTGCTGTGTGCAGGGACTGTGGGAAAGAGATGGCTGAGATCCTGCCACTGTCTCTGTTTCTCTGTTATTATTGTCACTGTCTCTGTTACTCTGTTTATTGTTTCTATCTCTGTTTCTCTGTTACTGTCTATATTGTTACTGTCTCTGTTACTCTGTTTATTGTCTCTATCTCTGTTTCTCTGTTACTGTCTATGTCTCTGTTTCTAACTCTGTCTTCTGTCTATCTGCGTCTGTCTGCCTGTCTGTCTGTCTGTTTCTTGTCTGTCTGTCTGTCTGTCCTGTCTCTCTCCCAGTGTCTGACACATATGTCATATATACACAAAATATACAAATTTCGAAGTAGAATTAGACAAACACAGACCCCCCACACAAGAGAGGAGAGAGAGAGAGAGAGGAGAGAGAGAGAGAGAGAGAGAGAGAGAGAGAGAGAGAGAGAGATTGCACACGTCAGTACAGACAAATCTATGCATGAACACGTCAACACACACACTCACACACACACATACACACACGCAACACAGAGAGGAGAGAGAGAGAGAGAGAGAGAGAGAGAGAGAGAGAGAGAGAGAGAGAGAGAGAGAGACGCACCACCACGCACGCACTCGCACATACTAACACACCCACGCCCGACAGTGTGCTGATGAAAAAAGTGAAATCAGCTAAAAACATGCGGCTCTGATGTTTAATGAATGAAACAGATCGATCCGGAAAGAAATCGTTTTTCTCTTTTGTTCTCAACAGCCCAAATTTTGCTGCTCGAAATAGCGGACCAGCGTGAGAGACAAGGACAGAATAGGATTTTGCTGCCGACTGGCAATCTTCGATGGTGGGTGTGGAGGGGAGGAGAGGTAAGGGAGGGGGTTAAAGGAGGGAAACTAGAGGGCAGGGGAGCATCTCATCACAGGAGTGAGAGGAGAACATGGGGCTGAGGGAGGAGGGGGTGGGGGGAGAGGGGTGATTCAGTCTGCTGTTAATTGATTATCTTTTCATCTCGGTTTCAGTGTTGGAAATAGTCAGCCGTAAGAGATTTTTTTGCCAGAAAGAAATAGAAAAGAACAGATTTGGCTGTCAGGAGGTTGTTGTTGAATTTTTCTTTTTGGGAGGGGGAAGGGGGGAGGGGGATAAGGAGGGTGGGGGATAGGCAGAACTGGGGACAGATTGTACGGAAGGGAGAGGAGAAAGATCCTAGAAAAAAAGAGGGGAGAGGTTTTGAAAGGACAGGTGGGGGTGACGAAGAATGTAGATGAAGGTCAGGGATGGGGTGGAGGGAAGGGGCTGATTTGATTTGTAAACGGCCATAAGCCTTCAGAAGAGCGTGGCACCAACGTCTGGAGATTGGGACTGAAGAGGACAGCATCCACCAACTCGACAGAGCAGCTCAAGTCACCATCTTCAGGTTGCGAACAGGACACTGCCAGCTCCTATCCCATCTCTCACGTCTCAAACTCTCTCATACTGACCAGTGCCCTTGTGGCACAGGCTCCCAAACTCCCACCCACATCTTACAGTCCTGCCCTTCCTTTCAAGCCTTGAGACGCCAGACGTGGCCCAGTCCGGATGAGGTCCAGGAGAAGCTGTGGGGACTGGTTGGGTCTCTGTGGCGGACTGTGGACTTCGCCTTACTGGATTGAGGATAAAGCATGGCCGGGAACGTGAAAGAAAGAAAGATTTGTAAATCAGCCACCTCTAATCCCTTTCGGTGTTTAAATTCGTAGACTCCAATATATTTTGTAGTGACGAGAATGAAAAGATTTGGCTACAGTCTATTTATTTTCTTCTGGAGGAGAAGAGGACAGGGAGGGTTTGTGGAAAGGTGGGAAGGGGGATGGAGGATCGGAGGAAGGAAGAAGGTGGGGGTGCAGGGCAGGGGTGTGGGTGGGCGTTCTTTAAAAGAGTAACAGTGGCACGGAGAACACGTTCCAATAAGATGACGTTTCTCCGTCCGTGGAACCGGAGTCCATCAAGGCGGCTTTTGGTCTGTGGCCCTTTGGTTCACTTCATGCTCGGGCAATGGGAGACGACAGAAAGCGCTTTCTGGGCCTGGGATTTGTAGCTTTGATGATTAATCAGTCTCTCTCTCTCTCTCTCTCTCTCTCTCCTCTCTCTCCTCTCTCTCTCTCTCTCTCTCTCTCTGTTTCAATTTCCCGTTCCCAGTACGGTTTCTGCGAGCTTGTGTTCAAGCATGTTGGCGTGCGTCCATCTGTTTTTGTGAGCGTCAGTTTCAGAGAGAGAGAGAGAGAGAGAAAAGAGAGAGAGAGAAAGAGAGAGAAAGAGAAGAGAGAGAGAGAGAGAGAGAGAGAGAGAGAGAGAGCAGGCCACGGCCACTTTTGCGTAAACATCACATAAGCAATGCATTATAAACAAAAATGAGGAGGAAAACATAAAGAGAAATACATATCCCTAACATGCTGCCAATTTTCTAACCTAAAAGAAATACATTACATGTAAGAACATTAGTCAGCTGTTATTGAATAGAGGAAATCGCTGATACTATCTAAGTTTTTTTAAGCTTTCACCAATACTTCTGAGTGCCTGTCAACACAAATCAACCGTTTTATTCTGCTTCTTTACACATCGGACTGAAACAGACCAAACTACTTCTCTTTACAGTTCCTTATCGAAAGAAATGCATCATTCAATTTTAATATTCTCATTCTGAACTTCGTTGTTACACAATTCAAATGTCAATTGAAATCGAAGAATAGCAAGAGCTTCAAAAGGGTGCATCACAAAAGGTTCTAGACCTTTACAATCTGCTAGTGGTCTGAACATGTCCAGTGCAGTTTTGACAGTGACAGTCTAGTAATTGTTGGCGAAAGCCACTAAATATCGTGAACGCTTCCAGTCCCCTGATAATCGAACAAGCAGATACTCTTTTGCAACATTTAGTTTATTTTTTTAGCTTTAAACCATATTACATGTTCAACGTTTTGCGTTGGATTAATTGCTCTTCCACTTGAAATAACTTTAACTTAAGGCGAACGCATTTCACGGCATAATTTAACACACACACACACACACACACACACACACACACACACACACACACACACACACACACACACACACACACTCACTGTGCACGCGCATGCTCGCACTCTCTACCTCTCTGTCCCTCTCTCTGTGTCTCTGTCTGTCTTTTTGTCTCTGTCTCTGCCTCCCCCCTCTCTCTCTCTTTCTCTGTTTCTCTCTCTTTCTCTCTTCCTTATATATATGGTGTGTCTACGTGTATGCGTGTGCACGCTCCCCGCGCGCGCGCGCGCGCATGTGTGTGTGTATGTGTGTGTGTGTGTGTGTGTGTGTGTGTGAGAGGGGAGAGAGAGAGAGAGAGAGAGAGAGAGAGAGAGAGAGAGAGAGAGAGTATACATGTAGGCTATGCGTTTCTATATGTCTGCTTGTGTGTAAGTGAGAGTCAATGTGTTAGACAGACAGACAGATTGTGGATAGTTCATGACGTCAGAGCTATTATGGATGGTTTGAGAGCGTGCATTAAACAGACACTCAACTGTACACGCGTTTAAACACCCAATGAGACAGACATGTTGCCAGATACACAGATGACCAGGCAGATTAATTCAGTCACAGAAAGAGAAAAAAAAATGGAAGAGAGAGAGAGAGAGAGAGAGAGAGAGAGAGAGAGAGAGAGAGAGAGAGAGATACACACGCACAGAGAGAGACAGAGAGAGAGACACATACACACACACACACACACACAAACAACGCACACAGAGAGAGAGAGAGAGAGAGAGAGAGAGAGAGAGAGAGAGAGAGAGAGTTAACAGACAGACAAAGCGAGAGAAAAGAGAGAGAGAGAGGAGAGAGAGAGAGAGAGAGAGACAGACAGACAGACAGAGAGACAGAGAGACAGAAAGACAGAGAGAGAGACAGACAGAGACCATGGGATTTCAGTTCAGGGTGATTCATTTGGCAGTGTCATCAGTGGCTCTGCCATTCCATGGTAGTCTCTTCGCTCATCTGTTTACTTCACGCGGACATTTTGCGCCGCTTTTGGAGAGACCCAGCACAAAATAACCCGCCTCTCTCTCTCTCTCTCTCTCTCTCTCTCTCTCTCTCTCTCTCTCTCTCTCTCTCTCTCTCTCTCTCTTCAATTAATGTTAACATGGCCACACAAAAGAAAAGATTGAAACTGACAGCCTCTCGCCGTTTCCTTCTCTCTCTCTCTCTCTGTGCGTGTGTGCGTGTGTGCGTGTCGCGTGTGTGCGTGTGTGCGCGTGCGTGCGCGCGCGCGCGCGTGTGTGTGTGTGTGTGTGTGTGTTTCCCTCTCTGTTTCTGTCTCACCGTGTGTCTGTCTGTCTCTTTCCATTAATAGTCCACACGGCCAGACAAAAAAGAAAGGAAGACTCAGTCACGCCATTTCTCCCCCCCTCCCTCCTCCCTCCCTCACTCACTCAGTCCCTCCTCCCCCCCCCCACCTTTCTCTCTAGACATATGTCTGACTTTGTCCCTGAGACAAATATACACCCCCACATACTGTTTCTGTTTATTCTGTCTGTCTGTTTGTCTGTCTGTTTGTCTGTTTGTCTGTCTCTTCCAAATATTATATAGAAATTTTCAAGCTGCCCCAAGATCCCTGAGACAAATATACACCCGCACATACTGTGTCTGTTTGTTCTGTCTGTCTGTCTCTTCCAAGCATTACATGGAATTTTTCAAGCTGCTTCAAGATGATCTCTGTCTCCCAATCATGTTGATTTCCTGCTTGTGGACTGATAACGAAGTTTCAGTCTCTCTTGTTCGTGTTGTGGTCTGCTCTGAGTAAATGTTTCGTGAGCCCGAACACGTGTGTGGAATTTGGTACAAAACATGCAGTTGACAACTACTGGCAAACAAACAAATAAACAGGCAGACAGATAGGCACACACACACACAGACACACAGACACACAGCACACACACACACACACACACACACACACACACACACACACACACACAGACACACACCACACATTCACAAACACACAGACACAGACACACAGACACAGACACACACACACACATTCACAAACACACATATTCACAAACATACAGACAAAGACACGCAGACACAGACACAGACACAGACACAGACGCGCGGGTGCACACACACACACACACACACACACACACACACACACACACACACACACACACACACACACACACACATTCACAAACACACAGGACACAGACAGACAGACGGACAGACAGACAGACAGACAGACAGAGAGACAGACAGACAGACACAGATAAACTTCTGCATTCATACACACACTTACACTCATATGCATACACAAATGACGTTTATGCATCCTGGCAGACTTCTGTCTAACCCCCATTGATTTCTTCTTCTTCTTCTTGATTGTATAACTATATACATACATACATACATACATACAGAGAGAGAGAGAGAGAGAGAGAGAGAGAGAGAGAGAGAGAGAGAGGAGAGAGAGAGATACGGATGTTTTATTTATACAGGCCATGGCCCCTAATGAAGGGGGTGATGAGATCAAATCGTTTCAAACAGAAATAAGCAAATCATCAAACATCTAGGCATGCACAAGTAAAAGCATACTCGATATTAAACAACATACAACGATCAATGCCTAACTACATGCTATACTTCGAATTTTAAATGCCTTGTACAAGAAAATAGCAAAACGTTTTACAGTAGTTTCATTTGTAGATGCCATTAGTAATGAAAGTCGAAATGAAGAAGGATGTCTACAATATTTTCGATGAATGAGCTGATTCCTCATGTCACTTAGAGCGGGGCAGCACAGCACAAAATGAACTTCATTTTCCTCGGCACATTTACAAAGCGGACATATCAGTTCAGTTTATTATGCTTCTTATAACGATAATGAAGAACAGAAAGATCAGAAATACCTAATCTGAACTTTGTCATGATATATTTTAAATGATTATCCATTTCAATAGATAAATATACCGGCACACAATGTATAGAACTGAACTGTCTATAAAAAGCAAATCGGTCACTTTCATGAAAGTGACATGACCATTCTTGCCATCTGCAATCTATCGATCTATTCCGAAATGCACGAAGAAATCCATTTATGTCCCCAACGTTCTGTTGTAGCCAAACATAGCCAAATCCAAGTTTATGTAATTTAGTCCTCACGTTAGAAACCCAGTTTCTTTTCCCTTTACTATCCAAATCATACAACGTATTATATGCTTTCCTGGGCAACCTTGAAATTTCCATTTAAGCTATTTTCAACCAGTAACGTATGCAAGCTGTCGCAGAATTCAAATATATTGGATATCTGTTTACTTCGCCATAGACTAAATCATTAGGTGTTCGCATGCTCACTCCTAGAAACTTTTTCAATGCAAATAAATGGACATTTTCACAATAAACAGCAGAATCATAAAGACCCCAGATTTCAGCTCCATACTGAACGATAGGCTGTACCTGGGAATCGAACAATTTTACAAACATTTTCAAAGACTGGTTTTCTAATTTTGATAAGTGTTGCATGACACATAGTAGTGCACGCTTAGCTCTACTGGCAAGATCCTTGCATGCAAAAGTAAAGCTTAATTTCGTTGAAAAATATATTCCTAAATATTTATATACGTTGACCACAGGCATAAGCACTCCATTATAAGTCCAGTCTTTCTCTAATTCCTAAACACTCACCTTTCTAAACACAATTATATTGCTTTTTGACATGTTAATTGTTAACTGAAGTGAAGATGCAGATCGTGATAGATTATTTAGTTGAGTTTGTAAGTCAATAAAGTTTCAGACATCAGAACAACATCGTCTGCCAAGAGAAGAATAAACAACTCAAGACCATCGCAAGTAAATTGTGCACCATGTTTTCCATTTCTAACAACCTCTGATGTTAACTCATTAATGAAAAGAGAAAATAAAACAGGACTGCACACATCCCCTTGTTTTACACCAGAGGTACATTGAATATAGTCAGTCATGTTTCCTCCACACCGAACCTTAGCTTTAACACAGGAATACATGCTAAGTATGCATCTAAACAGTTTTCCATGAACACCAGCTTTTAAAAGAATAAGCCACAGAATAGTTCTATTAACAGAATCAAATGCTTTCTCAAAATCTATAAAAGCGACATACAGCTTACGATTTAAAGAAAACTGTTTTTGCACCAAAGCCATCAAAGTAAATATATGATCAACAGTTGAATAATTGCACTTAAAACCTGCCTGATATTCGCCAGTGATATTATTATCTTCAACTCATTCCTGTAATCGGCGATTGATAATAGTGCTGTATAATTTACTACTAGCATCACTTAAAGAAATTCCTCTGTAGTTACTAGGATCATTCACGTTGCCTTTTTTGTACAGTGGTAGAACAATACTTTCCGTCCAATGTTCAGGATAAATTCCCTTATCAAATAAAGAATTGAAGAAGGTTACAAAAAAGTTCACAATCAGGTCAGTTTTACAAGCATACCTCAGCAGCTCACCAATTATACCGTCTGGTCCAGGAGCTTTACATTTCTTAATTTTTCTTAGAGCAAACATTACTTCCTCTTTTGAAATCGGACGACTTAAATAATCCTCCTCTCCTTCATTATGATCCAGTTGTAACCCGCTGTTAGGATCTACGTCTTTCGTTAGAAGTGACTTCAAATGTTCGTACCAGGTTTCAATACTGATGCTGTTCACTGGTTGTTTTCTTTTTAATGAAATTCGATGTACATTCTTCCAAAATTCTTTCTGATTTTCCATGGATGCAATTAGTTCTGTCAGCAATGCGTTGTTAAATTGCTTCCTTTTAATCCTTTGCAAGTGTTTGTACTCGCGTCTTGCCCTACAATAGAAATCACGATCTTTGTCGTCATGTGTACGTTTAAATTTTCTAAATAAATTTCGGACTTTCTTTTTATTGTCATGACATTCAGCATCAAACCAATCTTTTGATTTCGAATCATTAATTCTTATTTCTTTCTTCATACACTGTGCTGCATCTTTGATGCAGGTGTTGAAAACATTCAACGCCTCATTTACATTGACATCAATAACACTAACTGCATATCTGATTTTTTCTTGCATCTGTTGCGTGGAAATATTACTCATAAACACATCAGCACGGTCTTCATTCCATATAAACCTTTCCAGTGTAAAACTGTATTCAGAAGGACTATCTCCGAGTTGACATTATCCCTGCTGTAACTCAAATGAAATTCCACAGGCATATGATCCAAATCGAATCTCTCAGACACTCGTAACTCACATGAATCACATAATAATGCAAACAAATCACACGACATAACAAAATAATCATTTACACTGCATCCATGGTCTGAAAGGTACGTGTAGCAACCTTGACGGTCGCCATGACACACACCATTAAGAATACACAAATCCAGTGCAGTACACATATTCAACATCATTTTGCCGTAATTATTCAGTACAGAATCCTCAGATAATCGATTAGCATTGATTGGATGACTTGCATGTTGAAAATCGAAAGTACTTGATACTCCTTGACAATAATGTGAAACATTACCCGTTCTACTGTTCAAATCCCCGCACAACAATACATATGCATCTTTGTAAACTGGTAAACAACTGGACAAATAGTCTTCCAATAATGCAATTCCATTTTCAGAGTCAAAATATGTATAATATGGGGAGCCTTCTGGAGGCACATATGAGTATACATACAATACATCTTTGTCCACACCAAACAATGTTTTATTAATAATAAGTGCACCAAAAATATTAGATTTTATTTCAACTTGTTTGACATATGACGCATACATATTCTTAACTAGACACAAAATTCCACCAGATCGTCTCCCTTTAATCGTCAGTTTTATCGCAGGTAAACAAAACAATTTGTATGCAGAGAATACATCAGATTTAAATTCATCAGTAAATGTTTCTACTAAACAAATGAAATCGAAGGACCGAAGAAAGTTAACAAAGTCATTGTCTTGTAATTTTGATAGTAAGCCATTGACATTCCAATGCAGGAAAGATAACGAACTACTTTTGTCATGTTTATGGATAGTTACATCTTCCAAGCGCCTGTGTTCACAACAATCACTCACAGAAACACACACAGAAGTTGAAACACACAGCGAGTCTTCGTCATCCAGGTAAACACTCTCACTGCCATCAACACCAAAATCACGTGCACGTTGAGTGTCATTCTGGGCTGCACTGGACGGTGATACCGGTGTCGCTGTTGGAAATGTTCCCTCACAGAAATCAATTGTGTGTACATCAAAATAGGGCCGGCCGGTTTCCTATTTAAGTTCTACGAGCCTGTCACAAGCGTCGATGGAGAACTTCTTACCGTCAATCAAAAGGTAATTGTACACCATCGTGGCTCTTTTCCCGTCTTGCTTAGCGCGTTTCAAGTGTGGAGTCAGCCTTCGACGAATGTCCCTGACCCCTTTTGAAAAGTCTTCCCCAATAAATACATCTGAACCTTTCAGTTTACCCTTAGCTTTAAGAATATTCACCTTTTGCTCGTAAAAGGCACATCGGGCGATCACTGGGGAGTCAGGTCTGGAACACACTCAGTGCACACGGTCAAACTCCACATCGTCAGTCAGATCCAGCTTCTCCGTCAGAAGATCCTGCACCAAGCCCACACAGTCTGCGTTGGTTTTGCCGTCTCTCCGGGGCAGGCAGTAGAAAATCAGGTTGTTGCGCTTAGAACGGCCCTCAAGGTCGTCTATACGCCTCTCGCAATCTTCCAGCTTTTCACGCAGGTCGTTGTTGCTCTTCTGCAGATCCCCGTTGTCTTTCCGTAGCTCTGTCACCTCTTTCTTCAGCTCCCTCATCTCACTGTGAAGGGTCGCGTAGTCCTCCCTCAGATCATGGACTTCCTGCTTGACTGCGTCCAGCTTGGCGTCCATCTGGTCGCTTCTCGAGTTCAGGGCAGCCATGATGTCACGGTTCGTGGGTTCGGGTTTACTTGGAGCTTGGTCAGGGTCAGGTGTCATGGAAGAGTCCGTACTTGCACGACGTACAGAGCCATCACGAGCCAGGCGGGACTGCTTCGTGGAGCTGGAGCTGGACGACTTTGGCCCGGGGTTCGTCTCCATGTCGCCGCATCGGAGCAGAAGATCACTGAAGAAAAAGGCGGTGAGGACCAAGCCTACCATGACACCGGTGACACGGGTGTGTACTTTTAACACGCGCACCGACATGGACAGCTTAAACCTGGCTCTTCTTGCCATAAAACTAATAAAGATTGCGACGAATCCGCCACACCGACCTCTGAAATCAAGGGCTGCTGATGGCATGTTGACACTGTCACCGATCTGAAAGACTGTACTGATGACAACTGGAGAAATTCACTGAAAACGTTAATTAATCGCAGAGCCGAAGAAAACGTGTCTTCTCCTCTTGGATGACGACAGCTCACCCCGAGAGAGAGAGAGAGAGAGAGAGAGAGAGAGAGAGAGAGAGAGAGAGAGAGACAGAGACAGAGAGACAGAGAGACAGAGAGAATTGATTTATTGAGGCCTCGAGCGAATGTCTCCGCTCTCTCAAGGACGTCTATCAATAGAGTTTGGGGCTAAGAGAAACCGGGCCAGCATCACTCATCTGTCTATGCATTTCTGTCTTTGCACTATTTAATGACACCAAGCTATTTGCTATGGAATCCAGGTTCCAGTTTGTTACAGTTTTGATTAATGCATGCGTGCGTACACATACATGCTTTGTTTTACGTCTGTCTGTCATTCCCCCAGTCTTCATGTGTTCAAACACACACACACACACACACACACACACACACACACACACACACACACACACACACACACACACACAGAGAGAGAGAGAGAGAGAGAGAGAGAGAGTAAAACTCAAACTCAAATAGTTTATTTGCAAAGGCCACCGACCTATCTGCAATATGGTCAGAAACAACAGTAGAACATACACGCGCTCGGCGCATATATTGAAAATTATGAAAGAAAATATTTGCATAACAAAAATTTATGTTCTTCCTGAAATTACTCTGGCAGAGAGAGAGAGAGAGAGAGAGAGAGAGAGAGAGAGAGAGAGAGAGAGAGAGAGAGAGAGAGAGGAGAGAGAGAGATTGTATTAAAAAAAAGACCATGGCCTCATCTGAAGGGGGTCAAATCCATAAAATATAACTACCAGGGTAAAAATTAAAATTAAAATTACCAGTATTACATACGCTGTAACTGTTTAAAATGTACTAACATGTTCACTTTGCATCCACGTATTGAGAAAAAGGCTTTTATCCGTTGAAATGATTTGATTTATAAGGAAAATTGCATTGTGTCTTTGATACTTTCATTTTTTGTTGATAGTAACAATACTAAGTGAAAACAAGATGGTCTGCTATGAAATATTACTGAATAAATGTTGATAGTAATAATACTAAGTGAAAACAAGATGGCCTACTATCAAATACTAGTGAAGAAATGTACTTAGAAAGTCGTTCAACACTGGACATTTAAACACGAAATGAATTTTGTCCTTTATTGCCGAACTACATAAGCGACATTTGGCAGTCCTATTCTCATCATACTTGTATCTCTGAGAGTGCATGACAATATCAGTTACTCCACATCTACACTTGATTGACGCCGTTCTTACAAAACTACACGCAGACAATGAAACATGGTTCAATGAAATTACCAATTTGAAACAATCTGTGTATTACAAATCTGTCCCAATCCTACCATCTACAATCGTTAATGCTTTGTTTGAAACAAGCCAAAAAACTCTTTGCATGTCTAACCTCCTAATTAATCTACGTGCAATAAAAACCACAATTATACAAACATTTACAAACGCTACTTGTTACCTCTTTGATCAAGTATTCATAGTGTTATATGGTAGAGCAGTTAGTCTTTTATCATTCCTTTGAACTGCTTTTAACAAATACTAACGCTTTTCATGTCAACATTTAAGTAAATAGGATATCTTCCAAGTTCCCTGAATGTGAGATCGTTGGGAGTCTTTCGATCAACTAGCAAAAATTGCTTCATAGCTGCTAAATGTATTTTTACAATTTCAACATTATTATTCAATCGCTATATCTCAGCTCCGTATAGAGCTACTGGTTGGATTTCTGTTTCAAATAGTTGAAAGAAAATAGACTTTGGGACCAATTTCAAATTTATCGATAAGGACAAAAAGCTTACAACAACTTTTCGCCTGGCTGGCCACACCTTGGCAAGTAACTTTTGAACTAAGCTTAGCGAAACACGCTTTCCAAGATACTTGTATGGACTGACAACAGACACCTGCATGCTTGCTTTAACATGCCATTAAATGCCTGCCTTTATGAACACTTGTTCAGTCAGATTTTCCATGTCAACTTAAGGTTCAGTCTCATTACCGCCGAATAGAATTAATTTAACTGATTTTGTAAACCAGTCAGAGTTTCAGACAACACCACAGTATCGTCTGCAAAAAGCTAAATAAACAATTCTACGGAATCAAATCCTACTCCTTGTCTGGCATTGTGATTGATTTGTTGAGCCAAATCATTGATAATCAATGAAAATATGATGGGGCACACACATCTCCCGGTCTTACACTTCTTGCACATTCTATTAGATCATCAACTCCAGGATCAGGTTTCATTCTAGCTCTAACATCCTGACACATTCTTTCTACACAGCGTTTCAATTTTTCCTCTGATTCCATTATTTCTAAGTATTATCCGTAATTTTTTTCCCCCCAAAATCGAATTGAAAGCTTTTTCAAAATCCACAAACACCCCCCCCCCCACACACACATATCATTGTTATCATTATTATCATTAACGAATTATCTTCTTACAGATGACAATTAAGTAAACAGTTGATCAGGCATTGAATAGTATTAAAAAAATCTAGTCTAATGGAGAGAGAGAGAGAGAGAGAGAGAGAGAGAGAGAGAGAGAGAGAGAGAGAGGGTACTGGAGCCGAAAAGCTATGTTGGCGGATACTGAAACCTTGGACAACTGCGATACAAGGCCAGATGATTGATGTCGGAGCGCCACCACAGGCTGTAGTGATTTCATGGAGTCTCTCCCTTCTCTGTGATGGAAACAATCGATTTACTGGAGCCGTGAACGGCCGCCAATGTTCCCTCAAAGACATCTGTCAATACACGGCTGGGAAGAGGTTTCCCCCTCCACTCCTCCCCGCCACTCCCCCAACCCCCGAACATTTTGCTTCGCTTTGTAGAATTTGGGGGAAGAAGTCGGGTCGGCCTCAGCGGCCTCAGTGTGTGTGTGTGTGTGTGTGTGTGTGTGTGTGTGTGTGTGTGTGTGTGTGTGTGTGTGTGTGTCTGTGTGTGTGTGTGTGTGTGTGTGTGTGTGTGTGTGTGTGGTGTGTGTGCTTGCTTGCGTGCGAGCGTTCGTGGTTTGTGCGCTTACATATGCGCGCCTCTGTGTGTGTGTGTGTGTGTGTGTGTGTGTGTGTGTGTGTGTGTGTGTGTGTGTGTGTCTGTGTGTGTGTGTGCGTGTGTGTGTGTGTGTGTGTGTGTGTGAGAGAGAGAGAGAGAGAGAGAGAGAGAGAGGGAGAGGGAGTGTCACGGTCGCTAAGCCGGACGACCCTACCACCCCTACCCACGCCTATCACACACTAGGTCAGACAACACAGCACACTAACACAGTTTTACAATCACGCACGCTTCTTTATTTCACACACACTCCATGGCGCCACCACTCACGCACATCCACAACTGCACACAAGTATCCCAATTCCCGCTGACTCACCCTACTCTACTATAAAGACCTGGAAGACCCTAACCTAACCTAAAACACCAGTTGCGGTATATCACTGTGACCTGGGGACACAGCGATAGCCCGCACACGTGGTGACTAACTACTAGGGACAAGGATTTACCAAAGGGACTCTAATCTCTTAACGACCGCTACCACCCACACCTCTCCCCAGGACTCACCCTTCTCTTTTAACCCGGGACCACTACCAAACTGGTCGCTGCGTCCCTAAGGGAGGCAACGACAAGTACCCTACACTGTGCCGGCCACTACGTCCTAAAAGGAGGCAGTAGCTAACACCCCTAACCCTACTACCTAACGCTACACCCCTTCTATCACAAACATGGGACAACCCATCCCGGCCCGGAAAGCTCCAGTCCTCGGCGCTGTACGGGGCCCCTCACAGGCTGACACCTCCCCGGAAGACTCTGCACCCCGGCGCTGTCCGTGGCTCCTCCGCGGGCCGACACCCTCCCCGAAGACTCTGCACCCCGGCGCTGACCGTGGCCTCCCGCAGTCTGACTCCTCCCCGCGATGGGCACGACACCCAACGCACACACACCAGACGCCCTCTCGACGGGTCCGGGGCTCGTAGGACGCCTCCTCCTCTGAAGGCCCCGCCGGACACCAAGGGTGGAAAAGGCCTGGTGCAGCGCCCTCCCACAGGACGCCTAAACAGGGACGAGGAACCAGTGCCGGAGAACTCCCGGAAGAGCACCGGTAGCTGGAGGAGAGCTGCCCACAGAAGGCAGACGGCCTGGGTGGTCTCCCTCTCCCGGGGAAACAGCAGGCACTGGAAGCGCCGCTCACCCGCCGGCACGCGGCAGTGGACTGCGGTGATCTGGCCCCAGCCTCAGGACAGAGCAGGATACCTGCTGACACAACTGGAGGCCACTACTGTAGTGTTGCTACTACCCGAGTCATCAAGGCACATAGGCTACTTGGTAAAGCTTTAACTCTCCATCTCCCTTGCCTACTTCCCACTCGGGCATGAGAGTGACCCCTTTAATTTCGAACACATCCCCCAACCCATTACTCACTTTGGGGTTATCAGACCCATTTCCTGCCAACCCTTACAACAGCGGTAAAACAATATTCTCTCTGAGCCAATCCACGCTATTACATATGAAATTATGAATCACACCCAATTCTCGGAGAAATAAACCAATCTAAGCGATCCAACACGGACTCCATGGGCCCCCTTAGGACATACTAAATAATCGAGGAAATGGCCAATTTCACAAGGAAATGTCTCCACACAATAACCAGTAGTAATACACATCTCTCAGGAAAAAAAAACTTATCAATTTTTAGCGGTTCACAGTTCCAGCATGTTCACACAAGAGAATCGGCTCGCAGCCACAATCCTTCACATTATTACCCCTCTTTGCACTGTCAATTATAACCATATATCAAAAACAACATGATTTGTTCGCCAAAATTTCCATCCAGCACCTCACTCTCATGTCATCTCTTGTCAGATAACCCAGTGGTTAATCCTTGTTATGCCAACACAACCACACTTCATACAATATTACATGCCGCACATCATCCGTTTTTATCTTATCAACTGCTAAGCTACTCGCCTTAAACTTTACCTTTCCCTTCTTTTTGCTTACTAAAATTCATAACTGGGTTGCCTCCCCACAACCTAAAATATCTGTCTCCAACCCCGTTCTGTCACAAATACATACATCCCTGCACGTGTGACGACTGTCACTTTCTTACAAAACTTCTAACCATATGGACTCACTGTCCTGTACCAAATGCGTACGCCACCGATACAGTCTGCACGCGCACGACACCCGCATCGAGAACCCTAACTCGTAACGAAAGTGACAAGACACCAATATAAGTTGAATAGTCACGACCGTACTCCAGTATAAACCACTCGACCATAAATTGGCCTTAGCCCTACTACACAGTTAACCGATTCCAATGCTGTGCAGGTCAACTCTGAAATCGTTAATCAATTTCAACGAACTCCTACTATTTACAATTGAGATTGAGCACAATCATCAAACCCTCTATGATTCACGCAGACACATCTGCACCTGACTCATATTATGATCCTCAACCAAATGCAACCTCGTACTACCCTCTTATTGAACCCACTGACATTAACATGAACTAACCCCAAACAATATCTACATCACCGTCCATCAACGGTTATTATATCGAACCCACATTGTCTATCCAAACTGTCCTGAGAAAATCGAACTCAGGAACCACTATGTACATTACTTACAAAAAATATACAGGAAAGAGTGACAACTCAAACCGGCTGACAACAAATTTCAATCACGGAACCAAGACAACATCATACTAGACAACCAGTATACGCAACGAACACCATACAACTAATCGCAACATGAGACAACTACAGTTCAACTCGCCATAATACAAGACAACACAACGAACTACAACACAACGAACCTAACAGATCACCAACCTGGACATACAGACGATCAACCACACCAGTTCTGCAACTGGCTGACAGTGGCTGCAACAAGGACGACACCGACTCAACACAGGCCAAGGGCACCCAACCCCGACGAGGACCTGGCACTAACTATGACTCGAAGTCACTCTTCAAAACTAACGGCGCTGCCGCCGCACCTACAAGGAGTACGTCCACTCCGACGAACACCAGGGACCGAAGTGAAGCTACCCCAACGCATTCCGCCCTGGTCGGAATCAAGCGAACTCTACTCCCACACAAAACAACGATTGGTCAGAGCAGTGTATCCCTCCGCAGAGCTGACACGCCTGACCAACGGACTAGTTATTGCTCGTGCAACAACACGACAATTTACCACAACAACTCACAGACTTGACAACACAACAACAGCCGATATCCTGCCCCGCCTTCTCTGGTATAGAACCAAAGTAACAAAAGGGTAACAATCGGGAATGAAACCAACCTCCCGCTTCCATTCCATTCCTTCAATAAGTGAAGACTGGAATGAAAGAATACTGTATGTCCTATTTCCCCAGCCTCCTACCTAGCCTAATCTTTCTACCTAACCCTGAGGAACTTAACCTAACTCTAGCTAACTAAACCCAACCTCACATACGCGCGAGCGCGCGTGCACGCACACACACACACACACCACACACACATACACACACACACTCGCACGCATACTCGCACACGCTCTCTATCTTGGACCACCACTACTCTTAAACACGTGGACGTACTAGTTTAGTACCCGCCGATCGGTGACACACCCCCCTGCCTAAGTTTTAACTACAGGTTAAAACCAACAACATCTTTTCACTCGATCGGCGTTTTGGCCACACCCTACCTATAACAATCCAATTCTCTATCACTCATTCTGTCCTACTGTTACTTTTGATGCACTCCAAAACTTCCATCCCAACAACATCAACCTTTAAATACATCAACAACCACAGGTTACATTAATCAACCTGGTCTAACGCTGCCACATATGACCTTAATGCAGGCACTTATAGGCAGCCGTTACACTACGCACTACATATAAATTTCATAACTGAGGGGGCTCTGATTACGCACAACTGCTGTGTAACACGTGCTACAAATACCACACCCTCAGTAACACTTTGCTACGCCATTCTCTACCAAAGATAACACATGCATAGCTTCGACAATGTCAACCTCTCACGACACAGGTTAATGGAACCCTCAGGTTTTCTCTCTCTCTCTCTCTCTCTCTCTCTCTCTCTCTCTCTCCGGCAAGCGACTCAAGAAGTCTGCCGCCACATTGTCCTTTCCAGACACTGCCTGCACCGTAAACTGAAATGGCTGCAGCTGCAGTGCCTACCTTGTGATCCTCCCACTAATACTCTAGACCCCACAGCTACCTTCTTGGGTTTCGCCTTCAAGTCAAAATGTCGCTTGTATCTGCAAGCTGCCGTTGCCAAGTTCTCCTTTGCCAACTTGCACGTCTTAGCTATTTTGTTCCTTAGGTTGACGACGTACTCTGTAGCTGTGCAGAGCTCTTGCCTCTCGGGTTGCAACCACCGATCTCTCAGTATCTGCATTGGCCTGCGCATCAGTGGCATCCTTACAAGGGGAACTCTTGAGACTCTTCCCTTATCCACTGTACGCTGACACTGGACGCATGACTGGCAGTACCGACGAATGTCAGCATGCATGCCTGGCCAATAGAAATGGCGACCAACTCGCTCCTTGGTTCGGGTGGTACCTAAGTGACCAGACATGGGTACCTCGTGGCCTAGCTCATCACCGTGGTCCGTAGTTCAGCTGGGACGCAGATCTGACTCGCTACGTCCTTGGGACCCTCAAACCGCCTAACCAGTACACCAGATTTCCGAGCGTACTCGACTCTTCCAAACTTGGTGTGGAAGCGCGTCCCCGCTTCACATGCACTCCGAGCCTTCCTCAATGTTTCATCCTGGTCCTGCATCTGAATTAACTGCTGGGTTGAGGTGTTCAGAATGCATTCCTCGACGGGCAGTGGTACGGGTTCTTGCTGCTCCCTGGCTCGCTGCGCGCGTGTCTGCACTGCCCCTACTAACGCCGGGTCTGCGTATACAGGCACACGTGTCCAACCGGGATCTCCTACTCTCTTTGCGAAGTTTCCGATCAGGACTTCCTGCACAGGGCTATTCATGACCAAAACCTCCAACTTCCCGCGATGAATGGTGACTTCAACTCTACTACCGCCACAGGTAACACAGACCTACATCTGGATTCAGCCAACACTACTGGGACTGTCTCTCCTGTGTACGCATCTGCTGGTACTAACCACTTGGCCACTACGGTGTGTCCGGCACCAGTGTCCCGTAATCCATTGGCCGGAGACCCGTTAACTTCTACAATGCACGCAGGCTCGTACCGCTGCTCAGCGCATGGGCGACACAACGTAGGGACTACTCGAGCTTGGGGCTGGTCACAACAATGAACAGCTCCAACAGAATGGGGCTCAGGGCATTTCCTAGCGATGTGGCCTGGCTTCTTGCAGTTGAAACAAACTATGGTCGATCTAGGCCCTTCTGATCTCCTGTTCAGCTGCTGTAGTGCACCCTCACTCTGTTGGGATCTCTGTTGGGCTGGCTCCCTACTGTTTCGCGCCTATTACCCAGGTTGGGCTGGTTAACTGTTCGGTCTTGCCTCGCCTTCCTCCCCAGTCTTTTGGCCTCTGCCAAAACAGTAGCTTCCGTTGCAAGTTGTTCCACAGTTTTCGGGCATGTCTTCCGCACCTCAGTTGTGAACTCTGGAGACAATAGCTGATAAAACTGTTCCTGGAACAGCAGATCCTTTACGTCCTCTGCCACACTCTCATCCTTGCCCGCTGCCGCACACCAGAGGGAAAACCACCGCTTCATCCTTCCCAGCATCTGGCCGAAAGTCTCAGCAGCGTCCTTCTTGATGCTCCTGAACTTTTCCCGGTAGGCCTCAGCATCTAGCCTGAAGTGGCTTAACAGGGCGCCCTTTATCTGATCATAGTCGCCTAACTCATCCGCACTTAACCGCATCACCGCTTCTCTAGCCTTTCCTCTCAGCAGAGACATCAGACGTGTGGGCCATGAGGTCTTGCTCCACTTGCACATCTGGGCTACACGCTCAAATTGGGCGATGAAAGCGTCCACGTCGTCGTTCTCTCCTAACGGCTCAAGGTGGACATGCTTCGTTTCCTCCACCTCAATCAAGCGTTTCCTATGCGCTGCTTCATCTAAGGCCTGTCTCTCTTGTATGATTAGCTCTCGCTCTCTTGCCTCTAACTCGGCTTCATCCCTTCGTCTCTTGAGATCTAACTCGGCTTGCCGTGCTTGAGCTTCTATTTCCCTTATTGCCCTTTCTTCCTCCATCTTCTTCCTCTGCAGTTCCAGTTCCAGCTGTCTCGCTGCTTTCTCATCTTCGATCTTCTTCTGCTTCACCTCTAGTTCCCTCTGCCTAGCAGCTTTCTCCTCTTCTATCTTCTTCTGCTTCATCTCTAGTTCCCTCTGCCTAGCAGCTTTCTCCTCTTCTATCTTCCTCTGCTGCATCTCTAGCTCCCTCTGCCTAGCAGCTTCCTCCTCTTCTATCTTCCTCTGCTGCATATCTAGCTCCCTCTGCCTAGCAGCTTTCTCCTCTTCATCCCTCATCTTCTGCCTCACTTTCTCCTCCATCCGGAGCTCCAATTCTGCTTCTCTCGCCGTCTTCTCATCCTCATTACGTACTGAGTCTGTGACGAACTTGGCGAGGTCTCCCCCAGCTAAACCCATCGCCGCTCCCAACTTGGCAAACTTTGCATAAGCCCCCGTCCCCTGTTCTTGATCCACCCCCGCTCCCTGGTCACTAACCTTAGGTTTGGTATCCGCCGTAGGGGCCTGTGGATCCATGACACTATCGGGGTCGTACTGCGGATGGGCTCGGGTGTGTTTAGACATAGGGTACCCCTACCACCACAGAACTAGCAACGGACAGTATGCGATCTGAGCGCAACTGGAGGTTCCTGACTACGCACTAGCCCCTGAAGCAACTCAGCACAAGTACACAATACTCTCAATGTGTCACGCACCAAGCATAACTCCACCCACACTTGTGTACCTCATACATATACCCACATGGGCTCCAACCCATACAATACTACCAATGCACTGTCTGGTCACGGACTGAACCACGTGACACCGTGTGTCCACTGTCCACTGTGCATGCGCACCAGTTACCCACAGTCACAGGCCTCACTGTCTCTGGTAGGCCGCACCCACACGATCACAGTGCACTTGCACCCCTCAAGTCCAGGTGCACTCACAGCATACCCTATGCCACAACACTGCGCACCCTCGTGCTTCCCACACACAGTCACCTGGGCTTACACTGCCCTTAATCCCCACAGGATATCCGAGCACACAGTGTCCACAGTCACGGGCCGGGTACCACTCTACCTACTCACTGGGGTATACCACATGTAAGGGACACAAAAGACACCTGGTACCTTCCGGCACCTCACCTACACTGTACGGTGTAATCACTCACACTTCCAACAACCACTCAATGTTTACTGACCATTCATACCTCACCCACACGGTAGCGCCAACCCATTCACACCAACACAAGTGCCCGCCCTATGCCACTGGAAAGCTGCCTGAAGTGAACAGGGACACTACGTACCACCTCCCAGGGTACTGGTACGCTCCCACCAACCACCCACTTACATTTCACACAACGTACACACCGGACACAACACCCCCTACCTCCCTTCTAGCTACCTATCACCTACCCAGAACCACCTAAGTACCCGCATCTCCACCAAAGTGTCACGGTCGCTAAGCCGGACGACCCTACCACCCCTACCCACGCCTATCACACACTAGGTCAGACAACACAGCACACTAACACAGTTTTACAATCACGCACGCTTCTTTATTTCACACACACTCCATGGCGCCACCACTCACGCACATCCACAACTGCACACAAGTATCCCAATTCCCGCTGACTCACCCTACTCTACTATAAAGACCTGGAAGACCCTAACCTAACCTAAAACACCAGTTGCGGTATATCACTGTGACCTGGGGACACAGCGATAGCCCGCACACGTGGTGACTAACTACTAGGGACAAGGATTTACCAAAGGGACTCTAATCTCTTAACGACCGCTACCACCCACACCTCTCCCCAGGACTCACCCTTCTCTTTTAACCCGGGACCACTACCAAACTGGTCGCTGCGTCCCTAAGGGAGGCAACGACAAGTACCCTACACTGTGCCGGCCACTACGTCCTAAAAGGAGGCAGTAGCTAACACCCCTAACCCTACTACCTAACGCTACACCCCTTCTATCACAAACATGGGACAACCCATCCCGGCCCGGAAAGCTCCAGTCCTCGGCGCTGTACGGGGCCCCTCACAGGCTGACACCTCCCCGGAAGACTCTGCACCCCGGCGCTGTCCGTGGCTCCTCCGCGGGCCGACACCCTCCCCGAAGACTCTGCACCCCGGCGCTGACCGTGGCCTCCCGCAGTCTGACTCCTCCCCGCGATGGGCACGACACCCAACGCACACACACCAGACGCCCTCTCGACGGGTCCGGGGCTCGTAGGACGCCTCCTCCTCTGAAGGCCCCGCCGGACACCAAGGGTGGAAAAGGCCTGGTGCAGCGCCCTCCCACAGGACGCCTAAACAGGGACGAGGAACCAGTGCCGGAGAACTCCCGGAAGAGCACCGGTAGCTGGAGGAGAGCTGCCCACAGAAGGCAGACGGCCTGGGTGGTCTCCCTCTCCCGGGGAAACAGCAGGCACTGGAAGCGCCGCTCACCCGCCGGCACGCGGCAGTGGACTGCGGTGATCTGGCCCCAGCCTCAGGACAGAGCAGGATACCTGCTGACACAACTGGAGGCCACTACTGTAGTGTTGCTACTACCCGAGTCATCAAGGCACATAGGCTACTTGGTAAAGCTTTAACTCTCCATCTCCCTTGCCTACTTCCCACTCGGGCATGAGAGTGACCCCTTTAATTTCGAACACATCCCCCAACCCATTACTCACTTTGGGGTTATCAGACCCATTTCCTGCCAACCCTTACAACAGCGGTAAAACAATATTCTCTCTGAGCCAATCCACGCTATTACATATGAAATTATGAATCACACCCAATTCTCGGAGAAATAAACCAATCTAAGCGATCCAACACGGACTCCATGGGCCCCCTTAGGACATACTAAATAATCGAGGAAATGGCCAATTTCACAAGGAAATGTCTCCACACAATAACCAGTAGTAATACACATCTCTCAGGAAAAAAAAACTTATCAATTTTTAGCGGTTCACAGTTCCAGCATGTTCACACAAGAGAATCGGCTCGCAGCCACAATCCTTCACATTATTACCCCTCTTTGCACTGTCAATTATAACCATATATCAAAAACAACATGATTTGTTCGCCAAAATTTCCATCCAGCACCTCACTCTCATGTCATCTCTTGTCAGATAACCCAGTGGTTAATCCTTGTTATGCCAACACAACCACACTTCATACAATATTACATGCCGCACATCCGTTTTTATCTTATCAACTGCTAAGCTACTCGCCTTAAACTTTACCTTTCCCTTCTTTTTGCTTACTAAAATTCATAACTGGGTTGCCTCCCCACAACCTAAAATATCTGTCTCCAACCCCGTTCTGTCACAAATACATACATCCCTGCACGTGTGACGACTGTCACTTTTCTTACAAAACTTCTAACCATATGGACTCACTGTCCTGTACCAAATGCGTACGCCACCGATACAGTCTGCACGCGCACGACACCCGCATCGAGAACCCTAACTCGTAACGAAAGTGACAAGACACCAATATAAGTTGAATAGTCACGACCGTACTCCAGTATAAACCACTCGACCATAAATTGGCCTTAGCCCTACTACACAGTTAACCGATTCCAATGCTGTGCAGGTCAACTCTGAAATCGTTAATCAATTTCAACGAACTCCTACTATTTACAATTGAGATTGAGCACAATCATCAAACCCCTCTATGATTCACGCAGACACATCTGCACCTGACTCATATTATGATCCTCAACCAAATGCAACCTCGTACTACCTCTTATTGAACCCACTGACATTAACATGAACTAACCCCAAACAATATCTACATCACCGTCCATCAACGGTTATTATATCGAACCCACATTGTCTATCCAAACTGTCCTGAGAAAATCGAACTCAGGAACCACTATGTACATTACTTACAAAAAATATACAGGAAAGAGTGACAACTCAAACCGGCTGACAACAAATTTCAATCACGGAACCAAGACAACATCATACTAGACAACCAGTATACGCAACGAACACCATACAACTAATCGCAACATGAGACAACTACAGTTCAACTCGCCATAATACAAGACAACACAACGAACTACAACACAACGAACCTAACAGATCACCAACCTGGACATACAGACGATCAACCACACCAGTTCTGCAACTGGCTGACAGTGGCTGCAACAAGGACGACACCGACTCAACACAGGCCAAGGGCACCCAACCCCGACGAGGACCTGGCACTAACTATGACTCGAAGTCACTCTTCAAAACTAACGGCGCTGCCGCCGCACCTACAAGGAGTACGTCCACTCCGACGAACACCAGGGACCGAAGTGAAGCTACCCCAACGCATTCCGCCCTGGTCGGAATCAAGCGAACTCTACTCGCCACACAAAACAACGATTGGTCAGAGCAGTGTATCCCTCCGCAGAGCTGACACGCCTGACCAACGGACTAGTTATTGCTCGTGCAACAACACGACAATTTACCACAACAACTCACAGACTTGACAACACAACAACAGCCGATATCCTGCCCCGCCTTCTCTGGTATAGAACCAAAGTAACAAAAGGGTAACAATCGGGAATGAAACCAACCTCCCGCTTCCATTCCATTCCTTCAATAAGTGAAGACTGGAATGAAAGAATACTGTATGTCCTATTTCCCCAGCCTCCTACCTAGCCTAATCTTTCTACCTAACCCTGAGGAACTTAACCTAACTCTAGCTAACTAAATCCCAACCTCACATACGCGCGAGCGCGCGTGCACGCACACACACACACACACACACACACATACACACACACACTCGCACGCATACTCGCACACGCTCTCTATCTTGGACCACCACTACTCTTAAACACGTGGACGTACTAGTTTAGTACCCGCCGATCGGTGACAGGGAGAGACAGACAGACAGACATACAGACAGACAGACGGACTGACGAGAGAGAGAGAGAGAGAGAGAGAGAGAGAGAGAGAGAGAGAGAGAGAGAGAGAGAGAGAGAGAGTGACGAACTGACGACAGACAACTAGAGAGAGAGAGAGAGAGAGAGAGAGAGAGAGAGAGAGAGAGAGAGAGAGAGTGAGAGAGAGAGAGACAGACAGACAGACAGACAGAGACAGAGACAGACAGACTGGACTGATGGACAGACAAATAGAGAGAGACAGAGACAGAGACAGAGACAGAGAGGGAGAGAGAGAGAGGTTTTAAAAGAGCGTATGGTGGGGTGAAGAATACTGAAATCTAACAGAAGTACTGTATAACAGAAATGTCAGAGCGCCATCACAGGCTGTGGAAATATCATTGAGGTCTCTGCATTCTCTGCAGTGACAACGATCGATTGATAGTGAACGAGCGCCAAGGATCCCTCAAACAGATATGTCAGTATCACCTTGGCCATTTTCAAAACTTTAGTTTCCGTACTTATTTGCTTATCATTTCCTTATTTACTTATTTATTTATTGATTGATTTTTTCACTTATCTATTTATTGAATATTTTCTTTCATGATTTTCAGTACATGCGCCGAGCGCGTGTGTGTTCTACTTTTGTTTTTGACCTCATTGCAGATAGGTCGGTGGCCTTTGCAATTAAAGTATTTGAGTTGAGTTGAGAGATTCATTCATTTATTTATTCATTGATTGATTCATTCATTTATTTGACATTTTGCCCCACTTTACTGAATGTGAGCGAGGAAACAAGGTCTGCCTGAAGACCCTACCTGTGTGTCAGAAGTTTCTGTGCGCTTTATCATGGGATAACAACATTTCGGCTGATCGGATGATTCAATGTTGAGTCGTTTGAATAGATGCATATATGCGCATTCACAGGCACACATAGCTTTCCAACCTTTTCCTATTTCTACCACACTTGAATGCAAGCATACATGTATGTCCACATGCATATTTTCACAGACACGCACGCGCGCACACATATGCACAGGTGCACACGCAGACTCACAGACATAGACGTGCAGACACACAGACACACACATACACACGTACACACAAGCATGCGCACAGACACACACACCCACACACACACGCACGCACACACACACACACACACACACACACACACACACACACACACACACACACGCATGCATTCACACACACGCACGTACACACACACATACACAAACACATGCATGCATTCATACACACGCACGCACGTATACACACACATGTATGCGCACATTTAAGAGAGAGAGAGAGAGAGAGAGAGAGAGAGAGAGAGAGAGAGAGAGGAGAGAGAGAGAGAGAGAGAGACGTGCAGATTGACAAACAGGCACAGATGGAAACAATCCATTTATCTACGCTGTGAACGAGCGCATTGACAAACAGGCACAGATGGAAACAATCGATTTATCTACGCTGTGAACGAGCGCCAGTGCTACCTCAAGGACATGTGTCAATACACAGCTCGGTAAGTTGGATGGACACAGATCATGCGCTGTGTAGAATTCAGGGGGAAGAGGAGAGAAGGTGCCGGGAGGGGAGGGGGAGACAGGGTTGGCTTCCCACCAGCCCGTTTCTGCAGGTGCGTTTTGACATGACACAAAATGGTCCTCTGCAAATGGCTACGTTAAATGTTGATGGAATTTGAACTGATGCGTTCGCATGCACGTTTGTATAGTTGTCTGACAGATACACACAATGACAGACAGACACAATGACAGATAGACACAATGACAGATAGACACAGACAGACAGGCAGAAACATAGAGACAAAGCCATAACAGGTTGGAGAAGAATGTGAGTGAGCGAGTGAGTGAGTATGTGACTCTGTGTGTGTGTGTGTGTGTGTGTGTGTGTGTGTGTGTGTGTGTGTGTGTGTGCGTGTGTGCATGCATGCGTGCAGGTGTTTGTGTATATGTATCTGTGTGCGTGCATGCATGTGTGTGCACGTGCATGCGTGCATTTGTGTGTGTATATGATTGCGTACGCATGTGTGTGTGTGTGTGTGTGTGTGTGTGTGTGTGTGTGTGTGTGTGTGTGTGTGTGTGTGTGTGTGTATGTGTGTGCATGCATACATGCGTGCGTGTGTGCATGTGTGTGTGCGTGTGTGTGTGTGTCTGTGCGTGTGTGTGCGTGTGTGTGTGTGCATGCGTACGTGCGTGCGTGCGCGCGCGCGCGCGTGTGTGTGTGTGTGTGTGTGACTCTGAAACCTTAGACCACGGCTGAACATCACCAGCAGGTTGATTTCAGAGCACCACCATGAGTTCGGTGATGTCGTGAAGGTCTCTCCCTCCTC
>CM065715.1:114505153-114507653 GCA_033310375.1 Conus canariensis | reverse complement strand
AGAGAGAGAAACACTACCAGCAGTAAACTGCCCTCTCCATAGCTATAGTTTTAATATGGTTGAATCGGGAACAACATATGAGCGTTAACAGGTCTACGGCGAGGCCACGGTTTAAAAACAAGCTGCACTAGGTATGTCATCATTCATCATCATCATCATCATCATCATCATCATCATCATCATCATCTCGTCGTCGTCGTCGTCGTCGTCGTCGTCGTCGTCATCGTTGTCGTCATCATCGTCATTATCGTCGTCGTCGTCGTCGTCGTCATCATCATCATCATTATCATCATCATCGTCGTCATAACCGTCGTCGTCGTCGTCGTCGACGTCGTCGTCGTCATCATCATCATCATCATCATCATCATCATCATCATCATCATCATCATCATCATCATCACTATCAGTAGAATTGTTCCTGTAGTTGTCGTTGCCGTTGCGATTCTTACAATCGTTGGGATTTCTGTCTGTCTGTCTGTCTGTCTGTCTGTCCTGTCTGTCTCTCTGTCTCTTTCTCTCTCTCTGGCATCACCCCACGTCACTCAGGCAGCATTCAGAATGACAGCCAGGCTTGTCCTGTCGTAGCCCCCACCGCCAGTGATGGAGAAGGAACGCTCTGTCAGTATTAGCTCGTCACGACGCTATGAGGTCACCCACCAGAGGAGACACTGCACTGCCACTGAGTCCCTACGCTGGTGCTAGTACTGCCCGTGCTGAGTCCCTTCGCTGGTGCTAGTACTGCCCGTGTTGAGTCCCTACGCTGGTGCTAGTACTGCCGTGCTGATCCCTACGCTGTGCTAGTACTTCCGTTTAGCACGTATTAAAGTCCCCTTTTGACGACAATCACTGCTTTATATCCTATGTAGTGGAGACACCTCCAACAACACGTCCTTTCAGCAATAGACCGACAAATGTGCCCATACCGAAGACCTGGCCACGAACTCACTCAAGCCCTGCCCTCTCTCTCTTTCTCTGTTTGCTGTGAAAGAAGTAAGAATGCCCCGATTTCTAACAAAATAAAAAAAGTGAAGAATAGATCTTTACACAGTCTGCATCTTCTCTAATCCAGATGCAAGCTAATGGTCATGGCAATGCTGCTTACAGCCCAGCCGACAACAAAGGGCCATATCAGGGCTGTCACCGCGTGGAAGTTAACTCACACTTAATTGGAAAAAAAAAATCATTTACACGACTCTTTCCAGATGCGAGGAATTTTCTTGCAATGTGGCACACACGCATCAATCTAATTACTTTCTTGCAACAAAAAAAACAACAGCAAAAAACAAACAAACAAAAAAAAGAAATGGTGTTATATGCCCTCTCCATCTTCTCGTATAGCGAAAACACAAGCCTCCAATCATTACCACACATGGTGAGACGACACCACTACCACCGCCTTCCCCTCCCTCACTCTCACCCTTACCCCTCACCCCTCTCTCTCTCTCTCTCTCTCTCTCTCTCTCTCTCTCTCTCTCTGTGCCTCTGCCCCTTTCACCCCGAGGGAAAGAAGATTATAATTAACGATCATAGCAGCAGCTCAGGATGCTGGCTGGGCGAAGGTCAGAGTCGGCAGTCAGTTCATCGATCCGTTAGTCCCTCGGGCAGCAGGGCTGGTAGTGTAGGCGTGGCTCCCATGTATGGAGCTATGTATGTACACATGCTCTGGTATGTGTTGACCCTGCGTTATGTTTGCGATGTGTGTAGTTCTCATGTATGTAGCTATGTATGTACACATGCTCTGTTATGTTGACCCTGTGTTATGTTAGCAATGTGTGTAGTTCCACGTATGTTTGCAGCGTGTGTAGTCGCCCTGTATGCATGCGCTGCGTGCAGTTCCCATGTATGTATGTATGCTCAGTGTATAATACCTAAATATGTGTCACTGTGCGAATTTTCCGTGGCATTCGTGCACTGCGTATCTAATGTATGTATGCACCGTATGTAATCCCTAAAAAAAATGTGCACTGTATGCAGTCCCCGTGGTGATCGTCCAATATGTGTAGTTATGCACTGTGTCTAATCTGTATGTTTGTTTACAATGTATGAAGTCCTCATGGCAATTGTGTACTCTGCTTATTTCTCATGTGTGTAATTCCTAAGTATGTTTGCACTGTGTGTAATCCTTATGTATGTTTGCGCCGTATGAAGTCCCAATGGCATTTGTGTACTGTGCTTAGTTCTCATGTGCGTAATTCCTAAGTATGTTTACACTGTATGTAATGTTTGCACCGTATGAAGTCCCAATGGCATTTGTGTACTGTGCTTAGTTCTTATGTGCGTAATTCCTAAGTATGTTTACACTGTATGTAATGTTTGCACCGTATGAAGTCCCAATGGCATTTGTGTACTGTGCTTAGTTCTCATGTGCGTAATTCCTAAGTATGTTTACACTGTATGTAATGTTTGCGCCGTATGAAGTCCCAATGGCATTTGTGTACTGTGCTTAGTTCTCATGTGCGTAATTCCTAAGTATGTTTACACTGTATGTAATGTTTGCACC
>CM065715.1:114482653-114490153 GCA_033310375.1 Conus canariensis | reverse complement strand
AATCACCTTTCTTTTCTGCCGGTAAATGTACATTTTCGACCGACCTCAAGTAGCACGATCTTTGTCGGGTGATGGTAGGGACTATAAAGAAGAAGAAGAAGAAGAAGAGAAGAAGAAGAAGAAGGAGAGAGAAGAAGAAGAAGAAGAAGAAGAAGGAAAAGGAAGGAGGAGGAGGAGGAGGAGGAGGAGAGGAGAAGAAGAGAAGAAGAAGAAGGAGAAGAATGCGAAGAAGAATGCGAAGAAGAAGAAGAATGAAGAGATGCGAGATGCAAAGAATGGAAGAAGAAGAGAAGAAAAGAGAAGAAGAGGAAGAAGAAGATTGAAGAAGAAGATCTGATTTGTGAAGGGAGGGAATAAAATGAGAAAATGTTGTGATTATTGTTGTTGTTATTGTATTGTGGTTGATGATGATAATGATGATGTTGATGACGACGACGGTCGACGACGACGACAACGACGACGACGACAACGACTGACGAAGTGATTATGATGATGATGATAACGACCACGACGATGACAACGGCGATGCAACTACGATGACGATGGTGATGATGATGTTGCTGGTCATGATGATGATGGTGATCATGATGATGGGGCGAATATGAATCGTAACGACAGCAGAGAGGCGAAGGGAGAAAATAGAAATGGACATGAGTGCGAATGGTTCGGGGAAGATTGACGGACATTTATGACTGTCGTTTCTTTCTAATATGATAAAAAGACACTACTAAAATGCATCAGTTGATTTTTATTGATAACCCCCCCCCTCTCTCTCTCTCTCTCTCTCTCTCTGCTGTCTGTCTCTGTTTCTGTCTGTCTGTCCGTGTCTCTATCTGTCCGTCTGTCTCTCTTGGTGTCTCTTCATTCCTTCTCTCTGTCTCTGTCTCTCCCTCTGTGTGCATGCCTCTCCTCTCTCTCTCTCTCTCTCTCTCTCTCTCTCTCTCTCTCTCTCTCTCTCAATTCCTCAAGGAAAGAAAATAACCACTGTCTGTCGCTTCTATTTGTTTGACTGCAGGCCCCCTTTTTCCTCCTCCTCCTCCACCTTTCTTCTCTTTATTATCTCTGTCTGTCCCTCATTTTTGTTTTTGTTTTGTTCATTCCTGTCTGTAATCGTCAAATAAAATGAATCATCAGTACCTTCTGTTCTTATTTGTCTGTCCGTCAATGTCTGCTTACTCCCAACTCACCTCTCTCTCTCTCTCTCTCTCTCTCTCTTCTCTCTCTCTCTCTCTCTCTCTCTCTCTCTCTCTCTCTCTCTCTCAGTTCCTCAAAGAAAGAGAATCACCGTTGCTGGTTGTTCCCTTAAAATGTCCCAGCTCGTCTGTTTGTTCTCAACGCATCAAAGACCTTGACATAGGTTTTGTCGTTTCCAATGCCACAACCCCACCCCCATCCCCACCCCCATCCTCTTTGAGCCTGATCTTTCAAGTTTCCACTAAGTCAGGGGCAGAGAACCCGCTGTTGGCCTGTTGCGGGATCCGTCTGGAGGACTGGCCAAAGCCTGAAGACCAGGGAGTGAGTAGTGCTCTTTACCGTGATTGTGGGGATTAAGTCTGGTGACAGCAACTTCTTGCAAGGAAGGGGAGGAGAGCGAATGGGGGTTGGAAGGTGGGTTGGGGGAGAATGGAAGAGGACAGAGAAGGATGGGGGAGGTGGGGGAAGGAAGGAAGGAGGAGGAGGAGGAGTGGGACGAGGAGCGAAGGTGGGAGAAGCTTGTAGAACGCTGGTGTCCTGGACGCTGATAGACGTTGAGTCTTTCAGTCAGTGCTCTCTCTCTGTCTCTCTGTCTCTGTCTCTGTCTCTCTCTCTCTGTCTCTGTCTGTCTCTCTCCTCTCTCTCTCTCTCTCTCTCTCTCTCCTAGTGCTTCCAACAGACTTTGTTATCCTCCTTTCCTCTGTTTCTCAAACAGACTTTGCTATCTTATTCGCGTCTCTCTTCTTTTCCTGTGTACCCCATCTTCTTTGTCTTACCATCCCTGTGGCTATTCTTCACATTTACCCTCTCTTCCACTTGAATAGGTCTGAAGAACCTATACAAGGGACATTCTTTCTTTTATCGAATGTGCATACAGGCTTTGCGGGTTCAGCAGGATCAATTCCAGGCCTTACTGGCCCACAACGTGATCCCATTTCCATCCTTGACCGGGACCTGACCCGTCCCATCGACGCTATGTCAGTGAGCAGAGCCTCCGCTGTGTGTCTCCTCTGAAACGAGTCTGCTCGTTCAGGAGATACAGTCATGTCATGTATAAGGGTGGGCTTAGGTTTGCATAGGACAAATTTTGTCTGTTGAGCTCAGCTAGGTAAAAAAGTGGCTTTATCATGCCGCATTGGGTCTTAGGACTACCAGTCACAACGTCTCTGTCTATAGATGGTGGAGCGACTTCAAGGTACTTCGTGGTATTCTCAGTGTAAATGAAAGCCTGAACAAAATATATTTAGAGGCAAATTGTCAACACAGAACAAACCAAACGAAGCGTAGACAATAATGAGAATCAGATATTGACGTCCACTTATGCCTCCATCCATTTATCCATCCATCCACCCACCCACTCCCCCATCCATCCATCCACGTACGTGCCCATCCACCCATCCATCCACCCATCCATTAATCTATCCAGCCCATCCATCCATCCACGTGCGTACCCATCCACCCATCCATCCACCCATCCATTAATCTATCCACCCACCCACTCACCCATCCATCCATCCACCTGCCTATCATTCATCCGTCTAACCATGAATCCACCCACCTATCCATCACCCTTGCATATCCTTTGATCTATTCATCCATCCACACTACTGTCCATCCTCCCAAGCACCCTTCCTACCCACCAGTCTTTCTATCCGACAGCCAGCCGCCAACCATCCATCCATCCATCTATCCATCCACTGATCAATTTCTTTTCTTCCATTCACCAACCCATGCATCCACCCAGTATCTGTCTATCCATCCGTCCATCCATCCATCCATCCATCCATCCATCCATCCATCCATCCATCCATCCGTCCGTCCATCCATCCATCCATCCGTTATCTATGTATTTGTCCATTTCTTCTTCCATAGGTCAGTCGGTCGGTCTGATCATCTCTCTCTCTCTGTCTCTCTCTCTGCCTCTCTCTCTCTCTCTCATATATATATATACATATGTATACACACACACAAACAAAGAAACAAACAACAACCACGTTGATGATTTCCTAATATTTCGACCTCTTTGGTCTTCCTCAGGGGACTTTGATATATATATATATAATATATATATATACATATATACATACGTATATATATATATATATGTATATAAGTATATATTTATATGCAGTCAGCCTTGAAATGTACATGAAAGCTTCGTAAAAAAAATCGTCAAGAATTAAATCAAGCATAAAGTCTAAAGACACCCATGGAGGCAGTTTGCCTGTTTGCCTTACCCATGATGAACTAACGACACCAGAGGGTGAAGGGCAGAGGTTGGACGGAATGAAGGAGGGACAGAGATGAGTAGATCAACTTCTAATAACATTAACTCCATCTATAGGACGCTCAACATCAAGTTGCTGATATGATGAAACATATCACATTTCAGGGATGATTCCAAAAGAAGAATAAAGAGAGCAATGAGGAATAGAGAAAGTATTAACGAGCCTGTTGACGTTTGCAATGAGACCTGTTTCTTTCCATAGCGGTTCTTCGTAATACACCCAACGACAGAAACTGAATAAATACATGACAGTCAGCACTGCACTCTCTTTTCCTTCCTCACACCCCCCTCCCTTCGTTTCACTTTCACATTCGCAGGCGTGTTCTGAGTCTCTCTCTCTCTCTCTCTCTTTATTTATTTATTTTTTGCTCCCCCCCCCCTCCCCCCAAAAAAATTCCATCTCACTTTGCTAAATACCTTCTACGTATTTTCATCGCCTTATGAAAAATGATACATTTTGTGTCTTGCCCTCTCTCTCTCTCTCTCTCTCTCTCTCTCTCTCTCTCTCTCTCTCCCTCCCCCCCTCTCTCTCTCTGTGCGTGCGTGCGTGCGTCCGTACGTGTATGTGTGTGTTTCAAATTCTGTACGTACTTTGTCATATTCATTTTACTGTCTGTTCTTATACATGCTAATTCTTGTACGTTGTATGTTCCCCCAGCCCACCCCACCCCCACCCCCACTCTCTCCTTCCCCTTCATTATTGTTATTTTCATTTTTATTTTTATTTCTTGTTTGTTTATTTTCATCATTATATATTTTTTCTCATTTCTCTTCTGTTCTCATTTGATGTTCCATTATGATTGCATGACCGCTTTGTTTGCTTGTTTGCTTTCTTACATTGTTTCATTTCACTGCATGTTGTAGTCCCTACTAAGGGCGAGGACTGGATGTAAAAAAGCGCGTCAGTGCTTATCTATTATCCTCGTAAATAAATAATTTTGTCTTGTCTTGTTTTCTCTCTCTCTCTCTCTCTCTCTCTCTCTCTCTCTCTCTCTCTCCTCTCTCTCTCTCTCTCTCTCTCTCTCTCTCTCTCTCCTGACTGCCATAGCAGCAGAGTCCAAATGTCCTGACCTTGACCAGTCTGCTCTGTTGCACGCAACAGACATCCACAATGGGGACCGTCAATGCCAGTTTTTTTTATTTCTCATTCCTGTAAATTCCTCCTCTGGGGGGAACAACTCATGCCAGTGATGTAGTTCAAGCAGACAGTGTGGTATCGTTTGCTTTTTCTTCAATGACAGGCCGTCGACGTATTCCAAATGTGCAGCATCAGCAGAAATGATGCTTTCTTGTACTTGATGCACCCTTTTCAGATGTTCACATGCTTAGCGCCCATTTCTATTCGTATGGGAGATAGTGTAGAAATGTATGGGAGACAGTGTAGAAATGTATGGGAGATAGTGTAGAAATGTATGGGAGATAGTGTAGAAATGTATGGGAGATAGTGTAGAAATTCTCGAAGCACTCCTCAAGTTTTTGTAAAGGGCTATTGTTGTAAAAACAACAGACTGTTATCTTCGCTGCGTTTTTACAGCTTCATCTGTTTGATTTACATGTCTTACACACTTGTGTGGTCTTTGTGCTTCAGACATTCATATTTGTCTTTTTTTTTTTTAGTAATACATTGATTTAGATCTTCGTCTCTGCTTGTTTGAAACTGCATTTAAGGCGTGGTCTTTACAGAATGTAACGTCACATTAACATTGAAAATAGATTTGCATATGTTACAGTGTAAATGTCTTTTAAAAGTGTATAAAGCAATAGCTGTGAGTGATCACAGTTTCTAAAAAAAAAGTCAGTTTTGTGATATTAAAAACATTGATGAAAAGTTGCGGGTTTATGGCCGTTACCATTCTTCATCATTCGGTGACATCTTCAAGCAGGCAATGGCTGGAAAGGTCTTATTGGTACTTCACGTTCTGTCAAGTGTGGATATCGTAACTGCTCAGAAAATGCCAATGTAAAGTTTTTGATGGACTTTGTCTCTGTCTTTGTCTCTCTCACTTACACACACACAACACACACACACACACACACACACACACACACACACACACACACACACCACAACACATACACACATGCGCACTCAGAGAGAGAGAGAGAGAGAGAGAGAGAGAGAGAGAGAGAGAGCGCTGGGTGATGAGATAGACACACTTTGTTTATGCATGTCAGCAAAAACATTTCATCGTACAAAATGGAAATTCATGCATTTTATGAACGATAGCTTGCAAAACAATTTCTGAAGTGAAACATATTTATGACACTATACTGTATTGAAATAAATAACAAATCATCAATCACTGAATTTTTCTATCGTCCCTATTTGTCTGGCTATGTGTCTCTCCATTTCCCTGAATGCAGTTATACGTGTCCTTTGTGTGTACCTGCAAAAGTGCCTGGATATGAGTGTCTGCGTACGAATTTGTGTGTAAGCCTCTCTCTCCATCCCTGTCTCTCTCTCTCTGTAAATATGTGTGTGTGTGTGTGTGTGTGTGTGCGTGCGTGCGTGCGTGCGTGCGTGCGTGCGTGTGCGTGTGTGTGTGTGTGTGTGTGTGCGTGCGTGCGTGCGTGCGTGCGTGCGTGTGTGTGTGTGTGTGTGTGTGTGTGTGTGTGTGTGTGCGCGCGCGCGTGCGTGTGTATGTGCGTGCACGCATGCATGTACCAGACTATTCTTTCTTGATCTCTCAGTAACATTCGTCCCACTGTGCTCGTTTGCTCACCACCCCATTCTCACACACCTCCCACACCCACCCCTCACCCCCATCCTGATCATCAATATCTGAACACATCGACACCGACACTCACTCCACCTACGTAAATAACTCCTCCCTAATGAACTGCGTCAGCGGTCAAAGGCGCAGTGCATATCAGGCCCTCACTGGAAAGTCAGGGAAGACAGTGGGGAGAGTGGGGAGGGAGGAATGGAGGCGAGGGGGTTAGGATGGGGAGGGGATGGGAAAGGCTGTGTGGTGCTTTCATCTACTCCTGCCTCATTTCAGAAGACCACCTACAGGCTGAAGCGTCAGTTCGCTGGTTTGTCAACTTCGGTTCTACTGATTTTATGTTTATACTTGCTTACCACCACCCCCCCCCCACCTCATCCACCTCCCGCCCCTCTGTTCCTGAAAAGGCTGATTCAACACACGCACACACAAGACGTCGTCTTCAGCTCTCTCCACAGGCAATCCTCCTCTGGGTTGACAAAAAAAGTGTATGTTGCCGAGACAGACTGAACAATGTAACATACCCCCTGATGGACATCGTGGCTACGTTCCTTCCAAGGGCAGAACTCCCCCCCCCCCCCACCTGAATCCTCCCGGACACGATCGTTGGCGTGAATTCACCATTCAGACATTGGGAGGGGATGGGGGTGGGCTTGAAGTGGGACAAGAGTGGGTGGAGGCGGGTGAAATGGGGGAAGGGGGCGGGGGGGGGGGGAGGGGGGAATTAGAAAGGGACAGGGAGTGTGGAGATAGGGATAGAATCTAAAGTGATGACGGCATATAAGCGGTGAAGGAGGCCTGACACTTTGATGAGGATCGATGAGAATGAGAATAATGAAAATGTTGCTGAGGTGTAAGATGAGTATGGGGGTGGGTGGGGGGGGGGGGGGGGGGAGGAGGCTGTGTGTCTGTTTCTATGTTACTTCCCAAATTCAAAATTCCTCACTGTGTGTGTATGTTTGAAGAAAAAAATTCCGTTAAAATGTTCGCATTTTAGTGCATGATGCTTAACCCCACATCTTCCCCCCCAAACGCAGCTCTATTGAAAAAACAAACAACAATAATAACAAACCTAAAGAACCCACAACAGACAGACAAACAAACAAAAACCGCAAAGATCTGAAATGACAGCAAAGCTCTTTTCTTATAGACCACAGTCTGTAGCTGTTGTTGCTGTTTTTGTTGCTTTTGTTGCTTTTGTTGTTGTTGTTGTTGGTGGTGGTGGTTGTGGTGGTGGTGGTGGTGGTGTGTATCCCCCCCAGTAGCTCTCATTCCTTTTATCCATCTCGTCCA
>CM065715.1:114475153-114477653 GCA_033310375.1 Conus canariensis | reverse complement strand
CCTATGTCTCCCACCATCACGACCCATCCCCACCCTCCATTTTCCCCTCTATCTCCCGAACAGATTTAGTGATCTCATTCTCGTCTCTCCTCTGCGCCCCATCCTCTCTGTCTCGCCATCCCTGTGGCTATTCTTTACATTAACTCTCTCTTCCACTTGAATACGTCTGAAGAACCTAGCCAACGGGAATTCCTTCTGTTATCAAATTTGCATACAGGCTTTATGGGTTCAGCAAGGTCAATGCCAGACCTTACTGGCCCACAATGCGATCCCATTTCCATCCCTGACTGGGACTTGACCCCGTCTCATCAACGCTATATTAATGGGCAGAGCCTCCGCTTTGTGTCTCTTTTGAAACGAGTCTGCACGTTCTATAGACAGGGTCATGTCAAACTTAAGGGTGGGCGTAGGTAGCGTGGGAAACATTTTGTCTGTTGAGCTCAGACAGGTATAACAGTGGCTTCATCATACTGCATTGGGTCTTAGGACTGCCAGTCACATTGTCCATATCTTACAGTAGTGAAGCGACTCTAGGGCACCTCGATGTGTTTCTGGTGTGATAGGAGACCTGAACAAAAGATGTCTACAGGTATTGTGAGTCTTGTGAATAAAGGGACACTAGACAAGCCAAACAAATTATGACAGTAATCAGAATCAGGTCTTGACGTCCATCTACCCATCCACCCATCCATCCTCCCATTCAGTCATTCACCCCCACCCATCCAACTTTCTAGTGATCTTTCCAACAACCCATTTATCCATCCACCCATCCATCCTCCCATTCAGTCATTCACCACCCACCCATCCACCCATCCAGTAATCTTTCCACCAACCCATCCATCCATCCACCCATCCATCCTCCCATTCAGTCATTCACCCCACCCATCCACCCATCCAGTAATCTTTCCACCAACCCATTCACCCACCCATCCTCCCATTCAGTCATTCACCCCCCACATCCACCCATCCAGTGATCTTTCCACCAACCCATCCATCCATCCACCCATCCATCCTCCCATTCAGTCATTCACCCCCCACCCATCCACCCATCCACCCATCCAGTGATCTTTCCACCAACCCATTTATCCATCCATCCACCAGCTGATCATTCGTCCATCCACCCATTCATCCATCACTCATATACATCCTTTGATCCATTCCCACATCCACAGAACAATGTACCTTCCCACACACCCTTCCAACCATCCACTAGCTCACCAATCTGTCTATCTAGCCAGCGAACCCGCCAACCATACATCCATCCATCTACCCAGCCACTGATCACTCCATTCTCCTCCATTGACCAATCCATGCATCCATTTCTGTGTCCATCCATCTATCCATCCAACCCATGCATCCATTTCTGTGTCCATCCATCTATCCATCCAAGCCATCCATCCACCATCCATCTGTCCATTTGTTCATTTCTTCTTCCAGAGGTCAGTGGGTCGGTCTGTTCTTCTATATGTACATCCAGCTACCTTTCAAATATACATGGACGCTTTGTCAAAAAATCAAGAATAAAACCCAAGCATAAAGTCTAAAAGAAACAGAGGCAAATTGCGTGTGTGATCCATATGTGATGAATGAGCGACACAATAGAATGAAGGGCAAAGGCTGGACGAAGAGAAGAACAGGGAGGGAGAGAGATGTGTAGATTAAATTCCAGTAACAGTCACTCTTTTTGTAGGACCACCAACTGCAATGTGCTGATAAAACATATCACATTTCAGCTATGATCCTAAAAGAAGTCTAAAGAGGGTAGTTAGGAGTATACTAAGTATCGCACCAGCATTCTGGCGTTTCCCGTGAAATTAATCCATTTCCATAGCAATAATTATTCTTGGTAATACACCCGACGACAGAAACAGAACAAGTACATGACAGTAGGCACTGCATTCCTTTTCCTTCCTAACACCCCTTACCCCCATCCCCCTCCACTTTCATTTCACTTTCACATGCGCATACCTATTCTGATTCTCTCTCTCTCTCTCTCTCTCCTCTCTCTCTCTCTCTCTCTCTCTCTCTACATTCGCATTCTCTCTCTCTCCTCTCTCACCCACCCCCTCTCTCTCTCTTTCTCCCCATCCTCTCTCATTTGATTGCAATAGCAGCAGAGTCAAGAGTCTGAGTGTTCTGACTATGACCAGCCTGCACTGTTGCAAGCGCCAGGCATCTGCAAAAGGGACCGTCTTTGCCAAGTCTTCATTTCTCATTCCTGCAATCTCCTCCTCTAAGGTGAATAGTTCATGCCAGTGATGTAGTTCAATCAGATACTTTGGTAGAATTTGGTCTTCCTTCAATGACAGGCTGTCGACATATTCTAAATGTGCATGATCAGCAGAGTAGGACGCTCCGTTGTCTTTGATGCATCATGTTCAGATTTTTCCATGCTTAGCGCCAATTTCCAGTCATTTAGGCAACAGTGTAAAATTAACAATGCGTTCCTATAGCTTTTGTGTAAGAAGCTGTTACTTTGAAGACCAGAAAGACCGGATTT
>CM065715.1:114457653-114462653 GCA_033310375.1 Conus canariensis | reverse complement strand
CATACACACCGACAACTCCTCCCTAGGTGACTGCGTCAGCGGTCCAAAGATGCAGTGCATATCAGGCCTCCATTGGAAAGTCAGGGAAGAGAGTGGGAAGAGTGGGAAGGGTGGGGAATGGGAGTTGAGGTTTTAGGGGGGGGGGGGGGGGGGCGGAATAGCCCAGTGGTAGAGCGCCGGATTCGTAATCTAGGTGATCCTGGGGTTGCAGGTTCGAATCTCCGCCGAGCCGTTTCGGTACAGGGGGATTTTTCCCTCGGAGTTAACATTGCTTCTGACTCCATTTCCCATATAGTCCTTCGAATGACTATAAACCGTGGTTCCGTGTGTGAACGCACACACAACATCTTGCATACCCGTAAAATCCCATCACCAACTTTCGGAAGAGAAGGCCAGTTTGGCCGTTGGTATGGATGATACGTTACACATAGCATGCACCTTCCCCGAAGTTGGAGTATGGCTGCCTTAATGGCGGGATAAAAAACGGTCATGCACACAAAACTCCACTCCCTTTGTTGGGTAGATGGGATTAATACTTGCCTGTCTACACAGGGAGTGTCCGCAGGAGTATCAGCCTGCGTACGCAGAAAGAAAGAGAAAGAAAAAAAAAAGGTTTTAGGGCGGGAAGGGGAGAGGGGTGGGGCGTGGAGCTTCCATCTACCTCTGCCTCCTTTCAGAAGACCACCTAAGGCTGAAGCATCGATTCGCTGGCGTTCAGTTTCTGTTCCACAGTTTGATCCTCACATGTTGTTTACCACCATCACCACCACCCTCGCCCTTCCCCCTTCCTCTCCTTCCCGTCTGACCTTGAAGAGGGTGATTTAACACAGGCACACACAAGACACCATCTCCAGGTCTCTCCGTTGGTGGTCCTCTTCAGGGACGACAAAGAAGCGTATGCTGCAGACACAGGCTGTACAATGTAACATACCCCCTGATGGACATCGTGGCTATGTTCCTCCAACGGCACAACTCCCCCTCCCCTACCTGAATCCTCCTGGACGCCATCATTGGCGTGAATTCGCCATTCAGACAGACGTTGGGACGGGACAGGATGGGGATCGACATGGAGTGGAATGAGAATAGGTAGAGGTAGGTGAAATGAGGGTTGGAGGGTTGGAAGGGTGGGTGGGGGGATGGTGGTAGAATCCAAACTGATGACGGCATACAAGCAGTGAATGAGGTCTGGCACTTTGATGAGGAGGATCGATGATGTCAGAGTTGCTATGGTGATAGATGAGTGTGGGACACTTTGTGTATATTTCTATGTTCCTCTTAAACATATTAATTCCAGACCTCTCTCTCTCTCTTGTGTGTGTGTGTGTGTGTGTGTGTGTGTGTGTGTGTGTGTGTGTGTGTGTTGTGTGTGTGTGTGTGTGTGTGTGTGTGTGTGTTCTAAAAATGAATTTCCTTTAAAATGTTCGCCTCGTTCAGGCATGATACTTAACCCAGCATCTTCCTGAAGAGAAAGTTATAAAATAATAGCTCAGTGGTAGAGCGCCGGATTCGTAATCTGGGTGATCCTGGGGTTGCGGGTTCGAATCTCCGCCGGGCCGTTTTGGTACAGGGGGATTTTTCCCTCGGAGTTAACATTGGTTCTGACTCCATTTCACATACAGTCCTTCGAATGAGACTATAAACGAGGTTCCGTGTATGAACTGCACGCATAACATCTTGTACACACGTAAATCCCATCACCAACTTTCGGAAGAGAAGGCCAGTTTGGCCGTTGGTATGGATGGCACGTTACACATAGCATGCACCCTGCGTGAGAAATGGAAAGAATGAAGGAAGTAAGGAAATTGAGTGAACTATATTGACTGGATGACACGGGAAACGACTGAATGAAGCACCAGCTGGCAGCTCTTCAGTCGGTACTACCCAGGTAGGCAGCCCGTGGTATAAACGAATGTGGATTGTAAAGCGCTTAGAGCTTGGTCTCTAGCCGAGGATAGGCGCTGTACATATAAGTATTCATAATAATAATTATAAATAATAATCAAAACCACAACAACTATCTTAAATAATATCATGAACTGTTCTCTTTTAGAACACAACCTGTTGTGTGTGTATCCCTCCTTGTAGCTCTCATTCCTTTTATGCATGTTGTCTACATTTAGCCTCCACTTCAGTCTCTGACGACGGCATTCTTCTCTTAAGAAAACCAAATTACAAGTAGTGAATGAGCTTTGAGGCTTTCATCATGATCGATGAGGATGAAAACAATATAAGTGTTGCTATAGAGATGCATGTGTATGGGAGACTGTGAGAATTTAATACGTCTAAATTTTCGCCAAAATGCTCGTCTGGTTGATGAATGATGCTTCATCTAGCAACTACCTTAAACGTAGCTGTATTAAAAATCCAAGACAACAAGAAAAAAAAAACATACACCAAATACTCAAGTAATGGCGTGTCTGTCTCCTTTAGGAAAACAACATGTTGTTGCTGCTGCTGCTGCTGTTGTTGTCGTCGTAATTGTCGATCCTTCCTTCTAGCTCTCATTCCTGTCTTCAACTCGTCTACATTCAACCAGTTGTCTATGTCTCTAATGATGACATTCGTCTCTTGCTATAACCTAAGTTCTTAATAAGGCGCTCTGTCGATAGAAAAAAAAGTGAAATGCAGCAACTGACGCTGACATTCTGAAAAAAAGAGTTTGGGTAATTAGATGTCTCGAGAAAGAGGCTCTGACTGCTACTTCTGGTTCCGGTCTCTGCTCATATTGACGATACTTGGAGATGACACTTCTGTCCTGCTGCCTCCGCCATGGAGGTTATGTTTTGACATATTCACTTGGTTTGTCGGCCAATCTTTTAGCAGAATTACGCAACAACTACCAGACCGATGTTAACGAAACTTTGTGCAAAGATGAATTATAGCCCCAGGAACAAAATCGTCACATTTTGTGGAGAATCCAGGATATGGATTGAAAGAGCGCATCTCAAATCTGTTCGACCTTGCTCTGTGCCCTTCTCATCTTTTTTTCATACATTGACTTCTTTCCTTTAATGTCTCCATTTAAGGAACTATGGGCATTCAGTCAGGGTCTGTGCGTGTTCGAGGGTCGTGGACCAGCAGAGCAAGATCTTGTCTTGGCTGCTTGCTGTCTCATATATTTTTTTTTTTTTAGATGAGAGAGCAATGGTTCCGTGTTATGTCTTCAGTCTGCATGGAATTGGATCCTGTGTTGTACAAGCATTCGGGCCTAGTACAAGCATCTACTTTGTGGAAATGTTCGGGAATGCATGAATAAATGCATGAATAAATGAATGAATGAATGAATGAATAACTCAGTAATTGGATGTTTGAATAAATGTAAGTGCTAGTGTGTGTGTGTGGTGTGTGTGTGTGTGTGTGTGTGTGTGTGTGGTGTGTGTGTGTGCGTGCGTGCGTGCGTGCGTGCATGCTGTGCGTGCGTGCGTGCGTGCGTGCGTGCGTGCGTGCGTGCGTGCGTGCGTGTGTGTGTGTGTGTGTGTGTGTGTGTGTGTGTGGTAGCAACGTTTTCGAGTGTTACTGCCGAGTCCCCATCCTTCCCCCACTGCAGCCTGTCCCTTCCTTTCTCCTCCCGACACTTGTCCCCCCCCCCCCCCCACCACCACTCGCACTTTCTCTGCTCTTACCCATCCCCTTTAGTCAGCAGCTGTTTCTTTCTTTTCGTTGTCATTTCTTTTCATCCTCCTCTTCTTTTTGTTTCTTTTTCCTTTTTCTTTTCTTATTCTTTTCCTTCTTTGTTTCTTCCTTTTTCAGATCGCATATCCTTTTGGAAGTGATCTAGATATCTACACTCCCATGCCATTCTTTCCCTCCCCCACCTTCCACCCCCTATCTTTCTTTCTTCGGATGATCTCCTCCTGGCATACGGTGATCTGCATGTGTTTTAAGTTCTGTTTCCTGTCTCATTGGCTCAGTGGTAGCATGGAGTTCGCGGCCAGTTGTTGCGAGTTCAATCCCACTAGCAGTTAAATTTGAAAAAAAAAGCCATAAACCTTACATCTTAATGTGTCATCGGTTTGGTAATGAATTGCAGTGTTAGATAGACAACTCCCTCCCCCCCCCTCTCCTAATTCTTCATGCTCACACTTTTCTGAGATGATCATCCCGGTAGGACAGATCACCTCAGGTGGGATTTCACGTTAAACCCAAATGAAAGTACCTCACAATGTGTTGTATGCTTTTAGACTTATTAATCGATCAATAATAATGATGATGATGATGATGATGATGATGATGATGATGATGATGATGATGATGATAATGGTGGAGGTCTGCGCTCTCTCGAACGCCCTTCTGGTCTTTGCCTTTGTTGTGGTTGTTTTTTGTTTTTCCTCAAGTCGCCATTCAAAGAATTACGGGAGTTTAGTCAGGATCTGCGCAAGTTCGAGCGTCTTGGAGTGGCAAACCAACGGTTTGTCTCGATCATGGCTGCTTGCTGTCCCATATATATATATATATATATATTTTTTTTTTTCTTTTTTAGACAAGAGAGCTCTGTTGCCGTGTGATGTATTCAGTCTGTTTTGAACTGGGTCTCGTGTCGTAGAACGTTTTGAAGCTAGGCATGTGGACGTGCATGTCTTTTGTGGACGTGCCCAAGACTGCACTGATCTTTGTTCATTTCTCCAGTATTTGTTGCTGTGTACATATGTCAGGTGCAAGATATATGGGGGAGCTTGGGGAAACCCTTTTCGGGAATGTCTTCTTGTTTGTTCTGTGTGCCCTCTGCTGCCATTCCTTCTAGGCGACTCAGGGTTGTAGGCAGCACTCGTTGGCAGTTAGGTACGTGTCATGATCTCATCACGGGAGTAAGAGTTACCCTACATGGTCCTTGTTTCCTGTTTCCTGCCTCATTTAACATCACGGGAGTAAGAGTTACCCTACTTGGTCCTTGTTTCCTGTTTCCTGCCTCATTTAACATCACGGGAGTTAGAGTTACCCTACTTGGTCCTTGTTTCCTGTTTCCTGCCTCATTTAACATCACGGGAGTTAGAGTTACCCTA
>CM065715.1:114427653-114447653 GCA_033310375.1 Conus canariensis | reverse complement strand
GCCAAATTCTGAGTACACAAAGCAGATAAGATTGCATGTAGTCTGCCCTAAAAGCAATCTCATCTGGCAGATTTGCCTATCCTCATTCGAAATGAGAGCGAAGAATTAGAGGAGAAGTGGGGCAGAGTGAGGCCAAGGGGGAGACAATGTTTGTTTCGCGCTGTAGTACCTTCTGTTCCACCTCATTCTGACACCCCATCCACAGCCACAGCTTGGCCCAACCCATGGCAGCCCCAGCACCGGTAACCCATCGTTGGCAGTCAATGTCATCAAGAGGCAACCCACCAGAGGAGACACTGCACTGCTGCTGAGTCACTTCAGTCGGCCGCCTTGGCTGAAGGCTGTGTCAGACGAATTGACATAGGCTAGAACACCAAGGCTACATCAAAATGTTGTTATGCTCTGCATAGTTATGCAGGGATTGTCTTCAGTCGTGACAAGCTCCTAGTATAACATTATGTCTCCAAAATCCCCCGAAGTCGGAGTGTATCTGCCCACGTGGCGGGGTAAACAAAAACGGTCACACACGTCATGTTCTCATCCCCAGCTGATACATTTGTACCATAGTGTTCAAGTGCTTCGGCTGTTCGGATGACACCCCTGGAGTCTTTTAGCCAGGGTACGACAACAACAACAACTTCAGTAGGATGACAGTTGAATGTCGGGGAGAAGCAGGAAAGAAAAGAATAAAAGTGACAGAATGAGAGAAGAGAGAGAGAGAGAGAGAGAGAGAGAGAGAGAGAGAGAGAGAGAGAAGAGAAGAGAAGAGAAGAGAAGAGAAGTGAAGAGAAGACAAACAGTGATAGAAAAAGAGAATAGAAACAAACGACAAGCGCAGGAAGTTAGGAACAAACCCCAGTTGCCCATCCCACTCGTACGCCAACCCATTCATTTTCCCCAACCCTTAGCATCCATGCCATCCCAGCTGAACCCCCCCCCCCCCCCCTCCGCCAACGGTAACAGCTCCAAATCACCCAATCAGTTGACAAGCAGAAGCCAGAGACAGGAGCTCTAATACTTGACATGTCAGCCAAACTCTCTGTACACACCAAGCAGATTAGATTAGTTTGCATGTGGATAGTGGAATGTCATAATAGCACCTTCGATTCGTAGATCTGCCTGTCTCTGTAATAAGGGTCAGGAGAGAGATAGAGGAGAAGTGGCGTGGGGGTAGAGGGTGAGAAAGGAAGGAGGGGGGGGGAGATGGATAGTATAGGGTAGGACGACAGGAGGTGCGGAGGAGAAACGGAAAAGAAGAGAGTGGGGGTGACAGAATGGAAGAGAGAGAGAGAGAGAGAGAGAGAGAGAGGAGAGAGTGAGAGAGAGAGATACTCATAGACAGAGACAGAAAGACAGAGAGAGAGAGGCAGAGAGAGAGAGAGAGAGAGAGTGAGAGAGAGAGAGGACAGGAGAGGAAGGAGAGAGAGAGAGAGAGAGAGAGAGAGAGAGAGAGACAGGAAGACAGACAGCCAGGCAGACAGACTGACAGGTAGACACAGAGACGAATAGACAGGTAGACAGACAGTCACGCAGGCAGAAAGACAGACAGACAAGAACAGAAAAACAGAAACAGTGAGAAGAAGAAGAAGAAGAAGGAGAAGAGAGAGAGAGAGAGAGAGAGAGAGAGGAGAGAGAGAGAGAGAGAGAGAGAGAGGGAGGGAGGGAGGGAGAGAGAGAGAGAGAGAGAGAGAAGAGAGAGAGAGAGAGAGAGAGAGAGAGAGAGAGAGAGAGAGAGAGAGACAGAGAGGAGAAGACACAGATGACCGAAGCAAAAAGAGACACATGAACACACATTCCTGCTCTGCATCCTGCTCTACCTTCATCTTAGAACCCCTTTCCCCATCCTCCAGCATCTCTATCACCCCCAGACCGCCTTTCCCTCCCAGTAAAAGCCCCACACCACCCTTTCCCTCCCAGTACCAGCCCCAAACCACCTTTTCCTCTCAGTAACAGCCCCAAACCACCTTTCCCTCCCAGTAACAGCCCCAAACCACCTTTCCCTCCCAGTAACAGCCCCAAACCACCTTTCCCTCCCAGTAACAGCCCCAAACCGCCTTTCCCTCCCAGTAACAGCCCCAAACCACCTTTCCCTCCCAGTAACAGCCCCAAACCCCCGTTCCCTCCCAGTAACAGCCCCAAACCACCTTTCCCTCCCAGTAACAGCCCCAAGCCACCTTTCCCTCCCAGTAACAGCCCCAAACCACCTTTCCCTCCCAGTAACAGCCCCAAACCACCTTTCCCTCCCAGTAACAGCCCCAAACCACCTTTCTATCCCATTCTGGCATTGAAGATAATTTCACAATCTAAGAAGAGGGACTTTGTGGTTTCTATCAGATTCACTGTCAGCGTTGGAGGCCATAGCTGGCCGCAACCTTCAGCACCCAGAACTTTTACACTTTTTTTAACTTTTGACCAAGTTGAAAGCGGATGGTTACAACATTATTTTGGCTTGGATTCCTGGTCATGTTGGCATTGGAGGGAACGAAATGGTTGATCGTTTAGCCAAGAATGCCACAAGAGAGAAACTGTCCGACATATATATTCCCTGCTCAGATCTGAAACCCAAAATTAACGATTATGTGAGAGACCTCTGGCAGGAGGATTGGAATACACAGACGGATAACAAACTCTTTCAGATCCGTCCAAACCTTAAGGAGTTCCTCCCATCTGCGTCTGGTGGTCGTAAAGAAGAAACAGTTCTGTGCCGGCTGCACACCGGCCATTCGTATTTTACCCATTCGTACCTTTTAAAGAGTGAAGAAGCTCCGTGGTGCATTCCATGTCATGTGCCACTCACAATGAAACATATTCTTTTAGAGTGTTGGGACTTGCACGATGTGAGACACAAACATTTTACGGCAGATTCCATGAAAACCTTGTTCAAAGATGTCCCACCTGATGCCATCTTTGAGTTCTTGAAAGAGATTAACATTTTTCATCGGATCTGAGTTTTTACAGTGGAAAGATTTTTAACAAACTTTCAGATGGTTTTTCGATGTATTTTAAAGAATTGTGTGAATGAATGACTTGTGAGTTGATTTTAACGTGGTGACAGCCCTGATGTGGCCCTTTGCGGTCGGCTGGGCTATAAGTAACATTATCTTATCTAACTAGCCCCAAACCACCTTTCTATCCCAGTAACAGCCACAAACCACCTTTCCCTCCCAGTAACAGCCCCAAACCACCTTTCCCTCCAGTAACAGCCCAAACCACCTTTCCCTCCCAGTAACAGCCCCAAACCACCTTTCCCTCCCAGTAACAGCCCCAAACCACCTTTCCCTCCCAGTAACAGCCCCAAACCACCTTTCCCTCCCAGTAACAGTCCCAAACCACCTTTTCCTCCCAGTAACAGCCCCAAACCACCCTTCCCTCCCAGTAACAGTCCGAAACCACCTTTCCCTCCCAGTACCATCCCCAAACCACCCTTCCCTCCAAGTAACAGCCCCGAACCACCTTTCCTTCCCAGTAACAGCCCCGAACCACCTTTCCCTCCCAGTAACAGCCCCAAACCACCCTTTCCTCCCAGTAACAGCCCCGAACCACCTTTCCCTCCCAGTAACAGCCCCGAACCACCTTTTCCTCCCAGTACCAACCCTAAACCACCTTTCTCTCCCAGTAACAGCCCCAAACCACCCTTCCCTCCCAGTAACAGCCCCAAACCACCTTTCCCTCCCAGTAACAGCCCCAAACCACCCTTCCCTCCAAGTAACAGCCCCAAACCCCCGTTCCCTCCCAGTAACAGCCCCAAACCACCTTTCCCTCCCAGTAACAGCCCCAAGCCACCTTTCCCTCCCAGTAACAGCCCCAAACCACCTTTCCCTCCCAGTAACAGCCCCAAACCACCTTTCCCTCCCAGTAACAGCCCCAAACCACCTTTCCCTCCCAGTAACAGCCCTACACCACCTTTCCCTCCCAGTAACAGCCCCAAACCACCCTTCCCTTCCAGTAACATCCTGACACCACCTTTTCCTCCCAGTAACAGCCCCAAACCACCTTTCCATCCCAGTAAGAGCCCCAAACTACCCTTCCCTCCCAGTAACAGCCCTGAACCACCTTTCCCTCCCAGTAACAACCCCAAACCCCCGTTCCCTCCCAGTAACAACCCCGAACCACCTTTTCCTCCCAGTAACGGCCCCAACCCCAAACCCTACACCACCCTTCCCTCCCAGTAACAGCCCCAAACCACCTTTCCCTCCCAGTAACAGCCCCAAACCATATTTCCCTCCCCGTAACAGCCCTACACCACCCTTCCCTTCCAGTAACAGCCCCACACCACCTTTCCCTCCAGTAACAGCCCTACACCACCTTTCCCTCCCTGTACTAGCCCCAAACCACCTTTTCCTCCCAGTAACAGCCCCAAACCACCTTTCCCTCCCAGTAACAGTCCCAAACCACCTTTCCGTCCCAGTAACAGTCCCAAACCACCTTTCCCTCCCAGTAACAGCCCCAAATCACCTTTCCCTCCCAGTAACAGCCCCAAACCACCTTTCCCTCCCAGTAACAGCTCCAAACCGCCTTTCCCTCCCAGTAACAGCCCCAGACTACGAGATCGCCAGCGGCGAGTAGGATGTGACAGACAAACCGGAGAAGCCAGACAAAAGCCCTGAAATTTGACATTTTTGCCAATCTCTCTTTAGACACCAAGCGGATTACATTGCACGTGGACTGCCCTGAGAGCATTCTTCACCAGCAGATCTGCCCGTCTCCATAATACGGGAGAGCGAGAGAGACTGAAAAAAAAGGAGGAAGGGGGTAGGTGGTGGGTGGGGGGTGAGTAGTGAGGCAAGGGAGAAAGGGGGAGGGTTAAGGGAAGGGTGACGGTGGGATGTTAAGGAGAAATGGAAAGTGGAGATGACAGAGAGAGAGAGAGAGAGAGAGAGAGAGAGAGAGAGAGAGAGAGAGAGAGAGTTTGTAGGTGTATGGTACTTATTGCAATTTTATCTTCTTATTGGTTTCATTTATGTTTTTTTTTAACCTTTTCTGTATTTGTAAGCTCTTAGGGCTTATGATCTAAGATTAAGCGCCATGAATAATAATAATAATAATAATAATAATAATAATAATAATAATTATTATTATTATTATTAGAGAGAGAGAGAGAGAGAGAGAGAGAGAGAGAGAGAGAGAGAGAGAGAGAGAGAGAGAAACTCAACTCAAATAGTTTAATTGCAAAGGCCACCGACCTATTTGCAATGAGGTCAAGAACAAAAGTAGAACACACACGCATTCGGCGCATGTACTGAAAATTATGAAAGAAAATATTTGCATAACAAAATGTTCCTCCTGGAATTATTCTGGCATTTTTGTGTTAGCTGATAACAGTTCCTCTCTTCGTTTTAATGCTTTAAGAATGAACATAGCTACAGAGCGAGTTACAATTCTCTTTTCATTTTGCAGTAAAAGAAGCAATGACGCTTGATGAACATTTCTAGTATGAGGCAAAATGTATTTATCTCTTAAATCTTTATAGGATGGACAAACAATCAAAAAATGTATATCGTCCTCGATTTGATTACAGAATGGACAATTTTTGGAGTTTAGTGTGCATCTTTGATGGGCATTCAAAGCACTAACACCAAGTCAAATCTCACGAACACTTTGCGAAATCTATGAATTGTAATATGAGTTAAATATTGCTCAGGCTGTCATAAGGATTTGAAGGAACGATATGTTGAATATATATCATTATTACGTATTTTACTGTCCCAAATTTAGAGAGAGAGAGAGAGAGAGAGAGAGAGAGAGAGAGAGAGAGAGGTCACTGGTGCACCCCACAGGTGAACATTCAAGCAGGTTTCATCAGTTGCGTTGTTTGTGGTGCCAAGACCAAGGATCTCCACACACGTGTTTTCTGTTCATTCCGCAGTGTTGCCTGTCCGTCACTCCCTCGGTCTTCCTTCATCTCCCTCCTTCCTGACACAGCCTCCCTCCTTCCAGCCCCCAACACCCGGATACCGGCCCCAACAGGGCCACTGAACCCCGCCACCTGGCCATAACATCGTAGTGTTCCTTTCCTAGCTGACGTCAGCAGAGCTCCAAGGCAAGGCAAGAACACTTTGTTGTCTCCAAAGAGAAATTAAGAGTGGCCATAAAGAACATGTCTATGGATCTATATTTAACAAATTACAAATCACAAATCACACCCACCCATCCACCCACACATCACCCCCCTCCATATATATATATATATATATATATATAATATTATATATATATATATATATATATACACACACACACAAACTTTCTGAACCAGATCTTATTAGAAGTTCAGTTTTGATTCAGGAGTTTGATGGAACTGGGAATTTGTTTTGAATTTTGGAATTTGAAATCTTCGTCCAGATGTTAGGACATTGCAGTTTTTTTTGTTTTTTTTTTTTGGAAAGAACGTAGTCCGATATGCTGCTTGATAGTTTGGCGCGCGTGTTCACTGGTGGAATGATCCACACAGCCGATCTTTAGTGTCTGATGGGAAGTCCTCATTTCCAAAGCTTTCTCCTTATGTCAATGGTTCTTTTCCGCTCTGCCGAACCTGATGCAGACATGAGCACAGGAAGATGAAATGCTGAACCTGATGCAGACATGAGCACAGGAAGATGAAATATGCTAGAGCAGTCGTGTGCCAGATCTTCTGTGTCATGGAAATGTCATTGTTCCGTCACACAAATTTCAGCCCTGACTGTGCAAACGCCGCCCTTGCAACGCCGGGAGCATCTCGGGCTTGGACACTCCTTAGCATTGCATTGTTAATGGCGGTTAGCGGACCAGTCAAGTGTCCACCAGTTTTCAGCTTCAGTCCCTATCAGTACAGATGGTCAATGCACGGCTGGTCATCAGCTTGGTCTTCTCGGCACATGACACGCACGTGTGTCTACCGAACTGGAAATCTTTGACCTCCGTGCCCTGACAGGCGTCTGCAATGCCAGAGTGAGTTCGGTCGCGTTCAAAGACTTCAAGAGGGCGTTTGACAGAGTCTGGAAGGCGCTGTGAGCCACAGTGATGGGTGTTGACATTGGGCAAGGGCTGGTCGGCACCATCCGCGGGTTTACTGCAAGGGATCTGGTGCAGTGCTCCAAAAGGGTGCTGCTGGAGAGTGGTTCCATACTTCAGTTGGAGTTGGTCAGGGCTGCCTTCTTTCTTCCACATTGTTTTCCATGTGTTCCTGAGACGCAACATGACTCATGCACTTGAGGGTCATGCTAATGTGGCTAATGGCTATGGCGAGCCTCTGCTCTGTGCATGGCATTGGTGGCTCGGCAGGCAGGGAACAAGAATTCTTGAGAGAGAGAGAGAGAGAGAGAGAGAGAGAGAGAGAGAGAGAGAGAGAGAGAGAGAGAGAGAGAGAATACACACTACACGTGCGTTCATGTGTGTGCGTGTATATACATGCACACACAGACACACACAGACACATACAGACACACGCACGCGCGCGCACACACACACACACACACACACACACACACACACACACACACACACACACACACACACACGCGTATTCTCTCTCTCTCTCTATCTCTTATCTGTCTCTCTTCTCTCTCTCTCCTCTCTCTCCACACACACACACACACACACACACACACAACAAACACACACACACACATACGCGCGCAAGCCTACATTTTCCACTTAACCATTATCTCGCTTTTCGGCTTTTCTCCTTGTCTTCTCGGTAGACTGTTTTCACGGTAAGGACAGCCTCACTGGGAGAGAGGCCAGCTCGTGCCATTTTATGTCATCGATCTCCACAAAACGTTTTTTTTCTCACCACATATGAACGCACGCTCACCATTACGTATTCTCTCTCTCTCTCTCTCTCTCTCTCTCTCTCTCTCTCTCTCTCTCTCTCTCTCTTCTCTCTCTCTCTCTCGTGTCATCCTTGTGTTTCTTTTCTTTTGCTTTCTTCGTTTCTACCATAACTTTTGGGCAATGTTCTAAGAGAGAGAGAGAGAGAGAGAGAGAGAGAGAGAGAGAGAGAGAGAGAGAGAGAGAGAAAGAGAGAGAGAGAGAGAGAGAGAGAGAGAGAGAGGAATATAAACTCATAAAGATGTTCAATCATAGACACATCTACTGTGTATTACTTAAAAATATATTTGCATCATTACAATACATATCATTCGTTATTACTTTAGCAGAATAAAAGTGTCCGGATACCAAAATAAATAAAATAAAGGATTTGAACTGTTGTATCAAACGCCAAAAACACTACAGGCCACCAGAAAATGTCCATTAGTAATAGAACATACGGACTTGCATGGTGCACGAGAATTGTGATTATAGAAAAATAAGTAAGTAAGTAAATACATAAGTAAAAAATGAACAAATCGATTAATTACTTAATCAGTAAATTAAAAACAAATAAACAGGAAAAAAATGACAGGTTGGAAAACAAAAACAAACAAACAAACAAAACAAAACAAAAACAACAAAAAACTACGTTGATATGGTCATGTGACAAGATCCATCGGCGTTGTTTTAGCAGTTCTCTGGGGAACTGTTGAAGGAAGTAGGCGGATGGGGGAGACAGATGATAAAAACCTGATCTACTGACATCGTTGCAGAGTAGACAGGGAACACATCTGCAGAAACCCAGACCTTGGCACAAAACCAACAGAACTGCAGGAACCTATGAACTGTTTTTTTTAGTGTGGTCCCGAATGGCTTTCAATGAAGAAGAAGAAGAAGAAGAAGAAGAAGAAGAAGAAGGAGAAGAAGAAGAAGAAGGACAAGAACAAGAAGGGAAAGAAGAAAAAAATATTACTCAGGTTAAGGGATAAGTGGTTACCCGGAAGAAAGTGTTTCTTTTTGCAACTTAACAAACTGTCGTCATGTTCGTCAACATATGGCTAGACCCATAAACCATCGAGTTGTTATTGTAACATTCAAATAGACAGTATCCACGAAGTACACAGACTGTATAAGTCGCTAAGCGCGGGAGCTAGCGTAATACCACACTGTGACATTAACATTGAAGTGAATGATGAAAAAAGCATTGAAATAGAAGCTTCGTTTTCTTTCCTCCAGGGAGCACACATTACTGTGCACAAGTCACTTTCAGCTGGTTGGGTTTAGGATTACATTCATCCATCTGAATGTTAGTCATGCTGGCATTAGATTATCGATTGCTGCTGGACTGGCGTAGAAATGTCTGGAACAAAAAGGGCTAGAAAAAAGATTTAATTACCGTGTTTGCAGATAGTACCAAATAGATACACAAACAGGAGTCGAGTTTCAGTTTCTTCCAGACCGTGTTTAAAACGCCGTATATGAGCATGCAACGCGGCAGTAACGGTCCGAATATAAATAATTGGAAAAAAAAAGAGAAAAAACATTGCATTTTTAGTGTGGTGTGGAAGTAGGTATGTTGACTTGTAAAGACTGAATTACCGTAAACATTGCATTTTTAGTGTGGTGTGGAAGTAGGTATGTTGACTTGTAAAGACTGAATTACCGTAAACATTGCATTTTTAGTGTGGTGTGGAAGTAGGTATGTTGACTTGTAAAGACTGAATTACCGTAAACATTGCATTTTTAGTGTGGTGTGGAAGTAGGTATGTTGACTTGTAAAGACTGAATTACCGTAAACATTGCATTTTTAGTGTGGTGTGGAAGTAGGTATGTTGACTTGTAAAGACTGAATTACCGTATTTGCAGATAGTACCAAACAGATACACAATCAGGAATCGAGTTTCAGTTTCTTCCAGACCGTGTTTAAAGCACCGTATATGAGCATGCAACGCGGCAACAATTATCAGAATGTAAATAACTGGGGAAAAAAAGAGACAAAAAACATTGCATTTTCAGTGTGGTGTGGAAGTAGGTATGTTGGTTTGTATTCTAAGGTTGATTTTTTTTATAAGGAAAAAAACTTCTCCAGAGCAATTGATATTAAACTGTCAATCATAGCATTAACTGAAATACAATCAAAGAAATTACGAGCCTTTTGAGAAGCAGAATCTTTGACATTTATTCAACACGACCTATCTTTGAGGTGTTGCTTTGTAAGTCGGCAAGTCGCTAATGTGCATGAGTGTAATGATCTGGAGTTATGTCATTTCAAGAAGGTGTTTGCTGCGTGCTTGACAGTAGGAATAATGGAGAAATTGTTGCCGAGGTGCGTGTACAGTAGCACAAACAGTAGTATTGGAGGGAAATGAAGAGCTGTTTCAAACACTGAAGTCTGATGAGGTATTGCAGTATACGTTTCAGATGACTTCACTCATCCCAATGTTCCTTGGGATCGAGAATGACCAGGAGAAACAAATCATAAATTCATGCAACATATTTAAGAAGCTTTCCAAATATAAAGATAATTTTAAAAAAGCAGACGGAGACTGGATCCAAATCCTACCCTTGCAGTAATGGCAGATTTTCTGAATGCGTGCGCAGGCGCTTCACTTCTTCCTATGTGGGCGGGATCACATGTTCTGATGGTATACCTCCGATCCATTGGATCGGGTGTTGCTATTTTAAGCATACGGATAAATCTAAATACGCCACAGCACGTCCAGTAAGCCATCGGGCATGTGCACCAAGGAAGGCAGAAAGGAAGTAGAGTTTTATTACATAATCCTCCGGCTACAGTGTGTGTTTGTGGATGATGTATGTTTTTCATGACAAGGGATGTGTTTGTACAAAGTCTAGCTGGCTGTGAACTGTTCTTGAATAGGATGCATGTTCAAGTACTTTTTGTGGACATCTTTATGGACAATCTATGTGGGTGTGATATGTGCTTGCTACTTACTTAGACTTAGATGCTCCCGCGTCTTGCGACGCATGAGGCACTTAACTCGCTCCACTGTGCTTGTACACGGTGTATATTTGTGTGTGTGTGCGTGCGCGCGTGCGTGCGCGCTCATGTGTAAAATGTTTTCATGTGTGTGTGTGTGTGTGTGTGTGTGTGTGTGTGTGTGCGTGCGACGACAAGATTCTTCAGCTTGTTCCAGTTCTTTAATACGTTAATTTTTCTTTCTTTCTTTTTTGTTGCTGTAAGAACGAGGAAGGAAGCAAGGGGGAGGTGACAGTTTTAATGTGACCCGATGTGATGGGATGGACTTTCATTAAAGCAGCTGAAGGAGAATGATAATGACCGAACGCACTGAAGGCCTGAAGCGTGTTGCACGTGCTGCCCGGCCTACAACCTTCATTGCTACATCTGTCTGTCGCCTCAGGGAAGAGATAAATTGAATGGGGTGGGGATGATGGTTATGAGGCAAGATGACAGTTGAAGGCGCTAAGGGGGTGGGGATGGGGGGTTGGGTGGGGGTGGGGGTGGGGAGGCGAGGAAAGGGAGAAGAAAATGATACCGAGAGAGCGGGGATTGCCTTCGTGGAGAATGAAAAAGACAGGAACTGAGAAGAAGAGAAGAAGAAGAAGAAGAAGAAAAAGAGAGAGAGAGAGAGAGAGAGAGAGAGAGAGAGAGAGAGAGAGAGAGAGAGATTGTAATTAAGGAAAAAAGTAAGCATGCCAACACTTCTATACACTTTGCCCTCAGGGAAAAGTCACTGAAGTAGGTGATTATAACATACACATATAAAAGAGTCAAAGCTTATAGCCATGAACGATTATATCATACACAGGTATGTACACGCAATCACCCATATGGACACACTAAAGTTTATGAACTGAGGTAAACAGATTGGTGGACAGCAGTCGTATTTGAAGTAGAAAGAGGAGGAAGGGGAGGGGGGGGGGGATACGAAAAAAGAAATAATTAAAAAAAATATAATTGTGTGAAACTGAGTCAGCATTTTCATTATGAAATGTTTGTGTTTGAAGATGCTCAACTATCTTCTACACTAAAAGTAACGTAGATGGTGGTTCCCCCAAAATGTGCATGTGTATGAATATAAAAGTGTTGTGTGTGTATGTATATCTAAGTGTGTGTATGCATATTATGTACATGAGTAAGATTTTGTGTTTATGCGTGCGCTTGCTTGCGTGCGTGCGTGCTTGCGTGCATGCGTGTGTGTGTATGTGTGTGTTTGCGTGTGTGTGTGTGCACGCGCGCACACGCGGCTACCTGAACATGTATGTATAAGCGTATGTGCGCGTTTCATGATGAAGTTCTATCACTATTACTGTTTTTTTTTTTTTTTTTTTATTTTTTTTTAAGACATTTAAATGGGAGGGTGGGTGAATGTGGATGCTTAACAGTCCGGTGCGGTGAGATGGACTGTAATCGTACGGTGAAGGAGAATGATGATGACCAAACGCGATGTTGCCCTGCAGCAGCGTGCACGTGCTGCCCGACGCACATCCTTCATCAGTGGAGCTGTCTGCCGCCCGGGGCAAGAGGAAAGGGCAAAGGGATGAGGATGATGGAGCGAGCACGATGAAAGTCAAGTGGGGAAAGGGGAGGGAGGAAAACGTTAGGGAAAGAATTCAGATTGAAAGCATCAAGTGAGACAGGCGTAAGAGAGAGAGAGAGAGAGAGAGAGAGAGAGAGAGAGAGAGAGAGAGAGAGAGAGAGAGCATCAAGTAAGAGATGCAGAGAGAGAGAGAGAGAGAGAGAGAGAGAGAGAGAGAATATGATAAGGTTACATCTGTTTTCTCACCTACCAAAGTAGTATTGAACAAAACAGTCTTGCTTTTATTTTTGCAGTTACCACATTTGTCAAGACAATGTGAAAGTTGTAAATATTAGGACTGTTAGGTTCTCTCCAGCTGCCAAAACTCCATACAAGGCGATTTTTATTCACCCAGGCGCTAAACAGGATCGTTTTCTGTTAAGCAGTTACCAAAGTTGTCAATGATAAGCCAATTTCTCCTCTCATACTCTCTCACGTTATAAATAATGAGATACTTGTTTCCTGTCTCAATGATCAGAAACGTAAATAACTGGAAAATTTCTGTTGTCCCAGTCACTAAGCTTGCAAATAATGGGGAACGTTTCTGTCTGTTCACCCCAGGGACAGATTTGTGGTGGGGTAGGGGAAAAAAGCGATGGTGCGCCATCGGATAAAATGTGTAGGGAAAACCGCTGCTGATTCTTTTGCACTGCAAGGTTAATGGATAATTCGTCTGTGCACTTCATGGAACCACTTACGTCATGTCATGATACCCCACTGCTCCCCGTCTCCGGCTATCGGTCCTTTCTTATTTTATGGTGTTGTGATAGACGTTGTCTCCCCGTCCCTCCTCTCCCCAACACACTGTTGCATCATAATGACGGCAGCATAGAGAACAATGCCAGAAACACACAGTCCAACAGTATTGATAGCCTCCCCCCCCCCCCCCCAAGCAGAATACAGATATGTTCCAGAGGTTTCAGTTTCAGTTTCATCATGGAGGTGTCACTGCGTGCGGACTAGTCCATGTACGCTACACCACATCCGCTAAGTTTGAGACCACAGTGCGCATGATTTTAAGCTGATAGAGAAATTAATTCATAACTAACATGAGAGAATTTAAGAAGAGGGTCTAGTGGCAACAACCTAGCAGATGTCTGACTGACGCATTAGCCCAACGCGCTGGTCAGACCTTGAGTGCCTACCTAGCATTGGTTGTACCCTTTTTTATCATTGTGTTTCAGAGGACACAATTCTACAGCAAGGGTACCTGCTTTTGATGGCGCTATTTTGAAATCACAAACGCTACAACAATCATACATCTTCTTGGTGGCGCCATAGAGAAATGTAGCAGTAAGCAACAATGCTACACTACCGTTATGTCTTCTTAGTGGCACCTGACATCAATGCGCCAAGAACACACAATTTTCACTGCATCGTCAGCATGTCAACAGGAAGCAGAGAAATAGGATGAGGGAATTGAAAGTTTACACAGAACAAGAAAGAAAACATTGCAGAAGGCAATATAGTAAGTTGATGAAACAAGGCAAGCGTAAACCTTCAGGAATATTGGTTTCCTCAAGTGTGGACAATACCGCAGGCAAATTATTCGTCCTTATACAATGACGTTCAATACATCTTCATTTTCTTGAAAAGAAAAAACCCCGCAATGTTGTGATGGTGTGCAGATACAGCACATGACACAAAATGCCGAGAACTAGTGAAACAGACATCATATACAGAAAGATTTCATGTATTTAGAAACATGTGCATTTATGGGAAAAAAATTCGAAAATGCGATTAAGGCTAGCAGAACATCATCAAAACATTTCTTTTGAATGATAACAAAAGCGGAATGTGTATTTTGGACAACCAGATTATGATTAGAATGATCTCTTAACAATATGTGTCTCTTTTCCCATTTGGCCCATTTTCACTTAATTTGAATATTCACATACATGCGCACTCGCAGAGAGAGAGAGAGAGGAGAGAGAGAGAGAGAGAGAGAGAGAGAGAGGGAAATACTCAGAAAGACTCAGAAAGATGGGGGTTGGACTTAGTTAGGCATGGCTTTTGAATCAGTGAAAGACACAATCTACTGCACAACCTTACACGCCTGTCCATGAGGGGGAAACTAGGGAGAGAGGGAGGGGCGGATGCCGTAAAAGAAGTCGGTGGTGCTGTTCAACGGCTCTTTCTCCGGGCAGAACTGCTCGAATTTTACGCAGAAAAAAAACTGTTGTGATCTTGTTACTGTATGAGACAGAATCAAAACAGTGAAATCATATTATGATATTTTTGTATTGCCGGAAACTTTGTTTCTATCAAACTTTCCTAACTAAACAAATACATGTAGAGTTGCCGGGGTTTCAACTAATTCATAAATCAATTTTTGAGGAGCAGTTTTATCGTATGATTCTTTATACTCTGTCAATGTCACGCTGATTACATCGTAAACGAAAATCAATATAATCATTTCGTCTCTGTTCGCCTGCCTGTTTGTTGTCTTGTTTACTTTGTATTTTTATTGGTCAGTGTGCCCACCCACACCAGTGTAATCACGTTGTTAGATGATTATCAATTGATTGTGTCAGCATCTTGAACATCTCTATCATTCATCACTAGTCAGCATCACTCCAGTGAATGTTGTTGTCAGTCAGTCAGTCAGTCAGTCAGTGTGTGTGTGTGTGTGTGTGTGTGTGTGTGTGTGTGTGTGCGCGCGCGCGCGCGTGCGTGCGTGCGCGCGGGTGCACAAGCATGTATGATCTATGTATCGTCTGTCTGTGTGCGCACCACTCTTCATGTATGTTCAGTTTCTCTCTGTCTGTTCTTTCATCCTTCCAACCATCTACGAACTAACATACCAACCAACCAATGTATGTATGCAGTATGTATGTAGTATGTATGTATGTATGTATGTATGTATGTATGTATGTATGTATGTATGTATGTATGTATGCATGTATGTATGTATGTATGTAGTATGCATGTATGTATGTATGTATGTATGTATGTATGTATGTATGTATGTATGTATGTATGTATGCAGTATGTATGTATGTATGCAGTATGTATGTATGTATGCAGTATGTATGTATGTATGCAGTATGCAGTATGTATGTACGTATGTATGTATGTATGTATGTATGTATGTATGTATGTAGCATGTATGTAGCATGTATGCATGTATGTATGTATGTATGTATGTATGTATGTATGTATGTATGTATCGACCCTTCCATCCACGTGGCAGGAAAGACGTCACCACCGCCCCACCACCCACCACTCTTCCATTTTCTCCCAGCTCCCCCCACCCCCCACTCCCATCCCCGACCCCCTACTAAAAAAAAAAGTGTCTCGAATGTGCTTATTCCAAAACCATGCCACCTTTTCTGTTCGCAGAGACACTGATGACAGCAGAGAAAACAAAATGGCGGCGGGCCGGTGGCGCCACCACAGGGGAAACCACAAAAAAAAAGAAAAGAAAAAAAAAAAGAAAAAAGTAGTTGCGGCTGCCGTGGCCGGCGGTAATGTAATTTGTAGACTGGAGAAGGAGAAAGGGAGAACGGGGCAGGCATTTGACCTGGGAATTGAGTGGAAGAGATGGGGGTGGGGGAAGGGGGTGGGGGAGTGTGGGAGAGGGGGGGGGGGTCGCAGGAGTTGGGGATAAAGTTCCTGAAGCGGATCTAAGTCGACGAAGCGTGGACCTTGGTCGATAACTGTGGCCACCTGGGAAGCCCAAGGGCAAACTGGTTGAAAGGAGAGAGAGAGAGAGAGAGAGAGAGAGAGAGAGAGAGAGAGAGAGAGAGAATTGGGAGGGTAAGCAAGAGAGGCGAGATATGGGGGAGGGACGGAACAGCCCACCCTGCGGCAATGCCATCTCAGAATTATCAAATCAAAACAAACACATGTTCACCCAATGGGAGCACAACATTCCGACGGCCCTGTCAACCAATCCGAGGACGTTTCAGTTCGTGGTGCATGATGGGAAAAATAATGTAGACCATCCTTAGAAATCGTTTTCTTTTTTTTAATTCTCCTCTCTCAAAAACATTCTTGTTGTCTTGAATAAGCCTGAATCGGATTCTAGATTTTATTTTCATTTTTCATGTCTATCTCTTTCTTACTGTTAAAAGATATGTCGGCCTAAGTGATTCGCCGAATTCTGTTACTTTCCCTACGATTGGTAGACAGAACTGTTGGTGTTCCCCTACCGATGTTTTGATGAGGAAGAACCATTTCAGTTTTGTATTTCGTATGATTACCGCTGCAAAATGTCAGGAATGATAATTACTCTTTCCAAGATTAAGTTAGATAAGCTCTATTGTTCAATTCGTCAGTTTTCGCGTAAGCTTCAGTCATGGTTTGCGTGACTGTCGTTCATATTAATTTTGTTCTAAATCGATCAGCTTGTTATCTGTTTGTTGTGGTTATCTGCACATGTGTTCTTTTTCCTTTGCAGTACCTAAGCCTTCTGATTCATCCTTGTAAGTTCTGTTATATGGTAAAGGGTAAGCGTCTACGTTGTTAATGGTAATCTTTTAAAGAAAACCTATAACACTTACTACAAGCATGTAAAAAAAACAAAACAAAAAAAAAAAAAACTGCACGAATGTTTTAAAAGGAGTACTTAAGAACCAGTCTGCTTCGATCTTATGTAAGACAACAAGAAAATCTGAAACATGCATATAGCATTCATTTGTAAAATCAGTGCGTATTATAGATCTTTTACTCGTAGAAAAAGGGTTTGGTGTTAGAGAGAGAGAGAGAGAGAGAGAGAGAGAGAGAGAGAGAGAGAGAGAGTCAATCTATGATATCTACAACGCAGCCGACTATAAAGGGCCATATCAGGGCTATCACGGCATTTCAGTCAACTCTCAAAATAGATGAAGAATGCACACACTTAGACAGACATACAGATATATGGAAGAACAGATAGATAGATAGACAGATAGAAAGGTAGATAGATCTGGTGTCTGCAGTTCATGCTGATACCAAAGCTCCTATGGCCTCTGATGATATACGACATTTGCACCAGCATAGTGGAGGCAATGGAAGCCAAAATCAACAAGTTCACAAGGAAATGGCTTGGTGTCCCACCCTGTCTGATAGACATAGCGCTGTACTGTCGCCAAGCAAAGCTGAAAGTACCACTGGAATCCATCCTGGAGGAATACAAAGCAGGGAAGATCAGACTTCAAAGCAAGCTGGAGGACTCAGGAGACAAGGTGGTAGAAGCAATCAAGCCCCAGCTGAAGACAGGCAGAAAATGGAAAATTCAAGAGGCGATGGATTCTGCAAAAGAAAGTCTCAAGATCAGAGAAATAACAGGACACACACAGACCAACAGACAAGGACTGACAAAACTGAATGGTGGTCAAAGGCCAAAGGAAAAGCCAAAAGAGACATGATGATTCAGATGAGAAAAGAAGAAGACTAAAAAAGACTCCAAAAAGCAGTCCAGCAGAGCCAGCAAGGGCAATGGACAACGTGGGAGAATGCACTCCAAAGAAGTCTAACTTGGAATGACATTTGGCACATGGCCCCTCTCAGGATCAGCTTCATTCTCAGATCTGCATATGACCTTCTGCCCTCAAATGCAAACCTGGTGAAGTGGGGAAAAACAGACGATCCTGCATGCCCCCTGTGCCATAAAAAACAAACAGTGGAGCATGTCCTAAGCTCATGTAAAGTAGCCCTGGCTCAAGGAAGGTACACATGGAGGCACAACCAAATGCTCAAAGAGATTGTACAAGTAGTCTGGGCTAGTACCAACACCACAAAAGGGAAAATCAGGACTCCAAAAGCACTCGCAACATTCTTCACGGCAGGAGGCAGCAAATCATGGCCAAGAACAACAGTACCACTCGGAACATGCAGGCAGAGTCTGCTGGACGGGGCAGATGACTGGGAGTGCACTGCAGACCTCCCAGAATGGAAGTGTCACCCAGAGATCATCAGCAGAAGTGGCATGAGACCAGACATAGTAGTCCACTCTCAGTCAACCAAGCAGCTGATCATGATCGAGCTCACGGTGCCATATGAGAACAGAATGGAGGCAGCTCAAATCTTCAAGACTGAAAAGTATGCTGATCTGGCAAACAGCCTGAGGAGAGAAGGCTATCAGGTCAAAGTCCTCACTGCAGAAATTGGAGCTAGGGGGTTTGTAGGAACGTCTGCATACAGCCTCATGAAACAGCTCTCAGTTTCAGGGAGGGAAAAATCCAGAGCCCTGAAAGCAATGGCAGAAGCGGCAGAGAGGTGTTCAAGCTGGATCTAGTCAAGGAGGAACAAAAGTGAACTTCATAAGGCTTAACTTTCCTACAAATATCAGGTGTCCCAGTGGTTCAGTGGTTAGAGTGCGAGTCAATAAGTGGAAAGTAAGCATGTCCAGAGGGTCATGGGTTCGAATCCCAGCCATGGCTCGTCCCAAGATGGGAAAAAAGGGCAGCAGAGGGACATCCGGAGTCACGAACCGGGTGTGGCCCAACCCCCCTAGAGTGTCAGGAGATAAGGGCCGAAACACTTGCTTGAAGGGGGCTTCTCTTCTGAGGACTCTCTGCTGCCACGCTCTCCACGAGTTTCTTTCTACTATGGAAGAAAAGATAGAAAGGTAGATAGATAAATCGATAGGTGCGTAGGTGGGCGGATAGGTAAGTAGATAGGTAGGTGGGTTGGTAGGTGAGTATACAGATTGACTGATTGATATACACGCAAAGACATGTGTAGGTAGATAGATATACGCACAAAGATTTACACACACAGACACACACAGAGATGCATACACACAGACACACACACATTTTGTGTGTGTGTGTGTGTGTGTGGGTGTGTGTGTGAAAAGCAGGTTGATAACTCAGCAGTTTGAAGCCATTGACCTGCAAAGGTCATTGACACACAGAACACTGATACCAGACCAGTAATATCGCCGGGACGTAATACACTGCGCAATCAGCACACCCCCTCCTGCTTGGCTTCGCATGCTGTGATTACAATGCTGATACACCCAAACAGACGCTCTCTCAAGATGGCTGCACATCCGGTGATAGTCTGGTGGCTGTGACCCAGCGTTTTTCACGTGCTGCTTCGGTCACTGTGCACAGTTAGCACCAGTGGCCATGTAATAATTCATTTCCGCGTGTGCAACGACGAAGATCATGTCGTTAGTTTCAAAGCATCTGAGGATGCGTGGAAAACTTAAGTTTTCTCTGTGTTTTGGATGATGAACTGAGATTTATTCCAGCTGAACTGAGCAGAGCGAGAGCTGGGTGTTGTCTGTGGTCTGTTAGTGTTTTTGTGGTCTGTTAGCGTTCCCACGCAACAGATTTAATTCTGGTGTTCAGTGGTGGAAGAGAGCAAGTGGATAACTAAACATGAGAGCAAAGAATATTTAATCTCACCAAGGAGATTGTAATTTTACCCGCATCTATTTGCTTGTTTGTCTGTCTATCAACAAGTTTACGCAAAGTCCACCGAACCGATTTAAGCAGATCTGATGGAAAGATAGAACATGGACAAAGGACCAATCATGAGAATTTTGAAATGGATTCGTGGTGCCAATCCGGATGAAAGAGCGGATCTTCAGCGACGTTGTCACAAAATTTCCACTGAGGATAAACACTTTGAAACTACTGTTACCGATTGGTGAGTATTTATGAAACAATACCATTTTAATGGAATATGAAACTTTGTAGTGATATAAACTGT
>CM065715.1:114415698-114418198 GCA_033310375.1 Conus canariensis | reverse complement strand
GATGCTCTCTCTCTCTCTCTCTCTCTGTATGTGTGTGTGTGTGTGTGTGTGTGTGTGTGTGTGTGTGTGTGCGCGCGCGCGCGCGCACGCGCGCGTGCGCATTTCACTCTCCAGTATAAAGCATCAGGATGTGTTATACCACATCTTATTCGCCACGAACCTGAGAATGTGCAAAATGTAAAATAGTTAATAGATAGAAAAATAGATAAATAAACAAATACATGAATAAGTAAATAAATGATAAACGAAAGAATACATAAATAGATAACCGTGCTATATTTGAAACTTATGCAGAATGCTTAGCTGAAGTGTGTTTACTCAGTACTAAGCCAGATGAGTTGATGAGGCCTTGATTTTCTAAACTTAATTATAGTCTCACCCACCTTACAGAGATCTCTTTGATTTTCTACACTTAATTATAGTGTCACCCACCTCACAGAGATCTTGATTTTCTACACTTAATTATAGTGTCACTCACCTCACAGAGATCTTGATTTTCTACACTTAATTATAGTGTCACTCACCTCACAGAGATCTTGATTTTCTACACTTAATTATAGTGTCACCCACCTCACAGAGATCTCCTTGATTTTCTACACTTGATTATAGTGTCACCCACCTTACAGAGATCTTGATTTTCTACACTTAATTATAGTGTCACCCACCTACAGAGATCTCCTTGATTTTCTACACTTAATGATAGTGTCACCCACCTACAGAGATCTCTTTGATTTTCTACACTTAATTATAGTGTCACCCACCTTACGGCGATCTCTTTGATTTTCTACACTTAATTATAGTGTCACCCACCTTACAGCGATCTCTTTGATTTTCTACACTTAATTATAGTGTCACCCACCTTACGACGATCTCTTTGATTTTCTACACTTAATGATAGTGTCATCCACCTTACAGAGATTCTTTGATTTTCTACACTTAATGATAGTGTCACCCACCTACAGAGATCTCCTTGATTTTCTACACTTAATTATAGTGTCACCACCTTACAGAGATCTCTTGATTTTCTACACTTGATATAGTGTCACCCACCTCTACAGAGATCCTTGATTTTCTACACTTAATTGATAGTGTCACCACCTTACAGAGATCTTGATTTTCTACACTTAATGATAGTGTCACCACCTATCAGAGATCTCTTTGATTTTCTACACTTAATTATAGTGTCACCCACCTACAGAGATCTCTTTGTTTTCTACACTTGATTATAGTGTCACCCACTTACAGAGATCTCTTGATTTTCTAACTTAATTATAGTGTCACCCACCTTACAGGATCTCTTGATTTTCTACACTTAATTATAGTGTCACCCACCTCACAGAGATCTTTGATTTTCTACACTTAATTATAGTGTCACTCCACCTCACAGAGATCTCTTGATTTTCTACACTTAATTATAGTGTCACACCACCACTCACAGATCTTGATTTTCTACACTTAATATAGTGTCACCACCTCACAGAGATTTTGATTTTCTACACTTAATGATAGTGTCACCCACCTTACAGAGATCTCTTTGATTTTCTACACTTAATTATAGTGTCACCCACCTACAGAGATCTCTTTGATTTTCTACACTTAATGATAGTGTCACCCACCTTACAGAGATCTCTTTGATTTTCTACACTTAATATAGTGTCACCCACCTTACAGAGATCTCTTTGATTTTCTACACTTAATTATAGTGTCACCCACCTTACGGCGATCTCTTTGATTTTCTACACTTATTATAGTGTCACCCACCTTACAGAGATCTCTTGATTTTCTCCCTTAATTATATAGTGTCACCACCTTACAGAGATCTTGATTTTCTACACTTAATGATAGTGTCATCCCACCTTACAGAGATCTCTTTGATTTTCTACACTTAATGATAGTGTCACCACCTTACAGAGATCTCTTGATTTTCTACACTTATTATAGTGTCACCCACCTTACAGAGATCTTTGATTTTCTACACTTAATTATAGTGTCACCCACCTTACAGAGATCTCTTGATTTTCTACACTTAATGATAGTGTCACCCACCTACAGAGATCTCTTTGATTTTCTACACTTAATTATAGTGTCACCCACCTTACAGAGATCTCCTTGATTTTCTACACTTAATTATAGTGTCACCCACCTTACAGAGATCTCCTTGATTTTCTACACTTAATGATAGTGTCACCCACCTTACAGAGATCTCTTTGATTTTCTACACTTAATGATAGTGTCATCCACCTACAGAGATCTCTTTGATTTTCTACACTTAATGATAGTGTCACCCACCTTACAGAGATCTCTTGATTTTCTACACTTATTATAGTGTCACCACCTTACAGAGATCTCTTTGATTTTCTACACTTAATTATAGTGTCACCACCTCACAGAGATTCTTGATTTTCTACACTTAATTATAGTGTCACCACCTACAGAGATCTCTTTGATTTTCTACACTTAATTATAGTGTCACCCACCTACAGAGATCTCTTTGATTTTC
>CM065715.1:114408198-114410698 GCA_033310375.1 Conus canariensis | reverse complement strand
GTGTAGAACAGCGAGTAGGGAGAAGCGAGGGATCAAATAGGAACAAGTTAGAGTACATGAAAAACAGCATGTAATCCCTCTTTTGATAGGTAAAAGAACACATTCAGCTCTGTGGATTCTTGTGCACTTTACAGTCATTTGCTGACAGATCTGCGGTGAAAAAAAGGGATGCAAAAACTGAAGTGTGTGCGCCACCACTGACAGTCTCCTTCACATTGCAAAGAAAGCTTTCACATGTTCAAACCATGTCCAGGGCAAGGCTCCCTCTCATTCAAAATAGTCCGTTTTTGTTTCCATTGTGTCAAAAGCACACAATATCTCCAATATGCATCAATACAGAAATTTTGTTTCAACATTTTATCGACTAAACCTAGATGCTCTCAGAAGTAAATATGGCTGGTACAAAATCTATGTGAAGTGACCAAAAAGAAAAAAAAAAAGATGCAAAGCATATAAATGTATTCCCAGTACACTGACAGAGAGGGGAGACAATTTTCAGTTAGTGGAAGAAAAAACTCGACAGTGCGGTGGTTATTTGCTTTATCGGACTTGATTTTTTAAAAATTATCATTTATAGCCGTTAGTGACGGCTATTCTGGTAAAATAAAACATCGGGCATCATACGTGACCCATAATGAACATACCTACAAATTTTCAGAAAGATCGGCCCAGACGTTTTGTCTGGAGCGAGTGGAACACATTTTGACCACGGACGGACACACAGACAGACAAACAGACACACAGACAGCATTTCTTCATTCCCATTGTAAAGTACTCCCTGTTCTATAAGAACTGGGAGTACAAAAAGGTAAGAGTCGTGTTTTGTTGGAGTGTGAGCCTCAGTGGATGTATTGACCGTGTGTATTAAGTTTGTCTATCTTCGGATACTGGTTACCCTTTCAAAGCTTTGTTCTGCTTCATTTGTAGTCCAGTTCAGTATCACCTTTAATTTGAAATCGTCAGTATTTCTGGCATTTCTCTGATTATGATATATATATATATATATATATATTTTTTTTTTTGTTAAAAAATATTTTAAAAATGAAGTGGTAAAATCTACAAGCTTGTTTCTAGCTTTGCTATCTTCAGGATGTCTTTTGGAGCACGCCAACGGTCTTTTATGGCGTGCGGGACTTGATTTCAACTCTGTGTGTGCAGGCGGATCTCATTTGCTGCACGTGCGGCCTGTGGTTCTTATTGGGGCCTGTTCAGGTGGAATGTGCTAGCAAAGATTTCCACTTGTGCCTGCAATTGTTTACAATTTCTACTTTTGTGTTCAGAGTTGCTAAGTGTGGTTTGCATAATATTAACCATTTTTCTGTGGAGCATAGATTGCATCTTTTTGAAATATTGTTGTATGGTGCTGCTCTTTTTATGATTTTCCATGATATGTTGTAGTCTATTTTTTTATCTTTGAGTCTCCAGATGTATTTGCTCAGCTCTGTTTGATTTTTGTATTTTTCATTTTTGAATGACTGTTTGTGGTTTGCGTATCTGGTTTTGAAAGTGTTTTCAGTAATCCCTACATATGTTTCTTCTCCATTTTCTGATGTTACCGTAGCTTGGTATACAATGTTGCTGTGAAGACATTTATTGCTCAGGGGGCACTGTTCTTTTTTAGTGCAGTTGCAAGATGTCCTTTCGGCACCCTTCTCTTTTATGTTGCTTTTCATTTTGTTAGATGAATCAATCATGTTTTTGAGGTTGGGCATACATGAGTATGACAGTTTAATGGTGTTTTTGTTGAATATTTTGGACAGTTTGTGTTCTTTTGGGAATGATGTTGCCAAGATTTTAAAGAATTCTTTTCCTACATTTGTTTTTACTTGTCCATCGTATGGTGGGTTGTACCATATGATCTTTCTTTTCCTATTTTTCTTAATTCTGTTCGTGTTGTTGTCTGGACTGTATTGTAGTTTGTAATTGTAACCACTTTTTTGTAATGCTTCTTGATATTCTGTTGCTGCATCATTGAATGCGTTTTCATTGCATGACAGGTTGGATAGTCTCTTGTTTATACCATTGGGTATTGTTTTTAGTATAGATGGTGGGTGGTTGCTTTTGATGTTTACGTAGACTGGTATGTCATTGGGTTTTTTGTATGGTTTGTACACATGGTCATTGAGGTCTAATGTTATGTCTAGGTAATTCACTACTTTTTTGTTTGCTTCTATTGTGATTTTTAAGTTGTGGTTTTTAAAGATTTTACATAATTCTTTTTTCTTGTTTTCAATGGTTCTTGGATTATTGTTTAATGCAGCGAGGCCGTCATCTCTGTATAAACCGGCCTGTTTTCCAAGTTGGTTTTGGATGTTGGATAGCATGAATAGTCCGACTAGTTCACATGTTTCGGCACCATCATACGATCCCATGGTTACATCAAATGTGGAGTTTTTGCTCGTTTTTTTAATCCAAGTTTCATTTCTGCTATGGAAAAACTACAAGAAAGCTGATAAAACTACACATAGCAACATCCACAAAAAAGAAAAAGAGCTTGCAC
>CM065715.1:114390698-114403198 GCA_033310375.1 Conus canariensis | reverse complement strand
TTAATTGTCATCAGATTGTGGAATAAAAGCTGACGAAGAGATGTAGTATAGGTGCCGTGGAAGCGTGAGACGGAGGGGGAGGTTTGCGTGCGTGGTGTGTGTGTGTGTGTGTGTGTGTGTGTGTGTGTGTGTGTGTGTGTGTGTGTGTGTGTGTGTGTGTGCGTGTGTGTGTAATGTCTGTGAATATATGTGTGCGTTCGTGCGTGCGTGTATGTGTGTGTGTGTGTGTGTGTGTGTGTGTGTGTGTGTGTGTGTGTGTGTGGTGGTGTGCGTGCGTGCGTGCGTGGTGTGGTGTGTGTGTGTGTGTGTGCGGTGTGTGTGTGTGTGTGAAGGGGGGTTAGAGGGGTGAGGTGAGGCGTGAGGGAGGTGGAAGGGTATTGGGTTAACACGGGGCGATGGAAGGGGACTGGCCAAAAATCCTGTTCAAAATCTCTCTCTCTCTCTCTCTCCTCTCTCTCTCTCCTCTCTCTCTCTCTCTCTCTCTCTCTCTCTCTCTCTCTCTCTCTCCTCCACCCCTACGAAAATAAACAACAACAAAACTCACTGAACATTTTCCGTAATAAAAGAATAATATCTATTCCCCGTCACAGAATCGATATTTCGTGTTTTCTTTCGCGTACTCAGGTGGTGTAGTCGGAAAGAGAGCCCTGATGTCTCATAAATGAAATAGACTGCTGTAGTTGTGTAGTCTGGAAAGAGAACCTGAGTGTCTTATAAATGAAAATGACTGCTGTAGTTGTGTAGTCTGGAAAGAGAACCCTGAGTGTCTCATAAATGAAATAGATGTGTGTGTGTCCCTGGAAAGAGAACCCTGAGTGTCTCATAAATGAAAATAGACTGCTGTAGTTGTGTAGTCTGGAAAGAGAACCGTGAGTGTCTCAAAATGAAAATAGACTGCTGTAGTTGTGTAGTCTGGAAAGAGAACCGTGAGTGTCTCAAAAATGAAAATATAAACTGCTCTCGTTTCAGGCTTATGTTACTGGTGTCTTGTGAAAAGCAGCGAAGAACATTTTATTTGTGTTTTGATATTGGTGATGTAGTATGTGAATCTATGTATTTTATGTTTGTGCACTTTGTGTGTGTATATGTGTGTGTATATGTGTGTGTATATGTGTGTGTATATGTGTGTGTATATGTGTGTGTATATGTGTGTGTATATGTGTGTGTATATGTGTGTGTAGTCGAAGGGGGAGGTAAGTAACTGTGCCTATCATGCTACTCATTGTAAACAATTTGATTTTGTATGCTTGAATTTTCTGTTTTATTGTATTATCCATGATTACCTATGCTGTAAATGTTTTGGTGCTGTTTTCGGTTTGCCCTTACTAGAATATTCATATTCGAGTGCTTTGGTACCGTATTCTCTGTCTGTCTGTCTGTCTGTCTGTCTGTCTGTCTGTCTGTCTGTCTGTCTGTCTGTCTTCTCTCTCTCTCTCTCTCTCTCTCTCTCTCTCTCTCTCTCTCTCTCCATCCTCCTCCCCTACGAAAAAAAAATTTGCTGATGACTCGTCACTCCAAACAAATGTCAGTGATCTATAGACCATAGAAACTTCTCGCCAGGAAAGTCTGAATGACGTGTCAGACTGGTGTCATTCGAACTCCATGATCATATACCTAGCCGAAACCAAATCTATGATTATAGCTATCCATCAAAAGCACCAATGAATTCATCTTTGCCCAAAACTTCAATTGAATGGCACTTCAATAGAACAGGAAGATGAGCATCGTGTTTTAGGGGTAACGATAGATATAGAATTGAAATGGCAATCTTAACTCAATAATGTACGCAAGGTAGTCTCAAAAACCCTGGACCTGTTTTCTTAATTAAAGCGCTACGTCAACAGTACTGTGCTTAAACTTTCCTTCAATGCACACATAATGTCAAGTATCAGTTACACTTCAACAGTGTGGGACGGGAGTAGCGATGTACAGAAAAAAAAAAAAAGGTTGAATTCTCTCCATAGACGTGCAGCAAAACTACTCCATCCAGCTGTATCTCTAACAACAGACGAAAAACTAAAAGCGCTGAACATACTTCCTCTGAGTAAGCAATTGGAATTCAACAAGGCATCATTTATAATTACAATCTCGACAGACACTATGCCATGTTATATTTAATGCCTTTTTTTTTTTTTTTTTTTTTACAAGAGTGAACAGTTCTTCTGGCTCGAAGAAATTCCTTCTCACCTACCCACGCATTGATCAATACAAAACAAGCCTAGCTTACTCTGGACCATATGTCTGGAACTCACTTCCACCAAGTCTACAAAATACGAATACGTTTAAACTTTTCAAGGAACATTTACATAAACTTTTTATGTCTCAATAATTTGATTATTCGATTAAAATCATTAGCGTCCTTTCGCAAAGTCCTCTGTAAACCACACTTTGAATACGCCGTCTAAACATACAACCTACTCCATTAAATCGCTCATTCCCACTCCCACTCTGTCTACCATCCCTCTTCTCCCCCTACCTACCATTCTCTCTCCCCACTCCCCTCCTCCGACCTCTCTCTCTGTACTTTTGTTTGTTTGCTTGTATGTTTGTTTGTTTGCTTGTATGTTTGTTTGTTTGCTTGTATGTTTGTTTGTTTGTGTTTTCCCCTTCTGTTTGACTACCCACCATGTCATTAGTACGTTTATGAACAGTCTGCTTATCATTGTAGAAATCGATTACAGTGTTGCCATGTTGAATTGTCAGTATGAATGATATGTGTTGAAATAATGTATGCATGACAAGGACAGATAGTAAGGCAAGGCCTTAGCCCAAAATCTTTATCCTTGAGTATTAAAGATCAATCAGTCAATCAATCAATCAATCAAGCAACCAATCTATCAATCAATCATCAATCTCTCTCTCTCTCTCTCTCTCTCTCTCTCTCTCTCTCTCTCTCTCTCTCTCCCTCTCCCTCTCACACACTCATACATTCTCTCTCTCTCTCTGGTTTGAAAGCGAGCAAAGATGATTTAATCCGGATGATTTATATGCAATATGTGTAGATGGTGTTAGAGGAAATGAATACCATTGTATAGTCTGCTGTAAAGCTTACAACAACTCCAGAGAAAACTTTTAGCCCTTTCAGAGTTAGACGGTAACAGGATTATAGTTTTACTTGCCGAATATGATCCCCAAACTTCTAATGCCAGAAAAAAAAAACGTTTGATGCTGACTGATAATCTTTGGAAACTTCTTTAAGTATCTTGTGTAAGCTTGATGATCTGATTAAAAAAAATCAAGGTAAAAAAAGTTTTCCTTCTCTTCACCGTTGAAAATGAAAATGAAAGAGATCGTGTTAACTGAGGGGGTAGAGCGGAAATGATTTGCAAAAGGTGAGACACTTAACGCGTATGACTTTGTTGTAACTTAATATATTTTAAGAACAGTTTGAATGTTTTGCAATTCAGTCATTCATTCCCGTTATTCCGTGTTTATTTCCCTAGTGGTAACATTTACTAAGCTACAACTATTTAATTCATTTCGATTCGTTGCAGATATGCACTTTTTATTCGGCGCTTCAAGTATCAGCATATGCTCCCTTGCGAAAAGGCTGTATGTGGGCCATGTTCAGTGGAAAGCATTTTAAGCATCTAAAGCGTCTATTTCTCTCCCCCCTCTCCCTCCTCCGTACCCCCCCCCCCCCCACCACTCTTTCACTCTTCCTCCCTAAATCTGTCTACCTTATTCTTATTTGCTTCCACCTCCTTCCCGCCCCCTCCTCTTCTCTCTCTCTCTCTCTCTCTCTCTCTCTCTCTCTCTCTCTCTCTCTCTCTCTCTCTCCCCTCGTGCTGCAATGTCCAGCATGGTGATCTTGTTATCCCCCCAAAGAACGCGGAGGCAGCCAGCTTAAAGACCTGAACCAGCTTGTAAAGAAAGAAGCGGGAATACCACTTCCCCAATCGATGGCTTGCGTGTTTGTTTTGTGGTGTGTGTGTGTGTGTGTGTGTGTGTGTGTGTGTGTGTGTGTGTGTGTATGTGGTTGCGTGCGTGCGTGCGTGCGTGCGTGTGTGTGTGTGTCTGTGTGCCCGTGTGCGCGCGTGCGCGCGCGCGTGTGTGTGTGAGAGAGAGCTATCTATGTATCTATCTATCTGTCTATCAATGTATTTATCTCTTTATCTATCTATTTATCTATATATATATATACATATACATATGTATATATATACGGAGAGAGAGAGAGAGAGAGAGAGAGAGAGAGAGAGAGAGAGAGAGAGAGTAATGCATTACATTAATCATTTCCAGACAGCTTTATTCGTAATCAAATATATAATCTATAGACATGACTACGCTAGCCAACGTTGGCAGTAGATAAACTCACGATCTATCCCAAACAGTGGGTACATATTTAGGATCTACAAAACGAACAACGACGAACCTTTGTTTTGTTCTTTACGACTTTCTCTTCGGTTTAAACATTAGCCTTCATTATTAGATATGTGCATTTCCGCGATAGAACTGTGCCAACGATGTGTTATTTCGAGCAGGTAAAAATGTGCGTGTACAACACAAAAAGATAATAACAACTCATTCTTGCTTTTTTATACGTTCTTTCTTTCTTGTTTGCTTTCTTTTCTTTCTTTCTCTCTTTCTTTCTTTTGCTTTTTAGATTTCCATTTTCTTTTTAGATATTCGCTCTCGTGTGTGCATTTCAAGGAAAGATTACTGACCTTTGAATCCCCCCACCTCCCCAGTCCATTCTTTTCTCATTACTCTCATCCCCACTTTTTGTCCTTTCAATCTTCCATGCAAAAGCCTTTTTTTGTTTTTAGATGAATAAACAGCAGCATGCCTGTCGTGAACTCTCTCTCTCTCTCTCTCTCTCTCTCTCTCTCTCTCTCTCTCTCTCTCTCTCTCTCTCTCTCTCTCTCTCTCTCTGTCTGTGTGAATATTCCACCGTTTTTCTCGTCTCCCCCCAAACCACTTCGATCTCCGGTAATTCTGGCAGCTGCACCCTAAAGAAGCTACAGGAGAGAGAGGAGAGAGAGAGAGAGAGAGAGAGAGAGAGAGAGAGAGAGAGAGAGAGAGAGAGAGAGAGAGAGAGAGAGAGAGAAGGAATCCTCTTAAACACCATGGCCCAAAGAAAGGGAAGAAAGCTTCACAAGGCGATCACTTCAAGGCACAGCCTCCATCCTGGAGGCTGAAGCACTGGCAGCAGCGTTCTCTGGCTTACCCCTCTCCCATCCTGCGCACCGACCACCTCCTCCCCCCTGCCCCTCACTTCTCTACTCACTGATCTACTCGCTCACTTCTTCCTTCACCTTAACCGCGTGTTCACGTCCTCACTCACTGTCATGTTCGCTTACTTCCTCATTGTCTGACCACACTCGCTGACATCCTTATTCTCTGACCTCTCCGCTCACTTCCTCATTTACTGACATGACCCATTCACTGACCCAGTCACTTATTTCTCTATTCACTGATCTAGCCGCTTACTTCCTGATCACTAACTCACGAACTCACTTTCCTATTAACTGACACACTTCGCGTCGCTTCCCTGTTCAGTGACTTATTCGCTTCCCTCCTCAGTCACTGACACACTTGGTGACTGTCCAAAATTCACTGACCATATTCTCACTGTCCCAAATTTACCTCTCCTGACTTTCTATTGGTCGATTCCCTGTCATGACTTTGTATTGGTTGATTCCCTCTCCTGACTTTCTATTGGTTGATTCCCTCTCCTGACTTTCTATTGGTTGATCCCTCTCCTGACTTTCTATTGGTTGATTCCCTCTCCTGACTTTCTATTGGTTGATTCCCTCTCCTGACTTTCTATTGGTTGATTTTACTCTCCTGACTTTCTATTGGTTGATTCCCTGTCATGACTTTCTATTGGTTGATTTCACTCTCATGACTTTCTATTGGTTGATTTCACTCTCCTGACTTTCTATTGGTTGATTCCCTGTCATGACTTTCTATTGGTTGATTCCTCTCCTGACTTTCTATTGGTTGATTCCCTCTCCTGACTTTCTATTGGTTGATTCCATCTCCTGACTTTCTATTGGTTGATGCACTCTCCTGACTTTCTATTGGTTGATTCCCTCTCCTGACTTTCTATTGGTTGATTCCCTCTCCTGACTTTCTATTGGTTGATTTCCCTCTCCTGACTTTCTATTGGTTGATTCCCTGTCATGACTTTCTATTGGTTGATTCCCTCTCCTGACGTTCCATTGGTTGATTCCCTCTCCTGACTTTCTATTGGTTGATTCCCTCTCCTGACTTTCTGTTGGTTGATTCCCTCACCTGACTTTCCATTGGTTGATTCCCTCTCCTGACTTTCTGTTGGTTGATTCCCTCTCCTGACTTTCTATTGATTGAATTCCCTCCCCTGACTTTCTATTGGTTGATTCACTCTCCTGACTTTCTATTGGTTGATTCCCTCTCCTGACTTTCTATTGGTTGATTCCCTCTCCTGACTTTCTATTGGTTGATTCCCTCTCCTGACTTTCTATTGGTTGATTCCCTCTCCTGACTTTCTATTGGTTGATTCCCTGTTATGACTTTCTATTGGTTGATTTCACTCTCCTGACTTTCTATTGGTTGATTTCCCTCTCCTGACTTTCTATTGGTTGATTCCCTGTCATGACTTTCTATTGGTTGATTCCCTCTCCTGACTTTCTATTGGTTGATTCCCTCTCCTGACTTTCTATTGGTTGATTCCCTGTCATGACTTTCTATTGGTTGATTCCCTGTCATGACTTTCTATTGGTTGATTCACTCTCCTGACTTTCTATTGGTTGATTCCCTCTCCTGACTTTCTATTGGTTGATGCACTCTCCTGACTTTCTATTGGTTGATTCACTCTCCTGACTTTCTATTGGTTGATTCCCTCTCCTGACTTTCTATTGGTTGATTCACTCTCCTGACTTTCTATTGGTTGATTGACTCTTTCATGTCCGATAGACTGACCAGCTTCCCAGTGAAGGGATGGATAAGCAATGTACCAAAACAAGAGCGTCTGGGAAATCATGATTGGCCGAAAGATCAGGTACAAGGAGAGAGATAGAGAGAGAATGCGAATGCGAATGCGAATGCGAATATTTATTCAGATTAAGGCCATAGCCCATACTGAAGGGGTGGTACCCGCAATATACATGATATCAATTACTGAAATGAAGGAAAATGACAAGAGAAAGCAAGTACATATGCATCATACAATGTTATTAGGAATACACAGTACGTAACCTCTTTTGTGCTTCATAAATGTACATAGCAAGGTTAAAGAGAATGTCTTCATTTCTTGACGCCAGGAGTAAATTAACTCTGAAAATACAAGGGTCAGAATAAAACTTTGGCTTTATGAATTTTATCCTGAGGTCATGAAAAGCAGGACAGCAAAAAAGGAAATGGATTTCAACTTCCTTGGCCAGGTTACATAAACGACATGTCATTTCATTATCACTCACAACACTGTATCTGAAACGGTGACAAGCTATATCAGAAACACCAAATCTAAACTTGCTTAGCGCACTCTTAATATATCTGTTCATATCCATTTTAATGTATGGCTCTATCACATTAGTTGTTTTAAAGAGTCTGTACTGCGCAAATCTGTCACTGCTATAAATATGATCATGCCAGTCCTGCCATCTGCAGTCAATAATTCTTTGTTTAAAACATTTCAAGAACCCTACGATATTTTCAACGCCCTGGTTATCCCAAACATAAGCAAAGCCATATGAATGAGAGAGAGAGAGAGAGAGAGAGAGAGAGAGAGAGAGAGAGAGAGAGAGAGAGAAGACAGAGAGACAGACAGACAGACAGAAGACGGACTGATAGACAGCAACACTGACGAGGGGGATCAAGACGACAATTTGATCCGCCACTTTCTATCGATTTGTGGGGCACTGATCAATGACCAGATCAATGGGAACGCATCGGCTGATGAGTGGGACAGCGTGTGCCGTCTTGGCATCCCTCGGGCCTTTGGCTTGAAAGAGGATACAACATTTTACAGCAGACGACCCAAAGAGGATACAACATTTTACAGCAGACGACCCAATGCCTGAGTGTTCTCTCTTCTTTCTTCTTCTTCTCTTTCTACCTTTCTTGCCTTTTCTCTTTTTTCCTTTTTTTTCTTTCTTCCTTCCTTCCTTCTTTCTTTCCTTCCTTGCTTTCTTTCTTTCTTTCTCTAATTCCATTTTCGTTGCGGATCTTTCGTTATATTGTTCGTTCTTTCATTTTTTTTTCTTCCTTTTCTTGTTCTTGTTCTTGTTCTCCTTCTTCTTCTTCTTCCTTTCTTTCTTACTGTTTTCGATCTGTCTGTCTTTGTTCTTTCTTTCTTCATTACTTTCTCCCTCCTTGTCTGTCTTGCTTTCTTTCTTTCTGATTTTCTTACCTTTTCTTTCTTTTTTCTTCTGTCCTCTCTCTTTTTTGTGTGTCTAGTTTGTGTTCATTTTTACCGTAAAGATAATCAGAATATTAAACAAGAAAGCAAAAAATACAATACTTATTCTTCTTTCTTTCCGCAAGTCTTCTTTCCTATGATTATTTTTTTTTCCATCTTCATAGAGGGTCAGTAATTGAGACTAAGAAATCAAAAAGTAGCGATCCTCGGACTTAACATTGGTTCTGACTCCATTTCTCACACAGTCCTTCGAATGAGACTATAAACCGAGGTTCCGTGTGTGAACGCACACATAACATCTTGCACACACGTCAAATCCCATCACCAACTTTTGGAAGAGAAGGCCAGTTTGGCCGTTGGTATGGATGACATAGCATGCACCTTCCCCAAAGCTGGAGTATGGCTGCCTTAATGGCGGGATAAAAAACGGTCATACACACAAAACTCCACTCCCTTTGTTGGGTAGATGGGATTAATCCTTACCTGTCTGTACAGGGAGTGTCCGCAGGAGTATCAGCCTGCATACGCAGAAGGGAAAAAAACAAAAACAAAAAAGTAGCGATGATTTTTCTCCTTACTGTTGTCTTTAGCTCCGTTTCTGTTCTTTTCTTTCTTTTCTTTTTTCTTCTCTTTCTTGCTTTAGTAAGGATTAGACATTGAGACGAAAAACAAATCATTGTGAATGTTTTTTCCTTTTTTTTTAACATTTCCTATTTGTATTTTCTGTTTTTTTTTTTTCTTCTTTTTTTCTTTTTTTTTATACTCTAAGCAGGATCAGCATTGTGGCAGTAAGACATCAGGCGTGACAGACTCTCTTTTTCCTTCTTTTTTTGTGCTCTATTCTTTTTTTACGAGTCCGCCGATTATACTTTATAGAAAATCAGAGAGCAGAAGACAAGAACTGTGGTTGTTCGTTGTTTTGAATTTCTCTCTCTCTATCCTCTTTCTTTCTTATGACATCTTTCACTATTGTTTTTAAAGAGGATCAGATATCGAGGGAAAAAAAGGAGGGATTAGTCTTTCTTCTGTCGTTCCTCTTCCACTTTGCATCAAAACTTTGTACCAATGCTATTACGGGTCTTTCTTCTTTCTCTCCCTCCCCCCCCCTTTTTTTTTTTCTTTCGTTTCTTTTCTTTTCAAACCTTTTAAACCTCATTAATGGATCAGACATAGAAACTAGAAGACCAAACGTGTAAGTGCGCTTTTTTTCTTATGTCCCTATTTTTTTTTTTTTTTTTTGGGGGGGGGGGGGGGGGGGGCTAAACTTAAGAAGCATTGGACATTCAATCTACAAGAACAGAAGTATGAATAGCATTTTTTTGTCTTCCTTTTTTCTGTCTGCGATCTTTTTTCTTTGGAATTCTTCCTCCTTTTCTTTGTTTTCCTCTTACAGAGGATCTGGCATTGAGACTGCTGGACCAGTAGTATAAAAGACCCTCCTTGTTTCGCCGCCCTTTGTCTTTCTCATATTTAAGACGCATTTATTATGCATCTTACAAGTCATTCAAATATAAAAGTGCGTACACAGTTAAAATAAAACAAACTTTTTCTTTCGTTCTTAGAGATGATTGTTACCCTTCTTTTAACAGGAGTTGAGCACTGTGAAACTGGAGTTCTGCTATCCGGCTAGTCTATCTGTCAGTCAGTCTAGCAAACTGTCCCCCACCCCACCCCACTCCAGAGAGAGAGAGAGAGAGAGAGAGAGAGAGAGAGAGAGAGAGAGAGAGAGAGAGAGAGAGAGAGAGACTCGACTCGACTCGACTCGACTCGACTCGACTCAACTCAAAATTTTAATTGCAAAGGCCACCGACCTATCTGCAATGCGGTCAAGAACAAAAGTAGAACACACACGCGCTCGGTCCATATACTGAAAATTATGAAAGAAAATATTTGCGTAACAAAATGTTCTTCCTGAAATTACTCTGGCATTTATGTGTCAACTGATAACAGTTCCTCTCTTCGTTTTAGTGCGTTGAAAATGAACATAGCTACAGAGCGAGTTACAATTCTCTTTTCATTTTGAGTAAAAGAAGTAATAACACTTGAACATTTCTTGTATGAGGCAAAATGTATCTCTCGCTTAAATCATTATAGGATGGACAAATAATCAAAAAATGTATTTCGTCCTCGATTTGATTACAGAATGGACAGTCTTTGGAGTTTAGTGTATATCTTTGATGAACATTCGAAGCACTAATACCAAGTCGAAATCTCACGAATACTTTGCGAAATTTAGGAATTGTAAAATCAGTTAAATATTTCTCAGGCTGCCATAAGGATTTGAAGGGACGATATGTTGAATATCTGTCACTATTAAATATTGTACTATCTCAATTTTGTCTATAACAGTCAATCATGCGTTAAGTTCACGTAAAAACAGTTTTTCATAATTCACTCCGCCATTTAACCAAACAAAAGAAAAGCCATAAGTATCCAAACAATGTTTGATCGAAGACACTTCTTTGTTTGTACACTCCGATTTCTAGAACTTAGAGAGAGAGAGAGAGAGAGAGAGAGAGAGAGAGAGAATTCTATGTCACACTCGGGTGTATATTTGGAGTAAGTGAGAGACTGTGTGTGTACACGGGTTGTGTGTGTGAGTGTGTGTGTGTATGTGTGCGTGCGTGCGTGCGTGCGTGCGTGCGCGCGGTGTGTGTGTGTGTGGTGTGTGTGTGTGTGTGTGTCGGCGCGCGCGCGCGCGCACGCGCGGGTGTGTGTGTGTGTTGTGTGTGTGTGTGTGTGTGTGTGTGTGTGTGGTGTGTGTGAACGCACACTTTCTTAACCAATTAAACGCATTTATGAACTGGTCAGAAAATTAAAAAAATGGGCTCCTAGCCTTATTTGCGTAAAACCATTTTCTTTTCGCATAGATCCGACATTTTCTAATTGTGATAAATATTTCAGATTAATCTACATCTTTCAGATGACTGATTTAGAAAATTAAAAGTCAACATTTTACGAATAGATTAAAAAAGATTAATCTTGTTCGTTCTGTGTGCTCTGTGCTGTCATATCTGCTAGGCGATTCGGTGGTGTAAGGAGCATTCCTTGCGAGTTATGGGCCTGTACTTGTTTCCTTATGGGAGCAAGAGTGTTTTTTTTTCTTTCTTTTTTGTGACAAGAGTTACCCTGCTTGTTTGTTGTTTATTGTTTACTGTTCCCTGTCTCTTTTCGTATTTACTTACATTTTTACTGTCAGATACTTTTAAAAATAGTTTTAGGACATTCTTCTTTCCATTGATGGGGGCACTCCATGTAAAAGAAAGGAATTATATAATCTTCGTATTTTCTCTGTAATTCATGATGTTCTTGGGTATATATTTAAATATTTGACAAACCCAGTTTAGGGGTGGTGGTGGTGGTGTATGTATATGTGTGTGTGTGTGTACGCGCGAGCGCGCATAGGTGTGAGTAATAATTGTGCCCGCATACGTATTTGATCGTCAAAGACGTTTTGTTGGCTCTGTAATTCATCGAGTATACATCGGAGTATTCTTTTGTTATCCCAAGTACAACAAAGACATGCCGTCAGGACGTCTACTGTCTACACAGACAAGAGGTACAAGCGCGGGCACAGATACAGACAACTATGACAATTGTCTTGTGAACAGATTTTGTATGCAGACAGACACACAGAGAGACAAATCACACACACACACACACACACACACACACACCCCACACACACACACACACACAGATAGATAGACAGATTCAGATATTTTGTTCGTACATAGGCCTGGGTCCCTTAAGAAGGGGTACATAAATACATTATAACAACAACCGTAATGAAAACTACTAGCTACATCAGAATGTACAGTATTGTTCCGTTCATGAGAAACGCTTTATATGAGAACAAGGAAAAATTTTGAACAACTTTAGTGGAGGTTGAAGACAACAACAAACACAATTTGAATATGGAAAGTTCTCTGCAGTATTTAGGACACATAAAAATGTCACGAATGGTTTTAAGATCTGGACAACAAAGAACAAAGTGAACCTGATTTCCTTGTAAATGTTTACATAAAGGACAAATCAAGTTTATTGTCATTAAAGGATCTGTATCTGTAATGATGGACTGCTAATTTCCCATACATCAAGTCTCAATTTTGTTGTTAACAAACTGAGAGAGAGAGAGAGAGAGAGAGAGAGAGAG
>CM065715.1:114360698-114370698 GCA_033310375.1 Conus canariensis | reverse complement strand
AGAGAGAGAGAGAGAGAGAGAGAGAGAGAGAGAGAAAGTCAAGTCAAGAACACTTTCTTATTTCCAAAGAGAAATTAAGAGAGAGTCTCTCTCTCTCTCTCTCTCTCTCTCTCTCTCTCTCTCTCTCATCTCTCTCCGTCTCTCTCTCTCTGAATTGACTTCACTAGTCTGATTGCCAGCTAGATAACATTTTGGTCGTTTTCGCAACAAAGCGTGGGAAATGCCGGCAGAAGGTGTTCCATCGAATGTAGAACGTATATCTATCTGCGCGATACGACATTGTATTCAATGAAAATTGTAGGCAGGGACAATAGGACTGTTGTGATTCTCAGGTTGACAGCAATGTCCGTCCATTCCCCTGTTACGTGACCTCCAGCTCACAGCGCTGTGTTCAGAAGAAAATGCCTGTCACAGGTCAACAGGGACAGGACAAAGGCCGAGGAACACAGGAAGCAAAAGGCGAGTAAAAGTGTTTCATCCTCGTCCGGTCTGTTCGTACCAACAACCCCTTCTAGTTTAAATATACAATGCCGACACAATGACAACAATAATGGAGTCTCCTGTGCCGACACTTTTCAGCATTCACACCATCTTCCTTTCCTCTGTACCTTTGCCTGAACCGAATTCGTTCGCCGGCCAAGAATGCCACAACTTGGAAATTGTCTAACATATATATCCCCTGCTCAGATCTGAAACCAAAAGTTAATAATTATGTCAGAGACCTCTGGCAGGAGGATTGGAATACACAGACGGATAACAAACTCTTTCAGATCCGTCCGAACCTAAAGGAGTTCCTCTCATCTACGTCTGGTAGTCGCAAAGAAGACACGGTTCTATGCTGGCTGCACACCGGCCATTCGTATTTTACTCATTCATACCTTTTAAAGAGTGAAGAAGCTCCATGGTGCATTCCATGTCATGTGCCACTCACAATGAAACATGTTCTTTTAGAGTGTTGGGACTTCCATGATGTGAGACACAAACATTTTGCAGCAGATTCCATGAAAACCTTGTTCAGAGATGTTCCGCCTGACGCGATCTTTGAGTTCTTGAAAGAGATTAACATTTTTCATCGAATCTGAGATTTTACAGTGGAAAGATTTTTACTAAAATTTCGGATGGGTTTTTAGTAGATGTATTTTAAAGAATTGTGTGAATGAGTGACTTGTGAGTTGATTTTAACATGGTGACAGCCCTGATATGGCCCTTTGTGGTCGGCTGGGCTATATGCAACATTACCTTACCTTGTCCGGCGATGGACCAATGCGCATTAACATGGCACGTGCAACATGGACAGTAAATCAGTTACAGTAATTCCCAACTTGGACCTACCATCTGACACAGATGTTGACAAGCTTTGTGTTAATGACGATGATGGTGATAACTCTGATACAGTTCATGAATGTAGTGTAATATAATGTAAAAGGATTTTTATAGAGCGCTTTACCTCGCCAGAGCCCAAATCGCATATTACAGAAACATGATAAAATACTAATTCTAACTCAAAGCACACACACACACACACACACACACACACACACACACACACACACACACACACACACACACACACCACACACACACACACACACACACACACACACACACACACACACACACACACACACACACGAAAAACAAAACACACACACACATGCAGACAGACACACGAGCGCGTCAAAACAAGCAGACTCGCGCACAGAGATAAGTGGATATCGTTAAACAGTCCGGGGGAAAAGATGTGTCTTTAGGGAGGTTTTAAAAGTCTTTAAAGAGTCTGTGTTACGCAGAGAAGAAGGCAGACCATTCCACAGAGCAGGTGCCAGGTAAGAGAAAGATCGCTGGCCTGAATTTTCAGGCGAGCAGAGATAAGCCATATGATTCATCTGTAACTAGTTCTAACTCTAATCAACGAGAAATTAAAGCATTTGTTGGTGCAGCAAATCCGTATGATACACAGAGAGTAGCAATGATTATGCCGGTACCACTAGTGTTAAAGCACAGACACCCCATGCAGAAAGTATTACAATCACAGACATAATGACATGCTTGGAAGAAACGACAAGGGCAAGGAATGATCGTCTGTGGGAACTGAAGGAAGAGATAGATGGCAGCACTACATGCAGCAAGAGTTTGAAAACCGAACTCCTGACGATCCGTCGTGACTCTTAACTGGTCGTGAACACTTATTTATTGTGTGACCTCAATGCTGGTGTAGCCTTCTTGCTCGTGTAGCGTTCTTGATTGTGTAACCTCACGGTTTGTGTAGCCTTTCTGATCGTGTAGACTGACCGAAACCGTAGGCTTAAACGCCGTGTAGCCTTATGGATAGTGTAACCTTCTTGATCATGCATACTTTCGGAACATGTAGCCTTATTGGTGGTGAAGCTTTAGCGTGCACTACTAGTTTATACAACTGATACTGTAGGCTTAATGGCTATATGGCCGTATTGATTGTGTAGCGTTATTGATCATGTATCCTTACTGAACGTGTAGCCTTATAGGTGATGAAGCTTTAGCGTGTACTACTACTTTATACAACTGATTCTGTAGGCTTAATCGCCACGTAGCCTTCCCTTATTCATCGTGTAGCCTTCTTGATCATGTATCTTCACTGAACGTGTAGCCTTATTGGTGATGAAGCTTTAGCGTGTACTACTGGTTTACACGACCACCATACAGCCCACCGGCCATTAAGTGATTTTTTACTGCCCAGTAAATGTTCCCAGACCTTCATCCGGCAATCAAAGAGCCATTGGTGATCGGGCAGACAGTCGGAGCAGAAGGCAGTGGGAAGCGGTCTTTTAGACGGCAGGGTCATCCAGCAAATCTTTATTGGACAGTACTCCACAGCAGGTGGCCTCTCTCTCCTCCCTAAGCCCCGGAAAGCTGACCCCCGGAGGTCAGAGGTGAAGGGAATACCGGTGTCACGGCTCGGATGTACCCAGAGGAATTTGATTCGAAGCCGGTGGATTGTTTATGGTGTGTAGAATGCCCATGACACCCCCCTCCCCTTCCCCTCCCCTTCTCCTCCCCACTTCCAAAAATGTTTATGTGTTTTTCTTAATGCTCGGACATGCGTTTGTGTAACGTACGCCTGCAGTACGAACGCAGGCACGCAGGCACGCCAACTCAGAGAGAGAGAGAGAGGAGAGAGAGAGAGAGAGAGAAGAGAGAGAGAGAGAGAGAGAGAGAATGCACCCACACACAACGCACAACACACAACACACACACACACACACACACACACACACACACACACACACACACACTCAGGCATACACACACACATACACACACACGCTCACATATACGCACAAAACACACACACACACACACACACACACACACACACACACGCGCGCGCGCGCGCGCGCGCGCCACACACTAACACACACAACCCCCCCCCCACACACACACAGACACACACACACACACGCACGCACGCACGTATACACACGCACATACACACACACGCTCACATATACGCACACACACACACACACACACACACACACACACACACACACACACACACACACACACACACACACACCACGCATACACACACACACACACATAAACACACACACGCACGCACACACACACACACACACACACACACACATATTATATATATATATATATATATATATATGTGTGTGTGTGTGTGTGTGTGTGTGTGTGTGTGTGTGTGTGTGTGTGAATGGAAAAAACCCAACAAGTTTGTTAATTTATCCCCAATATTTCGACCACCAGAGCCTTCCTCAAGGGGAATTTTATTCCATCTGAGAACAATAGTTTTACAATCACAAGCTTTTCCATGACTACACAAACACACGCACTCAGACCCCCACCCCCACCCCTACACATATACAAACACACACACACACACACACACACACACACACACACACACACACACACACACACACACACACACACACGTCCTGAAAGCGAATAACTTTTTCGGGGTAGACAGGATTAAAATCAAAGAATGGTTTGACTGAGTTGATTTGAAGGTAAGTGACTGCTCCTTTTTTTACTAAAAAAAAAAAAGAAAAAAAAAAAGCAACCTCACTCAGTGGTGAAGCCTAGCAAGCAGCGAGGTCATTTGTCAAGTCTGCCAGACGTCACAGTTGAAGGCGCTTAAAGACACAGACACGCTCCGATCGCAGCAGACCAGGGTGGTGTGTTGACAGTGTCTATCTACTTCTCGCACGTTGCCGCCACTCTTCGCTTTGGGCGCCCTTGAACTTTCTCGGGATCTCTTGGCGCCAGCCACAAACCAATTTCCGTTCACGACCTCAAGTGTTTGTCTGACCAGATGATCAAAGGTGGGTAGACAGGGTTGACGCAGTTGAATGACCAGCCTGGACAGCTGGAGAGACCGGACACACGGGCTTATCCATACTGACCAGGCTCAATAGGTTGTGTCCTGCGTAAACTGTCTCACAACAGGCACTTCCGAACACCAGAAAAGTAAGGGGACTTGGTAGCGGTGCGGTGCCCCCTCTGGTGAGATACCTCACGACTATGTGATACCGATTTCTTTTCGTCGATTGTCAGTGCTGGGGCTGTTGTGACAGGGGAAAGTCTGGGTGTGGCTATGTGTATGGCTCCCGAAATGAGCTGATGGGGAGATACTAATGAGACAACACAAAGGATGTGACCACCAATGTAAACAAATAAAAAGGCAGCAGAGCAGCATCGTTGTGCAGCAAACTATGGTTTGCAACAGGAATGAGATGCTAGCCAATCCTGTGATCCACCATAGCAGCAGCAGCAGCAGCAGCAACAGCAGCAGCAGCAGCAGCAGCAGCAACAACAACAACAACAACAGCTGTGACGACGACAAAGAAGACAACAAGCGACCGTTTCATTTTATGTCATGTGTATGGTGGTTGCTTCAAGGAGATGAGGAACGTGTGGATGTTTTGAGATCTATTCGCGCTGACTGCTTCAAACACCCTCGTCCTGCGATGCTATGCTTCAGTGTTGGATGTTTTGAGATCTATTCGCGCTGACTGGTTCAAAACATCCTCGTCTTGCGATGCTATGTTTCAGTGTTGGATGTTTTGAGATCTATTCGCGCTGACTGGTTCAAAACACCCTCGTCCTGCGATGCTATGTTTCAGTGTTGGATGTTTTGAGATCTATTCGCGCTGACTGGTTCAAAACACCCTCGTCCTGCGATGCTATGCTTCAGTGTTGGATGTTTTGAGATCTATTCGCGCTGACTGGTTCAAAACATCCTCGTCCTGCGATGCCATGCTCCAGTGTTGACAGCGGAACAACACGGATACGCAGAGTTGTGCGGAACGTGTTCTTTCGTGACCCTGCGGTATTGTTCAAAGTAAGAATATCTAGCGGGGACTCGCGTCCAGTCAACAGATGAAGAGCAGATACACCTCAAGGTGTGGAACCGAAACTTTTTCCATCTCTCAGGTCAACACAAAGAAAAAGAAAATCTTTCAGTGCCTGAATCCCCTTCATATGTACACGCTGGCAGAAAATCATACATGTGCACGTTGAATAATCAATGTCTTGGTTCGATAGGTTAAAGCAACGTGACAAACTCCAGTATGCGGCAAGATAGTTGCAAAGGGGGGAGGGGGGGGGGGGGGGTCTGCAGGCGGTAAATCACACATCAAAGCAAAAATGAAATTACTGAGCTGCCATACAATGGAAGAGACACTACGCGTTTCGAGCTATTGGGTCTTCTTCATGCGGGACAAACAACATTCAAAACCAATGGAAAGAAAGGACGAACAAAGAGTTATTTATCTCTTCGATTCTGCTTGAAACTGTGGCACTGTGATAAGTGACTGTTTTGTTTTTTGATTTCTCCCGTCCTTTGTTTCCTTTGTTTCCTTTGCTTGGAATGTTGCCTGTCCCGCCTGAAGAAGCAGACCAGTAAGTCGAAACGCGTCGTTTCTGTGTTGTAATTTAATTGTTCTTTCGTTTTGGCGGACAGTTGGAGAAGACGTGATCGCTGGCGAGTGTTGCGCACCCGTCCACTGACAGGACACGATGGACACTGTGACAGCGGCGACAATCCTATGACACGTCACATTTTTCGAAGAATTCCCAACTAAAAAAAAAAACCTCGCAGGAGCGCTAGGTAGCGGGGAACCTCTTTAGAAACAAAGCTGGTGAAAAAAAAAATGATTGGAACTATGAATTTGAAGGGATGACTACGCCAATGTTATTATAGATCAAGATTTACTCACCTTTGACCCTTCTTTTCTTTTGAAGGGGGTGGGGGGTGGGGGGGGGGTGGACCTTGAAAGATACAATGCAGTGAACATGTGTCAACAGACCGGCACAACAGATGTACACACCAAACAAAAACAAAAACGAAAAATGAAAGATTAAAAAATATATTGGTAAACAAATTGAATTAATTAGTGATTATCAACATCCCAAAATGTAAAACGTATTTCGCGCTCAGTGTGAGGGATTCATTGTCAACGACGTCGCCTTCCGAGGCACGCACAAGCTAAAGGGCAAGTCACAGAAGGCGATTGCAGTGGACCAACTCCAATCGGATGGATGTCAAACGCAATCGCTCCATCAACTTGGCTGAAGCCTCGGCGCAGTTCTTTCGTCAGGCGTTCCGGCGTGCACGTCACTCCCAGCGGTAAATCAGCCTTCTGTGTCGATAAGCTTTGAGTAACTCTGCAAGGGATTAACTGCGTGGCGGAAAGAACGTCTTCTGTCTGTCTGTCTGTCTGTCTGTCTGTTTGTTCACCTGTCTCTTGGTCTGTCTGTCTGTCTGTCTGTCTGTCTCTGTCTCTCTGTCTCTGTCTCTGTCTCTCTCTCTCTCTCTCTCTCTCTCTCTCTCTCTCTCTCTCTCTCTCGTGTACACACACACTCCCTTGCGTAGTTTCGTGTGTGTGTGTGTGTGTGTGTGTGTGTGTGTGTGTGTGTGTGTGTGTGTGCGTGCGCACGCGCGCGCGTGTGTCTGTGTGTGTGTTTGTGTGTGTGTGGTGTCCACGTTATTTATATGCATATGTGTGTGCGCGCGCGCGCTCGTGCGCGTTTGTGTGTGTCTGTGTGTGTGGGTGTGTGTTTGCGTGCATGAGTATGTGTGTCCGTACTCACACTCAAATACGTTTGTCTAGCATGATTTTTTCCCACTCCTAAATAATACTATGCAACTAGTAGCAGTCCGAGTACTGATGAAATATTAGGAGAATAATTATTGCCCTTGTTTGTTTTCCATCGTCGAAACTCCTTGTCTAAATGCAGGATACTATTCTTCGGCGGCAGCAATAGAAGAAGAACAACGGTAGCAGTAGTAATAGTTGTTACATCATCAATCGATTTTCTGTCACGAGGTTTTCTTTTCGATATTATCTTATGAGTGAGAGAAATGCTAAGGGGCTGAAGCCTGGAATTCACAGGATAGAGTCCAGCACCACATGATCCTAAAGCTGGAATTCACAGGATACAGTCTAGCACCACATGATCCTAAAGCTGGAATTCACAGGATACAGTCCAGCACCACATGATCCTAAAGCTGGAATTCACAGGACAGAGTCCAGCACCACATGATCCTAAAGCTGGAATTCACAGGATACAGTCCAGCACCACATGATCCTAAAGCTGGAATTCACAGGATACAGTCCAGCACCACATGATCTTGAAACTGGAATTCACAGGATAGAGTCCAGCACCACATGATCCTAAAGCTGGAATTCACAGGATACAGTCCAGCACCACATGATCTGAAACTGGAATTCACAGGACAGAGTCCAGCACCACATGATCCTAAAGCTGGAATTCACAGGACAGAGTCCAGCACCACATGATCCTAAAGCTGGAATTCACAGGATAGGGTCCAGCACCACATGATCCTAAAGCTGGAATTCACAGGACAGAGTCCAGCACCACATGATCCTAAAGCTGGATTTCACAGGACAGAGTTCAGCACCACATGATCCTAAAGCTGGAATTCACAGGATACAGTCCAGCACCACATGATCCTAAAGCTGGAATTCACAGGACAGAGTCCAGCACCACATGATCCTAAAGCTGGAACTCACAGGACAGAGTCCAGCACCACATGATCCTAAAGTTGGAATTCACAGGACAGAGTTCAGCACCACATGATCCTGAAACTGGAATTCACAGGACAGAGTCCAGCACCACATGATCCTGAAACTGGAATTCACAGGATACAGTCCAGTACCACATGATCCTAAAGCTGGAATTCACAGGATACAGTCCAGCACCACATGATCCTGAAACTGGAATTCACAGGATACAGTCCAGCACCACATGATCCTAAAGCTGGAATTCACAAGATAGTGTCCAGCACCACATGATCCTAAAGCTGGAATTCACAGGACAGATTCCAGTACCACATGATCCTAAAGCTGGAATTCACAGGACAGAGTCCAGCACCACATGATCCTGAAACTGGAATTCACAGGATAGAGTTCAGCAGCACATGATCCTAAAGCTGGAATTCACAGGATACAGTCCAGCACCACATGATCCTAAAGCTGGAATTCACAGGATACAGTCCAGCACCACATGATCCTAAAGCAGGAATTCACAAGATAGTGTCCAGCACCACATGATCCTAAAGCTGGAATTCACAGGACAGATTCCAGCACCACATGATCCTAAAGCTGGAATTCACAGGACAGAGTCCAGCACCACATGATCCTAAAGCTGGAATTCACAGGATAGAGTTCAGTAGCACATGATCCTAAAGCTGGAATTCACAGGATACAGTCCAGCACCACATGATCCTAAAGCTGGAATTCACAGGATACAGTCCAGCACCACATGATCCTGAAACTGGAATTCACAGGACAGAGTCCAGCACCACATGATCCTAAAGCTGGAATTCACAGGACAGAGTCCAGCACCACATGATCCTAAAGCTGGAATTCACAGGACAGAGTCCAGCACCACATGATCCTAAAGCTGGAATTCACAGGACAGAGTCCAGCACCACATGATCTTAAAGCTGGAATTCACAGGACAGAGTCCAGCACCACATGATCTTGAAACTGGAATTCACAGGACAGAGTCCAGCACCACATGATCCTAAGTCTTTCGGCCCGCAAAAACGGGGGTTATTAATTTTACAGGATCTGACCTTTCCAGCCCCGTTCGCTCTCCGTTCACTCTCCCCCCCCCCTTTTTTCCCCTCTCCTCTACCCTTCCCTCCTTTACCCCTCCCACCCGCCCTTCCCCGTCACCTCCCTCCGCTTTCGCTCAGTGGTTCTCAAGCCAGACTTTGCAATACGACAGAACTGATGAACTGTGCCAGCAAAAGTACGAAAGAGGATGGAAACTTAGCAAAGTCTTCTGAAGTGTGTGAACTCTCTCTCTCTCTCTCTCTCTCTCTCTCTCTCTCTCTCTCTCTCTCTCTCTCCTCTCTTCTATATGCATGCACACAGAGAACAAACACGTGCATTCACAGATGCATCTATTTAGATGCTATCCAGTCTCCCTTCCTCTCCTCTCAACCCCCCTCCCCCTCCCCTCCACCCCCAACCACACACACACACACACACACACACACACACACACACACACACACACACACACATACACACACACTTCATCTCCACCCGATCGCCCACTACAAACACGACAGGACGCGCACAGCGGACCTCTGTAGTTAAGCTTCTTTCAGAAAGCCATTTATTCTTGTTCAGTGAATTTGCCAGTAAATCACCGATCTCCCCTTCCAGCCCGTCCTCACCTCCCAACCCCCCCCCCCCCCCCTCCTCCTTCGGAACGATGTGGGCTCATCAATGATTGAACACTGTGTGATATGCCCTGCTAAATCTTTTGATGTGTAGTTTTTCTCCCTGATTTGTTGCCATTGGCCTGTCCGCTTTCTCTCTTCTCTCCCCTCCTCTTCTCCCTGTCTGTCTGTCTGTCTGTCTGTCTGTGTCCGTCTGTCCGTCTGTCTGTCTCTCTGTCTGTCTGTCTGTCTGTCTGTCTGTCTCTCTCTCTCTCTCTCTCTCTC
>CM065715.1:114348198-114355698 GCA_033310375.1 Conus canariensis | reverse complement strand
GAACCAGCGGTGGACGGAGTTGTCTCTTGCCCTCCGTCTTCCATTTCCACCTCACCCATCTCTCTCTCTCTCTCTCCCCACCCCTCCCCACCCCTGTCTCTTTCTCCTCTCTCTCCTTGGCTGTCTGCCGCTTTCTTCCCGCTTCCTGTCCATCTATCATTTATCTGCTGGCCAAAAATACAATATCTTCTTCTCATTCTCCTTCATCTATCTGTAGTTAATTCAAACCCAATAAATCTTTTCTCACATATATCTCTGTTTCTGTCTGTCTGTCTGCCTGTCTCTCTCTCTCTCTCTCTCTCTCTCTCTCTCTCTCTCTCTCTCTCTCTCTCTCTCTCTCCTTGTGTATCTCCCTCTGTCTCTGTCTGTCTGTCTCTCTCTCTCTTTCTCTCTCTGTCTCTCTCTTTCTCTCTCAATCTCTCTCTCTCTCTCTCTCTCTCTCTCTCTCTCTCTCTCTCTCTCTCGCATACGCACATATTTCTTTCATCGTTCATACGCTGTCTCATATTGTCCTTTTCCTGTCTCACTCATTCAGTCGCTGACCAACTCACACGCTTTGCTGGCAGCTCCCATTATTTGGTTGTTGTCTACAGTGACCCCCGAATGACTGATGGATAGCCAACACAATCCCCACCACATCAGCCACTGCTCTGGAACCAAGCGTTGGCACGCGCTCATCTGTCTGCGTGTATATGCATTTACCCTCCAGATCTTAACCGAACAAAATACTGAATCGTGTAACTAGATCGTAAACTCAACGACGAACGACTGCTCGCTTCTGAGTTGAATTCCGACAATCCACCATCTTATCCGCACGACAGACTTATAGGGAACAGGGTACAGACATCGCCTCGCTTTCCCTCTACTCACCTTTGTTGAAGTCCCGTTCAATCGCGAACGTTACTAACAACCCATTGTGTCACTCCGTACCACGAGGGATTTTGTTCAGTTTGCTGAGCTGCCCTCTCAGCTCACTGCATGTGCCAGTTTGTCGTTGTCGGCTTTTCAGCCAATTCGGCCCACCTCCTGCATGCAGCCTCATGCCTACCACCCAGTGTGTGCTTCAACGTTGATAGTTTCACAGCAGCGAAAAGAAGTGAACAGACAAGCAAGCCGTGATCAGGAGGCCTACAGAGAGCCAGTTACATCAACAGAAAGGGGCGAATGTCTTCAGTACGTGCAATGAAACTCTGACTGGCGAAAGGCGAGAATATTCCTCCTCTCCCTGTGGTATTTATGTTCGTAGAAATCGTTGCGATGCGACGATCTGTACAGGTCGCTTCTTCATAACGCAACATATCCTCAAGGGAGAGAACACAGCCTCAAACTCAGTGCGCGTGTAAACGCTAAGGGTTTGACTGACATGCAAAGAAAGCATGGTGAAATCCATCTTGGCAGTTAACGTCAGCTGCTCGAGGGTGGTGGAGTCAATTACTCGTCTGTTAACTGTGTTGTCATAGGCCATGGTATTGCCCACTAACCGCACGAACTAAAAAAGAACGAGTCAACTCTCTCTCTCTCTCTCTCTCTCTCTCTCTCTCTCTCTCTCTCTCTCAAAGTGTGTGTGTGTGTGTGTGTGTGTGTGTGTGTGTGTGTGTGTGTGTGTGTGTGTGTGTGTGTGTGTGTGTGTGTGTGTGTGTGTTCTCCACTAAATAGATCGTTGTAGCCCCAATAGGCTGTAAACCCAATTTTCAAAAATCCCTTATTCCTAAATTTCACTTTGAATTTTCTGAATTTTGAACATTGCGCCATACTGAACGAAACATTTGCTTCCTGACCGAGAGCGGAAAGTCAAAGTCTAGGGCCCGCACAAAACGACTGAACCAACCTACAGATTGGTTTCCACCGCACAAGAGCTTTGATTGTCTATCTCCATCCCCAAACCTGCAGGGCGATCCTTTCCCCAGTTCACCTTGGACCGTCAGCTAAGGCGTCCCTCAGCAAGCCTGGATCATGAAGCAAAAGATCGGGCAAAGATGTAGAGCGGAGAAGATGGGTATCTAATTTCGCTTTCCTACTATTCGCTTTTGTCGGAGGTCTGATCAGCGCGTTGGGCTAATGCGTAGGTCAGACATCCGCTGAGTCGTAGCCACGAGACCCTCTTCTTCAATTCTCTCATCTTAGTTGTTAATTCATTTATCCATCAGCTTCAAATCATGCGTAGTGTGGTCTCAAGACTTAATGGATGTGGTGTAGCGTATATGGATTAGTCCGCACGCAGTGACGCCGCCTTGATGAAATTGAAACTGAAGCTTTGTCGGAGTCCTATTCGCTCGCACGGTTACTGATCATAGGGGGGAAATCAGAAAGTCAGTCTCCAACTTAGCTTTTCTACTATGCGCCTGTTAGGAGTCCTATTCGCTCGCGGGGGTTACTGATAACTTCCAGGCGACTGAGCTGTTCAAGTGTCCGGGCTGCTCTCTCAGGTAATAACCACATATACCAGCTTGGATGGCGGCCTACTGCCTGTACGTTGCTTTGCCCGCATGCCAACCACCGTGTTTAGGTGCTGTGGTTTGACGCCGTCAGCCGTGAAGTAGTGTTCACCTACAGCCGAGCTGTGAACAGGCGGCAAACACAGTCAGCTTAACAGGAAGCGGTGAATGCCTTCACTGTGCTCAATGGGACTCCAACCAGCGAAAGGCAAAGATACTGATCCTGTCACTTCTACATCTTAGATCGGGCGACAAAGAACACTTCGCTGAATGGTTATCGAATCGCGTTCCTAGAAGATCTAAGCTCATGAATCCCAAGCTCGTCCCTCCGGAAAAAGACGCTCGCTCACGCTGGCTCCGCGACAAAGCAGTTACAGTCATCAGTAGGATACAGGGGGCAAGGGGAAAGGAGGGATTACTAGGTGGTGTCAAGTGTAGGATGGATCAGAACAAGCACCACTGAACACCAACCAAGTGCCTCGGCAGCAGGGCAGTGTCTCCTCTGGTGGGTCGCTTGACGGCGACTTGACACTGACCGCTTCCTGTGGACTGCTGATGCTGGCAGCTGTGACAGGATCTCCACGAGTGCGGCAGTGCATGGGGGGAGAGGAATGGGCGGTGTCCGATTAATTAATACCACTTGATGGCAGAGCCTGGAGTAAGAGAATGGCGGGGGAAGGGAAAGAGGGAGGGGAAAGGGCGGAGGGGGGGGGGGTGGAGGGGAAGGGGTAAGGAGAACGGCATATGAGGCACCAAAGACATATTCAGAGCTCCAGTTATCCTGAGGGGTGGGGAGGGTGGGGAGTGACGGCCACTGAGAGGGGTAAGGAGAGGAGAGAGGTAGCGGTGGGGGTGGGGGGGAGGATGATTTGGCTGGCACTGAGGGAAGAGGGGGAGGGGGCTGAGGATGGAGGAGTCACGATCTCTTGACACCCCAGGGATTACACTCAGAGGATACTGCCGAAAATAGAACAGACATTACTGGGAAATGTGCTGCATATACAGGAAGAAGGAGAAGAAGAAGATGGAGGAGGAGGAGAGAAGAGAAGAAGAAGAAGAAGAAGAAGAAGAAGAAGAAGCAGAAGAAGAAGAAGAAGAAGATGGGGGAGGAGTAGGAGGAGGAGGAGGAGGAGAAGAAGAAGAGAAGAAGAAGAAGAATGCGAAGAAGAAGAATGCGAAGAAGAAGAAGAAGAAGAAGAAGAAGAAAGAAGAAGAAGAAAGAAGAAAAGAAGAAGAAGAAGAATAAGAAGAAGAAGAAGAAGAAGAAGAATGGAAGAAGAAGAAAGGAAGAAGGAAGAGAAGAAGAAGAAGAAGAAGAAGAAGAAGAAGAAGAAGAAGAAAAAGAGAAGGAGAGAAGAGGAAAATGAACTAATAAGAAGCAAGTCCCTTTTTGGTATCCCTCTAAACTCTAAATTGGTGTCGTTTTGATTCTTCTTTTTTTAGCTCCCTCCCCTCCCCTCCATTCCTGCCCCCTGCCCCTCTACACTCCCTCCATTCCTGCCCCCTGCCCCTCTACACTCCCTCCATTCCTGCCCCCCGACCCTCTACACTCCCTCCATTCCTGCCCCCGACCCTCTACACTCCCTCCATTCCTGCCCCCCGACCCTCTACACTCCCTCCATTCCTGCCCCCCGACCCTCTACACTCCCTCCATTCCTGCCCCCCGACCCTCTACACTCCCTCCATTCCTGCCCCCCGACCCTCTACACTCCCTCCATTCCTGCCCCCCGACCCTCTACACTCCCTCCATTCCTGCCCCCCGACCCTCTACACTCCCTCCATTCCTGCCCCCCGACCCTCTACACTCCCTCCATTCCTGCCCCCCGACCCTCTACACTCCCTCCATTCCTGCCCCCTGACCCTCTACACTCCCTCTCCGTTATTCTCTTGTCAAGCTAGCTTATGGAGGTGTTGAGTGTCAACAAAGTGTCGTCTTCTTCTTCTTCTTCTGAGTACGCAGGCTGATACTCCTGCAGGCACTCCCTATATGGACAGGCGAGGATTAATATCATCTACCGACAAAGGGAGTGGAGTTTTGTGTGCATGACCGTTTTTTTTTATAATCCCGCCATTAAGACAGCCATACTCCATCTTCGGGGAAGCAAGTGTCGTCTAATTCTGTTCTGGGAGTTTGGTCCTTCAACAGGGTCCATAGGAATGCAATGAAATACTAAGTCCGCGAACAGAAAAAGTGATCATTCCATTGTCCCGTATCTCTAGCTTCAAAAACAACAACCCAACAAACAAACGGAGACACCACGCTGCCACAGAGCTGTATCCAGTTCACCACTAAACACCACCAATGTGACTCAGCAGCCAGGGCAGCGTCTCCTCTGGTGGGTTGCCTCGTAACGACTTCAAATAGGTGACTCCCCACTGTGGATCGTGCCCGCTTGAGTCTAGGCGGGACCAAACTGGGTGTTGCTGTATATGAAGGTAGCTGGAAAGAGCTACGTCAGAATGATGCTGAGGACGACGCACGGAGGATGAGATCGTTAAAAAGAAACCAACCACCCCACGGAAGACGTTGGCTAAGCATTAAGTTGAACAGTCTTCACGTTGGTCCCAGAAAATGATTGCGGCGCTGTACCATGGCGATGCAGTTTCCTCAAGGAGATCTGCCCGAATTCCGCACAGATATCTGTGGTGATGGCGAAGATATACAATACATCAAAGTACAATACAATACAATAGTATACAATGCAATGCTGTGTAACACAGTCTCTGTTTCAGTTTCAGTTTCATCAAGGAGGCGTCACTGCGTGCGGACTAGCCCATATACGCTACACCACATCCATTAAGTCTTGAGACCACACTGCGCATGATTTTAAGCCGATGGATAAACGAATTAACATTTAAGATGAGAGAATTGAAGAAGAGGGTCTCGTGGCTACGACTCAGCGGATGTCTGACCTACGCATTAGCCCAATGCGCTGGCCAGATCTTGAGTGCCTACCTAACATTGGTTTTTTTTTTTTTTTTTTTGGTATGTGTCTGTAGTGAATGTACACATGTATGTGTATGGATGCGTGGGCACGGGCCCATGTGTGTGCGTGTGCGCATATGTGTGTGTGTGTGTGTGTGTGTGTGTGTGTGTGTGTGTGTGTGTGTGTGTGTGTGTGTGTGCGTGTGTGTATGTGTGTGCAAGCTTGTGTGTGTATGTTCGTGCACATGTGTGTGTGCACACGTGTGTAACACAATATAGCACAATACGACGCAATGCAATGCAATACAATACAATCATTGCAATAGAAGACAACACAGTGTGATACAATACAATATAGTACAGAAGATATTGCTGAAAAAAACACGAGGAAAATGCATGAAAATAAATATTTGTGAACGATCCCTCAACACACACACACACACACACACACACACACACACACACACACACACACACACACACACACACACACACACACAAGCATCATCATTCTATCACGGAAATGACTATTCATTCATTCATTCATTCATTCATTCATTCATTCATTTCTTTATTTATCTATTCATTTATTTATTTATTTATTCATTCATTCATTGATCTATTTATTCATTTATCTGTTTTCAGCGGCAAAAAGGAATTGCTGAGAGCCAAGACTCTACCCGTCATCAACATCACCAAAGTCGTGCCGCCGCCGGATGACTACGCCGATGCCGAATCGTGCGATGCCGCCTGCGTACCGTCACCGCCCGATGACGTCACTCGTAAGACTGTGCCTCGCTTACGTCATGAGCGGTCTGCACCTGACGTCACTCGCTACTTCTCCTCCAGTTCAGGTGAGCCCCAGAGAGAGAGAGAGAGAGAGAGAGAGAGAGAGAGAGAGAGAGAGAGGAGAGAGAGAGAATTCTTCAGTACGACCAATGATATTTATTGTTAGATGGTGGTTTGTCTACTTGCTTTGAAATACTCACTTTTTACGCGTTTTGCACCTTACATGCTCTGTTTAAGTCATTCCTTTCTGGCAAATGTATCGGACCTTTGTTCCCATCCCTCCCCCCTCCCCCCCACCCTCCCGTCCCCTTCTTCCCTCTCCCCGTCCCGCACCCTTCTCTTCGTCCTCCACCCCCCCCCCCAACTTCCCGAATATCTTCCCCTCTTGCTGCCTGTCCCTAAGTCCTGTGCCCTCCCTCTTTTTCATCACCCCCCCCCTCCCCCTCCGCGCCTTCTCTCTCTCTGCGTCTCTTTGTCATTCAGAACAAAAATCGAATTCATTCTGACTTAGTCTCTCGTTCCGGGTTTAGTACAGTTTCTTGACAATAAGCTGTTAACTTTAGACATGTGACCTTTCAGAGAAAATCGAACTGCAGGTCGGAAATCGGGAAGCTTTCTGTATTGTAAGTTTGGTTTGTTTGTTTTTGTTCTCAGCAGTTCTTTCGAGACTGTTGACATGTGTGAGAGTGGCGCGCGCGCGCGCGCCCATACGCATGTGTGTGTGTGTGTGTGTGTGTGTGTGTGTGTGTGTGTGTGTGTGTGCGTGCGTGCGTGCGTGCGTGTGTGTGTGTGTGTGTGTGTGTGTGTGTGTGTGTGTGTGTGTGTGTGTGTGTGTGTGTGTGTGAGAGAGAGAGAGAGAGAGAGAGAGTATAAAACTTCAAAAGTTCATTTGCACTGAACCTTAAAGGTTTATAAACCTAAACCAAGACAAAATGATACATACAAGCAATAATGTGAACCCTTTCGATATACTGTCTTCCCAAACGTGCAGCGCCGCTTCTTGTGTACACATCAGAATCTCTCAGTATCAGCAGTACCCAGCCCCGCTCTTCTAGCACTGTCCTACCCCTCTCCCTCCGCAAGACAGGAAAACAGTTATAAAACAGTTGTAATCCTTGGGAAGACAGGGAAAACTGTTATACGACAGTTGTGATCCTTACAGGAAACAGGAAAAACATTTATTCTCCTAGAGAACTATAAAATAGGCATTCTGGCTCACCCACCTCCGCCAGCTCCAACCGGCTGAAGCCGGTTTCGCTGTTGCTCCGCCGGCTTACCCAGAATGCCTATTTTATAGTTCTCTAATAGTAAACACTTTACAAACATACATAATGTGTAGATTATCTGTTT
>CM065715.1:114328558-114343558 GCA_033310375.1 Conus canariensis | reverse complement strand
AGGCACCACTGAACACCGTGGAGGTGACCCTGCAGCAGTGCAGTGTCTCCTCCGGTGGGTGGCCCTATGACGACTCTAATTCTCCATGTGGATTGCTGGTGTCGAGATTGTAATGAAATATGGCCAACCTGGGCGTCGGTGGTTTGTTTTGTTATTATTAATGTCACGGAATTGATACACTCAATTTCTTCCTTTATCTTTTTTTTTTCGTTTATTTATTCATTTATTTATTTGTTCATTTATTTATTTAAGAGAAAGTTAATATCCTTGTCCTTCCTCAACATCTTATTTTGCACGAAAACCCCCCTTTTCACAAACAAATCTCGTCCATCTCATGCTACTTTTTGCTAAAATTGACACTTTTTTACAATCAAGCTTAACATGCAAAAACCTCCAAAAATCGAAGTAATCGTTATTTAAAAAATGGGGGCTTACGTGCAAAATAAGATGTGGTGAGGGAGGACAAAAGATATTAACTTTCTCTCTCCATAGCATAATGGGTGATATAGAACAAAAGATATTAACTTTCTCTCTCCTCTTCTGATTAATCGTCTATCTCAAGCACCACCAACAAATCAGAACAAACAACCGGCCTTCCATCTTGGTTAGTTATTTTTACACACACTGAATTTATAGGCCCTTCAACTAATTCTTTAAATTGACTGTTTTCACCAAATGTATATGACTGATAATCGCAAAACCCCACCTTAGTTGATGGGAGTGCTCTTAGAACTGTAGATGGCTGACCATTATACAAATTAGTGTTTGTTTTTAATTCGCTTAAATGAACATACAACATTGGATTAATTAGAAAATCGGATGGCCTACTGCCTACATATTCATATAGACCGCTTTCTATATACGCGTGTGTATTAATACGATAGGTTTTACCACTATCATAAAAGCCTAAAATTCGAGCAAGGCCCTTGGGAAAAACGTACTCCCGTTTGTCTTTATGTTTTGGTAAAAATATAGTAATTATAAGATTTGCCTCATTAATTTCTACCCGTATGTCAAATTTGTTAAATGCTTCTTTTAAAGAACAAAAGCTGTAGTAACCATCAGGTATTTTTAAACGTTTTAAGCGATTGCCCCCCTCATCATAAATATCTATCCAATTATTTTGGGTCTTTTCAGATATGTTAAACCACCTTATTTTAAACCTAAGTTCTCTAAGAGCAGCCCTACACTTCCCGCCTTTATTGTCAATTGGATACTTTAAGAACACGCGCGTGTTTTGTTTAGTTATATAAATGTGCATCCTTTTTAAATCCTTTTAAAAAATCTATTTAAAAATGGAACCTTTTAAATATAATGAAAGTGCCACTTACGATGTAGGAGGGGTTTATGAGCCCAAATCTTTGGACTTTAGTAACCTAACCATCGCAGTGGATGAATCATATGGCTTTCTAGTCAGGCTTGTAAACCCACTAACTAGATATTTAAATCCTCCAATAAAGAGTGATAGAGTGCCATCAGCATGGTCAACTCACCCCATGGCTTTTTACCAGAATCAGTTAAATTTTGCAGTTTACTGCTCAACCACTGGCTGCGGTGTTTCATATGCAAACCATTTAAACCACCCCAACCTCTTAGTAAGGTCAGTATATAACTTTCATGTTTATTATCAGTATAGGCGCATACTAACTGAACTACAAGTACGCCTCCCCAACGACAACGCGTTTAATCCATTTCTCAGCCCAATAGACAATAATGCATATGAAAGAATCTGCAACGAATTTAACATTAACCCTTCAAATAACTTTAGACAAAAGTTATACCGCAATCACGGGCTGGGCACATTGTATTTGTGGGGCCAGCGTAGAGAATATAATTTTGACTACTGGCCCGGCCACACCTCTTTTAAGCCAAACTCCCAAGTTAGATTGGGGTCAATAGAACAAAAAACACCCCAATGCTTGGGCAACATTTATCTTGGATGAAAGTAAAGGCCTAACAATGCCAGGAGTGCAAAGACTTAATGACTCCATACGTACGTACGTTTGGTGCCTTTTAGGAGCGCAAGCACAGACCAAGTCTAGCATAGTGGATCAATCTACAGGCTTTGACGCCAGAAAACAATTTCTAGCCAATTTAGAAGATGCTATTAACTCTGCTGTTGACTTGCCTTCCAGCATACAAAGGTACCAAAACGTTCTTTCACATGCTAGGTCAAAGGTTGACTTTGTTGTGGGCCATGGATTATACATGCTGCCTTCTGACCTTAGACTACAGATTGGCATAATACAGAATTATAATAATGAAATTCTCATAGCCGGAGACGGCCAAAACTTAGGACACAATCAAGGCTTAAACACAAGGCCCGCGCCAGCCATTTTAAAAAAAGTATCTAGCTCAGAACCTGCAGAAAGCGACCCACCGCCACCAGTTATAAGCAGCCCAGAAAGCGACCCCCCGCCCGTTGATGTACCTCACCCCGACAGACACACTAGCGAAAAGACAGCCCTTGTTGTGTTTTTAACTTTTACTGGATTAGCCATACTTTATTTCACTAAAAATTAAACCAGCAGCCAGCACCCCTAACGTCCACAGATGGTCAGCCATATAACCAGCCACTTTGCCTATGGTAGACAAAACCCAACTAAAAACACTGCCTATTATGCCAGGCAGAGCATCAAGCGCTTTGACAGCTAACTTCTTTAATAGGTTTGCTAGATGATGCAATTGTTTTCTAATCCAACTTTTACCGGGCTGAGGCGTTGGAGGCGCTACTGGCCCTGTTGGCGCACTGCCGGTTAATGCATAAACCAGCGTAGAGATAGCAAACCCAATGGCTGTCAATATACTAACTATTGTAATCCCCTGCTCTCTGAACAGAGTCCTTATTCTTTCTGCTAGCGTAGTATTTTCATAAATCATTTTGTTTATAGTTTCTCTGATTCTGCTTATTTGGGTTGCTATTTTTTCTCTGTTAATATACAACGCTGCTAACCTGTTTTTTTTATCTTCCATTAAATCCTGTATTTTCGCCTGTATTTTAGCCTTTTCTTCCGGTTCTAAATTGTTATCATCTGCATCAGCCAGTTTATTTTTTTCTTCGTCTATCTCTCTCTCTAGTATATTAAATTTTGCCAAATTGTTTTTTAGTTCTTCGTTTATAGTTGTTAAAGCGGACTTAGTAGACCTGAGGTCACGCAGTTCAGCTTTAAGATCCTTGATTCTAGCTTTAAGAACCTCGTGTTCGCGCTCAGGCAATGGGCGATCATCAATTGTTTTTAAAGCCGTTTCTTCTTCAGGACTCAGCTCACGTTCTCTTTGACTAGGCACTTGAGAACCGACAATTGTTTTTAACTGGGTCTCCTCATTAAGACTCGTCTCAAGTTCTGCTATTAGTTCATCTGCTCTTTGGCTTAATTCGTGAAGAGGGATGTTTTGCATTTCAGATTGCGCTGGCAACTCTTGCACTATGCTTTGTAAAAGACTAACAGCCTCAGACCTTAGATAGCCAATAAAGTTTAACTGCCTTTGGTCAGCAACAGGGAGCTCTCTAAGAATTGTGCTCCTGCTTAAAAACTGAGTTGGGTCTGGTTTTGTAGTAAGCCGTACAAGCTTTCCTTTACTAGTTCTTACATACAAATGATTATTTTTATCTGTTGAAAAATTGGAGACCTTAAGTGCTTCCGGCTGCTCTCGCCCCATATGGCTATATAACGATTCAATTCTATCTAACAATCGTATTTGACTTAATCCTACTCCTTGGCCCGCCGCTGCTGCTTCAAGTTCTTCTTGCAATGAAGGACCCGGCTCTTCAATAGAATCAATCGCGCCAAAATCGTCTTCTTCTTCTTCTTCAATAGGACTAATCACGTCAACATCTTCATCAGCCATATTTATATATTTATTATTTTTTGTTTTATAAAAAATGAACCCATACGGCTGCGACCTTGATCCATTCAGAAAAGCGAAAGAGCCCCACGGCATAAAAGGCATAAGACAGACTGTGCGGGTTGTAAATAATCCATCAACAATTGAGCCTAATGAAATGTTAACAGTAAGATTTAGTGACCTTGGGCCTGACGATGTTATAATGCCAGGCACTGCCAGGCTGTCATTCAAAATAGATATGGAGTCAGTGGATCCTAATGCTACTGTCGTTGCTAACCTGGGCAGGGCCATCATTAAAAATATGGTAATTAAACTGGAGGGTAGAGAAGTCTTCTCACTGAGTAGCGCAGACATTTTTAATCTCTATTCTGATCTGTGGCTACCCAGAACAGAAAGGAAAGACAAAATCTTTCAGGGAATCCAGAGTCCAAACGGTCTTAAGCACAGGCTTAATGCCGCAGATGCAAAGGAAGACGAGGGAGACCAGGCAATAGCGCGAGCATTTAAAAACAGATTTTGCATCCCTCTAGATTTTGAACTGTTAAAAACCCATCAGCCATATTACCAAGGTGCACTAAGAGACAAACTTACTTACGAACTGACATTCAATGACAGCGGGTCTGTTATTCTATCAGATGACCCAACAGCTAGATACACTGTCAGCAACATCTCTCTTAATTTTGACGTTGTTATTAACCCTGAACTAGCTAGAATAATCTTAAACCAGTATAAAAGTAGGGCGGTTGTTTACTTTGAAAGAGTTTTACACCACAGTCTAGCGATTAAAAACAAGCAAGACACTGTCTGGGAAATAGCTATAAGCAATTCTTTAAGGTCTCTAAAGTGGGTTCTCTTGCTATTTACTAAACCCTCAGCTCCTTTTCAGAGAGAATCTGAGGTGTTTTACAACCCAAAAATTGAGCAACTGTCTTGCACAGTAGATGGCAAGCCTTTTCAGCTGTATTCAGCTGGACTTTTGCCCGACCAACACTTTGATGAAATAAGAAAATTGTTTGCTGGAGGCAGACAGACAAGCCCCACAGCCGATCATGTGTGTAAAAAACTTCACCTTCACGATGTAAGACTCGAAGATTATCTAACAGACAAATATGGATTATGGCTGGATTTTAGATCCACGTATGACAACAGACTGCACGGGAGCGGAAGAAGGGTAGGGTCAGATGGCATACTCATACAGATTAATAAGGAAGAGGAGGAGAATGGTCAGATACAAATGCACGTTTTTGTGGTTTATGACGCCCAGCTGAACATTGAAGAAAATAGACTGAAAGAAATAGCCTATTAAAACAGATGGATAGTTTGAACTTTTTGCCCAAAGACCCGCACTGTTCGCTTATTTGTGGGATTACTGGATGTGGGAAAACTGTCTTCGTGCTTGATTTGTTACAAACAGTCTACAGGTTTCATTACGAGTACATTGTTATATTCTGCACAACCATTAAGCACAACAAGTCTTACAAAGAAAGGCAGTTTGTTTGGACAGACGAGAATATATTTTTAGTTGATCCTACTGACAAGCTAAGCGACTGTTTAGAACATTACTATAGGCTATTTGAGGGAACCGAAACGCTGTTTATTATTGATGACTGTTCAGCCGAACAAGACATTGTTAAAAAAAGAAGGACTCTGTCTAAGCTAGCCTTTAGCGGAAGACACGCATTAGTTTCTGTTTGGCTCTTAACTCAAAAATACAATGCTGTCTTAAAAGACTTTAGATCGCAGTTAAAATCAGTCATCTTATTTTATACTAAGGACCGGGACAGTTTTGAAGAATGTTTAAGTGAAAACTATATAATCAGGGACAGGGATGAACTAAAAAAAAATAAAAGAGCAGCTAGAAAAATCTAAGCACGCTAAACTATGCTTACGGACTGACCCGCCAGTTCAATACGTTTGCTCATTATAGATTGTTTATTATAGATTGCTTATAATAAATTGTTTACTATAGATTGTTTATTATAGATTGTTTATTATAGATTGTTTACTATAAATTGTTTAATAATAAATTGTTTATATTAAAAAGAATGTCTCGAGGACCTGAATCAAAAGCAGAGTTAGCTCCTAAATGCGTTGCAGTAGAGCTAAAAGATCTAGCAGATACAACTGACTTTGATCTAATAGGAGTGGCAGGAAATGTTTATGGATTTGAATACACCGACGATGGTGTTTACAAACGAATAGAAATTGAAGATAAAAAACGACAGCAATATCCTACCCTGGAAGAGATAAGAAATCTAAGGGCAAACGATTTTGGCAAACACGAATACAAACTTCATAAACGAGAGAATGCCTGGGCGTTGCTTCCTGACATTAACTGGAATTTAAAGTTTGAACTACGAAGCCCCTATGTATACTTTGATAAGAAATACAATTTTAGAAAAGCTTTGAATGAAGGACGCCTTCTTGCTAGCCTAGTCCCAGGAACACAACAGAAAAAGCAGATTGAAATAACTAAGCGGGGCTCCGAATATATGCTGCAGAGAAAGAAGTCCTTAGCTGAAGTGGGGGATGACACCGTCGGCTTAGAGTTTAACCCAAAACTAGAATCACTGCCTAGAAAAATGACGATGCTTTTTCGCTTATTTATTACTCCAAGGGAGTCTGATCCTAGTTTGCCAGAACATACGTTAATCAGAGGCGTACAAATAAAGTCTGAAAACTTGGATGGGCCTCTTAGGCTTGTTATTGTTATTACTAAAAACGGGGATGAAATAAACACTTCTGTATCATCTGACAAAGTCACTGTGATGGTTGACAATACTAAACTAACAGTACTCGATTTTATTTTTATTAAGTATGTTGATTTTATTGCGTTTTACTCTGTTGATGAAGTGCTGCCAGAAGGGTTAATAAGAAGATATGTACAAGATTAATCTTAATTAAAAAATTAATCTTAATTAAAAATGGATGATCAGGCTCAAAAGTTTAGGTTAGAGCAAATAACTGAACTTCAAGAAGAAATAGAAAGTGACTTGGATAAGTATAGGGTTACTAGAAAGAAATATGCTAAAGTTTTAAATACTCTTTCTTATATAATCACCGGCTCATCAGCTGTAGCGAGCGTAAGTGCTGGGTCTAGCGTTGCTCTTTTAGCTACTGGGGCCGGAGCGCCAGCCTCTTTAGCATTAGGGAGCACTGGTTTGGGTTTAGGTGCTATGTCTATGATTGTGAGTGCTGTTTTAAAAAAAATTAACGCCTAAACTACAAAAGCACACTGCCATTGTAGCCCTAGCATCAGCAAAACTTTGTTCATTAAGGCTGAGAATAAGCAAAGCATTGCAGGATGAAAACATTACAGCTGAAGAATTTGAGCATCTTATGGCTGATGGTGAGGATTACAGACGACAAAAAACTGAACTTCAAAAGGAGTGGAGAAAGACTTTTACTTCGCAACAAGTAGACACTGAGACAATCAAACAGAACATTGAAAAGCAAGCAAACAATCAGTTAAACCCAAAAATAGACTAAAAAAAATAAGATGTGAACTAAAATAAATAAATAAATCATAAGTTTAACACAAAAAAATAAATCACAAGTTTAACACACAAAAAAAAAATAAATACTTTTTTTTTTTTTTTTAACTAATCGGCACCGTGTTTGGTGGGACAACTTGCAACTCTTCGCGAACAAACGATCTTTTAGGGGCAGGCTTTTTAGACGCAGAAGAAAGAGTCTCTCTTAAATAATACACGGGAGGGGCTGTTTTCATAATTCTTTCAACTTCATATACATCTACGCTCCATATGGGGTCTGTGGCTCTAATTCTAACATCGCCCTCTGCCTCTCCAGGCGCATACAAGTATCTTACTTTTAGTCCAAAAGGTAAGAGTTTTTGATTACCTTGAATGTCTTCAGTAATGCTAATTTTTTTTAATTTGATCGCGTTCACTGGCTTAAGACCCGTTGCTTTAAATTCTTCATTGTTCATGGCGCGTAAGACTGCTGGCAATCTCCTAACCCATTCTGTGTTGCGCGTCCTGTCCATAAGATCTCTGTGGTATTGATAGATAAACAGACGCTCAGCCAGATTCTTATTAAAGTTTTCTACTAGAGCCTGGGAGCGATGGTTGCCCGGAATTCCTCTCTTAACTGTAACGCGATGTCTTAAAAACAACTGGTTTACAGCTCCTTTAAACTCTTTCCCATCATCAACCTGAATCAGCCTAGGATACTTTAATGGACCTCGCATGTATATTTGCTGTAAAGCCACAGCCACAGCAGTTGAGCTTTTATCCGTTAAAGGCTCAGCATCTTTATACCTTGAAGCCATGTCAACAACAGTCAGAGCATACTTAAACTTTTTTCTTCTAACTTTGTCATGTGGAAGATACAACAAGTCCATCTGGTGGGTGTCATTAGGAACTGGGTTAACAAATCGAGGCCTTATTATTCTTTTTGGGGCAGGCAGATATATTTGCCAGATCGCTTGTTTTGAAAGCCAGTCTTTCGCTTCTGATTCAGACACCCTAGCAGCTTTACTCAGTTTATCAATAGCGGCCTTTCCTTTCCAATACCCTCCAGGAGAATAATATATTTTGTACTTCGTATCGTCCATAAGAAGGGACTGTTTTTTTTTTTTATTACATTTTTAACTATGTTTTTAGATTGAATATGCAAGAAGAAAGATTGCTCCCATAGCGCCTATAATAAAGCCTATTTCTTCCATTTTCTGATCCTCAGATGGTTCATAAAAGTCGGACAGCTCTGGCGGTGCCGATGTTAGAAACTTCTTTCCTGTCACTAAGTAATATTCATTCATTGCTTCATCAACGTCTGTAAATGTGTGCTCTGCATGTCCCTGTTCTCTTAACTTTTTATTAATAAAGTCTAAGTGAGCAATTCTCCTTTTCTCGTAAGCGTCTCTTGCCTTAGTTAAATCTTCCATTGCTTTGTTATGGCGTTCTCTTTCTTCATCAGACCGCAATTTACTAAACATATAATTGCTGCCAGAGAAAGCCAATGCATTAACAATAGCCCCACCCACCATCAGAACTATTCCAGACATTTTTTTTTTATAAATGAATGAATCTTTTTTTATAAATCAATCTGCCTAAATGCATTAATCTTTCTATGCATTAATCTTTCTATGCATTGATGTTTTCTGGGATAATCCCCTGTGCAACAAGAAAGTCTTTTGAGGCAATCCCCGCCGTTATTACAGCTATAACCTTAACAACATCCTCAATGTCTAACCTTCCTAGATCAGCTGGCCTCATTTTAAACATGTTTTTTGCTAACATGCTATATCCTATACTAAGGCCGCCGATTACAGCAGAGTGGTAAATAGTATTGATGATCTTTGCAGTGCTCATATTTTTTATTTACTAAAAAATAATTAAAATAATCATAATATGAAAGACTGTCTATGTGCTTTTTAATCAGATAATCTTTTGTTGCTAGAGCTAAAAATAAGGCTGTAACTAGTTTCGGCGAATCTTCTATCTTTCCCATGTTGGGTGGTTTTATTCTTAACAAACATTTTGCTAGGGTTGAGTAAACTATAACGCCAACAATAGGCACTGCATAATTAACCAGCGTTAAACTCATGGTTTTATTATTTTTTTTATTTGCTTTTAAAAAGGGCTTTAAAAAATGGCGGCCAAACACAGCGAATCTGATCTAATGACTTTAGTAGAAAATTGTAATGAACTATTTGACAAAGCGGTGAAAGTGTTAGACACTTGGCTTGAGAATGATGTAAACATTTTAATCAAAAATCATAGTGAACTATCTAACGAAGCAATCAAAGAGTTAAGCATTGGCTGTAGTGATTCAAAAGCTAAAGCATTGGCAGTCGTTCGTGTAAAATTGGAGTGTCTTGAAGTATTGCAACGCTTGAGTGAAGAATAAAAACGCGTTTACTTACTTTTACTTACTTTTATTTTTTTTAATTTACGTAAAATATTGTGAGTTAAAAAATGAACCCCGCAAGTGAGTCCGAGTTTGAAATACTACCTTCCAACAACGTACAGTTGGAAGGTAGTAACAAATCATTAAGCAATAAGTTCATTGAATTAGACATGGACATCATTAACCCCACAAACGTTCAAAAAAGCGTAACACATGCTATTTCTAAAATCCCAGAGTCTCTTCAAATTAACCCGCCAGCAAAAATGTTGTTAGTCATTCTGATTAAATATATAACCCCTGATAATAGTAGTATGCAAGTCTGGGTTTCAACTAGACAGAAAGAAGTAATCAGCTATTACGACTTTAAACCTGGCTGGGCTGATTACATGCTTACACAGTTTAATCATGCAAGTGAAGAAGCGAAATTGCGCGGCTCCGGTTGGTCTGAAGGAACAGTCCTTGAAATCAGATTAAGACAAGCCAAATACTCTCCTATAATCGGCAATTCTTACATCCCTCTCCCAAAAGAGTTAGTTTTTAAACGGGCAGTCTTAAACATACATAATTTTGACAATATGTGTTTCATGTGGTGTGTTTTGGCACACTTACATCATGTTAAAAAGAATGCAGAGAGAGTTTCCAATTATAGGCAGTATATAAATGAGCTGAACTTAAATAACATAACCTTTCCAGTGAGCGTAGAAAGTATATCTCAGTTTGAAGAACAAAACAAACCAATAACCGTGAGCGTATACACATGGTCTGTAGCAGACAATCTAGTCCCTCTAAGGATCTCTCCCAATGCCCCCACTTTAGGCGAATCACTGGAGAACCATGTAGACTTGATTCTGTTTACAGACGGTTCCAAGAGCCATTATGTATTAATCAGATCAATAAGCAGACTTCTGGCTTATACTACAACGGATACAGCTAAACAAGGGCTTTGTAGGAGGTGTTTGGTCAGAATCCCCACTGTAGAGGCAGCAGCCAGACATAAGAAACATTGTAAAAGTTTTGTAGACTGTAAAATCGAACTTCTTACACCAAAACCGGGGTCTAAAGTCAGCTTTAAGAATGTACGAAAAATGCAGATGAGCCCATACGTAGTTTATGCTGACTTTGAATCAATCTTGCTACGGTACTATGGTCCACAACAAGAACAAAAAACAACCTTATTGTCTCGTCATCAGATCTGTTCTTATGCTTTTGTCGTTGTTAGGTCAGACGGTGGACACACACAACCAGAGATTAACAGAGGTCCCGACGCGGCTGGCCGATTTTTGGAGCAGATGAAACACCTTCGCAATCAACTCTCTAATCGGCTGAACCTTTCAGACATTAAGATGACCCCCGAAGATGAAGAACGTTATAAATCAGCCACCCACTGCTGGATATGCAAATGCAAGTTATTAGGCGACACTGTAAGAGACCATGATCACATTACTGGCAAATTCAGAGGGGCAGCGCACAACAGCTGTAATCTTCAACTTAAGTTTGATCCCAAGACATGGAAACTGCCAATCTTCTTTCATAACTTACGGGGCTACGATTCTCACTTTATCATGCAAGCAGTGACTTCTGAATGTAAGAGGGTTAGCTGTATTGCACAGTCTTCAGAAAAGTACATGACTTTTACTCTTGACTGTTTATCCTTTTATGACTCTGCCCAACATCTGATGGGGAGTTTAGATAAATTAGCAGGATCACTGCAAGACTATCCAATCACTAAAAAGTATTTCGACCCATCTTTAGTTCGTAAAGGCGTCTATCCCTATGAATACATGGACTCGTGGGACAAGTTTGACGAGCCGGCGCTGCCAGCAAAGGAAGACTTTTACAGCCGTCTTAGAGGTGGAGGCATATCTGACGCCGACTATGAATACGCACAGAAAGCCTGGACAGAATTACACTGCAAGACGATGGGCGATTATCACGATCAATATTTATTGGCCGACGTGTGTTTCTTAGCTGACGTCTTTCAGAATTACAGATCCACTTGCATGAAACATTACGGCCTGGATTCGTCACAGTACATCTCTGCCCCGGGGCTGTCTTGGGACGCATTCTTGAAGTCTACAAACATTCAGATCGACTTAATATCGGATCTGGATACACTCCAGATGATTGAGGATGGGCTGAGGGGAGGCATTAGCATGGCCTGTCATCCTTATCGCAGAGCCAACAACAAGTATTTAGACGATTATGATTCAACTAAACCATCCAACTATCTGATGTACTTAGACGCCAACAATCTATATGGGTGGGCCATGAGCCAGACACTGCCATTGAGAAACTTTAAAATGATAAACGGGCCTCATGAGGTTGATCGGGTAGTAGGACTATTGGCAGATCTTACGCCCGATAATCCAATAGGATTAATCTTAGAGGTGGACTTAGATTATCCCGCAGAGTTGCACGACCCCCATAACGATTTCCCCTTAGCCGCAGAAAAATTAAAGATGAGCCCCACCGAACCGCCCAAACTCGTGCCTAACCTCTTTAACAAAACTAAATATGTCTGTCATTACCGGCTGTTACAATTTTACCTAAGACATGGATTAAAACTTACCGCCGTTCACAGAATAATTACCTTTAACCAAGAGCCTTTCATGAGGCCATACATCATGAAGAACACTGATCTTAGGACTGCGGCCACCGACGCTTCAGAAAAAGACTTCTTTAAGTTGATGAACAACAGTTGTTTTGGCAAGACGATGGAGAACGTACACAATCGTAAAGACGTAAGATTAGTTACAAACGAAAAACAAGCAATTAAGCTGACCTCTAAACCTAACTACCAAGACTTTAGAATATTTAGCGACAGCCTGGTTGGCATTATGATGAAGAAACAGAATGTGAAGTTAGACAGGCCGGTGTTTATCGGCTTTGCCGTGCTAGAGTTGTCAAAGTTATTAATGCTTGAATTTCTGTACGACTACTTTAAACCGCTGTACCCAGAATCAAATGTCCTTTACACAGACACTGATAGTTTTATTCTAGACATTCCAACAGAAGACTTTTACAAAGACATGGAAATAGAGGTAGCTAAAGGAGCCGACGGATGGTACGACACATGTGACTACCCAAAAGATTCGCCTTTACATTCAACCGTGAACAAGAAAGTGATTGGAAAGATGAAGGATGAATTTAATGGGACGGTTATACAAGAATATGTTGGTCTGCGGTCGAAGATGTATAGCGTTGCTACCCAGACCTCTGTAACAAAGAAAGCTAAGGGCATAGATAAAGAAGTTGTAAAAAAAGAAATAAGTCACAACAACTACAAGCAGGCTCTCTTTGAAAACAAAGTATTTCATCACACAAATGTTAATCTGCGCTCTACTCTTCATCAAGTAAACACAACTGCTGTTAATAAGAAGTCACTAGACTCTAACAATAGCAAGCGAACTTCCGTTAGCCCCGAGTTTTCATACGCTATAGGCCCCCGGAGAACTGACTTGTCCGACTTAACTAGTACTAACTAGTACTTTACTTAAGAACTTAACTAGCACTTAACTAGTACTTAACTTAAGATCTTAACTAGTACTTAACTAGTACTTTACTTAAGAACTTAACTAGTACTTAACATGACTTGCACTTAACTTGTACTTAACTTGCACTTAACTTGCGCTTTACTTACACTTAACTTGTTATAACTGACTTAATCAGTACTTAGCTTGTACTTAACCAGTACTTAGCTTGTACTTAACCAGTACTTAGCTTGTACTTAACCAGTACTTAACAACACATTAAAAAAAACTAATTTATTAAAAATGGGTCTACAGCAGGAGGTTGTACTTTTTTTGCAGAAGCTGGTTCTTTTACTGTTTTTGTGGGGGTTTGTGACTTTGCTGCTAAGTATGGCTTTAGGCGCTTGTATGCTAAAAGCCCTCCACCAACAACAATACTCCCCAGTACATAATAATACATCTTATAGTTTGATTGTGTTGTTGGCGGCGGCGGCGGTGCTGGTGCTGATGTTGTATTACTATCTAATAATTTTTGTTTTGCTGCTTGGTTTGCTTTTTGCAGTCTGTTGTATTCAGCTACTTTACGACCGGCCTCAACACGTCCAGGATTTTTAGACTTAGTAACACTACTCACCTGCGGGACACTCACTTGCGGGACACTCAGTTGTGGATTCACTTGTGGGACACTCGCCTGTAAATTCACTTGTGGGACATCCTGCTCCTGTGGATTCTTCTTCTCCTGCTCGCTCATTTTTTTTAGTCTGATTAAAATTAATATGATTAAAATTAATATGATTGAAAGTAATTAATCCCATGATGAATGGGCATAGCAACGTCCCAAATCTATAATACATGTCACATGCAAGAGATTCTAGAGACTTGGTTAAAACCGGATCTTGTGTTAAGTCATATTTTAAATCTTCTTCTGAATCAATCGGCGCTATCTTGCCTACTAACTTTGCATATAAACTAATCATTGTCTGTCCCACCGATCTAACCATTTTTGATCCTAGCTGTGTTTCGTACCTGGCGTAATACTTCTCAACGTCTGATGTAGACAATTGCTGAATCTGTTCAATACTTAGTTCAACGCCTAAATACTGCCTGGTTTTCCCACACGCAGCCAGCGAGTATAATCTTTCTTTATGACAGAGGTCTGCTGCCTCCTCACACTTTAATAGCTCGTCGCAATCCATTTTTAAAAGCAATAAAAAAAAAATTGTAAATTCAGCTGTTATTTATTACTCATAGTCTTTTACTAATCTTAAAAACTGTCCAGGTTTAAAGGTAACAGTTACTCCTTCAGGGTCAGTAGAAGCAGTCAGATTAAAATCTTCAGGAGCTATTTGATCAATTAAAATAGTAAACAACTTTATAACTGGATGGGGCCAAGAATGCGGTAGTTTACTGATGGCGTTCCTTACGCTTTCCCGCATATCTACGCGCTCAAAAAACTCCGTAATTAATTCTTCAAACTCTTCTCTATCAACCCCCCAGCTCCTTTCCTGCAACTCCCAATCTCTAAATATATCAATAAGCTCTGCAACTACTCCGGGCTTCATTTTTTTTTTTAAACCAGATTATAAACACCAATTTAAAAAATTAAGCAAGCCATTCTTCTTGTTTGCGCAAGAATCAGAAGAGAGAAAGGGTAAATAGTGATTCTGTTGGTAGTAAACTGGGTCAAACAGCCCTGTGTGATCGCTTGACCTACAAAGTGGTGCAGTAAACTGGGTCAAACGGCCCTGTGTGATCGCTTGACCTACAAAGTGGTGCAGTAAACTAGGTCAAACGACCCTATGTGATCGCTTGA
>CM065715.1:114318558-114321058 GCA_033310375.1 Conus canariensis | reverse complement strand
ACACACACACACATAACACACAGAGAGAGAGAATGCATGTGTGTGTGTGTGTGTGTGTGTGTGTGTGTGTGTGTGTGTGTGTGTGTGTGGAAAGAGAAGGGGTGTACAGAGAAACTAATTATAAACAACCATGTCTATGATTCGCATTTTTGCCCTCTTTATAATCCACCCAACCATGGATGCAGACCAGATAAATGTTTTCACGGTCTAGACGTCACAAAGGACGTTTCTATTCATGTTCCTGCCGCCCCCCAGACCTACACCCCTACCCTACCCCCACTACCCTCATTTCCCTGTTTTTTTGTGTGTGTTTCCCCCCCCCCCCCCCCCCCCCCTCCTTCGTTTTGTTTTGTTCGTTTTCGTTTTCAAGACAGTTTAAGATAGGACCATTCACCGGACTGGTTGGCATCCTTTAAGGAATCTTTACTGCAGTCGTAGCATTTAGCTGTCTTAAAAGACGACAACTTAAAATGTTGCTATAAGCTTATTTAAAGGGGGAATAAAAGATAGAAAAAAGAAAGACAGATAGAAAGAGAGAAAGACAGAAAGAAATGTCGAAAGAAAGAAAGAAAGAAAAAGAAAGAAAGAAAGAAAGAAAGAAAGCCGACAGTTAATTGCTCAAATTGCTGATAATTTAAAACAGTTTTGCACCTCCCAGATAATTATGGCAAAAGAGAGAGGGAGAGAGAGAGAGAGAGAGAGAGAGAGAGAGAGAGAGAGAGAGAGAGAGAGAGAGAGAGGAGAGAGAGAGGGAGACGGACGGACAGACAGACAGACAGATAGAGAGAGGTGGGAGAGGGAGGAGGAGTGAAGGTGTGGGGGGGGGGGTGTAGGGTTACGTTTATGGAGCAGTTAGTTATCTGGCTAGGTTCGCCTTCCGCAGAACGTTGGAATCTTTAGATTAGTTGTCGTTGTTTGGCAAGTTTAAGGCCTTTACCCCACGTTAAAATTTTCAAAGCGATATCGACTTCCCAATCAAACGCTAAAACATTTAGAGCAGGGGGTTTTTTTTAAACTGTTTTGTTGTCAAAGCAGAAAAAGCCCAGGGCATTGCCTCTTGGAAGTTCCCAAACACACGTGTAGTGCTTTGTCCATCACGTATTCCCCTCTGACGTCATGTCGTCATACGTGTATTTCAAAGCAATTTCACGAATTGTTCTTGTCTGGCGAAATACATCTCTTGTATCATTCTGAGTCAATGAAGCGCGTTGCTGATGAACACGTGGCGATGGCTGGCTTGACAATCAAGAAGCTGCCTGGCTTGACAATCAAGTAGATGCCTGGCTTGACAATCAAGTAGCTGCCTGGCTTGACAATCAAGTAGCTGCCTGGCTTGACAATCAAGTAGATGCCTGGCTTGACAATCAAGTAGCTGCCTGGCTTGACAATCAAGTAGCTGCCTGGCTTGACAATCAAGTAGCTGCCTGGCTTGACAATCAAGTAGCTGCCTCACTTGGCAATCAAATAGCTGCCTGGCTTGACAATCAAGTAGCTGCCTCGCTTGACAATCATGTAGCTGCCTCGCTTGACAATCAAGTAGTTGCCTGGTTTGACAATCAAAGCTGCCTGGCTTGACAATCAAATGGCTGCCTGGCTTGACAATCAATAGCTGCCTGGCTTGACAATCAAGAGCTTCCTGGCTTGACAATCAATAGCTGCCTGGCTTGACAATCAAGTAGCTGCCTGGCGTGACAATCAAGTAGCCGCCAGGCTTGAAAATCAAGTATCTGCCTGGCTTGACAATCAATAGCTGCCTGGCTTGACAATCAATAGCTGCCTCGCTTGACAATCAAATAGCTGTAGTAGCTGCCTGGCTTGACAATCAATAGCTGCTTGGCTTGACAATCAATAGCTGCCTCGCTTGACAAATAGCTGCAGTAGCTGCCTGGCTTGACCATCAATAGCTGCCTGGCTTGACAATCAAGTAGCCGCCTGGCTTGGCAATCAAGTAGCTGCCTGGCTTGACAATCAAGTAGCTGCTTGGCTTGACAATCAAGTAGCTTCTGGCTTGACAATCAAGTAGCTGTCTAGCTTGACAATCAAGTAGCTGCCTCGCTTGACAATCAAGTAGCTGTCTAGCTTGACAATCAATAGCTGCCTGGCTTGACAATCAAAGAGCTGCCTGGCTTGACAATCAAGCAGCTGCCTGGCTTGACAATCAATAGCTGCCTGGCTTGATAATCAATAGCTGCCTGGCTTGACAATCAAGTAGCTGCCTCGCTTGACAATTAAATAGCTGCCACCCACCACGTTGGTCTGTCGGGGTCTCACAGGTCCTTAACGTCTCAGATTTCCCCTGCGAACGTTGAACAAAACGGTGTGCTCCCTAAGTTTGTTTGTGGGTTACGTGAAAGCGGCACTGAAAAGTCTCGCCCAGAACCCAATCCTGATTTGAAAGTCTAATGTGACCTACGCGGGCGAAGCCAGTGAATAGTGGTAAACTTTTGTTGGTTTGCATTGTTTTTTGTTTGTATGAGGGGCTCACGGTTCAACGGTTAGA
>CM065715.1:114306058-114308558 GCA_033310375.1 Conus canariensis | reverse complement strand
TGGTGTTGTACAGTGAGTTCCAAACAGTTGGGGCAGGGTGGTGTTTACAGTGAGTTCCCAACAGTTGGGGCAGGGTGTTGTTGTACAGTGTTGTACAGTGTTGTACAGTGAGTTCCAAACAGTTGGGACAGGGCAGGTGTTGTACAGTGAGTTCCAAACAGTTGGGGCAGGGCTTGTGTTGTACAGTGAGTTCCCAACAGGTGGGGCAGGGCTGGTGTTGTACAGTGTTGTACAGTGAGTTCCAGAGTTCCAGACAGTTGGGGCAGGCCTGGTGTTGTACAGTGAGTACCAGACAGTTGGGGCAGGCCTGGTGTTGTACAGTGTGAGACAGTGAGTTCCAAACCGTTGGGGCAGCAAAACTGATGTAACACTCACCAAACGATTTCTAATTTTCGCTTCGGTATGTTCAGGAGTTTCTGACTGGAAGAGCGGAGAGTAGGGGATGACTGGCATGTACAGAAGGTACAGGACAGGTATGGTAGAAGAGAACTATCACAGAAACGGAAGGCGAGAGTGGCTAGTTTGTACTGATAACGACATGTCACTGGCAGCCAGTGAAGCTGCCTCAGAAGCGGTGTAATGTGTCATGTTACACACAGGTTACCAAGCTACATTTTGTAGCAAAGCGAACGTGCAGTATGGTGTTTACTGTCTGGTTTACTTTTGTAATAAATGGGTTTCAAAGTTGCTTGGTTCGTGAATTCGTTTTTTAAGGTATTGGCGAAGCACATTTCTTGTCCTTGGCATCGAAGGACTGCTGGACAAGAAGTGACCATGCCACGCTTGATGGTCAAACAGCGGACTACAACTGGTCGTGCCCCTTTCTTACTGTTATCATGATTCAGCTTTATTTCAGGTAAAATTCCTTCCGTTGCCACTAAGCCTGTGGGGCGTTCTATTGAAGATGAAAAGAAAGAGACACTAACAATCAAGTATGTGGATCTGACAGATGATTACCACTAAGCCTGTGGGGCGTTCTATTGAAGATTAACAGAAAGAGACGCTAACAATCAAGTATGTGGATCTGACAGATGATTACCACTAAGCCTGTGGGGCGTTTTATTGAAGATTAAAAGAAAGAGACGCTAACAATCAAGCACTTGGATCTTACAGATGATTACCTCTGTGCACCACCGGTAGACAAGTCGCCGGTGCAGTGCAACAGTTGGAGTGTGTGGCGTTTTGCCGGGGCCATTTTATCGTGACTTACCGTAAAGGAAAGAGTTTTCAAATACTCATAGCTCTAAATTGTATAGTCCATTTTGGAACGAGTGTTTTGCCAAGAAACAGTATCGTTTGACCTAGTCCATTCACTCCAATGTTTCTGGATGAAACACGTAGTCTAAAAAGACATAGTTTAGAGCACTAAGCATTGCGAATCTGTGTCATTCCATGCATAGTTTACAAGAAAAAGTACAAAACAGCATACCCTAGGTTTGCTCCATTGCACAGTTCTATGAAGTATCCATTTAATGCGAACGATTAATTGTGTGTATGATCTAGCTCCCTGGTTTTGAGTGCCTGTTTCTTTCGACATTGTGTATTACAGCCGGCAGGTCACGTGGCCTTTGAATGACTCGATCCGAAGCAAAACATTGACCGTGTTTTGAATCCACAGCAGGCCCTCACAATGATCGTGAGCGACTTGACTTCCAAGTGAGGCCCCGTGACGTGTCTGCAGCAGCGCTGTTCACTGCCTCATCATGAGGCAAAATCTACAGCAGCGCTGTTCACTGCCTCATCATGAGGCAAAATCTACAGCAGGCTGTTCACCGCCTCATCATGATGCAAAATCTACAGCAGCGCTGTTCACTGCCTCATGATGCAAAATCTACAGCAGCGCTGTCCACTGCCTCATGATGCAAAATCTACAGTAGCGCTGTTCACTGCCTCATCAGGATGCAAAATCTACAGTAGCGCTGTTCACTGCCTCATCAGGATGCAAAATCTACAGTAGCGCTGTTCACTGCCTCGTCAGGATGCAAAATCTACAGCAGTGCTGTTCACTGACTCATGATGCAAAATCTACAGTAGCGCTGTTCACTGCCTCATGATGCAAAATCTGCAGTAGCGCTGTTCACTGCCTCATCAGGATGCAAAATCTACAGTAGCGCTGTTCACTGCCTCATGATGCAAAATCTACCGCAGCGCTGTTCACTGCCTCATCAGGATGCAAAATCTGCAGTAGCGCTGTTCACTGCCTCATCAGGATGCAAAATCTACAGTAGCGCTGTTCACTGCCTCATGATGCAAAATCTACCGCAGCGCTGTTCACTGCCTCATCAGGATGCAAAATCTACAGTAGCGCTGTTCACTGCCTCATCAGGATGCAAAATCTACAGCAGTGCTGTTCACTGACTCATGATGCAAAATCTACAGTAGCGCTGTTCACTGCCTCATGATGCAAAATCTGCAGTAGCGCTGTTCACTGCCTCATCAGGATGCAAAATCTACAGTAGCGCTGTTCACTGACTCATGATGCAAAATCTACAGTAGCGCT
>CM065715.1:114268558-114283558 GCA_033310375.1 Conus canariensis | reverse complement strand
ACATGGCTATAATACATAATAAAACATGGCTATAATACATAATAAAACATGGCTATAATACATAATAAAAACATGGCTATAATACATAATAAAACATGGCTATAATACATAATAAAACATGGCTATAATACATAATAAAACATGGCTATAATACATAATAAAACATGGCTATAATACATAATAAAACATGGCTATAATACATAATAAATACATGGCTATAATACATAATAAAACATGGCTATAATACATAATAAAACATGGCTATAATACATAATAAAACAAAGACAAGTCAATTCTCGAAACTATGTATTTTTCAGATGTCACAAAACAGACATGAATAATGTGCAAAAGCATAAAGTCTGAAACAGCAACATGAAATGATGTAAGCATGTATAACAAATGAATACGCATATCCCTCAAGGATATACATATCGGCATCATTCCTCCTGAACTGCGTGGGGAGTCAGCAGGGCACCACACTGAAGAACAGTTTACTGGGTTCCTCCAGTTCTGCTGGCTGTGCCAAGACCGGGATTTCTGCAAATGTATGTGTGTGGAGATGGGCAAGGTGTGTGTGTGTGTGTGTGTGTGTGTGTGTGTGTGTGTGTGTGTGTGTGTGTGTGTGTGTTGTGTGTGTGTGTGTGTGTGGAGAGAGAGAGAGAGAGAGAGAGAGAGAGAGACAGAGACACAGAGACACAGAGACTGAGAGAGAGCAATACAGAGACAGAGAGAGACAGAAAGAGAGACAGAGAGAGAGAGAGACAGAGACAGAGAGATACATACATACATGCATACATGCATGCATACATACATGTATACATACATACACAAACAGAGCTACATAAATAGAAAGATATTTGTGTGTGTTTTTATTTGTGCGTGTGGCTCCCTTTTTTCTTCACCCCTGAACCTCTCTCTCTCTCTCTCTCTCTCTCTCTCTCTCTCTCTCTCTCTCTCTCTTTCACGCACTCTTAATCCCCCACCCTCCATTCCACCCCCCTCTATCTCTCACCGCCATACCTCCAAGACAGCTCACATGGACCATCAGTAAAGTAGCACAGTGCGCACTGCACCAGCCCTTCCCCCCGCCCCCGCCCCTCCCCACTCCCCACCCTCACCCCCCATTTCCTCTTTTGACCCCCATAGCTGACGCGGCGAGAGAAGAAGATGCCCCTCGCAATTAAGACATCGCTTCCAGCCATGAGAGCGGCACGCTGCTATCGCCCCGTCCAACTATACTGGTGGAAGCGAGGGCCAGGCGAGATAAAAGCGCGCCGGGGTCCCTAATTTGTTTTTGACGTCACGCATCTCTGCCCTCGCGGCTGGACCCAACGGTGTGAACGGTTGGCTGGATCGACGGGCTGGTCAGTCTGTTGGTGAGAGAGAGAGAGATGTGTTAACGGTAGGGAGAGAGGAGCGCCCACTCACCGTAGCTTGCGTTTTCTGCCCGTCGAGTTCGGCTGAGTGCGGTGAGGATGGGGAGAAACGGGGGATGGAGACATCTGGGGGAGGGAGAGCGTGGGAGGGGGGCATACTAGCTTCATGAGCCCATAATAGCCGTTTTCTCGAGAAAATTACTTTTTAATCCTACACAAGAAAACGGGGGTTAAGCTGATATCCCTGAGGATCAAAATTGTATTCTATATGATAATAGCGTTTTTTCTATGTTTCCTGAGGATTACGAGTGTTTTCCCTATTTTCCCCAAGAGAAAAAGTTATTATTGGTATCATCCATAAGGGTCATAATTATTTCCCCTATATCCACAAGGCAAAACAGGAGTTAATACCCTTAAAGTAAACAACGAAAGTACGAACATAGTTAGGATCTTCGGGATCAAAACTATTTCCCCTATTTGCCGACTCCGTTTGTGTTTCTACAGGTAAAGAACCATCACACTTGTTTTCCCTGTTACTAAGGACGTTTTCCTTGCGATAACACCTGTTTTCTTCAGGAAAATAAGGATAACAGTAGTGACCCCAAGGAAAATAAGGAATACAACTGTGATACTAAGGGAATACAGTTGTTCTCTCAAGACACAATCATTATCCTCAGGGAATACAGTTGTTCCCTCAAGACACAATCATCATCCTAAGGGAATACATTTCTCCTCAAGACCAATGTGATCCTAAGGGAATACAGTTCTTCCCTCAAGACACATCATTATCCTCAGAGAATGCAGTTTTCCCCTCAAGACACAATCATTATCCTCAGGGAATACAGTTGTTCCCCTCAAGACACATCATTATCCTCAGGGAATACAGTTGTTCCCCTCAAGACACAATCATGATCCTCAGGAATACATTTCTCCTCAAGACACAATTATGATCCTCAGGAATACATTTCTCCTCAAAACCAGTTGTGATCCTCAGGGAATACAGTTGTTCTCCTCAAGACACAATCATGATCCTCAGGGAATACAGGTGTTCTCCTCTGGACACAATTGTGATCCTCAGGGAATACATTTCTCCTCAAGACACAATTGTGATCCTCAGGGAATACATTTCTCCTCAAGACACAATTGTGATCCTCAGGGAAAACATGTTCTCCTCCAGACACAATTGTGATCCTCAGGGAATATATTTCTCTTCAAGACACAATTGTGATCCTCAGGGAATACATTTCTCCTCAAGACACAATTGTGATCCTCAGGGAATACATTTCTCCTCAAGACACAATTGTGATCCTCAGGGAATACATTTCTTCCTCCAGACACGGTTGTGATCCTCAGGGAATACATTTCTCCTCAAGACACAATTGTGATCCTCAGGGAAAACAATGTTCTCCTCCAGACACAATTGTGATCCTCAGGGAATATATTTCTCCTAAGACACAATTGTGATCCTCAGGGAATACATTTCTCCTCAAGACACAATTGTGATCCTCAGGGAATACATTTCTCCTCAAGACACAATTGTGATCCTCAGGGAATACATTTTCCTCCAGACACGGTTGTGATCCTCAGGGAATACATTTCTCCTCAAGACACAATTGTGATCCTCAGGGAATACATTTCTCCTTTAAGACACAATCATGATCCTCAGGGAATACATTTCTCCTCAAGACACAATTGTGATTCTCAGGGAATACAGATGTTCGTCCTCAAGACACAATTATGATCCTCAGGGAATACATTTCTCCTCAAGACACAATTGTGATCCTCAGGGAATACATTTCTCCTCAAGACATAATTGTGATCCTCAGGGAATACATTTCTCCTCAAGACACAACTGTGATCCTCAGGGAATACATTTCTCCTCAAGACACAATTGTGATTCTCAGGGAATACAGATGTTCTCCTCAAGACATAGTTATGATCCTCAGGAAATACATTTCTCCTCAAGACACAATTGTGATCCTCAGGGAATACATTTCTCCTTTAAGACACAATCATGATCCTCAGGGAATACATTTCTCCTCAAGACACAATTGTGATTCTCAGGGAATACAGATGTTCTCCTCAAGACATAGTTATGATCCTCAGGAAATACATTTCCTCTCAAGACACAATTGTGATCCTCAGGGAATACATTTCTCCTTTAAGACACAATCATGATCCTCAGGGAATACATTTCTCCTCAAGACACAATTGTGATTCTCAGGGAATACAGATGTTCTCCTCAAGACATAGTTATGATCCTCAGGACATACATTTCCTCTCAAGACACAATTGTGATCCTCAGGGAATACATTTCTCCTCAAGACACAGTGCTGTTGCTCAGTGAAATAGTTAGGATCTTTACTGTACTATTTCCCTCTGTTCAATATTTTCCTCGAGGAAAATCGCCTTTCCACGCTCTGAAATTCCCATAGAGACACGCAGAGGGGAGACGAGGGGAAGGGAGGGAGGGGGAGAAGGGAGGGGGATACGTAGAAGAGAGAGGGCGGAGTAGGAGAGAGGGAAGTGTGGTGGTGGTGGTGGTGATGGTGGTGGAAGAAGGTAGTTGGTGCGTGTGTGAATACTGAGCAGGTGTGTGTGTGTGTGTGTGTGTGTGTGTGTGTGTGTGTGTGTGTGTGTGTGTGTGTGTGTGTGTGTGTGTATGAGAGAGAGAGAGAGAGAGAGAGAGAGAGAGAGAGAGAGACCATGTCTTCTGTGCGCATCTGTAGTATCTATTTATAGAACATCTATCATTCGTTGTTATGAGGTTATTCAATCCCAAACGCGGGTGAGAGAGGTGGGAAGCGTGAGCGATTGTTCTATCTTTGGTTCAGCGATGGAATCTCACGCTCTCTGTGCCAACCCAAGCGATCACGCCGTTCAGGCGGTGGTGGGCCCGGTCAAAGATAGTACGTACTGTCTATCTTTGGTCCGATCAGGCCGTGCCTTCCGCATCAGAGTGTACCACGGTACAATGCATTACAGCGCAGTGCACAACACAACACAACACTGCGGGAGACAACCATTCCTAGTTACATGACTGATTTCCCTTGGCTAGCCAACGATGGTGAGGTTGGGGATGGGTCAAATCATGATGTTCGTAGCCCAACCGGCCAGGGAGGCTTTATCAGGGCTATAAGCAAGTGAAAAAAACAACAACAACAACAACAGAACTGTGTACAAGCGCTAGTACTATAATGGTAATAAGACATGCTGAAACGAGAAGAACTTGCCTGAAAGCAAAGTTCATTACCGACTACTTTCATGTCGCTGGGTGTGAGGGTGATGGAGGAGGTGGGGAGGGATGGAGGAGGTGGGGAGGGAGGTCAAGAGTGGGATGAACTCTGGATTTTATCATCCAGAAGGGAATGCAAGTTGACATTAGTTGTATTCAGGTCTGAGTTCACGGGTTACAGTTTAGGCCCAAAGCGCTGTAGATTCTCTATTTCACTCAAAGATGCACCTGGCTTTTGTCAGAAGATCAGCCAGTACCAAAACGTACTCATCGCACAGTCCAGCCCTTGACCCATACCATAGCTGACTCTGAGGCAGATCATCTATGTGCCAGGCCACTTGACCCATACCATAGCTGACTCTGAGGCAGATCTCATGTCCAGCCCTTGACCCATACCATAGCTGACTCTGAGGCAGATCTCATGTCCAGCCCTTGACCCATACCATAGCTGACTCTGAGGCAGATCTCATGTCCAGCCCTTGACCCATACCATAGCTGACTCTGAGGCAGATCTCATGTCCAGCCCTTGACCCATACCATACCTGACTCTGAGGCAGATCTCATCTTTTTTTCCTTTTTCTGCGCAAGCACGATCCACATGACCCTTCATTTTCCTGTCGTCTGCTAGACTTTTCGCTGCAAAATCCTAGTGCCCTACCAACGGCCTAAAAACACCAGGAGTCCACAAGTCTTGCACCATTCTGCTATTTTTGCTGACATATAGCATTGAACTAATTTACGGACCCCAAAGTCGAGGATAAAATCGTCTTTTTCACATTAGAAAACTTCTTTCTTTCACAGAGCCAGGGCGATTTTCCACTGTTCAAACTTTCTTGTTGCTATTGATTTTCCTTTTCTCACAGCGAAAGTGGTGTTGTTTTCACACAGGTGTCTTTGTTTCCTTGCTTATAATCCAATTTTTTTCCAGCAAAATGACACAAAAAGCACAGACTGGCAGATTTCAACTGTGAGCTGGGCTCAAAGAAGGAATGTGTCCAATGGATCGTTACGTTTTGATATGGATCAGTAGAGCATCCAGGATCTGTTCAGTAAGCGGATTACAACTTTCTGCTGAATATGAACAGTGTGAAGCTACTGTAACAAATTGATAACGATCTATGACGTGGTACATTTCATGAAATATTCCAGCCTACTAATAATACAATGTTGAAATTTCGGATTTTCCATATTCTATTAATATTCTCTTCTCTAAGACATAGTAGCAAGCTTTGTTTATGATTGAATATTTCTTGCAGTCATTGCAACACCAAGCTGCTCTGTAAGTTGCTGGAATGGTGCTCGGTTACTTATCCTTGGAATTTATTAGTTTATTTTATATATATATATATATATATATATATTATACATATATATGCTGAAAAATTATTTACACATGTATATTTATGTAATATATATATATATATATATATATTATATATATGTGTGTGTGTGTGTGTGTGTGTGTGTGTGTGTGTGTGTGTGTGTGTGTGTGTGTGTGTGTGTGCGAAGTAACTATTTTAATACGTACCTACTATACTTCCCCTGCCGGAAAATGTTTTTGATTTCACTCATGAACTGATTCACAGGGCAGATCCAGGAACCATTTGATGTCGGTGGAGGTCTGCGCTCTCCCCATTGCCCTTCTAATTTGTCCCTGTCTCTTTCTCTCGCCTTTGTGGCGCCTCACGAGCCAGGTGACCTTGGGATATGATACTGGTCAGAACTGAAGCTGTCAGCACGTTCAGATTCTGATGCTGGCCTTCCCATTTCTCATCTCCTTGACCAGCGGACAGATTCACGTTTCAGTCAGCTGCGCTGGTCATCACGTCATGATGCCAAGGTCACGAAACAGGTTTCAGGGGAAAAAGAAACGGATAGTGCGCTCAAAACAGTTTCAAAATCTGTCGCGAACAGTTGTCTGTCATTCGGAAAACACTGTGTTGTAAGTTTATTTCAACACGAAATTCTGTTCTGTGATTTGTGAGTGATATAGAGCTAACAGAAGCATAATCTGATAAAACGCACCAGGACGATGATGTTATTACTGTTTCCTTCCAGAACTTTATTATTGTGCATCAAATATTTACCAGAACTAGCTTGGGTAGTCGATATTTTGCCAGCAAGACAACTCAGAAGGTGGACTTACCAAAGAGGAACAACGTTCCTTTCCTTGGCTTAACGAGGAATTAGTGGGCCTCCAGCCGAAGAAACAAAAAATTACAATTCGAAAGCAAAATCTTTTGATCTATTTGGCCTTTTTCAGGTAGGACGAATGACATTCACAACAATGAAAACGAAGAATGAACAGACAGTCAGTTGTCTTTTTGACCTAGGTGCAAAATTTGGTTTGGGGTGAACAAGTAAAACAATGGAATACAACTCAGGTTGAAAAGGAGGAGCTATAGGTTAAAATAATAGTGATAATAATATCAGTAATAATAATGTTAATAATAATAATAATAATAATAATAACAGAAATAAGAAATAATTATAGATTTAAAATCATACAATATTATAGCAATAACATAAATAGTAATTGTAGTTAAAAAAAAAAAAAAAAACGATTATGATAATAGCAGAAGAAAAAGAGGAAGAAGAAGAATAGTTGCAATAATATGGTTATGATAGAAATAACAACAACAACAACGATGATGATGATGATAATAATGATAATAATAATGATAATAAAAAATAATATAATAATGATAATAATAATAACAATAATAATAATATAGAAAATTGGGAAGACGTTACGTTTAAATCTAAGAAAGATGAAAATAGTTATAATAACAACATTAATCTCCTTGAAGAGATAAATGACTCTCTATCGGTCCTTTGTTTTCATTGTTTTGAACGTTATTTGCCCTGCCTGGAGGAGACTCAACAGGTCGAAACGTGTTGTGTTTGTTTTGTAATGTGTTGGTTCCATCGTTTTGCGGGACCCAGTAGTTAGGTTTTGGCTCTTGTTTCAATTTCTCCACCTATAGTCATCCCACTTATCTTTCCAGGCCTGACCAAAACAGCGTCAGCCCTGCTGTATACACAGAACCGTCAGTTGAGAAACATCTCACCACCGGGTCGGTCGGGGTCCAAGACTTGGAGAAACAAAAGCCCTTGACAGTTTTGAATCTCTCTTCATGTCTGCCTAACGCTTTGGAATGGCTGGAAATAGTCCAGAAAGGGAAAAAAAATAACACTTAATATTCTCAGCTGAACATTGAGATGCTGGATTGTCTTTGTAACGTTAATTTCATCTACACAATCAGACGTGCTTACAAATTGAAACTGATAGCAATTAAGCAGGGTCAAATCAAAGCGATAACTATCCAACCCAGACGTTTGAATAGGAACTCGATAATCGATGAACTAACCGGTCAAATGATGACATCAACAACAAATTAAGAGATAAGTTAAAAAAAAAAATCAGACGTTACGTTGTATTCGGGACAGCAAGCGAGCAACATCTGAGAGAGAGAGAGAGAGAGAGAGAGAGAGGAGAGAGAGAGAGAGAGAGAGAGAGAGAGAGGGAGAGAGGAGAGAGAGAGAGAGAAGAGATCAACGACAAATTAGGAGAAAAGAAAAAAATCAGACGTTACGTTGTATTCGGGACAGCAAGCGAGCAACATCTGAGAGAGAGAGAGAGAGAGGGGGAGGGGGTAAAGAGAGAGAGGGAGAGAGAGAGGGAGAGAGAGGGAGAGAGAGAGAGAGAGAGAGAGAGAGAGAGAGAGAGAGAGAGAGAGAGAGAGAAGGAGTAGGAGGAAGACTGGTGATGGCGAGGAGAACATGAGGGAGGGGGAAGGAGGGCGGACAGACAGACGAACACGGAGACTGACAGATAGACAGACAGAGATCTGGGCGCGTGCGAGGGTGGGATTTACAGAGAGGAGCAGGCATTCACTATCGTGGAAGCGATCCAGAACCCCCCATTGTACTAGCTGGCCCTCAAATCGATTCGCTACTGGCAACAGATCCTCCTGATAGCCCCCCCCCCCACCTCCCCTCCACTCTGCCACTCCAAACCCATCTCCCCTACCCCCACTTCCAACGCATCCCCCTCCCTCTCCATATCCTCATCCCTCCTCCTGCCCAGTTTCATAACCAACCCCCCACCCCCTCATCCCAAAAACCTTCGTCCTACCCCCCCCCCCCCTCACTCCCGCGCCCCCAATCCACCCTCTGTGTTACTATCCCAAGCGGCGGTCACTTCCAAGGCGGCCCGTTGTGTGCCGGGTCCAGACGGAGGTCGCTGGACGGGGGAGCTATTTGTGGGCCACTATCCATCCATCAGGGGGAAAGCCCTGGAGAGGTGTATGTCCAATCAGTGACAATTACCGGCAATAGTGGCCAGCTCAGCGCATTCCTCTTTTTCCCCTGTCGCTTGTTTCTATCTCCATCTGCAGCCTCCCCTCCCCCTCCTCTATTCCGCCTCCTGCTTCCCCTCACCCCTCTTCTTCTCTCTCTCTTCTCTCCTCTCCTCTCTCTCTCTTTCTCTTTTTCTCTCTCTTGTCCCCTCTCTCTCCCTCTTTGTCTTTCTCTCTCCCTCTCTCTTTCTCTCTCTCTTTCTCTCTCTCTCTCTCTCTCTCTCTCTCTCTCTCAGTCTCTCAGTCTCTGTCTGTCTGTCTGTCTGTCTGCTTGTATGTCTATGCGTCTGTCTACCTGTCTCTCTCTCTTTTTCTCTTTCTCATTTCCTCTATCTCTCAGTCTCTATCTGTCTGTCTGTCTGCCTGTCTGTCTGTCTGTCTGTCTCTCTCTCTCTCTCTCTCTCTCTTTCTCTCTCTCTCTCTCTCTCTCTCTCTCTCTCTCTGTGTTCACCAGCCTCTCTGGCAGAAAAAAATGCAGAGGAACTGATGTCACAGTAGAGATGAAGCATAGAGCTCTACGTGAAGCACAAGTTGCGTCATGACAAAGGCTTTGCACAGAGGAGCGGACATGACATAGCAACAAACACACAAGGTCAGGTCATAGAGACACCAAGGTCAGGTCACAGAGACACCAAGGTCAGGTCATAGAGACACCACGGTCAGGTCAGAGAGACACCAAGGTCAGGTCATAGAGACACCAAGGTCAGGTCATAGCGACACCAAGGTCAGGTCATAGAGACACCAAGGGAAAAGAATAACAACATACAGATGGTAAACTTCTTGTGAAGGCAACTCAAATTGGTCAGTTTCATTCTGTCTTTGAGCTGGGAGTTTCATGTTGTACATTTTCTTTAAACATCTCTTGTTTGTAACGGCTGAAAAAGATACACCTGTCAAAATGTATGTGAGCGAAAAAAAAAAAGCGATATACTGGGCCGCCAAACGAAGAAACAAACAAACCAAGAAACAAAAAAGAAAACAAACCTCTTTTCGACTCACTTAGTCTTACTCAGGCAGGACAAATAACATTTTACTCAGGCAGGACAAATAACAGTTTACTCAGGTAGGACAAATACCATTTTTGAAGACCAAATGTTGCATCCTGATCGAAGAGATGCCTGACTGTCTGATCGTCCTTTGTTTTCATTGTTTTGAATGCCATTCATTCTGCCTGAAAAAGACTCAACAGGTCGAAACCGTTGTTTGTTTTTAATTTGTTTCTTCTTCTGTTTGGCAGCCCGGTATTGTTGTTTTTGTTTTTGTTTCAATTTCCGCCTGAAGACACGCACCTCACTTTGAAACCGAATTTTTTTTTTAATTTGTATTTAGCATTAAATAAAGCGTGACTCTGAAACTTCATGTTAATTTTCAGTGTGTATTTTTAGTGGGAATTATTTTTAAGAGGACCATTACTGTACCTGCGAGATCTGTTGTCTGACCGTAACCCCTGCCCTGACTGATTTGACGCAGAACGAGAAGCACCGATCACCCGAGCATAATAATAAAACTTTGTTGAACACGAATCGTCAAGACGAAATAGTAAGAAGTCGGTTGTGGAACTAAGTGATTGTTAGAATCAGAACCCCATTCAGTCAAGCCGTTCAAACACTTCGGAACAATCACCGGAACAGACGACACGTAGTATCCAGCTGAGTGAGACAGAGAAATTCTCCAATACCCCCTCCCCCCCCCCTTCTCTCTCTCTCTCTCCCCGTCCACTTTTGAAGACTTGTCTTGGAAACGACAATTCTGTCCTGCTCAGTACCAGAGCTGCCTTGCAAAAAAAATTATCTGCGTAGTAAGGTCATTTTTTGTGAGCAAGTATTTGTGAAATTATCTTTTTCCAGTTTGGCATAAACTGAAGAGTTATTTACTGTTTAAGTATACTATCCATTCTGTTGTGGTGTGTCCCCACCATTCCCAGTATTGAGTTCTGGCTGTCTTGGTTTCTGTTTATCTACACTATCCTTTCTGCTGTGGTGTGACCCCACCATTCCCAGTATTGAGTTCTGGCTGTCTTGGTTTCTCGGAAGATCGTCAGCTGCTGTTGGTGAAATGCTAAGAGGCCCGCCAGCTTTAAGTCTGAGTAGATCTGTCCGTTTAGTATCTTCCCAGTGTCTGTCTGTCTGCCTGTCTGTCTGTCTGTCAGTCTGTCTGAGAGAGAGAAAAACAGGGAGAGAAAGATGTATGTGTGTGTTTATATGTATAATATATATATATTATGTTTCTCTCTCTCTCTCTCTGTCTGTCTCTCTTCTCTGTCTCTGTCTCTGTCTCTCTCTCTCTCTCTCTCTCTCTCTCTCTCTCTCTCTCTCTCTCTCTCTCTTTCTCTCTCTGGGACATCAACGGTTTCACAAAAGCGAAACATGAAGATGACTCCCGTAAGACCTAAACAAAGGCCCCCCAACTCTCAATAAATAAATGATTGCGCACGACACTACAATAAACGGAAAAGGAAAAGGGAAAATAAAAACAAACAAACAACAAACAAACAAACAAACAACAAACAAACAAACAGAGAGAGAATCAAAGAAAGAAAAAACGGCGAACAAAGCACCGAAGTAGTCTGCAGATTAAGGGGCGGTAACAAAATACTCAAGAGTGCTTTGCCCCTGCCGGATAAGCAATCAGGAGTTACTCTGAGCACAGTCCGGAGAGCAGACATGTCAAGGGGGGATTGTATCACACCGGGTACAATGTGGGTATGATTATTTCTGGCATCACATGGCTATGGCCTGATCCGTCCATCGAATCTCATGCGGATTCTCCTCCTGTTCTCGTCTCGTCTCCTGTCCTCTTCTCCTTCCCTCTATTCCCTCTCATTCCTTGTTTCTGGCACCACCAGGGGCGGATCAATGTGTCTAGACGAGGGGAGGGGGGGTCCTTTTTCTTGTTATTTTTCTTTTTATTTAGAAAAAAAATGGCCTGACCTTGTAGATAGACAGAAAACCGCTGTTGAATAAGCTTGAGAGAGAGAGAGAAGAGAGAGAGAGAGAGAGAGAGAGAGAGAGAGAGAGAACAAATAGAGTAATACATTAGATTTAAAGAGAGAGGGGAGAGAGAGAGAGAGAGAGAGAGAGAGAGAGAGAGAGAGAGAGAGAGAGAGAGAGGAGTGGATGAGCAAGTAGGGGCACTCGCCTACGAACGGTTTGTGCGAATGGCTGGACGTTTGTAGTTTAGTTCTATTCGAGTGCAGGTATTTTTTTCTTCTTCTCTCTCTCTCTCTCTCTCTCTTCTCTCTCTCTCTCTCGTCTTCTGTCTGTCTGTCTGTCTGTCTGTCTTCTCTCTCTCTCTCTCTCTCTCTCTCTCTCTCTCTCTCTCTCTTAATCTAATGTATTTCTATATTCGTTCTATTATTTCTCCGTTTTGTTTGCTAGTCCATCGTCCCAGTCCTCTCATTTGCACAACTCCCATGCTGCTCTGTCCAATTCATCAGAACACATCGAACCACATGGCGACACATCCACACAGAGATCGTCCACATAGAGATCTGTCCTGACCAAAAACCAGCAGTGCGCAGAGAGCAATCAACATCATATCGTCCCCAGGCCACTCACTGAAGGAGACGCCGCACTGCTGAGCAGTTTGGGTCGTGTTCTGATGTATCTGTTTAGCTCTGTTCTGCTGCGCTGAATCTGATTTACTAAAACCCTTTGTGGCTACGTACCTGCACGCGCGCACGCGCACATATTATACACATTGACAGCGTGATCAAGCCATTCGGAGAAAACACGGAAGGAATGCTATGGTGACAGCTGGTACACATGAATTTTCTGCATAGTCTATCATATCTATCTATATCTATCTATCTATCTATCTATCATCTATCTATCTATCTATTATCTGTTCTGTCTGTTATTAGTTTTCTATCTATCTACTGTCTATCTATCTATCTATCTATCTATTTATCTTCTACTATGTCTGTATGTCTGATGTATGTCTCTATCTATCTACCTGTCTATCTATCGATCGATCGATCGCGCACGCGCGCGCGCGTGTGTCTGTGTGTGGACAGACAAACACAAAACTATACAGTTGAAGACAGCTTTACATACATACATACGCACCAATAATAAACAAGGCAGGCACTTCACCAACAGATAGATGGATAGACAGACAGACAGACAAACAGACAGACAGTCAGACAGACAGATAGATTGACAGACAGATAGACACCCTTGAAACTTTACCAAGGATACAACAAATATACTGCGAACTCACGATTTCTCACAAAGTGGGAGGTCTTCACAGAAAAGTATGTGCTATGGTTGTGTGTGTGTGTGTGTGTGTGTGTGTGTGTGTGTGTGTGTGTGTGTGTGTGTGTGTGTGTGCGTGCGCGCGCGCGTGCGTGCGTGCGTGCGTGCGTGCATGCGTGCGTGCGTGCATGCGTACGTGCGTGCGTGCGTGCATGCGTGCGCGCACGTGTGTGTCCTTTTACTTTTTTCCTTTCTTTTCTTTTCCTTTTCTTTCTTTATCTTTTTCTCTCTTTCCTTCCATCTTTCCGACTCTGTTGTCCACACACCCCCTGTCCCCCCTCCCCCCTCCTCCCCCCCCCCCCCCCCCCCCCCCCCTATTTTGAGCCATGCATCAAAGCACGTCTTTCATGCTACAGTCGCAAAAAACAAACAAGTGTCTGGGAGTTGTGTTCCTTCAAACTGTGTGGGTAGCAGTACTTGAGAGTGCTGACAAAGGCAAGCTCCTGTTGCACAAGCATGCTTCACTGAACGGTCACACAGTGTCGCCCATCTTTGTTGACTACTGACGTCCAAAGGACTTCTGATCCTTACCTGCTCGCCTCCCCTGCTTCGTGTATACTACTGTGACAGAGAGGACCACAATGATTCACCCGTCTATCCCTCCGTTATAGACTGATGTTGTTTAAATGCGTTTACACTTCTTTCTGTGTCGTTGCCAGAAAAAAAATGATCGTAGTAAATTTTGCAGGGAACACACGCACGCACGCATGCATACATACATACACACACAAAACACACACACACACACACACACACACACACACACACACCACACACACACCACACGCACACACACGCACGCACGCATGCACGCACGCACGCTCGCACGCACTCACACGCACGCACGCACGCACGCACGCATGCACGCGCGCGCGCTGCGCGCGCCACACACACCACACACACACACACACACACACACACACAACACACACACACACACATGCCTTCGCGTAAGCGCACATGCACAAGCGTACAAACGCACGCACAAATGCACACAAACGCACACACACACACACACACACACACACACACACACACACACTAGCCCCACACACACTCAGCATGCACCGCACGCTAACACACAGTGATATATACATATATGTAGAGAAAAAGAGAGAAAGAACGAAAGAAAGAAAGACAGACGACAGACAGACAGACAGACAGATAGATAGATAGGGGAAGAAAAGTTTTGCCACATGTAGCGGGAAAAGTTACAGTGCTGCTTTTTCCTTGTGCAAAAGTGAAAGTGCTATTGGGTCTACGTTCTGCTCCCTTCCTTCTTTCCTTCCTTCCTTCCTTCCTTCCTGCCTGCCTGCCTTCCCTCTGATCCTTCCCATTATTATTGGCCAGGGATCGCAGACGAATAAAGTGTAGGTCAATTCCTGCTCCCCCCCCCCCCCCCCCCTCCAAATTTTGCGCCCCATTTGAGAAGATCAGTGACTACCCATTCTTCGTGTTCATTGTCCTGGTGTTGTTTCTCTTGCCTGAAGAAGACCAGATAGGTCGAAACGCGTCGTATTTTGTCTCGTAATTTGTTTGTCCCTTTTGTCCGTCGGAATTATAATAATTTTTCAATTAAATTAATAGCTGGAGGAAAAAAAGTCGTTGAGAAGGAAAAGAAGAAAGAACTGAAAAAGGAATAAAAACAGGTAAAGTAGTAACAGTAGAAAAACTGTTAGCTATAGGAAACGTAACAAAAGTAAGAAAAGTTGTAGGACGATGAAAAATGGCCGGAGCAGAAACATAGTAAAACCAGTACTTGTATCAAAGTG
>CM065715.1:114253558-114263558 GCA_033310375.1 Conus canariensis | reverse complement strand
GACACTAAGGGAAGAGGAAGGAGGAGGAAGGAAGGAAGGAGACAAAGGTCAGTGGCAAGGGGGGCACTCAGTCTTGAACGGTCTCCATGACAACTTGATGCGGTGATAGGTTTGATTGGAATTAGCTGGTAATTAACCTGCTCTTTGCCCCGCCAAGGCGAACTCTCTCTCTCTCTCTCTCTCTCTCTCTCTCTCTCTCTCTCTGTCTGTCTGTCTGTCTGTCTGTCTGTCTGTCTCTCTCTCTCTCTCTCTCTCTCTCTCTCTCTCTCTCTGTATGTGGTGTAAGCGCGCGTGTGTGTGCGTGCACAGGTGTGTGTATATGTGCCGTGTGTGTGTGTGTGTGTGTGTGTGTGTGTGTGTGTGTGTGTGTGTGCGTGTGCGCGCGCGCGTGTGTGTGTGTGTGTGTGTGTGTGTGTGTGTGTGTGTGTGTGTGTGTGTGTGTGTGTGTATGTGTGCGTTCGTGAGTGCGTGTGTGTATGTATGTGTGTGTATGTGTAAGAGAGAGAGAGAGAGAGAGAGAGAGAGAGAGAGAGAGAGAGAGAGAGAGAGCACATGCTCGCGTGTGAGATTAAACAACAATCGAAACTGTAGACAACTTTCAGAATCAAACACTCTCTCTCTCTCTCTCTCTCTCTCTCTCTCTCTCTCTCTCTCTCTCTCTCTCTCTCTCTCACACACAGGGGGCGCGAACGGTAGTTTGGCACGTCAAGACGCACTTTATAGCTCTCTGCAAATTTCAGTGTCTACGTTGAAGTAAGTGCAGTATTTCTACCCAGATTTGATCACGCAGTGCATGAAGTGTCATGCCATCTGGAGCATTAGACTTCAGGGCCTCTTGTGGTTCTTTTCTGCCCATTTTTCTGGCTTTTATGTCAAAACGGGCTAGGCAGAAATTCAAATTCCAAGTCGCCATACTGCAGCTGAAAAGGAGAGTGGACGGTGCTGTGGCAGGTTTGCTCCTGTCGTACTTGTTCTGGGGGAGTCTTCTCCTCCGTTGCGGTGACATCGAAAGCAACCCTGGTCCCAACCCTTCGCAAGGCCGTGACAGCTCCAGGCAGACCCGATTCTCCAGCACTGGGATGAGCGGTGGCAGAGTGAGCCTGGAGAAGCCTGTCAACCCTCAGGGAGGCGCCTCAACCCAGCCGACGAAGGAACCGTCCTTGTCCGACCTCATGACCATGTTCCAGTCGATGGACAGGAAATTCGATGAGGTCAAGCAGGACATACGTGTCCTGCGTGAGGGGTATGCTGCCATGCAGGAGGAGCTGAGAGGGCTGAGGCGGGAGGTGGACGACCTTCGGCAGCAGAACCACGACCTGCAGAGAAGGAACGACGACCTGGCATCGAGGATGGACAACCTGGAAAGGAAGACGGACGACCTAGAGGGGAGGTCCAGACGAAACAACGTTCTGTTCTACGGCTTGCCCAGGAAGGAAAATGAGACAAGTGCTGAATGCGAAGACCTGCTTAGGGATCTTATCACTGACAAGTTGGGGCTGTCCCGTGACGTAGAGTTTGATAGGGCCCATCGCGTGAACTCTAAACAGGATTCCCCGATCATCGCTAGATGTGTTTTCTACAAACAGAAGATGGACATACTGAGAGCGAAACGAAAACTCAAGGGCACCAGCGTCTTTGTGGGCGAGGACTTCTCCACCAGAGTGAGAGAAATGCGAAGAAAACTGACACCTCATCTGAAAAAGGCGCGAAGTGAAGGGAAACGGGCCACCATGATCCATGATCATCTGTTAGTGGACGGTATCCGGTATATGTTGGACTCAGGTGACCATCTCGTGCCAATGAAATAGGGTTCCGGCCGGTCCCTTTCTCATCCCCGATCTTTGTCCGCGGCTGTGGAGGGAACGTCAACTGAGGCGACACCGGTTACCTTGTCACCGCACGACAGTGGCAGTGAGCTGGCGACGCCACGTGAAAACTGTGCACCCGTGTTCTGTGACGATGTTTTTGTGTCATCTGAACACGTGGACAGTGATGCCGTGGGTGTGTTGAATGAAAATGTAAATAGTCCGAACTCGTCCGAGTTGAGAAATGAGTTTAATGATGCCAGTGTGTGTAATACATCAAAACCGTTTTCTTTCCTACATTGGAACATTAATGGATTGCTTACAAAAATATATGATCATGATTTTGTTTCGTATGTCTGTTCTTTTGATTTTGTCTGTTTAGTTGAGACGTTTGTAGAAGATTTTCAATTGTCTATTTTTAAAGGGTACACGGTTTTTTGTAGACCGGCTGTTAAACTGTCGGTACGCGGAAGACGCTCAGGCGGAGTTGTCTGCCTTATAAGGAATGAGCTGTGTCCTTATGTCAAACCTGTATGTGTGAAATCTTCTCTTTTCTATGCCTTTCTTTTGGATAAATGTCTTTTCGGTATAGATAGAGACATTATGTATGTTTGTGCTTACATACCACCAGAAAACTCACCCTATTATGTGCATTTTGACTGTGAAAATGGTGTCGCTTTATTGGAAGATTTTTTATGTGACTGTTTGCTGTGTAATGAAGAACATGATGCTTATATAGTAATAAATGGAGACTTAAATAGTAGAACTTCAAACATTTCTAGTGATTTTGTAACTAATGAGTGTGATTATGAAAATCAACATTTGAGTGGTCCTTTGAACTTGAACAGAAATTCTGAAGACCATGTGCTTAATAACTATGGCAAAATGTTACTCAACATGTGCACTGTTTTAAACCTGTGTATTTTGAATGGTATGTGTCAGGGTGACCTTCAAGGTCATTACACGTACATATCGGATAATGGTAGCAGTGTAGATGATTATTTTTTACTGTCGAATGATCTGTTCTCAATAATTTCTGATAGCAGTAGAATGAATGTGTCTGACAGGATCGAATCTGATCATTTGCCTTTGGAGTTATGTATTCATTTCCCTAAGAATAATAAGATATGTTCAAAAGATAATGGTAATGTTCAGGTTTTGGAAAAGTTTATATGGGACGAAGCCCACAGCAGTATGTTCATAGACAACATCTGTTCAAATGAAATGCAAATTCAGTTTGAAATGGCGATCACTTTGATTGATGAAAATATTAACGAGGCACTTGAGCTTTTTAATCATTGTATAAAAAGTGCTGCAGACTTTATGAAGAAACAGGTACACATTGGTAAGGGCGTGAAAGAGGACGACTGGTATGATGATGAATGTCGTGTGGCCAAAAGAACTGTACGCAATTTGTTGAACAAATTTAAGCGTACATTGTCTCCACCCGATCGCACTTCTTTATGTATAGCAAGGCGTGAATATAAACATTTGTTAAAGAGAAAAGAGAAGCAGTTCAATGACACTTTGCTCAATAATTTATTAACTTCGGTAAATAGCCAACAGGAATTCTGGAAATCTGTGCGTAAAATTTCCAAGACAAGAAGGCAGCCTTTGAATGATATTAGCATAAACGATTGGTATGTACATTTTAAAGAATTGTTAGAAAGAAAAGACAAATTTGATAATGATCTGATTCAGGGAGAAGATATTAGTAACCAACGTGCTTTTGGAAATCAGTATAGTGCTATAGACAGTGACGATTGTTGTGATGACGATGGTGATGAATCCGACGATAGTGATAGCGAAAGTGATTTGAATCAGCCTATCTCAGCAGAAGAAATTTTGAGCGCTTTAAAGACACTGAAAAATCGCAAGGCGGCTGGACCTGATAAAATTATAGGGGAATTTATCAAAAATGCTTCCAAATCAAACTTAGTAATGGAATTTTTTGTTAAATTTTTCAATTCCCTGTTTAATAGAGGCATATACCCTGAAAGCTGGTGTGAATCAATTGTTTTACCATTATATAAAAAGGGTGATGTTATGAATCCAAATAACTACAGAGGAATTTCGCTGTGTAATGTATGTAGTAAATTGTATAGTACAATTATTAATAAAAGACTTCAAGTTTGGGTTGAGGATAATAACATTACAGGTGAGTTTCAAGCTGGATTTAAACAAAATCATTCCACAATAGACCATATGTTCACATTATTAGCTTTCGTTCAAAAACAGTTTTGTCTGAATCGTAAATTGTATGTTGCTTTCATCGATTTTGAGAAAGCCTTTGATTCTGTTAATAGAACTATACTTTGGCCTATTTTGTTGAAAAACGGAATTCATGGAAAGATGTATAAATGTATTATGAGTATGTATGACCATGTAAAGGCAAGGGTGCGATGTGGTGCTGCTTTAACAGATTATATCAACTGTACATCTGGTGTTAAGCAGGGTGATGTTTGCAGCCCAGTTTTGTTTTCTTTATTTATTAATGAGTTGACTTCCAAAGTCATAAGCTCTGGAAAACATGGTGCCCATTTTGTAAATGATGTTCTTGAAATATTTATTTTACTTCTTGCTGATGACGTTGCATTAATATCAGAGACTGTAATAGGCCTCCAAACTCAGTTGAATAGTTTGCAAAGGGCAGCTGATTCACTCCAGTTGAAAGTAAATATGAGTAAGAGTAACATAATTGTTTTCAGAAAAGGCGGTTATCTCGCTGCTAGAGAAAAATGGACATATAATGCAATACATATGCCTGTTGTAAATGTATATAAGTACTTAGGGATATATTTCTCTACGAGATTAAGTTTCACTTTTGCATGTAAAGATATTGCTTGCAGAGCCAAAAACGCATTGCTATGTATTATGAAGAAATTGTCGATGCTTAACAATGAATCTCTTGCCTTGTTTTTGAAATTGTTTGATGCTAAAATCCTGCCTATGTTACAATACGGGGCTGAACTGTGGGGTCTTGATGCTGGAGCTGCACAATGCGAAAAGGTTCATTTATTTGCTTTAAAAAAGTTTTTGGGTGTCTCACCACAAACACCAAATGATCTTGTGTATGGTGAGACTGACAGATACCCCATATCTTTGCACTCCACTGTTAAATGTGTAAAGTACTGGCTAAAACTAACTCAGATGGCTGAACATAGATTGCCTTATAAAGCGTATAAAATGCTGTTAGAACTAGATAACAGAGGCAAGATGAACTGGGTGTCGCATGTTAGAATGAAATTATACGAATATGGTTTTGGGTATGTGTGGCTTAACCAAGGTGTCGGAGATATGAACAACTTTGTCCGTACGTTTAAAGAAAGACTTATCGTATGTAGATGGCAAGACTGGAATTTCCATGTTCAAAATAGTAACAGGTTTAGTTTTTATAGAACATTTAATGATCTTCATTCTCTCCCAATGTACATGTCAATGCGTATGGACAGGCACCTAAAGTTTATAATGACTAAGTTTAGAACTGGAGTGTCTGATATTTTTGTTCATCATTATCGTTATAAACAAATCAATAATTCTGATCTGCTATGTCCATTATGTCGACAGTCAAGAGAAGATGAAGTGCATTTTGCATTAACTTGTCCAGAATTACAAGATTTAAGAGGAAAATTCATTCCACGGAAATTTTATACAAGACCTTGTCTGTTCAGGCTTGTCTTGTTAATGTCATCTAAGAATGAAAGCATTGTAAAACAGTTTGCTGTTTATCTGTATAAAGCTTTCAAAAGGCGAAGCGTTTATGTAATGTAATTATTATACTGAATCTGGTGATGCAGCTTTATTGTGTTTCATGTATATCCCCCTTCTGAGGGGCCAAGGCCTATAAGAATAAAACATCTGAATCTGAATCTGAATCTCTCACACACACACACACACACACACACACACACACACACACACACACGCACGCACACACACACACACACACACACACACACACACACACACACACACACACACACACACACACACACACACACACACACACACACAGCACACACCTACACACAGGAACACGCATGCACACAAACACAGAAACGCACACACACAGACACACACAGACGGACACAGACACAGGCAAGCACACACAAACACACACATACACACACATACACACACACCACACATACACATACACACAGGTGCGCACGCACACACAAGATTTGTTTGCTTTACTTACTCAGTTCAGTTCATGTTTATAACCCAGACGACTGCAATGGGCCATATCAGGGCTGTCATCCATTGAAATCAGCTTTTATTATTCACAACACACACACACACACACACACACACACACACACACACACACACACACACACACACACACACACACGCACGCACGCACGCACACGTACGCACGCACGCACGCACACACACACACACACACACACACACACACGCACGCACGCACGCACGCCTCACGCACGCACACACGCGCACACACACACACACACACACACACACACACACACACACACACGCACGCACGCACCACACACACACACACACACACACACACACACACACACACACACACACACACACACACACAACATTTTTCCTCTATCTTTATCAGTTTCCTCTATCATTATCAGTTTCTTCTATAATTATTAGTGTCATTGATGAACACCATGCCTAACGGTGCCACCCTGTGTTCAAAGGTTGTGTGTCTGTAGTTATGAACCTCTTACACCGTGACACGGACGTGAAAAAATTGGACTTGAATAAGAAGTCTGACATCACGAAGACTTTGTTTTCTCTCTGCAACTTGTGGTAGTCAAATCGACAAGTGAGCTCTCCGTGGTAGGGAACTTTAGGGGCTGATAGGTAAAGAAATGTGTGTGTGTGTGTGTGTGTGTGTGTGTGTGTTGTGTGTGTGTGTGTGTGTGTGTGTGTGTGTGTGTGTGTGTGTGTGTGTGTGTCGTGCGTGCGTGTGTGTGTGTGTGTGTGTGTGTGTGTGTGTGTGTGTGTGTGCGCGTGTGTGCGTGCGTGAGAGCGTGCGTGCGTGCGTGCGTGTGTGTGTGTGTGTGTGTGTGTGTGTGTGTGTGCGTGCGTGCGTGCGTACGTGTGCGTGCGTGCGTGCGTGCGTGTGTGTGTGTGTGTGTGTGTGTGTGTGTGTGTGTGTGTGTGTGTGTGTGTGTGTGTGTGAATAATGAAAGCTGATTTCAATGGATGACAGCCCTGATATGGCCCATTGCAGTTGCAGGCATGGTGTTCATCAAGTTGACTCATCTTTCATCTTCGAAGTTCATTTAGTTTCGTTTTCGTGCATGAGTTCTGAGCACTTTTCATTTTTCTTAATCTTGTCTTAAATCCTTGTTACCTTTAAGTGTTTGAGGAAAGGTAAGTTCACGTTCGTTTCTTTTCACTGATGCATTGAATGATTGATGTTTTGAACATGGCGAGAAAAGGAAAGCTGTGAAAAAGAATGATAGTACTAGCAGTACTGTCGGTGACAGGAAACTGAACAGCTCAAGAAACACGATTGCTTCTTCGGGAAAGTCGAGTCTCGGTACTCCTAGTGCATATGAGAAGCAAAGGTCTGGCTGTAAACAGAACAAATCCATGTCTGTGTGGCAGTGCGCATATTGTGAGAGCGCTGTGGAGGAGGAGGAAGACTGCATCGAATGCTTTGTTTGCAAAAACTGGAGTCATTTGAGATGCACCGGAATGTCCCAAGATACCTTGGACACTCTCTCTGACCCTTTGCAGCATAACTTGCAATGGTCTGCCAACCTGCATGGAAGAGCAAAAGGAAATTCAGTCTAAGCAAGATGCCAGGTTGGACAAACTCTTAGACCTTATCCCACTGGTACACTCTCTTAGTGTCAGGATGGAGAAGATGGAGCAAAGCATGGGAGACAAACTGGAAGAGAAGATTGAAGAGGTGGTAGACAGAAAACTGGAAGAGATAGTGGAAGAAAAAAAATGGAGATTGAGAAAAGGAAGAAGAACCTGGTGATTGTCAACCTGAAAGAGAGTGTGAAAACGGACATTGAGGAGAAAAGGAAAGATGACCTGAAGGCAGCCAAAACACTTATAAGCAAACTTGTGGATCTGGAAGAGGATGAGCTGAGAGAACCCGTAAGGTTGGGAAGAGAGGGTGGACACAGACCAAGAATGCTTAGGATGACAGTGAAAGGGGAAGAGAAGAAGAGGGAAATAATGAGAAAAGCGCCAGAACTGAACAGAAACAAAGCTCCAGGGGACACAAAGGTTTACATAAATCATGACCTCACAAAGAACCAACGTGACAAACACAAAGTACTGAGAGAGGAGTTGCGACGGAGAGCTGAGGCAGGAGAACAAAACTTGGCCATAAGAAACTGGAAGATAGTGGAAGAGACTGAAACTCAGACAGGGTCCAAAAACCCAACCTCACTCTGTGGCGGAGGGTCTGAGGACACCCAAGGAACAGTTTCTTCTAGAAATTGAATCAAAAGAGAATGTGTACATAGTGTAAATAACAAAAGCTCAGATTTTTTCCATGTACTATATTCTAACGTTGATGGGTTTTTTGAACAAGAGAGAAGAGTTGCTTTCCAGGATAGATGATATACATCCATGTGTAATGGCAGTGACCGAATTGATATCAAAGAATTTACAAAATTTCTGTGAGAAAGAGTTTTGCGTTCCTGATTATGATATGTCCATTAATAGAAATCACCAACGCGGGGTAGCTTTATATATGGGTAGTTATTTAAATGCTAGAGAGTGTAATGATTTTGATGAATACGAGTATCAAGAAAGTGTTTGGTGTACATTTGATAGTGAGTGTAATGGTAAAGTGTTGATTGGTTGTGTGTATAGAAACCCCAATAGTAGTACAGAAGAAAATAATAATAAACTATTTGAAATACTAAAATCTGATAAAATGTCAAAATATGACAAAATATGCATAATGGGGGATTTTAATTATCCGAATGTTTATTGGGATGGGAGATGGTCAGGGGCTAAGGGAAATGAGATCATAAGACAGGTGCATGATGCATTTTTAATCCAAAAAGTGACCAAACCAACAAGAAGAAGACCAGGGCAGAACCCAACCCTTGATGACTGGATATTGGTAAATGATGATAGTTTTATTTCAGAAGTTGTTCATCTTGATCCGTTGGGTAAAAGTGACCATGATGTTTTATCATTTCAATTGAATTTGGAAAAGCTTAATGATACAGATCAAGAAGAATTTACGTATAAACTGAACCAGGGGGACTATCAAAAATTTAGAAATATTATGGCTGATCATGATTGGAAAGGGATATCAGACATGGATATAGAAGAAACCTGGAGGTATATCAAGAATACTATACATGAGGGAATGGATAAGTGTATTCCCAAAATAAAGAAAAATGCAAAGAGGAAATTCACTCCAGTCTGGATGAATAAAAAAGCTATGAGAAGTATTAAAAAGAAGTATAAATTATTTAAAAAATACCTAAGTACTAAATCAGGAATAAATTACATGAAGTACATACGGGAAAGAAATAAATGTTGCAAGTTATTAAAAGTAACTAAAAGGGAATATGAAAAAATGGTTGCAAAAAAATAGTAAAGATAATCCTAAATTATTTTGGAAGTATGTTCAAAATAGATTAAAAGTCAATACAAGTATTGGTGCCCTAAATAAACCAGATGGTTCCTTGGCAGTAAGTGATAAAGAAAAGGCGGACACATTAAATGATTTCTTTGCTAATGTTTTTACACATGAAGATTTAACAAATATACCATTATTGGATGAATGTGCATATTCAAGTGGGATATCCTTGTCAGAGGTAAGAGTTACCCCAAAAGCAGTGAGAGATAGATGGTCAACTTAAACCCACGTAAAGCACAAGGACCTGATCAAATCCCCTCAAAAGTTTTAAAAGAATTAGGAAATGAATTATCTGTCCCACTATGTTCATTGTTCAACAAAACATTAGAATCAGGTACCTTACCCCAAGACTGGAAGACAGCTGAAGTAACATCCTTGTTTAAAAAGGGGTCAAAAGCAGATCCAGGTAATTATAGACCAGTCAGCCTGACTTGCGTAATATGTAAAGTGTTAGAAAGCATAATTAGAGATTCAATTGTAGCTCATTTTACAGATAATGATTTATATGCAAAATGTCAGCATGGATTCCGTAAAAACGTTCTTGTGTTACTCAGTTGCTTGAAGTTGTAGAAGGTATGAC
>CM065715.1:114238558-114248558 GCA_033310375.1 Conus canariensis | reverse complement strand
ATGGTGAAGCAATCCACAGAGAGCAGCCAGTATCATGGTGAAGCAATCCACAGAGAGCAGCCAGTATCATGGTGAAGCAATCCACAGAGAGCAGCCAGTATCATGGTGAAGCAATCCACAGAGAACAGCCAGTATCATGGTGAAGCAATCCACAGAGAGCAGCCAGTATCATGGTGAAGCAATCCATAGAGAGCAGCCAGTATCATCGTGAAGCAATCCACAGAGAGCAGCCAGTGTCACGTCATGGTGAAGCCATCCACAGAGAGCAGCCAGTATCATGGTGAAGCAATCCACAGAGAGCAGCCAGTATCATGGTGAAGCAATCCACAGAGAGCAGCCAGTGTCACGTCATGGTGAAGCCATCCACAGAGAGCAGCCAGTATCATGGTGAAGCAATCCACAGAGAACAGCCAGTATCATGGTGAAGCAATCCACAGAGAGCAGCCAGCATCATGGTGAAGCAATCCACAGAGAGCAGCCAGTGTCACGTCATGGTGAAGCCATCCACAGAGAGCAGCCAGTATCAAGTCATGGTGAAGCACGCCACCAGAGGAGACGCTGCACTGCTGCTGATTTCCTTCAGAGGCGTTCAGTGCTGCCTCTTCTGCTTCTGATGCATTTGTACCATAGTGTTCAAGTGCTTCGGCTATTCGGATGATCCCTGGAGTCTTTTAGCCAGGGTATGACAAGAATAGCAACAAGCACCCTGCAGCCAAACCCCGATTAGTCCATGTTTTCTGCCACATTTTGTTTCTTTTCACGTGTCTCTGAAAAAGTCCAGGCTCCGTTCCAAGTGTGGGCAGAACGTGACACCTGTTGAACTGACTGGGAGGTGCAAAGTGTGGGCAGAACGTGAGACTTGTTGAACTGACTGGGAGTTGCAAAGTGTTGGCAGAACGTGACACCTGTTGAAATGACTGGGAGGTGCAAAGTGTCAGCAGAACGTGACACCTGTTGAAATGACTGGGAGGTGCAAAGTGTCAGCAGAACGTGACACCTGTTGAAATGACTGGGAGGTGCAAAGTGTCAGCAGAACGTGACACCTGTTGAACTGACTGGGAGGTGCAAAGTGTCGGCAGAACGTGACACCTGTTGAAATGACTGGAGGTGCAAAGTGTCGGCAGAACGTGACACCTGTTGAAATGACTGGGAGGTGCAAAGTGTCGCAGAACGTGACACCTGTTGAACTGACTGGAAGGTGCAAAGTGTGCGCAGAACGTGACACCTGTTGAAATGACTGGGAGGTGCAAAGTGTGGGCAGAAGGTGACACCTGTTGAAATGACTGGGAGGTGCAAAGTGTCGGCAGAACGTGACAGCTGTTGAAATGACTGGGAGGTGCAAAGTGTCGGCAGAACGTGACACCTGTTGAACTGAATGGGAGGTGCAAAGTGTCGGCAGAACGTGACAGCTGTTGAAATGCCTGGGAGGTGCAAAGTGTCGGCAGAACGTGACACCTGTTGAACTGAATGGGAGTTGCAAAGTGTCGGTAGAACGTGACACCTGTTGAAATGACTGGGAGGTGCAAAGTGTCGGCAGAACGTGACACCTGTTGAACTGAATGGGAGCTGCAAAGTGTGGGCAGAAGGTGACACCTGTTGAAATGACTGGGAGGTGCAAAGTGTCGGCAGAACGTCACACCTGTTGAACTGAATGGGAGTTGCATAGTGTCGGTAGAACGTGACACCTGTTGAACTGACTGGGAGTTGCTGACTACTGCAGCATCCACCATGACACACGATTACCGTCAATAGAGGACACGATGATGAGGATGGTGAGGACGATTTTGGACACTGTCTAAAATTTCCGCTGCTCCGTCTCAATTCATCCATCACTTTGTGGTGCTTATTCCGTCTTCATCCATATAATCTGATTTACTTCCACAGTTTGAGCTGTTGATGTGTCCCGTGTTCTGTCATTAGAGCAGGTGTGAACATGACAACTGTGTTAGTTTTGCCAGTGATTTTGTCTGCATTTCTCCTGCCTGCGGATATGTTGCCCGCATGATCCCCTCTTGTGTCGCTCTGACCACAACGTGCTTCTCCTTCTTCTTTCCACCTACTCCCATCGCTCAATCTCTCTCTCTCTCTCTCTCTCTCTCTCTCTCTCTCTCTCTCTCTCTCTCTCTCTCTCTCTTTCTATCTCTTATTCTCTCTCTCTCTCTCTCTCTCTCTCTCTCTCTCTCTCTCTCTCTCTCTCTCTCCAACACAGCATTACACTATAAGTACATAAAAACACATGTAGCGTTTGTTGGCTTGAAATGGGTAATAAAACATGATTACAATGAGTTTCCAAAGTAAAGAAAATACCCCTTTATTCCCCCATGCCCACTCTCCATCCAAAGATCCACCCTATCCCCCTAATCCCTGGTGTTAGACGGATAGGGGGAAGGTGGAATAGGCTGGGGATGTGGATAAAAGAGAGATCGTGTGCATGATGAAAGAACATACTCATCAGCCTTGTCCAAAGTCTCCCAACTGTAAAGGCAGGAACATCAAAGGAACTGTGAGACTGTTCGGCAAAAAGCCACCTGTTACGTCATCAGGTGCTCCTTTTGAAGAGACAATCTTTACTTGTAGAAGAAGAACAAGCGCGTGCTTCTTCAAGCAAAGAGAGGACGCCAAAGACTACCCAGATTAGAGAAGTCAGCAACGTTGGTGCTGCAGGCACGGCACGTGTGGTGTTGTAATTGGCTTGTGGAACAAGATCTGTCTGCGTTACTTGGTCAGTTCAGTTCATGTTGTTTATAACCCAGACGACTGCAATGGGCCATGTCAGGACTGTCATCCACTGAAGTCAGCTTTCAATATTTACACACACACACACACACACACACACACACACACACACACACACACACACACACACACACACACACACACACACACACACACGGTTTGCACTGGCTGGCAATAGACCCAGTTCATTTGCAGTCAGGTCCAATCAAAGCTATCATAGCATCAAGTCATCACAGAGAAGGTTTAGAAGATTAGAAGACGAGTTTTTGCTTTCTGTCATTTAAGTGAACCTTCGTTCCCATCTCATTCTGTTGCCTCCCCATCTCTGTCTGTCTGTCTGTCTGTCTGTCTGCCTCTCTCTCTCTCTCTCTCTCTCTCTCTCTCTCTCTCTCTCTCTCTCTCTCTCTCTCTCCTTAACATCTAGATTTCTTTTCGCCAACCTCTCCTCTTCATTAATGATTTCTTTGTACATTTCCGTCCTTCATTTCAGTAGAGTGGATAAAAAACAAACAAACAAAACAAACAAACACAAGCGAGCAAGCAAACCAATAACCTACAACAAGGGAAATGTGGAGGGGCGGATCCAGACATGACTTTTGTCTTTAATCGACCTTGAACCAGGCTGACCTAATACCTTGATTACATTACCGACGGCGCAGTAACAGGAAATGAAATTTGCAACCCCAGACAACTATTGTGGAAGAAGATTCGGTCCAGATGTGGCCAACTCGTTGAGCGTTGCGCGTGACACAGGAGCCGTCGGAAGCGCTAATTAAACCATTACCGGTAATCACTGTGCGGCCTCTATAGTGAGTTCAAGCTATCGAAGTTGTGCTTTAGCGGATGTGAAGAGGGTGCGTTTGGCGAAAGTGCCGTTCACTTTCTCCTCTTTTGAAGCGTCCCGGCTTCTAGGAGTTTTGGGGGGTCTGTGGCACCAAATTCGCGGGTAATTTAGGTTAAAGGCTGTCCCAGTTCTTTTGAAATGACTTTTGTCTGTCTGTCTGTCTGTCTGTCTGTCTGTTTGTCTGCGTGTCTGCCCGTTCCTCTCTCTCTCTCTCTCTCTCTCTCTCTCCCTCTCTCTCTCTCTCTCTCTCTCTCTCTCTCTCTCTCTCTCTCTCTAGGTTAAGGCTGTCCCAGTTCTTTTGAAATGACGTTTGTTTCTGTCTGTTCCTGTCTGTTTGTCTGCCTGTCTGTCTGTCTGTCTGTCTGTCTTCTGTCTTGTCTTCTCTCTCTCTCTCTCTCTCTCTCTCTCTCTCGGTAGCTGGTGGTTGGGTTGGAGTTTTGTGATGTGTGTGTGTGTGTGTGTGTGTGTGTGTGTGTGTTGTGTGTGCGCTGGGCGCGCGCGCGGCGTGTGTGTGTGTGTGTGTTGTGTGTGTGTGGTGTGTGTGCAGTGGGATGGTGTATGACCGCTGGCCGCTGTATTACTACAGTTTACTAACAGTTTCGAGGTATGGTTGGCTGCTCTTCTTCAGGCTTGACTTGTTGAGGATGATGTTTGCCGTAAAAGACAGATTTTACTTCTGAGAACATCGAAACGGTTGCTGGATTGTTTGAGATGTCTGTCAGTCAATGCCAGAATGTCTATCCTCTAAAGTGGATGTATCTTTTAATATTGGGGAAGTAAGGCGGTTAAAGAGATACAATACTTTACATTTATTCATGGGCTATTCTTATTTCTTTTAGATAATATTCTATGATCAAAATTATGAATAATTCGCCGACTTTTTAATCTGTAAGGGGGTAAAGAGCCACAATATCTTACAGTTATTCCACGGACAATTGCGTTGGGTTTTTGTGTTGTTGTGTTGTTGTTTTGTTTTGTTTTTTGCATTTCTTTTCAGTAACATTTTACTTTCAAAACTAAAAAAAAAAGACTTTGTCATGTGAGGGTTGTTTTGAAAATGTGTAGAATCCACGTGATGAAAGAATCATCACATAAACAGTTTTTATCTGTCATGTTTAATACAAAATCCCCACACAACCGCTCTCTAGACTCAACAGACTGCTCAACAGTGCTCAGTGCATGGGTCGCTTTATCAAAGAAAAGTAATTTCTTGTATGCTCAGGAACGCCTCTGTCAGAGGCTTGAAATAACGATGCAAAAGGTTTGTCTCTGTCAGATGCTTGAAATCACGATGTAAAAGGTTTCACAACCAGGTGCTTTCAAAAAAATCATAAACGTTCAATGGAGAAACATAAACAATTTGTATGTCACCTTCTAACGATGCAAAAGGTCTCACAACCAGGTGCTTAAAAAAATCATAAACGTTAAGTGGAGAAACATAAACAATTTGTATGTCACATTCTAACGATGCAAAAGCCCTCACAACCAGGTGCTTTCAAAAAATCATAAACGTTAAGTGGAGAAACGTAAACAATTTGTATGTCACCTCCTAAAAGGCTGGTGCACACTGGCGCCAGTTTCATAGCTTTAGCTAACCTCATTCGTACGGAGGCTACACACTTTTGAAACAACTGCATGTATTAGAAATCCTGCAGCCAAATCAACTAACCCTGGTTGGCCCATAAGTTATGCATTATTTTTTTTCTTTTAAACCTTCTCGGACTAACACCAGAAATAATCTGGATCTCTGTCCCAAATTTCTGCGGAACGTGACACCTCAATACTTTTCAAACGACTGGAGTTGCTGACCTCTCTCTCTCTCCAACACAACATTTACATTACATACATCAAAACACTTTTAGTGTTTGCTTGCTTGAATTAGGTCATAAAGCATGATTACAATCAGTTATGTCAACATAGAAAATACCCCTTCACCCCACCCCCACCTCACCCACCCACCTCCCCTTCTCTCCATCCCCATGTCAATACCCCATTCAACCTTTGATGAAAAAAGGGGGTGGGGTGGAGAGAGGGTTGTCAGAGGGATTAGGGTGAGGGTGTAATGGAGGGGGGGGGGGGTGGAGAGAGGAGAGATCGTATGGGTGATGAAAGAGCATACTCATCAGCGCTGTCGACAGTTTCCCAGCTGTAAAAGCACTAGCATCAAAAGAACTGTGAAACTGCTTGGGAAAAAGCCAACTGTTACGTAATCAGGTGCTCCGTTTGAAGAGACATTCTCTGCTTGTAGAACTACCGCGTGCTTCTTCAAGGAAAGAGAGGACGCCAAAGGCTACTGAGATTAGAGAAGTCAGCAACGTGACTGCTACTGGCGCGACGTGTGTGGTGTTGTAATTACTGTGTGGAGAAAGTTCGCGTTGCTTGTGACTAAGCCCACCGCAATAGACCATATCAGGGCTGACACCCCGTCCAAGTCAGCTTTCAGTGCGGTTTTACACACACACACACACACACACACACACACACACACACACACACACACACACACACACACACACACACACACACACACTTTCTAAAAACACGATGGAATTTTGTTTAAAACTTTCTTCCATAAAATCTTAGATTGGATAAAAAAAATGTTCATCGCACTTAGAAATCCGAAAGCCACGTCACGTGGGGTATCTCTGAGCAAGGTTTTCACAGAATCTGCCGTAAAGTATTTAAATCAGACATCGTGTAGGGTGGGATATCTCTGAGCTAGGTTTTCACAGAACCTGCCGTAAAGTATTTAAACCAGACATCGTATAGGGTGGGATATCTCTGAGCTAGGTTTTCACAGAACCTGCCGTAAAGTATTTAAACCAGACATCGCGTAGGTCCCAACATTTCATAACAGTGTTTTATAGTGTGTGCTACATCACATCACATGGAATGTACCACGGAGCTTCTTCACCTTTCGTTTGTCTATTTACTCGTTTAAAGTACTTGTGTGATCATTCATTTCCTTATCCTATGATAGAACTTGACTCATTCCCCTTTTTTCTGTATCTTTCTTTCTCCCGATAACATCGCTCTGTGTTGTCATTTTCCGAACGTTTTCGGACCAAAAGAATATTGGGAGCGGGTTCTGCTTTCACGAAGGGAGGTAAGAGGGGAGGGGAGGAGGATAATGGATATGGATATCACAACATTCCATTTCATCTCCTTCTCAACTTCTTGTCCACTCGACGATCTGTCAATTCTCCAGATTGACTTCCATCCCTCTTCCTCTTTCTCCCCTGAGAAAGATGCTGCTGCTGCTGCTGCTGTTGTTGTTATTTCAACACGATCCCACTCCGGTGCGGTCACTCTCTCCACCAACCTCACCCATGCAACATTTGCCTCATCAGGGAGGGGGGAGGGGGGAAGAGGAGGGGAGAGGGTGTGAAAAGATCTGTCTGCTTTATGTTGACGTCAGAGATTCATGGCGTGGGAACGAATCATCAGGATCGTTGGATCTCCTTCTGATCTCAAACGCCATCATCATCATCATCATCATCATCATTATGGATCTGACCTTCGCTTGCAGCCTGACGAGCGCGCGCCTTGGCACACATCAGTCTCGTGCTGCATGGGCGGGATGAGGGTCTCTGCGAGTTCTGGAATCCAACCCCCCACTCCCACCCCCCACCCTCCACCCCCTCCCTCTGCTCCCTTTCCACCCACCCCTCTTCCGCTTCTTTTCTCCGAAAATCCCATGATCCCGTTCCGAACAATAAGCAAACAAAGCGACAAACAAGAAACAAATTGTATGCCTTCGCCAGAAACAAAAATTTTTTTTTATTTGTTTAAAGCAAACAAACAAGAAAAACGGACGATACAAAATGCTGGCTTTGATATAACAGTGAAATGAAAATGAAAATCAGCCCAAACGTAAACACATACAAAAAGGGCGGGTCAATATATAGATTAACCCTTTCTCACCTCCATCCGCATTGCCCGTCGCACGAACAGCTGGGTTTTTTTTGTTTTGTTTTGTTTTTGTTTTTTGTTTTTCTTTTCTTTTTTTCCTGAGTGTCCCTGATTTGGCCTGGGGGGTGAGCATGACAGAGGAGGGGGAAGTAACTCCGCTGTCATGCACAGGTAGGCCTGGCAGGTGCTGTCTAATGCTCAGAAGGCCAAAACCTCGTCTGGGTTATCTGCCCTTGATGAAAGGCTTTTAGCGTGAAATTGAATGCTTTCATCTGCTCTTGCTTTTTGGAAGCTCTTCTGTCTGTCTGTCTGTCTGTCTGCCCATTTCTGTCTCTGTCTGTCTATCTGCCTCCCTGTCTATCTGTCCGCCTGCCTGCTTGTCTGTCTGTCTGTCTCTCTTTCTCTGTTGTCTGTCTGTCTCTCTCAACTTCTCTCCAAGTCTTAAAAATCGCGGACTTTATTATCCGAAATGCCTAATAGACTATATTATCTATGTTTATGGACAAAGAAGTATTTTCATGATGTCAAATCCGCATACAGACGTTGAAATTTCTGTATAACAATGTAAAATAGTGACAACATTTTGGGAGGAACATAGAGAACAGGGGAGGGGAGGGAGGGGGGCAGAGTATGATGATTGCACAGGCAATGATGAATTGATGAAGAAAAAGGTTACACAACGAACATCTATACGCCTTAATTTATTGTGTTCGTTTGTCTGTAGTGTGCTTTTTCTTTCTGTGACATTACAGTATTGCGTAGAAGGATTAATTTAGATAAATTTAGATCACAGGGAAAACTTAAATCAATGCACGAAACTTTACTTTACATTACATTTCGTGAATAGATAAACCGGATTCCATTTCTTAAATATTTTTTTCAGTGTAAGCCATTTACAGTTTGAAGATAATTCTTCTATCCTCTGAATTCAGTAACATGTTACTTGCGTTTCTTTCTTTCTTTTTATTTTTATTTTTCTCCTCATCTTTCTTTTGTTTTGTAGGTCTTTCTTCCTTCCCTTCTTTTTTTCTATCACACATCACTTGCTTTGTTTTGTTGTTGTTGTTGTTGTTTTTTCATTTAAACGCTATTTGCTCATAACAGCCAAGTTTTTGTACACTGGTCTGGGGAACATGGCTGAGAGTGCCCTATTTTTGTTCTCCGCCAAAGGGAGAAAATTCACGCATTCGTGCACGCCAGGAAGGAAGTTAAAGGCCTTCATAGTACCAAGCTGACATATGCCTTCTGGGCCGATCATCAGTTTTCAGGGCGTAATCACCTGGCAACTTTGGTCATTATCCTGAGTTGTGGTTCTTTCTTTCTTTCTTACTCTGTTTCTTTTCTTTCTTTGTGTCTTTCTTTCTTTCTTTCTTTCCTTCTTTCTTTCTTTCCTTCTTTCTCTTCCTTTCTTTCCTTTTCTTCCTTTATTCATTCATTCTGTTTTTTGTGAGGGCAGGATGAAAAAAAAAAGCTGTAACGCTTATTCTTTAACCCCCAATAAAGATAATTTTGACTTGACTTGACTTTAGGTCTTCTTTAATTGTTATCATTGGGGAGCGTGTGTGTGTGTGTGGGGGGGGGGGGTATTTTTGTTCTACGGTTTCATTTTCTGTGCCACTTTCCTTCCCCCCCCCCTCCTACCGCCAACAGCCTATCCTAATAGCCTTGCTTCCACGCCGCTAATTCCCATCTCCCTATCTACTACGACTGCTGCTACTACCACTACTATGACTGCTACTACTCCAGTAGTAGTAGTAGTAGGAGGAGGAGGAAGGAGGAGAAGGAGGAGGAGGAGTAGTAGTAGCAAGTAGTAGTAGTAGCAAGTAGTAGTAGTAGCAGCAGTAGTAGCCGCAGTAGTAGCAGCAGTAGTAGTAGTAGTAGCAGTAGTAGTAGAAGTAGCAAGTAGCAGCAGTAGCAGTAAACAGTAGTAGTGGCAGTTATTGTAATAGCAAGTAGTAGCAGTAGCAGCAGTAGTAGTAGCAGCAGTAGTAGTAGAAGTAGCAAGTAGCAGCAGTAGCAGTCGTAGTAGTGGTAGTAGTTGTAATAGCAAGTAGCAGCAGTAGCAATAGCAGCAGTAGCAGCAGTATAGTAGTAGTAGCAAGTAGCAGCAGCAGTAGCAGTAGCAGCTGTAGAATTTGCAATGGTGTGACATCGTTGCTGAAGTTCAGGCCTGCAGGTGACCTGCGTGTTCGGCTCCACTATAGAACCTGTGTTTGCATGTGAACATATTTGGGGTCTATTGTCAAACATGTTTTAATCTGCATGAATGAACGAAGACCATAACATGTTCCTCCCAAACGGAAAGGAAATTTCTTGGGATCGAGCCATTGAATTTTTTTTTTCGGGACAGAATCAAGTTTCCCATGGTCATCATTCTCATTGTTACATTTCCCCATAATCACGCGACCAGAAATCCTGACTCTGACGAGTATGTTTCCCCATAATCACCATTCTGAAAAATATGGTTTTCATCACCTGAATGGGCTGGAAAGAACACACTCGGGGAGG
>CM065715.1:114226058-114228558 GCA_033310375.1 Conus canariensis | reverse complement strand
TTCCCCTCCTTTTGTTCTTCGTCCCCTTTCCTTCTCTCATTTTCTCTCTGTTCCACTTCGTATCTTCCCCCTTCTCTCCATATGTGTGTATATCCAGTGTGTGCATGAGGTGTCAACTCTTCTTTGTCTATCTCTCTCTCTCTCTCTCTCTCTCTCCTCTCTCTCTCTCTCTCTCTCTCTCTCTCTCTCTATTCATCTACCTACCTACCTACCTACCTACCTGTCTGCCTGTCTGTCAGTCTGTCTGTCAGTCGGTCTGTCTGTCTGTCTGTGAGTCTGTCTATCTGTCTGTTGATCTGATTATTCCTAACGCCTGTTTGGTTGCTTCCCCCTCCTCCATATCTCCCTTTTGTCCCTTGCTATCTCCTCACCCTCCCTCCTCCCTTGTGTGTGCGTGCGTACGCGCGCGCGCGCGAGTGTGGTGTGTGTGTGTGTGTGTGTGTGTGTGTGAGTGTGTGTGTGTACGCGGTGTGTGTGTGTGTGTGTGTGTGTGTGTGTGTGTGCGTGCGTGCATGTATGCGTGCGTGCATATGTATGTGTGTGTGCGTGAGTGCGTGTGTGCATGTGTACGTGCGTGCTTGCGTGGGTGCGTGCGTGCGTGAAAGAGAGAGAGAGAGAGAGAGAGAGAGAGAGAGAGAAGAGAGAGAGACCGCGCGCGTGCGTTCGAGCGGGTGCGCGTGCGTGCGCGCGGGTTCTTGCATACGTGCGTGTGCCCTTGTGTGCATGTGCGTGCGTGTGTGTGTTGTGGGGGGGGGGGGGGCGTGTGTATGTATGTGTATGTGCGTGTGAGTGTGTGAGTGTGTGTGTGTGTGTGTGTGTGTGTGTGTGTGTGTGCGCGCGCGCACGTGTGTGTGTGTGTGTGTGTGTGTGTGTGTGTGTGTGTGTGTGTGTGTGTGTGTGTGTGTGTGTTTGGGACTTGTTCCACGTGCTGCACGCGTGACTGAGATCTTTTCGTTCACAAATGAGAGGAGCCCAGACGGAACTCAGCTGATGGGTCGGTCAGGTAGGTAGGTAGTTATGTAGGTAGGTAAATACAGAGGCTGCAGCAACCCGCGTCATCGTGGGTGTGTGTGGGGGGGGGGGGAGGGGGGGCGCAGAGGGGGGAGGGGTGTAGAGGCGGGGTTGGTGGGGAGAGGTGCGGTGAGGTGAAAGGAAGCTGTGTAAACAGACAGGTGAGGTCTCGTGGCAGATGGTCCAAGGGTCCGGGGATCAGGGGGATAAACAGGAGAGGTCTGGTGGGACCTAACGGCAATTGGAAGGGCGGTCCCTAAGGTCACTCCTGGTCCTCCACCTCTCCACACACACACACACACACACACACACACACACACACGCACGCACGCTCGCACGCACACACACACAACTGCCCTCGACCTCTTCTTCTCTCTCTCTCTCTCTCTCTCTCTCTCTCTCTCTCTCTCTCTCGCTCTCTCTCTGTCTTTGTCACTGTCTCTCTCTCTCTGTCTGTCTCTGACTGTCTCTCCCTCCCTCCCTCCCTCCCTCTCTCTCTCTCTCTAGCATCACCGTCAGTGTTCAAATCACGGTGTGATCTGTTATTGTTCAAGTGCTTTGGTACGGCAGCATAGTGGCATCACAAGGCCGGAGAACAGCTATTTGTTACCCGGGAGAACAACAGCGAAAATAGGACCTACACATTCCACAGGGTCACAACTGTTGGTGTTTTTTTTGGTGTGGATCACATCTGTTTCAGGAGAATAACCGTTTTCATAGCTTTCCCTCATAAACACAACTGTTTTCCATCTTTGGGCCTTTCTTTTAATGCTTTTAGAAATAAACCGAAAATGTGCACACATGTATATTGAGTGTTATTTGTTTTTATTATTCGAAGTTTTTTTACTTCTATTTTTCATTGGATAATGACTGTTTTTCCGGTTTTCCTGAGGTCAACTTGAATTATCTGAAGAATACAGCGATAAAAGGGAAATAAGTTACGACCGCTGTTTACCCTGACAAGCGCATGCTCAATGGTGTAATTTGTATTACTACGCAGATTGCCAACTTGAATATGGACAACTGTTATGATCATCTCATTTGTATTCGTCCATCTTTATTACTGCCCCTAGCGGAATCCTAACAATCACAACTTTTTTTTTCTGCTTTCGCTGTTTTCCTTGAGGGGTATTTCTATTTTCTCGCGAAAATCGGTAAAACATGGTTGTGATTCTCAGAGATAACACTGATAATAATATCTGTTTTCTTCGGGAAAAACATGACTGTGATATTTGAGGAAAATAGGGAATACAGTTATCATACGTAAGAAAACAGCTGTAATTCACATGGATATTACTTCCTTATTGTTTTGCAGAAGGATGATATCTGTTCTTCCCAGCTTATGAAGCTGGTGTGCTTCCATAGTTTTGGCCACTTCGTTTTCTTCTTCTTTGTGTCCATCCTTCTTCACTACTGCTCCTACTTCTGTTTGCTGCTGCTGCTGCTGCTGCTGCCAGTATTAATTACTGCTACAAATACTGCTGCTGCT
>CM065715.1:114218558-114221058 GCA_033310375.1 Conus canariensis | reverse complement strand
CTGGCACCAAAGTGTTTCCTCCTGGCAGACGCAGACTGTGTACATAACCACTTGTCCCACAAATCGTTCTCCCTCAGCTGGAGCCAGGACCTGGAATCCGCCTCATCAAAACCGCCGCGAAGTCAGACAACTTTTCCCACCTTGTTTGTTTGTGTTCGTCTTCTTCGTCTGTCTTCTTCCCCCTCCCCCCCCCCCCCCCCCCCCGAAGTACCCCCCCCCCCCCCCCCCCCCCCCCCCGCCACCTGTCGGCCTTAGTCAGCGTTTCCGCCCTCTGCTAAAAGCGGGACAAATGCGGCTGTAAATGTCGTTCGCCTGCACACGTGCAGCCCGTCATCTGCTGTTGTGAGGAACCGGGGGGTTTCAAATGCTGAAGGCATTCACACAAAATGCTGTCACCTCGTTCACCAGGATTGTCGTGTTAGGCGTAAAGTGCTTCTTCACCTGGTGCACAAAACAGAAAAAAAATCTTTTTTTTTTTTTTTTTTTTTTTTTTTTTTACTTTGTGTAGTAGCATGTCTGCTTCTTGTAAGAGGTTGAAATGTGTCTGGCGGAACGATTGGTGTTCTGCGAGCTTGTCGGAGTCTTCCCCTCGCCTCCTCCTGCCCTCCCAACTTCACTTCATCCCCCCCACCTCCTTCCCCCCTCTCCTTTTTTTTTTCCCTCTTTTTAATGTCAGTGCACTCGATGTCCAGAATTCTGGCAATTATCTCCCCTCCTCTCAGAGTGATTAGCGTCCGTATCTACGTTTATCTCCAGAGAAGTCAACATGACTTAAAGATTTAATGTTGAAAATAAACCAGTCTCGGCCATATTGTTAGGAGTGTAGTTGTTTGGTATTCGTCTGAACCGATGCCAGCAATGGGAAGTGGTGTGCGCCTAATTAGTGTCATAGTTTTAAATCGTCATCGAGGCTTGTAACTTCCGCCCCCACCTTCCCACCCTTCATTTTTCTCTCTGCTTCTTTTTTTTTTTTAACAAAAAAAAACAAAACAAAAAAAATCGAAATCCCGTAAGATGGTGTTGATAGTCTACTAGGTTCTGAGGAACACAGTTTGATTTACCAGTCCTTGCAGGAAAAACATCGACGGCAAGGAGACAAGAAGGTGGCAAATGGACAGAGAATGAGAAAGGATGGGGCGACAAGGAAGGACCACAAGAGCAACACCCTCTCTCTCCGATAAGCACCGCATTTCCAGCAAAGAAATTCACTGCGAGGAGACATTGCTGCTATGTGGTCACTTTTGATTCTGCAAAGTACTGACATAGGTGATGTGTTGACCATTGCTCGGGAAACTCCGGTCACTTTCAAATCTACAGCCATCACAATCCCAAACCGGAAGCTCAGACTCCTAAATGATGGCCTTCGAGATATGTGTGTCCAATTCTTTATGATGTTCGAACAGCATTCCTTGAAGGGGTAATTTCAAACATTCTAACCAGCAGGGATCTATAGGTTGAAATCTACACTGGAAGAAAAAGTCGCCAGGAGTTTGTATTCTGTCGAGTGCTGCTCACATATCAGATGATCTGCTAAGCTTCAAATATTGACATACTTTATGTGCAGATACCATCGAATGTTGTGTGCAAGAAACACCAAATGTTGACTCATGTTTCATGGCAGAAATCTTCGAATGTTGACCACACACTTTGTGTGCAAGACGCACCGACTATCGAAGCACGTGTTTTGCATGCACGGAGCATCCATTCTTGACGCACTTCGCGTGCAGCAAGGAGCATCAAACATTGACACACATGTTTTGTATACAGAGAGTATCGAACATTGAAACGCTTTGTGTGCATGAAGCATTGCGGACGTAATTCGTGTCCAAAGCGTTATATGCAAAGTGCATAAATGTTGCTAGTCGTTGTGTGCAGACATTATCAAACATGATGTTGTATGAGTAGAGCTTCACTGAAATGTTCACAAACTTTTCTCCGGCTAAATGCATCCAATGATCTCTGACTTTCTCTGCCAGTGGCGAATACTGGGTCATTTTTCTGCGATTTGGAGTTGAATGATTTGGAGGAGTTGAATGGTTTGGAGGAGTTGAATGGTTTGGAGGAGTTGAATGGTTTGGAGGAGTTGAATGGTTTGGAGGAGTTGAATGATTTGGAGGAGTTGAATGTTTGGAGGAGTTGAATGGTTTGGAGGAGTTGAATGATTTGGAGGAGTTGAATGGTTTGGAGGAGTTGAATGGTTTGGAGGAGTTGAATGGTTTGGAGGAGTTGAATGGTTTGGAGGAGTTGAATGATTTGGAGGAGTTGAATGGTTTGGAGGAGTTGAATGATTTGGAGGAGTTGAATGATTTGGAGGAGTTGAATGGTTTGGACATTCATGCACTGTGCAAGTACTGGTTTTTGCTCACATAGTTTGCACATTTTTAATTGTGTATATTTTCGCAGAGGCGCGCGCTCGCGCACGCGTGTGTGTACATACATAGATAGATGCGCGCGTGTGTGTATGTGTGTGTGTGTGTGTGTGTGTGTGTGTGTGTGTGTG
>CM065715.1:114203558-114216058 GCA_033310375.1 Conus canariensis | reverse complement strand
ATCGTCTCTTCCTTTTCTCTGTGTGTTTTCCTGACAGCCCGCCTTGGCAGGGGTCACCAATGATCCCACGACAAATGTATCCCCTGGAATAGATAATGGTGGTGGTAACTTGTAGTCGTAATAGTAGTAGTAATGGTGGTGGTGGTGGTAGTTGTTGCAGTAGTAGTTTTAACAGTAGTCGTAGGTAGAAGTAGTATTAGGAGTCGTAAAGCAGTAAATAGTCGTAGTAATAGTAGTTGTAGAAGTCGAAGTAACATCAGCTGCAGCAACAGTAAAAGAAGAAGCAGCAACAGTAAAAGTAGTAGTGATAGCATCAGCGTTATCATTATCACCATCATTGTCATCTTAATCATCATCATCATCGTCGTTGTCGGTGTCGTCGTCATTATGTCTATTATAGCAATCATAACGTTGTTATTGATGTTCAGAACAAGGCACAATTACCTCCCCTTCTACCAGTCTTTCTGCCCCCATCTTACTACATCGAAGTCCAAACGTATATATATATATATAATATATATATATATATATATATATATATATATATATATATATATATATATATAGCACAAATGATTTCTCTTTCTCTTCGGTTCTTCAGCTGCTGCTAATATTCCTGCATTTGGGGTGTGATAATTAATTATTAGTCAAAAAACAAACCCGAAAAAAAGAAAAGAAAAGAAAACAAAGTATGAAATAAGTAAATGTATGAATAAGATCGTAAAAAAAAAACACCCGAAAATAAGCCAAGTATGTAATGTAACAGAAGAAAATAATAATTGACTAAAATACAATATCAAATAACAGTGCCCTAAACTCGCAGAAAATTCGCATCCGTATGCACACACACACACACACACACACAACATTTTGTTGTTGTTGTTGACACTCACCACTTTTTTTGTTACGCTTTATTTGTAGTTCCAACACACACACACACACACACACACACACACACACACCCACTTTCTTTTGTTTGGCTTGATTTATATCTAACAATAGCTGCGACGTGTCGGTAAATGAATGAAGTCCAATCAGAGATTAGAAAAAGGCGGCAAGGAAAGAAAACACGCACACGAAAATGTTATTCAAAAAAAGTCCCAAGGAATTACAAAACAAAAACAGACAGAGAAATTCAATATTCAGAAAGTCCGAGTGGGATTTTTGACAAAAACAGACCGAGAAATGTCAATATTCCGAAAATCCCAGGGGATTTCCTGCGTTGGTTGACCGAGAGCGATGCACACGCGCAATCGCCCGGAAGTAACAGAAGTGTCGTCTGCGCTTTGTTCGTCAACTGACTGAGACTGATATGGGTGGTGACGTGATTCAGTGGTTTATGACTAACATGAGTGGTGGACTACTGTGGAAAGTCATGTGCTGTTTTCGCCTACACGTCATTCACAACCGCCAACCGTCACATCATTTTCAAATTTCGGATTATGAGATTATGCAGACAACGCGTAACAACATCCGCTGTTTTTGTATCGCAAAAACTAGGCAGAACTCGAGGAAGAAGAACGTAGTTTGGTTTGCTCAGTTGCAGAGGCAAGTGTTTTGTGCAGTTATTTATCATATTTTCATATCGTTCAATGCCGTTTTATTTGGAAAGAGTTTGTAGTTTCTCCCTGGTGTCCACGCGACTAAGAACACCTGTCGCTTTTCTCCAGAATGAGAGGAAACAAGATGCTACGAATTCTGAAGGTGAATATTCAGTTGAACAATTTTTGTAATGTCGGGTTGGCTTTTGATGTGTGTGTGTGTGTGTGTGTGTGTGTGTGTGTGTGTGTGTTCGAGATTCAAAATTTATTCACTTTTCACCCCAGTTTTGAGCATGAAGGAAACAGTGGACTAATTTTAACAGACTGAACCAAAGAATTAAGTATATCCAACAATTCAAAGGTAAACACCAATGATCAACACACATTATATTGCTTAATCAATTGAGCAACTTTCTTTTCTTTTAAGATAATATTCCCCCCCCCCCCCCCCCCATTCCCCTCTAAAGAGAAATTAAAATAAACGTAAGTTTTCCAGTTAGCAGGCTGAACAATTGTATAAAACAGAAACATCGGCCGAGACACTAATCTACACAAACTGTCCTTGTTTTATAAACTTAAACTTTCAAGATGCTCAAGTATTAATACAGAAAAGGTCTTCCTACCAACAAAGACCTCAAACATTTTGATGTAAGCCACATTAGCAATCTTTTTTTTTGCCTGTTTTACAGCATGAGGGATACTGGTTTTGATGTTTATTAGTGTACAGAGTTTCTGATAATACTGCTGGATTCCTTCTGTATATTACACATCTGGTTACTACGTTGCTAGGATGATATTTCTTATGAGTCGTTTGTTTTCATTCTTCCTGTCTTCTCCGTTTTTTTTTCCTTTTGTTTCCGACACGTTATCTCCAAAACAGTGATCGTGGAATCGTAGTATAAGATAGATGGCAGTACCACCACACACACACACACACACACACACGCACGCACGCACGCACGCACACACACACACCACGCACGCACGCACGACGCATGCACGCACGCACGCACGCACACACCGAATTACAACACATCACAATGCACTACGCCGTGTACACATTCGTTCATTTATTCATTCATCACCCATTCATTGCTTCATTTTTTTTTAAATGGCTTGTCCACGTTGTGGTTTCCACACGGTGTGAGTGTGGGACAGATTGAAGGTAAGTTTCAGTCGTGCACATTCTGCCTACTCAGGACAGATGTGTCTAACGTGATCTTTGAATTTCTGAAGAAGATTAACATTTTTCATCTGATCTAAGATTTTACGGAAAAGAGTTTTTAACAAAGTTTCTGGTGCGTGTTTAGGTGTATTTTAAAGAGATGTGCGATTTTTTTTTTTTTTGATGACTTGTAAGTTGATTTCAACATGTCAGCCCTAACATGGCCCTCTGCGGTCGGCTGGGCTTTGAGCAACATTTCCCTACCTTGCCGTATGTAAGCCTACTTGTACCGAATGTGCATCATTGATGTTATCCCTAAACACCTGGAGAAGTCAAGAGAGAGAGAGAGAGAGAGAGAGAGAGAGAGAGAGAGAGAGAGAGAGAGTTTCAAACACTTGAAGTGTAGCTGTTTTCTCTCTGTATGTTTCAGAATATGGTTCGAGGTCCTGAGAGCGAACGACGGTAAGTTGTGTTCTTTCTGTTACCCGTCCCCTTTGTCTGGATGTGCATACGGTGTGTGTGTGTGTGTGTGTGTGTGTGTGTGTGTGTGTGTGTGTGTGTGTGTGGCGCGTGTGTGTGTGTGTGAGTGTGTGTGTGTGTGTGTGTGTGTGTGTGTGTGTGTGTGTGTGTGTGTGTGCGCGCTCACTCACTCACACACACACACACACTCTCTCTCTCTCTCTCTTATGGGTTTAACCTCACTCACATTTCTCTCTCCGACTGTCTGTCTGTCTGTCTGTCTGTCTGTCTGTCTGTCTGTCTCTCTCTCTCTCTCTCTCTCTCGCTCGCTCGCTCGCTCGCTCGTCTCTTTCTCTCTCCTTGTGTGTTTGAGCGCGCGCATGTGTATGTATGTTTGTGAGCGAGCTTGCGTGTTTGTTTATGTGTGTGTCTGTGTGTGTGCGTTTCTTTGTTTTAGGCGTATGATTGGAAGTCACGCACTATTTTTTTTTTCTGTTAGATTTAAAATGGATGGATTTTTGGAGTGGATGGTTTTTCTGTATTTTTGTCTTTCTTTTTACATTCAGTTTGATGATTTTTTGTCTTTTCCTTTTTACATTCAGTTTGATGATTTTTTTGTTGTGGAAAGTTTCTTTTCTTGCGTTTCGTTTTCTTACGGAGAGAGAGAGAGGGAGAGAGAGAGAGAGAGAGAGAGAGAGAGAGAGAGAGAAGAGAGAGAGAGAGATGGTTTATGTTTTATCTATTTGCATACATGCACATGAGAAAAAGTGATGAATTGAGTCATCTTCTTCTGCATATTCATTCGATCTGAGAGAGAGAGAGAGAGAGAGAGAGAGAGAGAGAGAGAGGAGAGGGGGGGGTGCACGGAGAAATGAATGTGAAGGTGGGACTTGCGAGAAGGGAAGAAGGCGGAGCGGGACGGGGATGAGACCAGGTGATACGAAGAAAGGAAAGGCCCAGGCGAGGGGCGGGAAGAGAGAGAGAGAGAGAGGGGAGAGAGAGAGAGAGAGAGAGAGAGAGAGAGAGAGGGCGAAAGCAGGTAGGACGTACCTCAGTTACTCTTTCTCTTCACCAGTCCAGCGAGTCGTTACTCTGTTTCGGTTGTCCTTCTGCCGATGTCCTCTGAGTCCGACTTCATACATTATGCTGCGCTGTTTCATACACCGCCAGAGCACTTGACAAGACACTGTCCCCATTTCACGCTGCCTTGTGTCTTTGCTGTTCACCTGCTTTTCTCTTTCCCTCCCTCTCCTTTGCTGTCCCCGCCCCCTTCGTCTCCTTGCGTCTATGGTCGTACTTCAGTTTAATGTCTATATGTACGCGCGCGCCTCTCTTTCTGTGTGCGTGCGCGCGCGCGCGCGCGCGCGCGCGCGTGTGTGTGTGTGTGTGTGTGTATGTTCGGGAGAATTGTAGACGGAGAAAGAGAGACGGTGAGGGATGTAGAAGAGGAACGTGAAGAGGTGGGGGTCGGGGAGAGGGCATAAAATGCTTGTTGACAACTTCCGTTAGATCTGTCATACTTCAGAAGAAAGAATCTTTTTTTTTGGCACCCTGTTTTTCAGGAAGGTCAAGTGGCGTCTCTCTCTCCTCTCTCTCTCTCTCTCTCTCTCTCTCTCTCTCTCTCTCTCTTTCTCTCTCTCTTAACATACAATTTGACCTTCCCGCAATGCAAGGTCACAAACTAGAGACATTGTCTTCACGGTCGAGTTGCTATGGTGCTTTTGTTGTTGTTTTTAATCTAATGCAGGATGCACTTTCATTTGTTGACAGGAAATTTTACATTCCTTTCCATCATTGGGAAAAAAAAGGGAAAAGAAAAAAAATCACAAGAACCCGAAACCAACGAAAAACGAAAAAAAAAAAAAACAGCATAGATTCATTTTTGCTTCAGCTGTTTAATATAGAATATACGGGTATAAACTTATACGTGAAACCAGATACTTGTACGTACATGTTATTGATTAATGTACACACTTAAGCAACATTACCCAGAAACGTTCAATGTGCCCGGCCGTTTAGGTTTTATACATCATGAAATAAAACGTTACACCATTATTTCTTGGTTTCAGTCTCAACTCTGAGTGTTCTGTGAAAGTACCAAAGACCGTGAAGATTCACGTTGGATATTTGACCTCAGTCAACGTGATACTTTCTCATTCTTTCCCGCATTTCCTCTCCTTCGATCATCGCACTTTTCACATTTTTTTTTTTTTTTTTTTACAACTCCTATCTGTCTATAACTACAGTGACGTGTGCATGACTGCCGTAATTTATGCTTGCCGCGCTGTAGAACAGTCCTCCATTGTGTTATTTCCACATGAGAGCACTGCAGCGACGAGTGGCGACGTTTGTGGCGCCCCGAATGGCCACATCCTTCATGTAGCCTTCTGAATATATTACTTTCTTGTTGTGTGTATGTAGGCAACCCAAGCAGGTGACATCTCGATTTAAACCTTCCCCAGTTCTCTGTCCTGGAGATGATATACGAGGCCTGCTTATTTTTCATTGTGTAGGATTCAGTGGGTCGCAAAGCAGTTACTTCACTCCCCGTTTTCTTAGAGTGCGATGCAGTGAGTTGGTTACAATCTTCCTGACACAATAGATGATGGTCGGAAATCTGCAAGGGAGGTAATCTGTGTTAGCGCTCCGCGAAGGTGACCCCGCTTTGTTATGGGACAAATAGCCCTGGTGCTCATGCCAAAAGGTTTGTCGCCCCATCAGATAGCTTAACCTTTACATAGGAGAGAGAGAAAATGCCAAAACATGGGTGTGAAACGGTGCGCGTGTAATGCAGACAGACGATATTCCGATCGCTTCAAATCAATATTTCAGTCTCTGAAGATGTATTGGGTTGACCCATAAACTGAGAAAAGGAGATTCTATTTGCAATAGAAAGTCACGCATGATCCTTCCCTGATTTTTTTTTTTTTTTAACCGAACAGGTCTGCTTTGCCCCTTTAGTCAGCTGAACAGTTCAATGAGAGAGAGAAAGTTCTTGAACATTGGTGATGGTTGTCAAACGGTGCGCTTGTCATGCAGACACTGTTCGAAACAGTTCGACTTCATCTATTACTGCAATTATTGATCGATTCAGACAGATTTATGTGTCTTAGGTTTGATGTGACGTTTGTTTACCAAATAAGTATGTACAGCATGCGTAATGATCTTGACCCCTAAACTGAGAAAAGATAACTATTTGCAGTGGAAACACAAGTGTTACCTTTCCGTCCTTTTACCAAGACAGTAATAGTTCAACATTGCATTTTCAAAATGTAAAATTCAGTGAGTGAATATAGCGTTCCTGTTGCGGTTAGTTCAACACTGTGTTTGCATAGTCTAGTCTTTAACACGTTACTTACAAAGTTCGTGTTGCAGTTAGATGGATGGTACTTCCCATATTGTAGACTCCATGGAGCTGGTTACAACGTTTCTGTGTAGAATTAATTCAATGTTGGGTTTTCACACTGAAAATTTCTGCGTTAATGTACAAAGTTCCTGAATAAGCTGCTTCAACGCTGCGTTTCGTTGTGTGATCTCTGGTGAGTCACGTATAACGTCCTATTGGAGTTGTTTCATTTAGTTCAACACAGTGTCTTCATTGTGTAGTCTCCCAGTCTTCGGTGAATTACAACATGCGCGTTACAGTTCAAAGTTGCTTTTTGGTTGTTCTGTGAATTAGTTACAACGTTCCTGCTAGATTCACTTCGACTCTGCGTATTCAAATTCCTGGTGAAGTCATCTGTGGATTATTCTTAATTTTGCCGTTACAGTGAGCTCAAAGCCGCGTTTTCACAAAACAGTCATCTGTGAAATGGCCATAATTCTACCGTTACAGTTAGCTCATATCGGTGTTTGTACAAAACAGTGAATTGGCCATAATTCTACTGTGACAGTTAGCTCATATCGGTGTTTTCACAAAACAGTCATCTGTGAATTGGCCATAATTCTACCGTTACATTTTTAGCTCAAAGCCGCGTTTTCACAAAACAGTCATCTGTGAATTAGCCATAATTCTACCGTTACATTTTTAGCTCAACGCCGTGTTTTCACGAAACAGTCATCTGTGAATTAGCCATAATTTTACCGGTACAGTTGGTTCCACGGTGGGCTTTCAGTTACACTGTTCCCGTTATAGAAGACATCGTTATTAACTGTGTGGTCTGTAAGCCAACCAAGTGAGCACAGGAGCAAACCATGGCTATGCAGCTGATTCGTCGACGATCCACAGACTGCTCGCACAGGTATGTCTTCTTCACAGGTATGTTTTCTTCACAGGTATGTTTTCTTTACAGGTATGTTTTCTTCACAGGCACGCTTTCTTCTTCTACTTAAACTAGTGCAATTGATCCTCACTGTCATCCCCATCCTCCGCCCCCATCACCCCCATCCCTCACCCTCCCCGATTCTGTCTGTCCGTCTGTCTGTCTGTCTGTCCGCCTCTCTCTCTCTCTCTCTCTCTCTCTCTCTCTCTCTCTCTCTCTCTCTCTCTCTGTTGCATAATTCTTTTGCACTGTAGTAAACCCAGTTGTAACGCATATGGAAATAATGCTTGTTTACGGAATTGACACCTAGGAGTCGGCTGGGCTACAAACAATATGAATTGAAATTCTCGTTGACATCGTTGTGATGTCGGTACGTCAGTTTCGGGACAACAGGTTGATTCTTTCTGATGAAGGTCCACGTGTGCATATGGGCGTTGTATGTGTATGTGTGTGTGTGTGTGTGTGTGTGTGTGTGTATGTGTGAGAGAGAGAGAGAGAGAGAGAGAGAGAGAGAGAGAGAGAGGATAACAAGCTTACTTGTTACAGAAATCCTGCATTAAGTTGACAGACACACCACCAAAGTTTATAGGAAACAAATTAAACGACATGAGTAGACGATGAATAAGACATCCGTACTTTACTCTCAGAAACGTATAGTGACGATATTTGTACACGCAAACTGTTCTGTCGTAGAATTAACTGCTATCTGAAACAACTAAAAGTAATCGTTGTTTTTCTTCTCCGAGAATGGAATTTTTGCTGCTCAAGATTCCCGAAGAAGTCGCGTCACACGACGGATAGGGTCCCGGTTACGAAAATTATGAATATGATCTTTTTTTTTTTAGGGAAAAAAGACATGATATACTTTTGTCATATTTATACATGTTATTCGTACACACTCTTTCAGACATGTACGATAGTGATTACATAGTTAGGTTGATCAGTGAGAATGAGCTGTCTGTATTGCCGGTCCGTTGATTGCAGGACATCAGAGAAAAATGCACTGTGAATGGGACAGCGAACAAATTGCGAGCGCCACTCCCCCCCCCCCCCCCCCCCCCCCCCCCCCCCCCCCACACACACACCCCGCCACCACCACCACATACATATGCATGTACACACACACACACACACATGTACACACACACACACACACATGTACACACACACACACACACACACACATACACACATGCACACATACACACACACACACGCACCCCCCCCCCCCCCCACACACACACACACGTACGTACACACGCACGCACGCACGCACGCACGCACGCACGCACGCACACACACACACACACACACACACACACACACACACACACACACACACACACACACACACACACAAGCGTGCCGGCGGATAGACGTGTGCACACATGTGCACAAATCGTGACATCGTTTCATCCTCCTTAATCTCTCACTTCCGCAGAGGAGATTTGAGGAAAACAAAAATTCAGTTGTGTTGCGTTACGCCACCGCCATTTTGGCCAGTGTAGGACGACACGTCTGTCACTGAGAACAGTCACTGATTTATGGGCAAAGTCAAGGTACGCAACTCGCGCGCCTGCAGTCCTTTCTTGGGAGTGTTTCCTCCTGTCCTTGATTTTATTTTTCAATGAAACTGGGACTTTCAAATGTTAAATTTACGTTCTGGGTAGCGACAAATCCTTTTCTGTCTTCCCCGTACCTACCATGTGTCGTAAAATTGAAAATTCATTTACAACCCCCCCCCCCCCCCCTTTTTTTTTTTTTTAGCGAGAGAGAGAGAATCTCTACACTTACGAGGGAATATTGAAAATAAGAAAATAAAGACAAGAGAAATGGTTGACCAGTGGAGAATAAAACAATTAATGAATGTCTGTTCATTTGTGGCTCATGTCATTGTGACAGGTGTCTGCGAACAATATACTATTTTGGCCCGGAGAGAGAGAGAGAGAGAGAGAGAGAGAGAGAGGGGGGGGGGTAAGGAGAGTCAAAAGAGAGAGAGAGAGAGGGAGGGAGGGTGGTGGTAAGAGAGTTATGGAGTGACAAAGACGGACAATGGAGGACTCTGCTATATTTGTTAAGCAGAGAGAGAAGAGAGAGAGAGAGAGAGAGAGAGAGAGAGAGGGTGGTGGCGGTGGTGGTGGCAAGAGAATTATGGAGAGACAAAAACGGGTAGAGGTGGACCCTGCTATATTTGGAAATGAAATGAGGCAGGGAACAGTAAACGATAAACAGTAAACAAGTTGGGTATTTTTTGCTCCCATAAGAAAACCTAACACAGAGTAACTTTTATTCAAGACTGGCACAGCCTTTTAAACTTGAATAAAGTCAGACAAATACATAGACGAACAATCTAATAGTGGGGGAAAAAACAAGCGCAGGCCAACAACTGAACTATCTTCATAGTAATGACTTGGCAAAGATTTGGACTTAAGGAGGGGGGGGGGGGGTAATTTGAAGATGGAGAAACTGGGAACATGAAATTAAGAAAATATGTTACAGATATGAAAACTCTTCACTAGCTGCATAAGGGAACCATCGCAATCTCTTTTGAAGGCAGATATATTTGTATTGCCTGCTCCGAGCGGGAGAGTCCAGGACAGAGGGAGGGAGGGTGAGAAGAAGAAGAAGAAGAAGAAGAAGAGAGACGTAGATGGGCGAAGGAGGAATCAGGAAAGCAGCCATTAGCCTGAGGCTTTCTTGGAGGGTAAGCAGGCGTGTCGGACCCCGTGAAGCGTGAAAGTGTTAATGGCTCTGAGTAGGTCAAGGCGTGCTTGTGCTGCTCACCCACCTGCCCTACGACCCCTTCCCTTTCTTGAGAGGCGTCTTCGTTACATTAGCGACTGCAGTCTTGTGTCCGGCTTTTTTTGTTTGTTGGTTTGTCTGTGTGTTTCCCCTTTGAAGAAAGAACAAACGAAAGAAAGACAGACAGACAGAGGAGGAAGGAAGAAAAACATGTTAGGTAGATGGAGACCGATATAGACATGCACACCGCGCCAAAAGAATAGATAGACAGGTCAGTAAAGATAGAAGGAGAAGTCAAGGAGATTGCTCATCCCATGAACTACGCCACTGGAGTCCTCGAGGATTCCCTAAGATCCCCGTTCTCAGCTGCGTTAAGATCGTTCTTCATTGAACGAATTACTATAAGACCGCGAACCCACAGTTCGTTTAGTTTGCTATCGCCGTGATCTTGTCTTGATTCTTCACTACCCGATAATTTGGTTAGCGATCCAAGGTCGGTGAGGTTCCCCGATCTTACCGATCCTTGGTTCGCAGGGATTGAGAGAAGAGAGAGAGAGAGAGAGAGAGAGAGAGAGGGGGGGGGGGGGGAGGGAGAGAGAGAAAGAAAAAAAAGAAAAAGGAAAAGGAAAGAACAGGAAAAAAAGAAAATGAAAGAGAAGGTCGCTCTTGAAAGTTGTTTGGGTTGGCGAAAAGGGAAGTAACTATATGAAAGCTGTTCTGTAAAGCAAATCAGTTTGTGATGGTAATCAGATTGTATGGTTGACCTAAATTTCCATTCTGGGAACGTAAGTGAATGGTTTCATCCGGTACGGTTGCATTGTTTATTTTTTCTAACTTCACTCAATGCTATGGAAGCGATGCTGAAAGCGGTTATCACAGCGTACTCAAAATAGTTCCAAGTTCATCAGGCCTAACAATACATCTCAGTCGACACCAGAGAGCTGGGTTTGGGGTTTCGCAGATTTCTTCCCTCCCCTGAAAGAAAAAACGATAAACTTCAATCAAGAGTCAGCTTTTTAGTTCGTCACAACTCTGTGAACCAGATCATGAATCGTAGGCGTTCGTTAACAGAAAAAAGTATGGTTTGTCATGAGTTGCCGATCTGGACTCGCGAACCAGCGGTTCATTCGATTAATAACGGCCTTGACAGGACAGAGGTGCCACCATGCCCGGTCCAGTCCGGCATCCTTTGTCACGGCCGGCCCGCAGTGCTGCCTGTAGAGTAATCTTGGATGAATCAATCTCTCGCTGAGTAATGTCAATCTCTCTCTCTCTCTCTCTCTCTCTCTCTCTCTCTCTCTCTCTGTCCGTGGGTGTGCGTGAGTGCGTGCGCGCGCGCGCGCGCGCGTGTGTGTGTGTGTGTGTGTGTGTTTTGTGTTGTTTTGTGTTAGGTGTATGTGGCTTTCTCTGTCTGCCTGTCCGTTTGTCTGTCTGTCTCACGTTTCTGTTCTATGTTTCTCACTGTGTGTGTGTGTGTGTGTGTGTGGCGCGCGCGCGCGCGCGCACGCGCGGTCGCGCGCGTGTGTGGTGTGTGTGTGTGTGTGTGTGTGTGTGAGAGATGAGAGAGAGAGAGAGAGAGAGAGAGAGAGAGAGAGAGAGATTTTCATTTCGCAATGGTCTGTTTAAGAAAACAAACCAGAAAGAAGGTCAAGTCGGGTTTCCCGAGGACATGTAACCTTTTCAGCATGTTTTTTTCCGTTGGACGCCGTGACTGGGAATTTCCACTGACTCTGTGTGAAGTGTGTGATAATGTCCCCGCGTCGGCGGTTTACAAAATCGAATTCTTGCACTTGTCATACACTCTCCGTCGATTGCTCCACTACCATTCCCCTCCTCCACCCTCTCCCTCTGCTCCCTCCCCACCCCTGCAGCGCTTAGATAGATTCACGGATGTACGTCACGGCGGAAAGATAGATGGATGCATATATAGGCAGGCATTATGATGACAGGGATGTGTAATGGGCCCTACCGCGTGGAAAACAGTTTGAGGGCACACAGTTCAAACAGCTGAATTTCAAGTATGGACAAAATCGTCACCACTTAAAGTCCATAAGAAGTAGATCATGACGATAGTCAAAAGAGATTGCAAGGACCTAGAAAAATAACACTTCCTAAAATGGAAAAAAAAAATCGTCACAGTCGAATGCTGATTAAACATGGCATTAGGATAAAAGCCAAGACTTACAGACAAAGTGTACGTGTCAGACACAGAAGCAGGTATTCTCTGAGGTTTATCATCAGCGCGATGTTTTATTTGGTTTTTAAGACTTGCGGCAACTGAAAGGAAATCACAGTATTTCAGCTACATCATCTTAAGAAATAGATGAGCAT
>CM065715.1:114191058-114198558 GCA_033310375.1 Conus canariensis | reverse complement strand
ATTTTAACACTTCATTTTTTTAAAATATTTTTTAACAGATGTTGCTCCCCAAGGGGTTGAGCACCTTCAGATTTTTTAAGGACTTTTTTATATTGTTCATATATATATATATATATATATATATATATATATATATATATCCCCTTATCTTTTCAATCTAAGACATAAGAGCAAGCTATGTTTATAATTCAATATTTCTTGCAGTCATTGCAACACCAAGCTGCTCTGAAAATTGCTGGAATGGTGCTCAGGTACTTACCCTTGGAATTTATATATATATAATATATATATATATATATATATTTGTGTGTGTGTGTGTGTGTGTGTGTGTGTGTGTGTGTGTGTGTGTGTGTGTGTGTGTGTGACTGCTTTCAGTTAGATCAGTCGTCTGAGTGGTTTGAATAGTGGGCATGGTGAAGGCTGTCCTCTACTTCTTTGTCTCTTTCTTTCTTTCTTGTGGAGCTCGTTCTAAACAAGTGAGTAAGAGAAGAGCATGTCTGTGTATTTCCCATAGCTGTAATGTGTGTTATATGATACTCTCCATTCTTATATTGTTATGTATGCTTTGAGGACTCGTCAACCTTCAGATATGGCCATGTGATCTCTTTGAATAAAGTATCGTTCTCTCCACCCACCCACCCCCACACTGTCTCTGTCTCTGTCCCCTCTCTCTCTCTCTCTCTCTCTCTCTCTCTCTCTCTCTCTCTCTCTCTCTCTTCTCTCTCTGTCTAACTTAATCTTGTACGTGTACAAACGCACGTATGTATGTGTCCGTGATCACGAGGGCGGATGTGTGTGTGTGTGTGTGTGTGTGTGTGTGTGTGTGTGTGTGTGTGTGTGTGTGTGTGTGTGTTTGGTAGTGGATTCTTTTCAACTGACACCGCGTAAGCAGGAATGTTAGCCGTCTGCATAAAACCCAAAAGACTGGATTGTGTGGTCTTAAACAACGTGGTTTCCGTTGATCAGATTTGGTGTCACTTAAACAGCACGGCGGGATTCGTACCCAAATTGGTTAAATGGAAACCATGCAGCCAACCAGCTATTTGGGGACTCATACATATACATACACTCACAAACCTTGTCACATGCTTGGTGAACTGAGCACACAAGGCCTACAAAAGAATGTTCTGAAGCAATAAAAGCTTCTCGAAGGTTTGCTCAGAATAGCCGACGTTGCTGTTTTCTGTTAACCAACTATGAGCGGGCCTTCTGCTGGAGGGCTTTCAAGGCCTGCACACAATAACTGGCGGATGGGCGATGGTTGACTTTTACTACCCCGGAGTCCCGGGGCCGTAATTGTCAAAGTCAAGTAGTTGGGGTGGTATTGACGTACGTGAAATTCCTGACGGTTGAGGTTTATGTACATTCCGAGATACTAATTGTTCGCTTGGTACTTTGACCTCCTGTCTATATATCCGTTTGTCTCTTTCTTTTTGGCTTGTCTGTTCGCCTTACCATGACACTAGACCAGTAGAAAACAGGAAACCTGTTAAGTATGGGCGCATGAAAATCCTTAAATAGTAGGAACAGGGTCGGGATGGGAGATGGGAGGGGGGGGGGGGGGGAGGGGGGAGGTTATGATACAGTAAACGTTGATATAGTTCTGTCTTTCGAATCCAGTTTAGAGTGTCCCAAAGTGAGTAATGTGGAGCATTTCAGACAAGAATTAGTTCGTGACCGCACCAGATTTAATGCACGCACAGGCCATGAAATACACAGGTGATGTCATTGACTAAAATGTATTATATGCTGGTGATGTCATTGACTAAAATGTATTATACGCTGGTGATGTCATTGACTAAAATGTATTATACGCTGGTAATGTCATTGACTAAAATGTATTATACGCTGGTGATGTCTTTGACCAAAATGTATTATACGCAGGTGATGTCATTAACTAAAATGTATTATACGCTGGTGATGTCATTGACTAAAATGTATTATACGCTGGTAATGTCATTGACTAAAATGTATTATACGCTGGTGATGTCTTTGACCAAAATGTATTATACGCAGGTGATGTCATTGACTAAAATGTATTATACGCAGGTGATGTCTTTGACCAAAATGTATAATACGCAGGTAATGTCATTGACTAAAATGTATAATACGCAGGTAATGTCATTGCTGACTTCATAGTCAAAAGTTACAAGTTCGAATCGCGCTTGCACCCAACATAAAAATTGCCATTGTTGCTGCCCATCTTTACGTGTTGTCTTTTGGATGGTGTGGTGCAGTGTAAGATAGAAGATCCCCTTTCTCCACTGTCATGGGATGGTTATCCCTGTCAGCTCTACATCAGCTCCATGTGGACGTTACACATGCACCTGGCTTCCACATTGTGACCACGGTCAGCCCCAGTGTGGACAGTGTCATCGGCTGTCTCTGTGTCCCTGCGTCTGCCTCCCGACATGCATTGGTTGAGAAACCCTTGTCAGTCAATCAGTTTGTCAACGAATGAAGGAATCAGTAAATCAGTCTATAAATCAATAAATTGATCAGCCCGTCAAGTAACCAACAGAAAGACATTTTTTTTCGAACACAATCAATCAATCGACTAACAAACAGATTTTTTTTCCGAGCCCGCATGCATGTGACAAACAAAACTGGCCTGTGAATCAATCGTTCCGTCAATCGTTCCATCACCTTAATCAGTCAACCAGCATTTTTATTTTCTCGTGCTTGTGGCAAGGACACTTTGAAAGTAAATGGAACAAGCCAAATGAAACGGGGTGCGGTCATTCACAGCTGATTTTACACCAAAGATACGCGTGAGTCGGGTCAAAGCCTTTTCATGGGGACCATAGCGTCTGGTTGATGTCCAGAGAGTCAGGGGTGTGTTGTGAATAGTGCCAGGGCGTGCTCTATCAGTGAAGCTTGCACATTCACAGACTTTTCATTAAGCGTCGAGGCGACCATTCCTCCTCACCCCACCCCAGCCTCCAACCCCCTGCACTTAGTTTAGCTTATTTGAGGTAGGTGGTGTTTGCAGAGTGTCCCCTGGCTTGGGTGGTAGCCTGGAGGAGTGTATTATTGGGACTGAAGTGCTCGTTTCTCATCTGCCTTGTGGTTAGTGTTGGCGGTGTCTCAAAGGAGAGGTAAGTTTGGGCGACTCTCGTATGGTGTTTTAGCTCTGAGCAACCCACTCCATACCTGACTCTGATTCAAGGTCGTTATATTTGAAGTGCTCTTGATTAACAATTCAAGAATTGTGAACGCATCAGTGTGCTGTGCTGGCTGTTGGATCACTTACGGCACGATCCTGTTGTGACTGTGTGAGATAGAATGAACGGCATGAATGTTATGCCTCACGGGAGACGGTATAGGTACAGAGAGAAAACCGCACCCAACAAACACCAAACGAACACAGAGAAGATCAACAACACTGATTTGGGCTCTACAAATAGCCCAGAAAGCCTTCCATATAGATACTTTACCAGCTTAAATATGTTTTAGAATATTCAGTGTATTATTGCAGATGGATAAAAGTAAGCATGAATGGACAGAATAAGAGCATATATCATGGCGATTTTATTTCTCATTGACATCTCACACTTTTGAAGATATAATTATGTAAAGACGAAGAAAAATGTGGTCACTTTTTTCCCATTTTTCTAAAAAGAAGAATTGAATATTTAATTAGTCGTCACAATAAATTCGTTATTCTATTCTTTATACGTTTATATTTGAACTTATGAGCAAGAGATGGACTCTGAAGTCAAGAATTGGGGGATGAAATTCATGAAAGTTTGTTTTCATTGTTGTAATATTAGCTGTAAATTACTGTTGGAAGACAGGGCAGAGCAGATGCTATACCGAAGCTGAAGAGTTTTCACTGATACCTTTGGAACACATCATTTATATTTCAAATCAGTATATGGAATGTGAAGAATAGTATTTGCTGGCAAATGGTGGAAGTGAATGGTTAGAGTATTCATACACTGACATAAAAAAATATTCTAACACATAATTGACCATACTAAAGCAACATGCAGATACTCATTCTAAATGCTTAGTCTCTGTTTTTTTTTATATGTAAAAGTACTATCGATAAAAAAAATCTGATTTTTATCTGGGTTAGCAATTACTGTTCAATATAAAATGGAATGACCCAAAGTTAGAAATTATGACTGATCCTCAACAGGTGCTTTGAGTATGCTGTTTTAAAACATGGAAATAGGATACCTGACTTGCGGATCACACGCGTTTTATCCTTCAAAAGTAGATTCGATGTTTTTCTGCAAAACACGACAATGACAGAACCAGCGTCAGTCAGAAAAGAAAACATACAAGTTACCATCAGTCATCAGTTTGCAATTTTCTGGGAAGAGAGGGAGAACGGGGGGAGGGGGGTGGGGGTGGGAGGGGGGCGATTCAGCTGAGTGGGAAGAAGGACGGGGGTAAGAGCGGATGGGGATGAACCACCCCGGGTAACAAAATTCTCTCTTTGGACCAGCGGTCCAGACTGTCTCGCTGCTATTTTGATTGACTCCATGCGGTGAAAAGACTGTCTGAGGTCTGGAGATGTGCCAGACTGTAAAGAAGCTCCCGTCAGCAATTGTTCAAACAAAACGCCAGCTTCTTTGCTGCTCTTTTTTTTCCCCCTTGTGTCTAAATCTGGCGTTTATGGAAGCCATGTAATGATAGTGACATAAAGAAACTTCTCTCTCTCTCGCTCTCTCTCTCTCTCTCTCTCTCTCTCTCTCTCTCTCTCTCTCTCTCAAACACACTCTCACAGAAACGTGCACGCGCGCGCGCGCGCGCGCACACACACACACACACACACACACACACACACACACACACACACACACACACACACACACAGAGAGAGAGAGAAGAGAGAGAGAGAGAGAGAGAGAGAAGGGGTTGCCGTCAGACACAATGAGCTTCTCAACAAGACATGTGAGCTCCGTAAATAACGTTAGCGCAAGGAGAAAAGGAAGACTGGAAACCGAGGGCAAGCCAAGCTAATCTCATGTTGCCGGTATTGGGGTACAGCAGGCATGAAACAGAAAGCGGTCGTTTCCCTCTGTCAGCAGCGCCCAGGGAGGGCAGCGAAGGACGGCGGGGTATCAGAGCCACAGCAGCGGCCTCTTTCCTGAAGCCCCCCATTTTGCTTCCCATCCATCAGCGACACTTGGCCCAGACCCCGATCACTGACACCGAACCCAGCCTTCAGACGTAGGTCGTCTGCCCCGCTCTGCTATGGCTTCTGTTCGGGGATGGGGGAAGATTTGTCTGTCGTTTCTTCTGCAGAGGAGAGATTTGTCTGTGGTCTCTTCTGCAGAGGAAAGATTGTCTGTGGTCTCTTCTGCAGAGGAAAGATTTGTCTGTCGTCTCTTCTGCAGAGGAAAGATTGTCGCTTCTCCTGCAGAGGAAAGATTGTCTGTCGCCTCTTCTGCAGAGGAAAGATTTGTCTGTCGCCTCTCCTGCAGAGGAGAGATTTTTCTGTGGTCTCTTCTGCAGAGGAAAGATTTGTCTGTGGTCTCTTCTGCAGAGGAAAGATTTGCCTATCGCCTCTTCTGCAGAGGAAAGATTTGTCTGTCGCCTCTTCTGCAGAGGAAAGACTGTCTGTCCCCTCTTCTGCAGAGGAAAGATTGCCTGTCGCCTCTTCTGCAGAGGAAATATTGCCTACCGTCTTCTCTGCAGAGGAAAGATTGCCTATCGCCTCCTCTGCAGAGGAAAGATTGCCTATCGCCTCTTCTGCAGAGGAAAGATTGCCTATCGCCTCTTCTGCAGAGGAAAGATTTGTCTGTCGCCCCTTCTGCAGAGGAAAGATTGCCTATCGCCTCTTCTGCAGAGGAAAGATTGCCTATCGCCTCTTCTGCAGAGGAAAGATTTGTCTGTCGCCCCTTCTGCAGAGGAAAGATTGCCTATCGCCTCTTCTGCAGAGGAAAGATTGCCTATCGCCTCTTCTGCAGAGGGAAGATTGCCTATCGCCTCCCTTGCAGCTCTCAGACGAACCATATTTTGAACTATCACATGCTCAATGTTGTGTGTGCGTGTGTGTGTGTGTATGTGTGTGTGTGTGTGTGTGTGTGTGTGTGTGTGTGTGTGTGTGTGTGTGTGGTGCGTGCGTGTGTGTGTGTGTGTGTGTGTGTGTGTGTGTGTGTGTGTGTGTGTGTGTGTGTGTGCGTGCGTGCGTGCGTGTGTGTGTGTGTTTACGTTGAATTGAAACAAAGAAATAGATTTCCCAAATCTCTCCAAAGTAACTGCCCCAAAGTTTGACTTGTGCTATCGTTAAACAGAATTTATACTAAGATACCAGAGCGCGTAAAGTTACACCTAAGTTCCAAGACTAAGATTGTTCCACCTGATGGGAGTATGAAAGCTACAATGAGATACGTTTCAAAACACTGTTCGTGTAACACCATTTAAGAACTCAAGGCTCTTCAAGATGGTGTGTGTACCTGTACCAGCCAGCCATGAAGGCCTGTTAGGATTGAAAGCAAGTTAGAATCAATCCAAGGTTAAGATGTTAACCGTTAGGAGGAACTGACGGAACGATGAAACCAAGTTTTGATCACAGTCGAATTTCAAGACTTTTATCTGAAATAGAACTATGAATGGGGAACGCGCGCAGCTTCAGACCGAGAGATCCTGCCTTCCATTTGGAACTGGTCAACGCTTCTCTCTCTCTCTCTCTCTCTCTCTCTCTCTCTCTCTCTCTCTCTCTCTCTCTCTCTCTCTCTCTCTCTCTCTCTCTCTGTGGTATATCTGAAGCGGCGATCTTAAAGCAAGTTCTTTGAAAAAGACGATAAGAGCAGGTCTGGTGAATGATGGATAAAAAAGCATTCTGTCTAGACAACAGCCAGGGCAAGAAGAACGTTTATCTTTGCGAACATTGTTGTCAAGTTCACTTTCATTGCAGGGAGGCAGAAGAAACAGACTGGCAGCTGGCCTGACGCCGAGCACTTGCATAATTCCACATGAAGGTGTCATGCTGTGACTCACCAACAAATCAATGTATTACAGTACTAACCACTACGGTTGAAACAAATGAAAGCTTGCCGTGTTTATTCGTACAACCATCAGAGCTTCAGATTGGTGTGAGGTATCAGGATCCTATGATCCGATGCTGGTGAAGATGGTGGGTCATATTTGAAAATGATGGGCCGAGATCGAATGAAGTTACAGCCAGGAAGATGTAGAAGGCCAGCTAGTTACAACCAGGAAGAGGTAGAAGGCCGGCTAGTTACAACCAGGAAGAGGTAGAAGGTCGGCTAGTTACAGCCAGGAAGAGGTAGAAGGTCGGCTAGTTACAGCCAGGAAGAGGTAGAAGGCCGGCTAGTTACAACCAGGAAGAGGTGGAAGGCCGGCTAGTTACAACAGGAAGGTGGAAGGCGGCTAGTTACAACCAGGAAGAGGTAGAAGGCCGGCTAGTTACAACCAGGAAGAGGTGGAAGGCCGGCTAGTTACAGCCAGGAAGAGGTGGAAGGCCGGCTAGTTACAGCCAGGAAGAGGTAGAAGGCCGGCTAGTTACAACCAGGAAGAGGT
>CM065715.1:114176058-114183558 GCA_033310375.1 Conus canariensis | reverse complement strand
GCGTTTTGCTCAGCTTTGCTGAATGATCGGTAAAATCATGGCGTTTTGCTGAATGATCGGTAAAATCATGGCGTTTTGCTGAATATCGGTAAAATCATGGCGTTTTGCTCAGCTTTGCTGAATGATCGGTCTCCAATAACCAGCTCAGCTTCAAGCAAACAACATTTCAGGTCAGAACGGATGGGAAGGGTCACTTGAAACACCGAAGCGAGGTTCCAGGAGTCCACCCAATCAGACCTAGCCCAACCCTCACCCGTCAAACTGCCGATAGCCCCCGCATCCAGCGAGGCAGCCGGCAGCAGCCAGAGAGGATCTGGGGACCCGGTGGGCAACACAGAGTCCACTATCAGCGGGAGAAGCCTCCTTAATGTTCCCGGGGAGGGGTTCCGCGGTATCAATCACCAGCATTATCAGAGATTGACGTCAGAAGTGGAGGTCTCCTGCCGGGATCCTACTGGGCCGTACTGATGCCTCCAACGTCCACTGTGGAGGGAGGGAAGAGAGGGGAGGGGTGGGGAGTGGGTAGAGGGGGAAACGAAGTATCGGGATGAAGCGATTTTACAATGCGGTCGGGGGATGTTTTGAACGCCTCCGGCTTCTCATCTGGTTGTTAGGACTCTTCCATTCTGTTTATACAGGCCACAGGTTTGTTCCCAAACTGCAAGGTAATGTCAGAGGATTATTGTAGGTGATTTGGATTTTGTTTTCTGTTAGGATTGATCTCTCGCTTTTTTCCTTTCGCCTTCTTGTTCTTCTTCTTCTTGTTTTTGTTGTTGTTGTTGTTGTTGTTGTTGTTGTTGTTGTTGTTGTTGTTGTTTTCTTCTTCTTCTTCTTCTTCTTCTTCTTCTTCTTCTTCTTCTTCTTCTTCTTCTTCCATCCCCCCCCCCCCCCTCTCTCTCTCACAAACCCCCTCTCTCCCTCTCTCTCTCCGTCTTTCTGACGGCACTTACAAGATTGGTCTTTCAGACCAATTAGATGTCAGTTGTTCGTAAAATGACGAGCTCCCATAAGTATCTGTCAGAGAATATCTAATGTGTTGGTGTGAACAAACGAGCTCTGGGCCATGGTCAGTTCTCTGACTACTGTTGGGCAGATAACAGACGATAGTTTAAAGAAATGTGGATATCAAGCTTAACTATGGTACGAACTTCTCATCTGTCTTTGTTCTAGAAAGTCTCTCTAAGTAACTAGCAATTATGACTTGCCAGGGTTGTTTGGTGGGGTTTTTTTCCCTTTTTTATTGTCTTGCGCCAGGAACTGAGTTTTCATACACTGTCCAGAACGGGCAGCTATCCATACTGTAGAATCTGTTTGACTGTCAGGCCTTTTTAATGTATTTTGTGACACTCATTGTTTTAACCGGTCTTTAGAAAAAAAAACGTTTTTTTGATTATCAGGCTGACGCATTCAGAGGAATGACTGGCGTCCTGTGTATGGGTGGGGGTGGGGTGGGGTGGGGATGTGTGTGTGTGTGTGTGTGTGTGTGTGTGTGGTGTGTGTGTGTGTGTGTGTGTGCAGTGCGCGCGCGCGTTTGACAGTCCTGATATGCCCCAGTGCGCTATAACTGACACAAACGTAAAGCGTGATTGTCAAAAAACAATTCTTTGGAGAAAGAGTGATCACCAAATAAGGTGACAGCCGTCGCGTTTTCCAAAACCTATACCCCCTCCTTTTCCTCCATCCCCTACTCCTCTTTCTCCGGCCATATTTCCACCACCACCCACTCCGCCCATCACCCCAACCCGGCCCCTTTTTCTTACCCGCACAGCCCCATCAGTCCTGATCCGGTGACAACAGAGAAAAGCGCCTGAAAAGCTTTTTTTTTTTTTTTTTATTTTTTTTTTTAATGAAAACCGAAATGTCAAAAGAGTGTCACGAGACAAGAAAGCTGAAAGAGAGTAATGTCATGTTAGGTGTCATATCAAAACAGTTTTTCCCTATTGACCCCCCCCCCCCCCACACACACACACACACACCCTCAACCACCACCCCCTTTGCCTTTTCTCCGCCCAGTTCTTTCCCCATCTCCCCCCCCCCCCTTTTTTTAATTTTTATTTTTTACTTTGGCTACATTAGTACCTTCCCTTGACCGACGAACATGATTTCACCCTGTGGTAGTTAGACCTAACCTTTCCTGGCCAGACCCTCGCGCTCTTCAACTTGTTGTTCGGTTTGGTTTCTTCTCTCTTAGAGAGGTCAGAACCTCTCCAGAAGAATGTAGACACCAGACCAGTCTTCTTCTTCACTTCCCCCTCCCACGGGCTGTCCATTCCCTCCCGCCAGCGATCTGCCAACTGACCGCAGACCTCACGTAAAAGTGGCAAGGTGAGAGGCCGTAATTCTGGCGTTGGCCGGCCGATGGAGCTGACTGGGGGTAGGGTAGCGGAGCGGGGGATAGAGGCCTAACAAGCGGTAAAAACGTTAGGTAATAGTTACATCTGCCACATTTCACCCTGAAGGGTCAAACAAGGCTCATGATCGGAGTCAAGTTCAATGCCCCGAGCTTTTTTTAGCCGCGATCTTGGCCAAGAGATGTTGTATGGAGAGGCGAGGTGGGGGGGGGGGGGGGGGGGGGGGGGGGGGGGGTGGGTGGGGGGGGGAGAGGGCAGGGGGGGGGGGGGGGGGAGGGTCGTATGCCTTTGGTGGCGGAAGGGGAATGATGAGGAGGATGAGGGGGGTATTCGTACCCCTTCTGCCGAAGTGGAATATTGGAGATGGGCGCCTCGCCACCCCAGCCGCTACTCACCCATTCTCTCCCCGTCCACATTCTTTGCACCCGATGGTCCGCCTCCTTGAACATCTGATGTTTGTTTTTGTTGTTTTCATCCAGTTTCTTCTCCCCGTTATTACTTTGTGCTAGCCTCCATCAATCTGTGCCCCCTCCCTCCCCTCCCCTCCGTTTTCACACACACACACACACACACACACACACACACACACACACACACACAACACACACACACACACACACACACACACACACACACACACTCTCTCCTCTCTCTCTCTGCTGTCTGTCTCTCACTCTCTTTCTCTCTCTGTCTCTCCTCACCACACACACACACACACACACACACACACACACACACACACACACACACACACACACACCACAGCCACCCCGTATCATAAAGTTTGCCACTGGTTCCCAAAACCTTCCCTGCTCCAGTTCCCTTTTCTTCTCTCCCCCCCCCCCCCCCCCCCCCCCGCTCCCTGTCCTTTCTCTTCTCACTCTCTTTTTCTTTTCTTGAGTATATCTGTTTGCAAGTGCGCTGTCAGTCTCTTTATCTTCAAGACTGTGGATCAAGTTATCTCCCTGTTTGACACGAAGTCGCTAGATCTCTCCTCTCTCTCTCTCTCTCTCTCTCTCTCTCTCTCTCTCTCTCTCTCTCTCTCTTTCCAGCTGTCCTTCTCTCTCTCTCTCTCTCTCTCTCTCTCTCTCTCTCTCTCTCTCTCTCTGTGTGTGTGTGTGTGTGTGTGTGTGTGTGTGTGTGTGTGTGTGTGTGTGTCAGCGTCAAAGAACAGCAACAATAACGAGGTGAGTGGTCCGAAGTGAGTGACAGAAACAATTGGGGAGCTGCAGCAGCAATAGGGATGGCACCAAACCGCCAGGGCTTCAGGGTCTGTTTGGCTGTCAGTCTCTACACAGACCAGACGGCCTCTCTCTCTGACGGACAAAGACCTGTGGCCTCAGTCTGCTTGCTGCAGGTGTCTCTTTAAAACTGGGTGCTCTCGGTCGGTAACATTGGGCAGCAGGAACTTTTTTTTCGAGTCGTTGCACATGTCGGGAACAGATCTTTAGGATCCCAGATTTTTTTCCCCAGGTTTGTGATCCCTCCTGACTCATACTTATCCATGTCTGTATTCCACCCCCCCTTTCCCCCCATCTCCAGCGCTTTCCTGCCTCCTGTCCTCGAGGTCTATGACCCTATTTCTATCTCTATCCAGAAATGTATTCCTCGTAGGCGTACGTTCGCTTAGGTCTATACCACCCCTCCTCCCTCTGCCCTCCTCCCACCCCCACCCCCACCCCTTCTCTTAGCACTACATTTCCCTCAGGGGCATGTTACTTAACCCAGATCTATGCTTTCCCTAGGTCTGTGTCCACCAAGGTCTGTCTTCTGCCCATTCTATGTCCCGCTTTCCTGGGTCTCCACCCCCAGCCCTGTCTTCCTTCATTACATTAAAAGACCCGTGTACCCCCAGATGGGTCCGCCGAATCAGATCAAGGGTAAAAGACAAGTGACCAAGTATCTTACATTGCGAGTAGACATAGGTTGAATGTCAAACGACCCAGAAATGTTAAGGGATACTTGATCCAGAATAGTTTGCGGTGACCCAGAGTGACGGTGAAGATTGTTAAATGACCCAACATGGGTCAGGGTGACCGAGACCTAGTTTAAGGATCGAGTGATCCGGTGTACGATATTGCTGGCCACACAGAACTTAAAGGTCGAGTGACTCATAATGGATCAGCTGGCCCGGGTCCGCTAGGTTCAAGATAAGGTGATCCAAAATGTGTTATAGTAGCCTAGAGGTGCGTTGAAAGCTAAACAACTAAGAACAAACCGTAGTGATCCGGACCTAGGTTAAAGGTCAGGTGAACGAGAAGGGGCGTGGTGATCCAGTAATAGTCACAGGTCAGGAGACGTATAATGGATCCCAGTGACACACAGTGATGTTAAATGTCAAGTGATTAGAACTGGCCACAGTTACCTGGACCTAGAAGGAAGGGCAAGGCTGATGCACGCATGCTGTGTCGTCGTGATTCAGTCCAGGTCAGTTACCCAGTAAAGCAGGTCTGGTTCATGGCGACACAGTCTGGATCAACTTCATACGATTAAGGTCTCTATTTCCCTTCCTGGGTCATCCCCTTTTCTGATCTTGATCGGATTCATAACATCCCATTCTTGAACATTTGAACTTTACCTCGGATGTGGCTTGCGATAGTTCAATAATTCAATCGATCTTGACCTGTGTCACCATGACAATTTAGGAATCACTCGGTTTAAACCTGGTCTGGGTCGCAACGTTCCATTCTGGAAAAAGACTGTTAACCTGTGCGTGGGTCAGCGTGACTCATTTTGATTCACATTTTACACCACTCTTTATCACTAAGACCCAGTCTGGGTCGGTCACGCGGGCTGCAACCTGGACGTGGGTTGTTGCGACACGTTGTGTGGGTCACACGAACTTCACTGTCGGTCTGGGTCGCAGGATTCCTTCCTCTGCCACTTGTGTGGTCTAGGTGTGAGTCACCCTCATCCACTGGGGTTTGTGAAATGTTAACGACTCTTTGGGTCACAGTGGCATATTTCGGGTCACTTGGACTTGAGTCTGATGCACTGCAACTCATTTTTAGATCATCATACCTCTAATACACTGGGTCATTGTAATTCGTTCCGGGTGCCCTCACCTTTTAGAGTCACTCAATCTTTAACTTCGCTCTGGGTCGCAGTGTCTGATTTCGGGGTAATAGGTTAATGTGACCTTTATTTTGAATTTAGGTCAGTAGAACCGTTAAGCTCACGAAGGCATAGACCTTGGAGAACATAGACCTACTTGTACAAAGGTAGAGGTAGCAGCCTCCAAACCTCTTGAATTTTATTGAAAGTAAACATTATTACGAGGAAAAATTAAAACAAGAACAACGATAACAAGTAAGGGTAACGTAGATCTGGGTAAAGATCTGCCCAGGATGAACGAAGACCAGGGTAAGCATAGACTAATCGGTAACAAAGACCTAGGTGAACAGACCTCGAGGGAACATGACCTCGAGGGCAACATAGACCTCGAGGGCAACATAGGCTTTGGGCGAACATTTGCCCGGGTAAAACACAGACCTGGGGACAATATAGACTTGGAAAAACAGACCGCAAGGGTGAGGGGATAGGCTTGGAGAGGGTGGAGCAAGGGAGAGGGGTGTACTGCTCCCCCTCCCCCTCTCTCTCTCTCTCTTTTCTCTCTGTTATCAGTTAACACACAAATGCCAGAGTAATTTCAGGAAGAACATTTTGTTATGCAAATATTTTCTTTCATAATTTTTAGTATATGCGCTGGGCGCGTGTGTGTTCTACTTTTGTTCTTGACCTCATTGCAGATAGGTCGGTGGCCTTTGCAATTAAACTATTTGAGTTTGAGTTCTCTCTCTCTCTCTCTCTCTCTCTCTCTCTCTCTCTCTCTCTCTCTGTCTTCAGAATTCTGTTGTCGCTGTCCACTCAGATAGCCGTCAATATAAAGGGGCTTGTGCAGTTTGCTGACCGCGGAGATGGATGGCAGCGATACAGCCAGCCAATGGGCGATCGTCCTCTCTAGGGCACTGGGCCAAACCAGCCGGCTGGTAGTGAACCCCTTCCTCCCTCCGCCCCCCACCTCCACCTCCGCCTTCACACGTCTCCACCTTCACCCTCCCCCCGCCTTCTCCCCGGCTCCCTCTTCCTCTGCCCACTCTCCGCCTTCACTCGCCCACCCGCACGGAAACCTCGGTCTTCTTGTAACCACATGTGTTGGTGGACGGTTGGTCAGTTAGTTCTGTGCCGTAGCAGCAGGTGGGAGGGTCTGACTGTTACGAAGCGCGTGGTCGGCACGTCGGATTCAAGCTTAATTCATGATTAATTGAGGGTTGCTGTAGATTACCTAACTTCCATTTTTTTTTTTCAAAGGTGATTTTACTGTGTGTGAATTCGACGCGAATAATGTGCAGTGTCAAGTCTGGTTATCTTGTGATCTAAGATGCAGCGTTCTTCAATGTTATGCAAGCTGTAAGAGTAAGGTTGATTATCTACAAATACTGTTTGTGTTATGTTTTAGGTCACAACTGAGTGGACAGTGCTCCATGAAAACTTAAGACTTATATGCGGTTTGTTACAGCTGCTTTGAAGGAAGAAACCTTGAAGGAATTGTTCAATATTTTGGCGTTTCATGTGATATGGTACGGTATGACACTAATTGCCGAATGAATATGTTGAATGCGAATATGACCAGAAGGGCCAGTGGTCAAACTGTTAGAGCGCGTGCCGGCAGAGCTGACGGTCGCGAGTTCGAACCACTTACGGGGTTGGAGTTTTGGTCTTGAAAACGCCTTCTCTTTCCACCAAGCAGTTTATTGGCGCCTAATTCAGTTCAGGGAAATAGAAAGGCGGCCGAAGGAGAGGGATGGGCTCCGCCCTCACATCATGCTGTGCCTTAAACACGGTGAACCTCTTTCAGTGCACTGCCCTCACGGTCAGTAGGCTACGGGAACTTTGACCTAACTTTTAGGCCTTTTTTTCTCGTAACCAGAGGCATGCAAGCTTAATTTTAGGAATGCTGATGTTTTGCTTCTACAGGGGCAGAGGAAGGAGTATGTTCCAGATACCCCTTTAAAACTGCTGATAACAGACATATGAAGGGAACACACGCCTCGTGGGTGAAAAGAGCGAACAGTCTATACTGAAAGGAAACATTGTAGCAAATCAAATTATGTCACTCACGTGTTTCACACAGCGCATAACAAGGTCT
>CM065715.1:114156058-114166058 GCA_033310375.1 Conus canariensis | reverse complement strand
GCTGGGAGCATTGGTGAGACATAATGTAGCACTTTTATCGTGATGAAGCATTCAGAACAGACTGCGGTGTGTCTGTTCTTACTGCCCCTGTTAAAATGACAATTATCATCATCGTCAGCATCTTCATCATCGTCGTCGTCATAGACGTTTGTATCGAAACCGATCCTTTACCGTTTTTGCCCAAGTTTTTAGATCAGTTATTGACCAGTATAATACAGCACAGCAGACGGCAATACAAAACAAGGTATCAGTACGCATATACAACAATGAAACAGTATGATGCAATTGTAATACCTTACGATGCGATAGGATACAACACGACACAATTCAATACAATGCAATACCGTTCTGTCATATACAACAATGAAACGGTATGATGCAATTGTAATACCTTACGATGCGATAGGATACAACACGACACAATTCAGTACAATGCAATACCGTTCTGTCATATACAACAATGAAACGGTATGATGCAATTGTAATACCTTACGATGCGATAGGATACAACACGACACAATTCAATACAATGCAATACCGTTCTGTCATATACAACAATGAAACGGTATGATGCAATTGTAATACCTTACGATGCGATAGGATACAACACGACACAATTCAATACAATGCAATACCGTTCTCTTTGATTCTGCTGAGGACAACGCCACACACTGCGTGACAGACAAGTGTCTGTTTAGGGAGACGGCGATGACAGTTGGAGGAAAGGGTCATTAACGCCTCATAATTGCGAAGGAAGTCCACGTTTGAGCTATCGTCAGACCGCGAGATAGGTTGACAGTGCTAACTGTCTATGGACAGGACAATTCACCACAGACACGCATCCACGCACACAAAGAACGCAGCGACAGAGCTTGCCATCAGTTTGTCGAAATGGGTGACCGTGGGTCTCTGACCTGTCTGCATAGTATGCTGCTTATGCTCCGAAAATTACGGTGAGGAAGCATCTCTCTCTCTCTCTCTCTCTCTCTCTCTCTCTCTCTCTCTCTCTCTCTCTCCTCTCTCTCTCTCTCTCTCTCCTCTCTCTCTCTCTCTCTCTCTCTCTCCATGTACTCACCCCTGTGTGGATACAGGGGGTGGCTATCAGTGTTTACAGCATCGCCGCTGTTTTAACATTGTGTGCTTTTGATTTTTTTTCACCATCTCTTCATTAAAAAAAAAATCGTCTATTATTATGGTACCCTTGGAGCCCATTCACCCTGCAGGAAGTCCTCATGATTTTCCTGTTATTGCCATTGATGACAAGCTAAGTTTTGCATGATGTCATCTCTCATTGTCCGACTAGATTGTCAGTGCTTTAACGCTGGAATGGGCATTAGTTGTCCAGTGTGTGGTACTGTTTGTTAATGTGGCTGTTCCAGCGTCTTTCTTTCCTTTCTTTCTTTCTTTCTTTCTTTCTTTCTTTCTTTCTCATTTGCGCTGAAATGCAGCAGTGATGATGTGAATGAACTGCGCAAGACTAAGCAAGACAAGACGAGAATTTTCATTTTCAAGAAAACTGCATAGAAAGTACATGAAAATGACACATCCAGTATCATGTATCATTTCATGAAAGCAAAAGGTCTTCACTTTCTACTTCCTACTTGATATATAACTTGCCTCCCGTCCTAATAGGGTCATATCAAAGGTTTTATCGGCTAAGTATGAAATGCATTATTACATACAGTGTACCGTAAAAATGTGAACGACACTTGAGTGTTTTGGCCGAAATACGACTTGTTGAAAAGCAATAATTTCATTTGCATCAAATAATTTAACAATTCTGTTGTTTATCACGCTTGTACATAGTATACTAAAGCACCTTAGAAGCGCTTTACCCCAATAGGTATTCGGATCATCTGGGTTGCCTTTCTGTTCAAATATAGGTTTAAGCATCCGTGTGGACCATTTAGCTGGAGTTTTTCCAGAAATGAGAATCGAGTTAAAAATCTTAGTGAATATTTGTATGATTTTACCATGTTATGCTTTAACTTATTCATTTATTGAATAATCACGACCACATGCCTAGCTAGACTTCAGATTTTGTATTGCTCGTGTGACATTGTCGTCTATTAATGGTCTGTCTAACACTCCGTGTTCATAGGTATTAGGCCTGTCCCTAGCAAAGATTTGTCTGTCCCTTTCGTCAATCATTTAAATGCTTAAGATGTTGAAGAAATGTCTCGGACGATATTGTCCCAGACATTTCAGTCTTTCAGTTTTCTTTAATTTATTCATTTACCTATCTATTATTACTATTTTACTATTACCATCATCAGTATTATTATTATTATCATCATTATTATTATTTTGCAGCATGCATTTGGGTCTTTACCCCTCAGCTCTTGAACTGTTTCTCTCGTAATTTCACTGAAAACCTCTTAGTTCTAAAATGGGGACCCTTCTGGCGGGATGTACACGCCCTCGCACAGAGCATCTCGTGTAACGATTTGCTTGCTGAACATGAAAAACAGGACGTTGCCAAACAGATCATGAACCCTGAAACGATGCATGAACATTTATTTTGTCTTTTCTTAAGCTGTAGTAAAGGACGCCATCTTTTTTTTTTTTAACCAGGAGTAGTGTTGCTCCAGGGTTCCTTCTTAATTTTCATCTATTCTTATAAAGTGATGTATATCCAGGCATCTCTGTGGTAACCTATTTACTATCACGTCACACTGACAAGTCAATGACGTAAAATAAAGACATTGCAGTATTGATGGGATACCATATACGTTAAGCGCTAAGCAGGTCAGTGGCTCAGTTTTTACGTCACTGTTCCCGTGTATCTTACTTCTAGGATTTAGACGCTGGCTGATGTTGCTACGTTTCGTACAACTCTTGTTACTGCCATAACTGCTACCAGTAGCTCCTTCTCTTTATTTTGATTCATGCCCTCCAACACCATTTTACCGCGCTCATTGACAAACGACTTGTCAAAATGACCAGTTGACAGGTTAGCAACGCTTCTTCCTGTGTTTCAGTGGAGATGGACGGACCCTGAAGATGGTGGCTGCTGATGAACAGCAGCAGCAACAACAACCACAACAACACAACCACCAACACCAGCAGCAAGAGAGAAGGTCACATCCCCCGCAGCGCGAGAGTCTAGAGGTGACGCCCTCCATGACGGGGTCCCCCAGTGCCCCGGCCTTCCTCACCAAGGAGGGGCAGAGCGCCAGCCCCGTGCTCTACAAGGAGAACCGCCTGTGTAAGGCTGCAGTATAGATTTTCCACACCCTTAGAGTTAGCCTGGAGTATTCTTTCTTCAAAACTTTAAACCCGTAGACAGTGCGCTAGATGATCGTTAAGTCTTTACAATATGTTTAAGGTTGAATCTCAGTGCTGCTCAGGTTAGAAATACAGTGGGTAGAGCGTCGATTTCCGTCAATGTTGAAGAGACCTCTTGACCTCAGTCAGAACCTGGGTACCCTGTCCATCGTAATCTCCTGATATATAGTTCAATCTCCCAAACAATGACAGATACATCAAAAGTGTTTGTACCTAGCTCAGTTCTCCTTGTCTGAAGCACACTCTTGGGAAGTTGCAGGTTTCCAGCTTCATTTGCTGCTGTGACCGCCTGAATATCTTGCACCCTCCCAACTCCCTTCCCCCTTTAAGAATGTTAGTTTGCTCACTGTATCCGGCCTTAATTTGCTACTGTGTGGTGACCGCCTGAATATCTTTCATCCTCCCAACTCCCTTCCCCCTTTAAGAATGTTAGTTTGCTCACTGTATCCGGCCTTAATTTGCTACTGTGTGGTGACCGCCTGAATATCTTTCATCCTCCCAACTCCCTTCCCCCTTTAAGAATGTTAGTTTGCTCACTGTATCCGGGCTGTAATCCGGATCGCTACCAAACCGTACAAGTTCCTAGGTATCAGCACATCTAAAAAGGCCTGACATTGTACCCATATTGAAATCCAGGCATTGGTTCAGGAGAAATTTTCGAAAATGTCTTTTAAAAAATCTATCTCGGTGTGTTCAGTGAAGTTAAAAAAAAACCAAACAAACATCCACCCATTAATGGGGATCCGCACCAAAATTTAATGTGTGTGTGTGTGTGTGTGTGTGTGTGTGTGTGTGTGTGTGTATGTGTGTGTGTGTGTGTGTGTGTGTGTGTGTGTGTGTGTGTGTGTGTTGTTTGTTTTAAAATTCAGACTCTTCTTTTTTATCGGAAGTGATTCTTACGCCAATGCAACGTGTCGAAAGTACTTTCTCAGAACTGTACAATACGTCTAAAACAGTGTCTGCCAGAGGGGGTTTTCAAAATATCTGGGAAGCAGATCATTAGCACTGTAGATGTTGCCTTCAGTTGACCATCAAAGCTGCAGAGTTTGTCCGAAGTCCGAACCCTACAAAGCAAGTCTGAAGGAAATCCTCAGTCCTGCTGAATCTGTGTGAAGCAGATCCTCAACGGTAAATAATTTGGCCGGAATAGTTGTCCCGTTTGGTGGGTGTGGGAACTGCGTTTTGTGTCGTGAAGTATGCCCCCCACGTGTGGAGTGTGCTCAGAGTAAAGTCTGGATTGAATCCCAACGGGAACGTTGTCCAATATGCGGGGAGCAGATGCTCCGTCATCCCCTCCTCCATTCTGAAGCATGCATGTAACTTGTCATATAACGCATTTAGGCATATACACTTGTCTGCTTGCAATTTAATAGGAACAGATCTCTTCTCTCTCTCTCTCTCTCTCTCTCTCTCTCTCTCTCTCTCTCTTCTCTCTCTCTCTCTCTCTCTCCCCCCCCCCTTCCCCAACGGCCAGTACAGAATAGACTTCAGAGGCACTTGTTGAACTCAAGCAATACCATTCATTCTCAAAACCTAACATTTCCGTCCCACAGCATTGCTATTGTTCGCATGACTCTGTGTGTTGCAGTGCGGAAGAAAGGGTCCACGACGGATCTGGACAGCGCCAAAGCAGAACGCCGGAAAAGCGACAAGGAGAAGAAGGTCATCTATGACGTCAGCGGTGAGTGTCACAGTCACCGCTGGCTTCCTCAGCTTGCTGGGTACCGGAGCAGCTGTTGAGGGACTTTTTGGTTTCAGAGTTCGGTTCTGGGACGTTGATTCTCTCGGGCCCGCGATTCACATTCCTAGATTGCTTTCCCCAGTACAGGTGTATTCATTCGTTCAGCACAGTAGTAGGCAGAGCGATTCACATTCCTAGATTGCTTTCCCCAGTACACGTGTATTCATTCGTTCAGCACAGTAGTAGGCAGAGCGATTCACATTCCTAGATTGCTTTCCCCAGTACACGTGTATTCATTCGTTCAGCACAGTAGTAGGCAGAGCGATTCACATTCCTAGATTGCTTTCCCCAGTACACGTGTATTGATTCGTTCAGCACAGTAGTAGGCAGAGCGATTCACATTCCTAGATTGCTGTCCCCAGTACAGGTGTATTCGTTCGTTCAGCGCAGTAGTAGGCAGAGGTTCACCGTGCTGACGTGGCGTTAAAGGAAAGGGTTAAAAGCAAACAGAGAGGAATGAAAGATGGGATGAAAGGAAAGCGACAGAAGAAAGGCACTGGGATGAAAGGAAAGCGACAGAAGAAAGGCACTGGGATGAAAGGAAAGCGACAGAAGAAAGGCACTCGGATAAAAGGAAAGCGACAGAAGAAAGGCACTGGGATGAAAGGAAAGCGACAGAAGAAAGGCACTCGCAGCACGAAAGGGATGTTGTAACTGTCCATGAAGTTAGGGGGAAAAACTCTTTCAGGTTAATGAATGCACACGAAAAGAAAAAAAAAAGCGCAGGAGACATAATTTTCACAGAGACGATAGCCGTAACAGAATGAATACAACGTAACTAAGGAGAAGGGCAGAAAATTAAAAGAAATTACCAGAATAAAACACTGGACGAATAAGAACGCAGCGTTCTTTCTGAATGGATACAAACAATCCTAGTTTATTAAGTGATTAAGATCAGTGCGTTTTCTGTTTGATCTGTCAGAGACTAGCTGTCTTTCTGCCGTAACACATGTGGCATCATGATAAACAAATGAAATCGACACCTTTTTGCCCGGAAGCGGTGAACCGTTTTGAAGGGTCATGGTAGCGAATATTCTGGAAAGGCGTGCCTTTTGTATCCAGAACCCTCGTTAAAAAACACAAGAGTGAAATTCTTGTTTTAACGCATGCTGTAAATGAAATGGGTTTAGACCTTTTCGTTGTAGAATTTGCAGGGCCTTTGATTATTGCAGTCATCACAATGGCGAAATCACGAGGCCGATACCAATCCTGAACGTTTAAATCCCTGACGTCTACCATCGTAAATTATTACACACACACACACTCACACTCACACACACACACACACACACACACACACACACACACACACACACACACTCTCTCTCTCTCTCTCTCTCTCTCTCTCTCTCTCTCTCTCTCTCTCTCTCTCTCTTCGTATTGGCAATTAAACCTACAGTTGTTGCTCGGCCCAGACGCACATTTTTATGCCAGATGTGTGCATAGATGTTATCATCTTAATGGGAGTCATTTAAGTATCAGTGAATTTGCCTAACGTAACAGTGTGTGCCATTGTAAACGATTTTGTGGTCTTTGGGGGGTCTGGGAGATTGGGTCATGCGATCCGTGGTCATGTAACAACCTTGAAACTCATCTAGAAAAAAGTAGGCCGCAAAGTAGCAGCAGCGCGCTATGTATCTCTCGCTCCCCAACCTTTGCCCACCACCTCCCCCCCCCCCCCCCCCCCCATTTCTGAAGGTGAACAGCGCCTGTATCTCCCCATCACAACCCTTCCTCGGCGTCCTGCTGCTGCACCTCGTGCACGACATTTCCCTTCATTTTCCTCATCGCCCATTCCCTTGATAAGCGCCCGGCATGGGCCCAGACATCCCCCGCCCCCCCCCCCCCCCACCCCACACACACACCCCTCTCCCTCCCGATAACCACAGATTGGACAGGCGCTCACCTCGCCCCCGGCACTTCATGGACCCGTCGTCTATCCCGTAAGGTGCGAAGGGAACCACCCTTCATCTCGCCCCCCCCCCCCCTCTCCTGGACAGGAGTCCCAGGTGGGGGCAGACAGCCTGAAACGCCAGGATCATAACTTGTAGATTGTAGCAATGGCTTGCAGAGCCACTCGCCAATCAAACTGATTAAAGCCATCCTCTGCCTCGGAATGAGTGGGGCACGCGTGGGGCTGGGCGTTCTGAGTGACTGGGGCACGTATGGGGGGTTGCCGTGTACTTACGATACCCCGCTAACGCGCGATGCCTGTATGGGTCAGCCTTGTCAACAGCACATTAGGTGCTGAATAATCTGTTGGCAGATAAAAAGAGGCTGTTTTGTCCACGTGAGCTCATTTACGATTTTTTTTCTCAACATTTACATGATATTGGTGGATAGCAGAATGCGTCATTCCTTATTCTTTGGTTTCTGGCGGGAGAGTATTTGAGAAGGAGGGGGGGGGGGTGATGGTGAGAGGTGTGGGTGGAGAATGAGAAAAGGTGTTGAGCTCTTTCTTATAAAGAAAGACGAAGTCAGAAAGAGTTGTGACGGATACCATATATGTTCAAAATTTTGAAATGTTTTTGACGTACTGTGGCGGATTATTTTTCATATTCGTTACTTGAGAAGCTTACATCCTTTTTGTTGAATGCTGAGGACAAAGGAGTTCTTGAGCAGCATCTGAGGAAAATATACTCTGACCCACAGAGCAAAGCACCACTCGACATTCAAGGTCTGGTGTGGCCAACCAATCCTGAGGAACAGTTCAATGGCAAGCCTCCAACGTTGGCGGAAATCAAGAAGGTGGTCGACAAAGCCAGAGCCAAATCATCACCAGGGCCAAACGGAATACCTTACCAGCTTTACAAGAAATGTCCCAAGGTGCTGGAGTGGCTCCACAGGCTGCTGCGATCGGCTTGGAGAAACCAGAAGATCAGCGGCCAGTGGATGACGGCAGATGGTGTGTACATCCCCAAAGAGCAAAACTCAAGTGACATTAGCCAGTTCAGGCCAATATCACTACTGAACGTCGAAGGGAAAATCTTCTTCTCTGTCATGGCAGCAAGGCTGACCAAGTACCTGATGGAAAACAAGTACTTGGATGTGTCAGTCCAGAAAGGTGGCATCCCAGGCGTGGCGGGCTGTGTAGAACACGCCACAATGATCTGGGACGCAATCCAAAAAGCAAAGACAGAAAAGAGAGACCTGGACGTAGTGTGGCTTGATCTGGCAAACGCATATGGATCTGTGCCCCATGAGATGATACAGTTGGCTCTTGAGATGTACCATGTGCCAAAGAACATCCGCGACATGCTCAAGAAGTACTTCAATGGCTTCTCAATGCGGTTCTCTACCAAGGAGTACACAACAGACTGGATCAACTTGGAAGTGGGTATTGCAATGGGCTGTGCAATTTCCCCAATACTGTTCGTGCTGGCAATGGAACTCATCTTGAAAGCAGCAACAAACAACGCGAGACAAACAGACCTTGGCGATGGATACAAGATGCCTCCTCTCAAGGCCTTCATGGATGACACTACAGTGATTTCATCCAGAGAAGACGAGACACGTCATGTGCTGGAGAGGCTGGACAACATAGTTGCCTCATCCAGAATGAAGTTCAAGCCAAAGAAATCACGGAGTCTCTCACTGAGGAAAGGAAAAGTGGCCGGATCTGTGGTCTTCAGTGTTGCCAACCAGGCCATTCCAACAGTCACAGAAGAACCAGTCAAGAGCCTTGGAAGATGATATGATGATACGCTGAAAGACGCACAAAGAGCAAAAGAAACCAAGCAGATGGCGGAGGAAGGCTTGGAGACCATTGACCAGTGTGGGCTCCCTGGCAAATACAAGGTCTGGTGTCTGCAGTTCATGCTGATACCAAAGCTGCTATGGCCTCTGATGATATACGACATCTGCACCAGCATAGTGGAGGCAATGGAAGCCAAAATCAACACGTTCACAAGGAAATGGCTTGGTGTCCCACCCTGTCTGACTGACATAGCGCTGTACTGTCGCCAAGCAAAGCTGAAACTACCCCTGAAATCCATCCTGGAGGAATACAAAGCAGGGAAGATCAGACTTCAAAGCATGCTGGAGGACTCAGGAGACAAGGTGGTAGAAGCAATTAAGCCCCAGCTGAAGACAGGCAGAAAATGGAAAGTTCAAGAGGCGATGGATTCTGCAAAAGAAAGTCTCAAGATCAGAGAAATAACAGGACTCACACAGACCAACAGACAGGGACTGGGGGTGACCAAAACTGAATGGTGGTCAAAGGCCAAAGGAAAAGCCAAAAGAGACATGATGATTCAGGAGATGAGAAAAGAAGAAGACCAAAAAAGACTCCAAAAAGCAGTCCAGCAGAGCCAGCAAGGGCAATGGACAACGTGGGAGAATGCACTCCAAAGAAGTCTCACTTGGAATGACATTTGGCACATGGCCCCTCTCAGGATCAGCTTCATTCTCAGATCTGCATATGACCTTCTGCCCTCAAATGCAAACCTGGTGAAGTGGGGGAAAACAGACGATCCTGCATGCCCCCTCTGCCATGAAAAACAAACAGTGGAGCATGTCCTAAGCTCATGTAAAGTAGCCCTGGCTCAAGGAAGGTACACATGGAGGCACAACCAAGTGCTCAAAGAAATTGTACAAGTAGTCTGGGCTAGTACCAACACCACAAAAGGGAAAATCAGGACTCCAAAAGCACCCGCAACATTCTTCACGGCAGGAGGCAGCAAATCATGGCCAAGAACAACAGTGCCACTCGAAACATGCAGGCAGAGTCTGCTGGACGGGGCAGATGACTGGGAGTGCACTGCAGACCTCCCAGAATGGAAGAGTCACCCAGAGATCATCAGCAAGAGTGGCATGAGACCAGACATAGTAGTCCACTCTAAGTCAACCAAGCAGCTGATCATGATCGAGCTCACGGTGCCATATGAGAACAGAATGGAGGCAGCTCAAATCTACAAGACTGAAAAGTATGCTGATCTGGCAAACAGCCTGAGGAGAGAAGGCTATCAGGTC
>CM065715.1:114141058-114148558 GCA_033310375.1 Conus canariensis | reverse complement strand
ACTGAAGGGACATAACCCCATCGTCATCCGTTATCTTGCACATCATTGCTCCCCCTGCTGACGGGGAGAAAACTGGTACAAGAGTGTGTGTAAGGGAGAGGGGGTGGGGGGGGGGGGTGGAGAGCGAGAGGGGCCCCACCTGCCTCGTGGGCTGTCCGTGATGATGAGGCCACGTGCTTCTCGCGTGCGCGCCCTTGCCGGCGGCTCCCGCTCCATGCTGACTCAGTGCACGAGAACATTGAACCTCCAGTCAGTGTGTCACAAATTGAACACGGCCGCACCGCGGAGCGTCGGTTTACCCGTCGGAGAGAAACTGGAAACCAGACAATGTTGTTCGGCGATTGTAAGCCGTGAAGGAGAGGAAACAAAAGATGGCATATTCTTCTCGTCATCAGGATTTTACACAGCTTTGACGGCTTAAGTGTTGTACATGTGACGTCGGCATGCATGTGTCGTCATCAAGAGTCTGCCGTCATTTGTACTCCGTTTGGCTGTGACGTCATACAATACACGTGATGTCTTCATTCCGATCGTTTCTTTCAAAGACTTTGTTGGTGTGACAGGCAAAATAGAGTCGGTTCTGGATCCGTCGTTTAATCCGGAATCATACGATTCAAGAACCCCCCAAAATTGGATGGGTTCGTCTTCAGGTCACATTCCATCATTTGACGAAGTTCAGAAGTGTTTACGTCATCCTGCTGACAGACAAACTGATAAACCAACAGAAACGGGTGGAAACATAACCTTCTCAGCGACGTGTATCGCCCAACCGTACAACGATCTGCAAAGATCGCAAAGACAAAGAAGAGAGGCACACCTGCCGGATGGCAAAGGGTTTCTTTTTCTTTCCTCCCAACATCTGGCAGTTGTCCCAACTGTGAAAGGCGAAAGAAGCATTATCTTCAGGAGGGGTAGTACCCAAGACTGCGGACTTGGACTGAAGTGTGGCCCTTGATGCGATCGAAGACGCAGATCTTGTGCCACAAACCGACGGCTGCAGCTCGGGCGCCAAGAACTTATTGCGGAAAAGTATGAGGCCCGGGAGGGGGATCACTCACAGAGGCGACACTCGTGTATGCCGGGTCATCGGTACTTCGTCAGTAAGGGTAATGTCATCGTCATTTTTTACCTGTCATTTTTTAAGTCAGTGTTTTCCTTTTCAAATGGGAGCTGTTTTTTTTTTTATTAAAAAAAATTTTTTTTAAGAGAGCGCAGATGTTGCTCTAACTTTAAATTCACAAGACTGTTCAACAGCGCTTTTATAATTTGTTGCAATCAGTAGAAGTTTTAGAACAATATCACCGCATTCTGCTTCGGGAAGGAATTTGCGTATTTGTATAGGGGCATTTTTATTTCCTGACGAAGTTTTAAGATAATTTCAATGCTACTCCGAGTTTTAATTCACGTATTTATGTGACTATACTTATCTGGAAAAAGTTTGGAAACGGCCTGGTGCATGTTATCAAAGAAATAAATCACGTAAAGAGTAGTTTTACTGTTCATGTACTGAAGCTTTAATTTCATTTATTGTTCAATGTCTTATAGAAAGTATGCACATCATTCTTGTAAAGTGTTAGAATATTACGGCCAGTTTTGGAAAAAAAAAAAAAGGTTTCCATTGTGCAACACACGCACACATACGTAAACACACATAAATATGCATGCACGTATAAACGCGCGCGCGCGCGCGCGCGCGACACACACACACACACACACACACACACACACACACACACACACACACACACCATTGTCGGTGCATGTGCACGTAAATCCGCGTCCTCCCTACTCTATCTCCTCTTCCACACGTATACAGTGGCAACATGGTTCTCTCTCTCTCTCTCTCTCTCTCTCTCTCTCTCTCTCTCTCTCTCTCTAACACACACACACACACACACACACACACACACACACATGTACATACATACACGCATACACACACATCACAAACACTATACCACAAACGCACACACACACACACAAACACACACACGCGCGCGCGCGCATGCACACACATGCACACTCACCTTAAGCTCCCCGCCCCCTAACCCTTTCGCAAACATACACACACATAAATACACACACACACAAACACACACTTACATACAACTCACACACACACACACACACACACACACACACACACACATACACACACACACACACACACGCGCGCGCGCGCGCGCGCGCGCACACGCACACAAACTCACACACACACACACACACGCGCACACACACACACACACGCACGCACGCACGCACGCACGCACGCACGCACGCACGCACACACACACACACACACACACACACACACACACACACACACACACACACACACGCACGCACGCACGCACGCACACACACACACACACACACACACACACACACACGACATATTCGTTCAGTCCACTTATCTACGTCGCACTAAATTGCTTCGCACCGCCACGCTTGGAAACCACCAGACCGTGTTCTCTCTCTCTCTCTCTCTCTCTCTCTCTCTCTCTCTCCTCTCTCTCTCTCTTCGTTTCCCCTTTAGCATATCCAAGGGCACGCTCACAACTCAGGAGGCATGAAATTAGCTTCGGTGATTGGAGTGAAAGGTACAGCACTTAACGGCGGGCTTTCCTAAGCCCCCCCTTTTCCTGGTTAAACCATTGGCAGACCAGACTTGGCCCGCGCTCTCTGATCCCTTCATATATCCTTTTATTAATCCTGGAATCAAAGGACTAGTCCGCCTGGACCTCTTCCAGAGAACACCCACGTGCAGAGGCGGGAAGGGGGGTGGGGGTGGAGGGGGTCAGTCTACTTGTGGCTCGACAGCTAGTCTCCTCCATCTCCCCTCCCCCTTCCACTTTCCTCTCTCGTTTGACCCCGCTTACACCCTTCCCCACTTGTCATCCCTCCCCCTCCCCCTCCATCCAGACACACATGTAGGTAGACACACGTTCTACCCCAGACACACACACACACATACACAGAAAGAGAGAGAGAGAGAAAGAGAGAGAGAGAGAGAGAGAGAGAGAGAGACTCACACACACTTCCATACTGACAGACAAACACACACACACCGTACCCGCACACACATACAAGCAAACACACACACACACGCGCGCGCGCGCGCGCACTTGCGCACAAAGAAATTGAGAAACACACACACTCGCGCGCGCGCGCGCGCCCACCGAACCTCCTGACCCACCCCACTTCATTCCCCTCACCCGCCCTCCCTTCAGGTCATGGAGAACGTTTACCTGTAGGAGGGTTGATTACAGCGGATCAATGACCATTGCGGAGCGTCAACAGCACGTTCTTGTTTTTAGAAGCGATTGAACGAGGAAGCAAGCTCTGCTCACTGTGGTTCCAGGGCCCGTCTGGCCGTCCGGTTGGCGGCGTTCAGAACGACCAGTTCCTGTGTTATTCCTGTGCTAGGGACCCCAAGAAACGTGCGAGTTGTTGGGTTCAAGTTTTTTTTTTTTTTAAAGTTGACTCGTTGCTGAAGTCTCGTGCAGGTCATATGACTGGGGTGTAATTTGGTGTCTGTGTGTGTTTTGCTCACTTCGTAGGAAGGGTGATAAGGGTCAGTTTGGAAGTTTGGGTGCGGAATGTCCAGTATGTCTTTGGTGAACACGGTGGGCAGTGGACGCGACAGGGGGATGTTCACCTCAGTGTTGGCCAGCGGGAGGTTCAGCGTCTCAGGTCCTCTACCACAGAGGTGCGACATTAGTCAGCAGAATCGTCTTCACCTTTATTGGGATCTGATGTCTTCGTGTTGTAGTTGTTGTTGTTGTTGTTGTTGTTTTTTCTGATGTCTTCGTGTTGTTGTTGTTGTTTCCCCTTTCTTTCTTTCATCGCTCACTTCTTTTGCCTTCCTTCGTCCTCGCATTTGTTTTCCTTTACTTTCTTTCTTTCTTTCTTTCTCTCTTTCTTTCTGTCTGTCTGTCTGTCTCTCTCTCTCTCTCTCTCTCTCTCTCTCTCTCTCTCTCTCTCTCTCTCTCTCTCTCTCTCTCTACATCCTTTCAGTATATGTTTCTTTCCTACCTCCCTTTTTTTAGATTTCTTTTCCTCCTGTCTTCTTTCTTTTATCCCCCCCCCCCCCCCATTCACCCCACCCCTTTTTTTCGTTCATGCTTTTTTCTTTCATACTTCATTTCCTACTCACTTTGCTTCTTTTCTTCCACAGATAAGTTCTATCTTTCTGTTTTGTGTGCCCGTCGTTGTTGTTGTCGTTGTTGTTTGTTTGTCTGTTTTTGTTTTTCTGTCGTCTGTCTGCCTTCTCCTTTCTTTACATTTTCAAACTCACGTTGCTATGCGCTAATCGAAACAAGACTGCATTCTGGAATGTAAGCAGAACAATCCATGGGCCATTTCTGTCGGGCGACATTGTGTAGGCCGTCAGACGAACAAGTGGCGAGTTAAGTGCATACAAGTGCATACAGCCATCTCTTAAACCGTGGTTTATCGTCGCGTGGGATTGGTGCGGGGATGGGGGGGGGGGGGGGGGGGGGGGGGGGAGAGGTGAAAGGGGGAATCGCTAGACTTCATCAGCTCCAGCATTTTGTCCATGTTGCATACCGTCAAGCAGTTCGTCCAGGAGTAGAGATGAACATGCTTCTTAGTTCTCTGGTATACTTCACGTTCCTCATCTCTCTGTCTCCCCCCTCCCTCTCTCCCTTCCTCCCCCCTTTCTCTCTTTCTCTCTCTCTCTCTCTCTCTCTCTCTCTCTCTCATTGTCTTTCTGACTCTGTCTGTCTGTCTGTCTGTCTCTTTCCCTCTCACTGTGTCTCTCTCTCTTTCACTTCTCTCTCACTCTCACTCAGTGACTTCAGTGTGATTGAAGAGGCATGATTGTGACGCGTGGGCAAATCATTTTGTTTGTAGCCCAGGCGACCGCGAGGCGCCGTATCAGGGCACACACACACACACACACACACACACACACACACACACACACACACACACACACACAGAGGCGCGCCTGCACGCTCACACACAAACACACAGACGCACGCATGCACACACATACACACACACGTGCGCGCCCACCGAACGCCCACCGGACGTGTGTGTGTGTGTGTGTGTGTGAGTGTGTGTGTGTGTGTGAGTGTGTGTGTGTGTGTGGTGTGTGTGTGTGTGTGTGTGTGTGTGTGTGTGTGTGTGTGTGCGTGTGTGTGTGTGTTTGTGCGTGTGCGCGCATGATTCACCGTATAGTATAAACTGTTCCTCGATACTCGTCACCTCGTTGACCCGTTGGACGTGCTGTGTGTGTGTTGCAGGATCATGAGCGACACCTCAACCACTGGGAGTTCCGACATCGGCTGTTGAAGAGAATGAAAGCTGGCTACGACCACGCCAGTAAGGACACAGCCACAGCATCACCAACTGCAGCAACAACATAGCCACAATAACTACACCACCATAGCACCAACACAGCTGCTGCATCACCAACTGCAGCAACAACATAGCCACAATAACTACCCCACCAACTGCAGCAACAACATAGCCACAATAACTACCCCACCATAGCACCAACACAGCCACTGCATCACCAACTGCAGCAACAACATAGCCACAATAACTACCCCACCATAGCACCAACACAGCCACTGCATCACCAACTGCAGCAACAACATAGCCACAATAACTACACCACCATAGCACCAACACAGCCACTGCATCACCAACTGCAGCAACGACATAGCCACAATAACTACACACCACCATAGCACCAACACAGCCACTACATCGCCAACTGCAGCAACGACATAGCCACAATACCTACACACCACCATAGCACCAACACAGCCACTGCATCGCCAACTGCAGCAACGACATAGCCACAATAACTACACACCACCATAGCACCAACACAGCCACTGCATCGCCAACTGCAGCAACGACATAGCCACAATAACTACACACCACCATAGCACCAACACAAGCCCCACCGTCATCACTATCACCAACACAACCATCACCGACAACAACGATGACAACAACAATGTCAACAACAACAGCAACAACAAAAATGATGATAGTAGTAGTAGTAGTGGTGGTGGTGGTGGTAGCGGTGGTGGTGGTGGTAGTGATAGTAGTAGCAGCAGTAGCAGTAGAAATAGTAGTGGTCATAGTAATCTTTCTCTCCTTAGGTATTTTGTACTTATACGCTTTTCTAACTTCAAGTGTAGAGCTGAAGTTAGATTGTCTGGGAAGGGTAGGGAGGAACAATGGGGGAAGGAGAGCGGAGATTGGGGTACAGACGAGTATTTGCATGTCTGCGAACAATTGTGTTAATCGAGAAATGATGAGTGTTGCGTTTTCGAAAGGCAGTTTGAAAGAGTAGAGAATATTGGATAAACACAGAATGCAAAAGTTAAACAAACCTAAGAACTGTTATTGCGTATTACTTGAATGACGTATATAGTGCGATGATGATGACGAGTATTGTTAGTAGTATTAGTATTGTTATCATATTATCGTTATCGTGATATTAGTTGTATCACATCATATCATTACATCATCATCATCATCATCATATCATCACCTTCATCATATCATCATCATCATATCATCATCATCATCATCATCATCACATCATCATCATCATCATCACATCGTCATCATCATCATCATTATCATCATCATCATCATCACATCGTCATCATCATCATCATCATCATTATCATAAGCAATATCATTATGATTATTGCAGGGCCCCCTGATCCGCCCACCAGAGTGACGCTGACAGTGGCCAGTAACTGCTCCCTACACGTCAGCTTTGACGAGCCCTTGAACCACAATGGAGCCGTGGTCACCAAGTACAAAGGTCAGCCCCTGCACAGTGACCCGCCGAGAGAGAGGCGAGGCTGTGAAAAAGCGGTGGGTGGGTTGGGGAAGGAGGAGAAGAATTAGAGAGAGACAGATGTTAAGACCCCGTCTCCCTCCCCCTACCTCCCTTTCCTTCTCCTCCTTCCCCTCCCACCTGTCTCGCTCTGTCTCTGTCTCTGTCTCTCTCTCTCTCTCTCTCTCTCTCTCATTTTCTTTTGTATCTGTCTAGTTAGTTACAAACCTTCACGGTTGGTTCCGTCCTTCCTAACAGACAATTTCGGCATGCTCATGCTGCTAGTGAGTGGTGCGGAGGTTGAAGTCAGATAACTAATGCGTGTTCAACTACATGCAGATAATGTTGAATACTTACGTTCCAGTCCCGGGCAATCTATCTGTAGAGGAATGTCAGCGACTTCTTTTTGTCAGCGGTAACGTGCTGTGAACATTGACAACAACGCAGTGATAGGTCCCGTCATGTGAACTGACCGTGGTCGTCTCTTTGCAGTGGAATGGAGCAGCCAGGAGAACTTTGTGCCGCTGACAGGGGAAGCAATCGTGGAAGACCTGCGTCACCTGGAGCACGAAATGAAGGGGCTGACGAAAGGCTGTCGTTATTACGTCAGAGTGTCGGCCAGCAACGTCAAGGGCTATGGTGGCCACACGCTCTCCTCTCCTCCC
>CM065715.1:114133558-114136058 GCA_033310375.1 Conus canariensis | reverse complement strand
ACAGTTCACCGTGAAAATACAGATGTTTAGGATGTTAGACTGATCATGACTTCAGAGCAGTGTCCGCCACCCAGGCGATACTCCCTCAGGACTTCATGAGAGCAAATTAATGTATAGCTTTTCAACGGCACCACAGTACTTCCTGCTGTGTTACTAGCCGGGGTGTATTCTAAGCTCGTTGTGACTGAACTACTTATGTCCACCTTGCAGGTGAAGGACACCAAGTTCGTGGGTCTGGGCTCCAGCCGGTGGGTGTCGCTGAAGAAGCTGGGTCGCCGGCAGTCTTTGCCCTCCTTGGACATCGGGGAGGCCCACAACCTGTTGATGGCCTCCATCCCGGTGAGTCACCGCCGCTGTCGCCATGGAGAAGCTACACAGGCACACACACACACATGCAGGTGCAGACACATGTGATAACCCTCCATTACAAAACGGGGCTCACTGTTCCCCTTGGCCATTGGTATCTTGATGTGAATCCGGTCCGGGCTGTTATTTGCTGGCAGTGTGGCGGTCACCATTGTGTTCCAGTTCCCAGAGTGGCGTGGTTTTGGTTTTCACAGTGTCTTTGTTTCAAGTAGCAGTGCGTCCTGTGTTATAGTTTCCACAGTGTCTTTGTTTCAGGTAGCATTGCGTCCTGTGTTATAGTTTCCACAGTGTCTTTGTTTCAAGTAGTTTCGAGAGTGGCTTTGGTCTTGCTTTGTTTCAATTTTGGTTTGTCGATGATGACAGGCATTTTGAAAGAAAAGATGTAGGGAACAAACTCAGTCTACTACCTCGAACAAACCCACTGACCTGGCCACTGCAACAAAGGCACCAGATCAGCTGGGATTAACAGCATGACACCAGTGACCAAGAGATTCACTTCGACTCGTATCGGGATTGAGGGTCATATATTAACATCTTTTTGGAAATGTGCCAAATTTGCCCGTAGTAGCAAATCAAAATGTCGCATTTGAGATGTTTGAATTTCAGCGGTGCACGCTACCAGTGCCATTCAGATTGCATTTTTTCCTTTAGTGCCTTTGGTTTATGTTGTCGACACACATTGTGCGCCCATCTACGCACGTGTGCGCATATGCATGCAAAAATGTCCCCTGTGATAGCGAGGTACCTGACGACTGAATTTTCCAAAAAGCTGGAATGGAGACAGACAAAACTACAAATATCCACTCACGCACTGTTCAGTTACGCGCTATATGTGTGCATGCACTCGCTAATAAACGCTTGTGCATATGGACACGTATGCACACAATGCATGCATGTCCCATCTTCTGTAAGGCATGTATACCGTTATTTAAGAAAGGCTGGCGTGTGTGTGTGTGTGTGTGTGTGTGTGCGCGCGCGCGCGCTCGCGCGCGTGCCTTTGTCACTGTGAATGTCCAAGAAATAAGAATGCTTTTTTGTTGTTTTTTAACTGCATGGTTACCCACGAACAGCGGATGTGTGTGTGCCTGTGCGGGTTACCCATGGAATGCTGACGTGTCCCTCCCGTGTGTTTACCCAGGAAATGCTGATGTACCGTGAGGTGTGCGAGATGCCCCTGGCCAAAGGCCTGTACCTGGGATTCCTGAAGATCCAGGTGTCTGTGGACTCCCTGCGGATCCTGGTGCCCCTCCGGGCCCCCAACGTCCTCCCCTACGCCAAGATCAGAGACTGCCCCAACGTGTCCAGGTCAGTTGGGGGGCTGGGGGTTGTTCATCTCATGTCGTCCCACGATCAGGAAGTCGGGGACCTGCCGCTACAGAAATAGGAACGAAAGTTGTTTCGTTTTTTTTAAAGTATGAAACGTTGCATTTCACTGGAGAATGATTGGCGTCGCCCATCTCCTCTCCAAGTATTCTGATGCATGCTGGATATTTGAGTATTCTGTTGGACGCTGACATATACTGTTTGTTTCATTGCTTGACGGTTTGTTGTTGTTGTTGTTGTTGTTGTTCAGTCACTTTCTGTGTATGGTTCCTGTATATGTTGTAATTTAAAGATTTTGTCCTTATATTTAGTTTCTTTTCATTGCCTGGCTGACATTTTTTTTAAAACATTGAAATTCAGATTATAGTCAGGCCTATGTGAGCGATCAATTTGTCACACACACACACACACACACACACACACACACACACACACACACACACACACACACACATACATACATACATACATACATACATACATACATACATACATATATATATATATATATATATATATATATATATATATAAAAAGAAATGTTTAACAGACAGGCCTTTTCTTAATGTATGTGCCGATTTGTTTAAGCTAAAAGCTGCACGCAGCGTTTGTCACATGACAGACGCATTTGCACCAACTTCGGCTTCAGTTGTTCTCCTGTGTGTGTGGCAGGGAAGAGTGGGAGTGGCTGCAGAACATAGATTCCAGACCCGCTTCTTCACACCCCGAGCTGTTCGCGGCCATCCAGAAAGCGGCCAACAAGCTCTTCACACAGCTAGGTCAGTGGTTGGGGATCGAGGGGGTAGAAGAG
>CM065715.1:114123558-114128558 GCA_033310375.1 Conus canariensis | reverse complement strand
AATAGAACGCAGTGTGATGCATAACAGTTTCGAGGACCGAGACCACTGCGTCAGTTGAGTTGGAGAAAATGATTGCTTCCCTTGGCCTTCGACTGAATTTCAGCACTCGTCTCCTATGCTTAGCTGCGCGTTAGCATGCATTTGTAGTTGCTGTTTTGAGTGGAACACAGTGGTTCTTGTGTTGTTGTTTTTTTTTATATATGGGGTGGGCAAGGGGGCAGGGGTGTATGACAGTTTAGCCCTTCGACAGCTGTGATATGACTGGCCAAAAAAGAGTGTCGATGTGAAGAGTATATGTGGTGGAATAAATCCAAAGTGTTCAATCAGGATCTGTTGCTTGGACTTGTGTGTGTGTGTGTGTGTGTGTGTGTGTGTGTGTGTGTGTGTGTGTGTGTGTGTGTGTAGGGGGACGAGCAGAGGGATGGGTGGATGCGTGCGCGCTCGCGTGTATATATGTCTCTCTTCTCTCTCTCTCTCTCTCTCTCTCTCTCTCTCTCTCTCTCTCTCTCTCAACCGTTAGAACCCCCAATTTCCATGTTTATGCGTTCCGACTTCAAGAAAACTTTTTTTTCTCCTTCTGTTTTGGTGTACCAGAATTCAGAACCCGTATGTCCATTTCCTGATTTTCCAATGAACAGAGCCTTTATGTGCTGGCGACAAAAACCTTAAAATCTGTCTTTTGGAAACAAAAAGACCAGAATCGTTATGGTCTGATGAAAACTCGCTTCTTCTCAAACCCTATTTCCTCCTCCTGCTTTTTCTCTAGCGTGTACCCCTCCGGATGAATAATGCACACAAGGCGGCTCTGACAAGCCCACGTCCTTCAGACCAAAAAGACCTCTCCCTGCTCTCACGTCATAGATTAATATCGGATCTGCCCACTGCGCTCAGGAGATAAGGCTCCAGTCTTCCTATCTGCCAGGACCTCTGGAGGTGAGGGACCACTGTGAATTATGAAAGAGACGGCCAAATTGTCGCGCCCCTCTAGGATCCGCTGTTTGGCTAAACTATTCATTGGTCTGTGCGATTCTGTCGGCAGAAGAGAGGTGTTTGGACGTGTGTGGCGTTGGTGGTGGCGGTTGTACTCTCTCTCTCTTTCTCTCTCTCTCTCTCTCTCTCTCTCTCTCTCTCTGGGTTTTAGTTAAGGCTACCTCAAGAAGCATGGTGTTTTCGGTGAGGCTGATTAATACGATTTACATATTCAGTGCTGGTGACAATAATCATAATAATGAACCTGCTGATAACAAAATTATAACAAAAACAACAGCAAAAGAGCATGTAAAAGACTCGTAACCCATCGCCCACAGAGTTTTACACACTGATTTTAGAATGCAAGTCCATGTGTAACCTTACACCAGACACACACACACACACACACACACACACACACACACACACACACACACACACACATATATATATATATATATATATAGATCAATGTGATTAAAATTCCTAAAACTATATATATATAGAGAGAGAGAGGGAGAGAGAGAGAGAGAGAGATACGCTCACACACACGTGCACATGCAATGTCACGATTCTGCACATGTTTCCGCCACACACCCATGTTTGTGTTAACAACACAGACATGTTCGGCAAATACAGCAAACTGGCCCCAAAAAAGACCTCCGAAAAAAAACCGCTCTCTCCTTAAACGTTTACCCGCAACTAACGAGCGAACTCTCTCCCTTCATAGACCTTTTTTTCACTTCGTCACTGCATGCATTCGATGACTCGATGACTTTTTAAAACTGAAACCTTTTTCTCTGTGCCTACATTAGGTTTCTGTCGCAATAAACCTTAAATATTATGATCATAGCAAGGCTTGAAGCCAAAAGATCGATCTAGCACTCGGATTTATTATCAACCTCTTAAGAAGGACAGTGAGAAGAAGAAGAAGAAGAAGAAGATGGTGATGAAGAAGAAGGGGTGGAAAACAAGACAGGTAGTGATAAGCTATAATACCATACAGCGATGTTCTGACTAATTGCTGGACTGTTTGTTGTGCCTTGGGCTGAATGAATCGGCATTTTGATTCCGTCTACGCAGAGAAATTGGTGTGATGTTCAGCTGGTTTAAACCATAGCCTGTATGTCGCTTGTTTCTATCCAAAATTCTGTTTTGAATAGTATAGGCCCAAACGCAAACCGATTATAGGCATATGTTTATATATTTCTGCACATCTGAGGCGTGAATCGTTGAAATGTAATCAAGCATTTTATTGCCTCTCCGTTTTTTTTTTGTTGTTTTTTGAGAAAATCATTGAAACATTGGTCAAAGTTCCTTAGACTTAATCATCAACACATCCAATTGAAATGATTATTGGAAAAAGCGATAGAAATCCTACAAAAGCCGTTTTTGAAATCATATTTAAATTGTTCTCTCTTCTCTCTCTCTCTCTCCTCTCTCTCTCTCTCTCTCTCTCTCTCTCTGGGGTAAGTTATACTCAGGTTCGACATTCACACCCACCACGGATAATACGTTAGACGAAAATATCCATCCAAGGAGAATAACAATAGGGAACACATCTAACACCACGCACGCCACCAGAACGACAACAGCAAAACTTGGCATTGAAAACGTCAGAGGGATCCGAACTCTCAACACCTGACCGCGAACTTGAACTCGGTGTTTTCCCACTGAGACTTTCAGGTGTGCGGGTAAGCAGTCACTGCGCCTACTTTTAATGAGCCACCAGAGGCGACGTCAGAGCCGATGACTGATAAGCATTCCCGCTATCAGCTCTCACGCGAGAATTGCCTCCCTTCAATTGTCGTCTGCGCAGAACAAGTTTCGCCAGCTTTGAGAAGTAGGCCTATACCAAAGTTCGGAGTGGTTCTCTGTCCATTGATGTTTGAGAAATTAACCAAAAATGGCCCGGACAGTGTTTGAGAAGATGTGATTTGAAGCGGAAATCGAGAGACGTTTGAAATGAATTTATCTGCATCAGCTTCGTTAATGAAGAAAGTGGCGACAAATGAAATGTCAATGTGAATGAAGTCGGAAACAGTACGGAAATGCAGTGCTCGGTTCGCTACAGAATAGTGTAACGGTGAGAGACCGTTACCATCTGGCCGAGTGACTGTTAGCAGCGCTATCGTCAACTTTACTGAGAAGAAAATTCAGCAGAAGTCATTCAAATACTGGAATTGTTAGCGACAAAGTCAGGAGTGGAAAACCGCTATCAGCAACCACACCTGTATCGTACTTCTAGACTCAGTCTGCTTGACGCTTGATCACCAGTCACACATCAAAGTGAAGCAAGAGCAGGCACCACTTTTCGCTTTTTCAGTCAGTGAGTTGATATTGTTTTCTTCTAAACGGACTTTTCCCCCCTCAGTCGAACGCTGGAAGCCGAAGTCTGAAATTTCAGAAGCTATTTTTTAATCTCTGTAGAACAGTTTGAAAACCATGGTTGGAGGAGGAATACTCAGCCTGTCACTTCTTAGCCGAGGGATCGGCGAGGTGCAGAGAAATGGGCACGAAAAAGTGGAAGCTCTTCTTGAACCCTCGGTAAGTGTCCATTTTAAGCAGTTTATGTGGTATTAAGTGTGAATACATTTGTTAGCGAAGAATAGACGTGGGAGATGTTTTTTTTTTGTGATCAGATTTCTTATTTCTACGGAGAAGTATTTTAGTTCCCAAAAGTCAAATAATGTTGGCATATGCTCTCTCTGTCTGTCTCAGCCTGTTTTCCCGCCCTTCTGCCAGAGAACTTATCTGTCTGTCTGTCTGTCTGTCTGTCTGTCTGTCTGTCTGTCTGTCTCTCTCTGTGCGTGTTTGTGTAAGTGTGTGTGGTGTGTGTGTGTGTGTGTGTGTGTGTGTGTGTGGTGTGTGTGTATGTGTGTGTTGTGCGTGTGTGGTGTGTGTGTGTGTGTGGTGTGCGTGTGTGTATGTGTGTGTGTGTGTGTTATGTGCGTTGTGTGTGCGTGTGTGTGTGTGTGTGTGTGTGTGTGGTGTGTGTGTGTGTGTGTGTGTGTGATATCGGGCAATGAACTGTATGTGAGGTCCATAACTTACATCACTTTCTTCGTAGACTTTTAAGTTCCATAAAAAGTCAGAGGGCAGGATAGCAACTGCTGTATCCCTTCTCTGTATGTTGTGTACAAGATACTTAAATAGATACTCATACAGACTATTACTGAGTCGCTTCGAAAAGAAAAAGATGTCATCTACTTTACACGCCCTATTTCCACCACGATATCCCTTCCATACTGGATTAATGCATGTGACACCTGCTCTCAGCCGCAAATAACCCTCAGCTAATTGGTTTCATAGCCATTTGAAAAGGGCTTTCAGTGACTAGCCATGATGTTTCACTAAAAAAAAGAAGATAAGATTCTAAGACGTATCTTTCGAACTTGAAATACAAGCTGTTTCACACATTGCAATGCACAGTTTGTTGTTTTGATTGTCATTACTCTAGGAATAAACAACGAAATACTTGACAAACGAATGCGGAATGTGCAGTGCGTCGCAAAAAATACAAAGCATAAATAAACGTTACGTATTTTTAATGGTATGTTATCACTAACGTTATCATTGCTATTGTTATTAAGATTTCTGCCAATAGTTACAGGGCACAGCATTTTAAACATCTTTCCCACGAGACAGTTAACAGTATAGGTTTCAAAATACACTGATAGGATCTACCGAACGGCTGTGTTTTAGGCCTCCTTACATTTTCTTCTGGTTACACACACACACACACCACACACACACACATACACACACACACACACACACACACACACACACACACACACACGTTCGCGCGCGCGCGCGCACACACACACACACACACATACACACACACACACACACACACACACACACACACGTGTGTGTGTGTGTGTGTGTGTGTGTGTGTGTGTGTGTGTGTGTGTGTGTGTGTAAAGACTCGTTTATCCAAATCTGACAGGAGCCTCCCAAAGAAATATTAAATGTTTTCTTTATAAAGACTTGAAGTCTGGCTTTTTGTAAAGAAAGATTTATTA
>CM065715.1:114101058-114116058 GCA_033310375.1 Conus canariensis | reverse complement strand
CCCGGGTAGCCTCTCTGGTTTCAGCTTCTACCGCATTCCTGACATTGGTGAGTGAGTGAATGAGTGCGCGCGCGCGCGCGCGCGTGTTTGTGTGTGTGTGTGTGTGTGTGTGTGTGTGTGTGTGTGTGTGTGTTTACATGACTGAGCTTATAGGTCGGGTTGAAAGAAAACAGTAACAAGTTTTTGCGATGAAATTAAAGGTGTTATTACTTCATTCCGTAAACTTATATTGTCCTAGACTGAGTGAAGTAATTACATCTTTGAAATCTTCACGAAACATGATTACCTTTTTTCAAACCATACAGACCACTTATATTTATTTCCGTTTAACTGCCACTCTTATCTTGGGATAATGCTCTCTATCAAATCAAACTTTTCGAAAGAACGAAAGGGCTGGCGCACATTTATTCTGAGATTCTAGCGGTTGACATACCTTCTACAAAGCAAAACAAAGACGAATGTTGTATGTCATCGCTAGAATAGTTTTCATCGCAGTGTGTATACGTGGCATGTGAGTCAAAATAACTACACTAACTCTCTTGTTTAGGCATAGCCCAGTACATAGTACGATTAATTTTGCTGCCATAGTCTAACAAGGAAAGACATTGTCGTTTTGGTATATGTAACACCTTACTACATATAGCACAGTAACATTCGAGTCGTTCGAGTTTTTCCAAAGATTAAGAACCAGACCATCACTAAAGGCGTGATTTAGAATATGAGTAGAATATTGGATGGGAATGAAATACGAAATTCAAATCTTTGCTCATGCCCAGGATTAAAGAAAAATCCACAGAACCCCCAACCGACCAGGCTATCCCATAAACAGTCGCCATCCATTCCAACCTGCATTGCAACCTGGTTCTGCATCCCTTCATTTTGCCTGGCTGAACAGACCCCAAAACGGAGATGATACCTGTTGAGAATTACAATGGACCCCTGGCAAACCGCAGCCACCGAGGTGGAGTTGATGAATAGTGAGAATCATGATGAATTCAGCTGGTGAACGACACCAAGATAGAGCTGGAAATCAACGAGAAATCAAACAGCCGGAGAACATTTCCCCTCCAAATGTCACAATATGGAAACACCTTGTATTTTTTCTTCTGTTTCAGACGTCTGTTCGGATGAAGACGAAGGCACAGAGAGGCCAAACGTAGCCAGAGTGGTGGACAGCAGATGCTCAATACGTGTGATCCGCACCACGGCTGACGGGGTACGGGAGGAAATCCGCTACTCCGCTCTGGACAAGGCGATGCAAGGAGACTTGCTTGTGGACCTTCTGGTGAAAAGTGCCCTTCACTTCTTTCTCACAATGCAGGACGTGAGTGGCTAGCCCTCAGAACTTGTGTTTTTTCTCTCCTTTCCTTTAATGTTTTGTTCTTTTCGTTTTTTTCTTTGGTTTTCATTTAGGTCTTCCCTCCAATATTTCCCTATTTGTGTCACATCTTTTTCTCGTACATTTTCTCAATTGCTCAGAACATTTTCGTGCTAGAAAGGATTTTAGGTTGCACAATTTAAAGTTAAGAAAAAATGTTGGAATACTGGTGTACGATCCCCACCTAGAAAGTCTTTGTTTCAACTGGTTTAAATTTGATGGGATACACTTTGCTTACTTTTCCTTTTATATAGTCAATAAGGTTCGTTTTGTCGAAAATTCAATTCCCTCAATAAACGTACTTTACACACAAACACACGCACGCACGCACGCATGTGTGTGTGTGTGTGTGTGTGTGTGTGTGTGTGCGCGCGCGCGCGCGCGCGTGCGTGCGTGCGTGCGTGTGTGTGTGTGTGTATGTGTGTGTGTGTGTGTGTATGTGTGTGCGCGCGCGCGTGATTGTAATTTTTCTGTGTTATAGGGAGAGGGGAGCGTCATGCGGTGTGTTTTTCGAATAACTTACTCTGAAATACGCTTCCAGAAGGTTCTCTCACACTCAGTCCATGATGTTTATAGTACGGCCGACCACAAAGGGCCGAATCAGGGCCAGTTCATTCACATGCATGACGTTGTTATGAACAGGGTAGAATACTGCTGAGAAGAAGCGGCTAGACACATTCTGTTCGAAGTCAAACCAGACACCAGGAAATAAAACAGTAAGTATGGAACATGATGTAAGAAAACGAAGGGGAAAAACACATGTCTATTTATAATACTCCTACAATGGGAGGAATCTCTGTTTACTAATAAATCATGTTGACATTTTCACTATTTTATCACGTTTAATACATTTATGAAAATCAGAATGCAGAATAGAAAGACATCTTTCGAATTTTCGAACATGTCGCAAAGTTTCGAGTATGTATAATCTCCCTTTTACCAGAGCGAAACTGAAACCTGCCCTTCAAACAGGAACTTCGTAGCCGACCTCGACATAGAGATGGTGATGACGATCATGGCTTGCTATTTCAGGAAATGATTGAGGATTCCATAGCTGAGGACGTAAGAAGAAAGGAGAATGACGTAAAGGAGAATGACGTAGAGCTTCAGAATCCATCAGGCATCAGAGACCTGCCCCTCTTTGACATGAGAAAAGCGGTAGAGGTGAGAATGCTTCCATGCATGTTGTACTCGTCCTGGCAAGTGACATGTACTGTGACGACAGTGGAGTTCAAGCGGCTGTAGTACAGTTACATTAAAGGGAATGTGTCAGTGGTCTCCAGCATCCACCGTAAAACTGCAGCCATCTGACAGTCAGACTTTCTGTGACTTTGTAAACAATTTCATTTTACATCTGATGCACACACACACACACACACACACACACACACACACACACACACACACACACACACACACACACACATACAGAGAGAGAGAGAGAGAGAGAGAGAGAGAGAGAGAGAGAGAGAGAGAGAGTTCAACCAACCAAAGTGGTTGTATCGCGACTAGATAGAGATGTCAAGAGACAGATAGATAATCGTGAGCAATGTCTTTAAGACAACAGGACGTGTGCGTTTCTCTCAATACACAATCTGAAACGTCAGCAAACTTGGGAACACATCATCTCAGAGTTTAAAAAAAACCTCGGCAATAATTTGGCAAATAAGTTTACGGAGAAGTGGACGGAGTAAAAAAAAAAAGACAAATATCAAATCATTTCCCCGAAGCTGGAGTATGGCTGCCTTAATGGCGGGATAAAAAAAAAAAAACGGTCATACACACAAAACTCCATTCACATTGTTGGGTAGATAGGATTAATCCTTGCCTGTCTATACAGTGAGTATCCGCAGGAGTATCAGCCTGCGTACGCAGAAAGAAAGAAAGAAAAAAAAGAAAATCCATTAGGAATAAAAGAATGATAGAGCGTCAAACAGAAAAGCTGTCTTTTCCTTTCTTTCCCAGGTATGAGAAATGTGGAACAAAAGGTAGTTATGTATGAAAACCTGTCCCTGTGTGTGTGTGTGTGTGTGTGTGTGTGTGTGTGTGTGTGTGTGTGTGTGTGTGTGTGTGTGTTTATGTGGAACAAAAGGTAGTTATGTATGAAAACCTGTCCCTGTGTGTGTGTGTGTGTGTGTGTGTGTGTGTGTGTGTGTGTTTATGTGGAACAAAAGGTAGTTATGTATGAAAACCTGTCCCTGTGTGTGTGTGTGTGTGTGTGTGTGTGTGTGTGTGTGTGTGTGTGTGTGTGTGTGTTTATGTGGAACAAAAGGTAGTTATGTATGAAAACCTGTCCCTGTGTGTGTGTGTGTGTGTGTGTGTGTGTGTGTGTGTGTGTGTGTGTTTATGTGGAACAAAAGGTAGTTATGTATGAAAACCTGTCCCCTGTTATCCACACCAGTACCGTTTAATCCTCGCTGCCACCACAATATCCCATATCATCCCATATTATGCATTTTTTCTAACAGTGTGATCCCAAAAGTGACGAGAGATGTACTGGTTCGGCAGTTGAGGACAGTACTTCTGTACGTACCACTGGCTCTTTCGGGTGTATCTTTGTTTCTCTTTTTCACAATATGTAGAAGCAGAGAGAGAGAGAGAGAGAGAGAGAGAGAGAGAGAGAGAGAGAGAGAGAGGGCACGTGCTGGTTCTCACTTTGATAAGAAAGAAAGTCAAACGATTGCACAATATATCACACAATCGCTGGAATAAAACATGTCAAGGAGAGTGTAAGCCAGGATTTGTGCACTCACACTTATCTTTTCGGGCTGGGCCAGTGCTGGTAGGGAAATGGGGGGGGGGGGGGGGGGGGGGGGGAAGAGTAGGCTACAGGGAGGAGAGGGGCGAGTTTGACCAAGGGGCTGAACAATCGCCGCAGGGCGGCCACCATTTGTACAGGCGCTCCATGTCCCTGTACCTTCTGAGAGGGCCACAAAAGATAGGGTTGTTCACCCATGTCAAACAGTAACTGACCGCAGAGTTCTCTCCCGCCAACACCATTCCCCCCTCTCCTAATGAAAGGCCGAGCAGTTTGCCGATTACACTGGTATGTTTGAAAGTCTGTGAGTGGTGTGGGAAGGGGGGGAGAGGAGTTGGGATAGGGGAGGGTGGAGGCGTCTCCTCGTGTGTGTGTGTGTGTGTGTGTGTGTGTGTGTGTGTGTGGTGTGTGTTATGAGAACGAATGCAGCACAGAGAGAGAGAGAGAGAGAGAGAGAGAGAGAGGTGCTGATTTGGTGTTTGGTGCAGTCGAGACCAAGGTCTGGTCTAGAAAACTAAGTAATTATGTGTGTTTCCAGTAACTGAGTCAAACACGCTATGTTAGTTTTCTTTCCATTCTTTCTTTTCTTTTCTTTACCTTTTTCTTTCTGTCGGTCTTTCTTTCTTTCATTCTATCTTTCATTTTTGTTTTGTTCGTTCGTTTTCTCCCTGTCTTGCTTGTTTCTTTTTTCCCCAATTATTTCTTCTACGTTTTTCATTTTGTACGTTTACTCCTGTTCCTTAAAGTTCTTCGACCAAGGACACCGGATGCAACTGCGTCATATTATAACTCACCTATTGATGAATATGTCGAAAGTGAAGCACACGTCGCCGTTGAGGAACACGTCTGCATTCTTCTTAAACTAATACAGGTTTTCATTTGTCCTGGCGTCTGTTCAAACTAACACGATGAATATTTGCCTTGGCTTATCTCACAGTCTCACCATAATGATGGAGGTTTGTGTGACTGATCGAGTAACACCAGTTATATGAAGGTACCGGCTTAACAGATACCGTGGCTCAGAGGGGATTGAGTTTATCATCTGACCGAGCAATGTTGTCTAATAATTGTGACTGACGTTATCAATCGACGTCTCAAAGCTCTGGACTGTCTCTGGTTTTATATATATATCCACACTAGCATTCCATCGTCTGTCTAGCCTCCTCTAGTCCCACCTCCTGCCCCGCCGTCCCCCCTCTCCCCGCACCCATCCCCCTTTTTCTCCCCCCCCCTCCATTCCCCTCCTAATTTCTTGTCCTACTCGTCTCGTCTCTCTCTCTCTCTCTCTCTCTCTCTCTCTCTCTCTCTCTCTCTCTCTCTGTTTGTCTGTCTGTCTGTCTTTTTCCTATAGCAACTAGGAACAATGGAAACGGAACTCCTCAGCCATGCACACATGTACGCACTTACGCGCGCACTTATGCATTTACAGATACGTATGAATATATGCATGCTCTAACGTCGCGAACTCCCGGCTGGGAGGTCGTGGGTTCGAATCCCATCAGAGTCATGTGGGTTTTTCTGCCCCGACCGGCTCCTACCCAGAGTTGAGTTTGCTGCGGACTCAGTTGGGAAGACTGGGACCACACAGTCGAGCTTCATCCACTTAATGGATGCGTTTCTGAGAGTGTTGCTCAAATTTCCTGACCAACACTGCAGGTGCCTGTATCTCTCGGGCCTGGTTGACGCCGGGATATATTATGAAAGGAAGCGTAGAGTACAGCCCTGTCATGTAGTCTCAGACCGAAATGGAAATCCGTAGCATCATCTTAATCATCCTCATTCTCATCGATCAGCATTAAAAAAAAACGTCTCAAGTTCTGTGGCCCTTCATGCCCTGCTCTCATGGTGACCTCAGTTTCGATGTCCTCTCCACGTCTGTGGCTTTGGTTTGGTTCCGTCGGGGTCACCGGTATCGGCGAGTCCATGGGGGGCTGTCGTTGGATGGACGTGGTGGCGCCCTCCGGAGGGAGAGCTCACTCACGCCGGCTCCGCGACTAAGCAATTATTGTCGTCAGTAGGGGGCTTAGTAGGTGGTGTCCTGCGTATGTCAGATCAGAACAGGCGCCACTGAACACCACCGAAGTGACTCGGCAGCAGTGCAGTGTCTCCTCCGGTGGGTTGCCTTTTGACGACTTGACATTGACTGCTCCCTGTGGATTGCCGGTGCGGGGCTGTGGCGGGGCCGACCGGGCTGTGGCTGTGGACAGGGTGTCGGAATGAGCGGCGTGGGTGCACTGCCTCTGAGGTGGTGCAGAGGTTGGGACAGCAAAAAAAAAAAAAATAATAAAATAAAATAAAAAAAAAAAAAAAAAAAAAATATATATATATATATATATATATGCATGCTCATATGCGCGCACGCGCGCGCGCACACACACACACACACACACATACACGCGTGCCGCGCGCCCACACCACACATACACCATACAGTGCTCGCAACCACGCATAACACCCACACATGCACAATACAGCACCTCAACACACACAACACACACACACCACATGCACACACACACACACACATCGCACGCACGATACAAGGACACACACACACACACACACACACACACACACACATCACGCGCACTGCGCGTATACATACACACACACACACACACACACACACCACACACACACTACACTTACCACACACAGACACATACACACACACACACACTACATTATAGATGCCTCTTAATAACACACCAAATGCTTGTGAATGTAAACAAATGTATATTGACTATTAGACCGTCTGTGTCAAGGGCCTCCAGACTCACTATATAGGTTGATGGGGGGGGGTGGTGGGGTGTGTGTGTGTGTGTGTGTGTGTGTGTGTGTGTGCTTCCAACTTCCTCCACAGTGACAGAATAACCAACTGGTTGATTGCGGTCACTTCCCTGGAAGAAGAAGAAGTCTGAAAAATGAAAATACTCAGAGAGATTCAGCATGTCCTATACCTGATTTTAAAGCGCGCATTACGACTCAGTGATCGTGGTTAATCAACCTGTTGGCTTTCGTTTACAATGTAAAGTCTTATTAATTTTGTTTTCGCGCACACGCATACACGCACGCGGGCGCGCGCACGCGCGTGCATCCACCCACCCACCCTTCCACACACACACACACACACACACACACACACACACACACACACACACACACACACACGAAGTCCCCCATCTATTCTTCCTTCAGACACGGTTCTCTCTCTCACTCACTTCTCTCTCTCTCTCTCTCTCTCTCTCTCTCTCTCTCTCTCTCTCTCCACACACACACACACACACACACACACATACTCACACACACACACACACACACACACACCACACACACACACACACACACACACACACACCTCACACACACACACAGATAGAGAGAGAGAGAGGGGGGGGGGGCGCTCGGAGAACTTTCGTCTTGTTGATTTTGGCGAGTCGTGATGTCCTGTGCTGGAATGTCCAGTGCCAGAATGTCCAGGGCCGACATTCATTCAGCTGACAGTCTGTTGGCCGTTGGCCGTTGGCGACTGTTTGTTGTTAGCTGACTTGAACACACGGACATGTCCCATAGAACTGTGGAAGTTTGGGGTAACTTACATGAGCAGCTGTCGTTGTTTGGCTTTGAAAAACAAACTGTCTAAAGGAAGAAATGCGGGGGAAATCGTACTCGTAATTTCTCATTTACGTTTCACAAACCGACTCCGTTTGTTATTGTCGCTGTTCTTGTGTTTTGTTCGCTTGTTTTGGAATACAGAGAAATCACACACACAAAAGAAATCGAAGTAGACGCCAACACATGGACATACGAGAACGACCTGACGAAGACGCTGTGGACAGGATGAACAAACTGCCACTGTCTGGAACTTCTCACGACCTTTAAATCCCGGTTGCTTCTTTGAAATATGCATTCAATTGACAATACAATTAACAAATTTGGAATGTCTTCGTTTTGCTTCTAAAAGAAATTATGTCATATTTTTTGAAAGTTTGTTATTCTTAAAATTGTGTTTGTGTGAAGACAACATTGATTAGTTAATCGAAGGCTGAAACAGACTGGCACGTTCCTAAACAGAAATTGAACACACAAATTAGCACAAATGTGGAGTGCTGAAGTCACGGTTATCTAATACACAATACAGACACTCCTGCTGACAGCCAACTGGGGAATGGTGTGTGTGTGTGTGTGTGTGTGTGTGTGTGTCTGTGTGTCTGTGTGTCTGTGTGTCTGTGTTTGTCTACCTGTATGTGTGTATGTATGTGTGTTTGGTTAGGGGATGGGGCAAGAGGAGGGAAGGTAAGTGGGAGAGGAATGTGACAGTTGAATTGTTGTATAAGAGGGAAAATAAAAGATGGCCATCTAGAGCGATCTAAAGTGCAACTTAAGAATACCACATAGAGGTATGTCGTGAATTTAACAAGCAACAAATGTGATCTAGTTGCAAAGTGAGACGACTGCAGGCGGAATTCTAAACAAATCTTAAATAAATGTTAGCGAACCGCCCAGAGAAACGTGGACAAACGAGTCACAAGACAAAACACAACGCGTTTCGACCTCTTAGGTCTTCCTCAGGTGAGAAACAAACGAATAAAACAACGAAAATTCACTTAGCTTTGATCGCTTCAGATCGCTTCAGAGTTCAGCGCAAGGAAGAAGGCGTTGTGTTTGTCTTGTGACTCGTTTGTCCACGTTTCTCTGGGCGGTTCGCTAACATTTATTTAAGATAAGCAACAAATGATACCGAATCTTAACAGAAAACAAAGTCAATATTCGTAATGCTAATAGATGGCGCAATTTCTTGTTTAAAAGATACTTCATTAACTTACAGTCAAACATGATATGCTGAACAGTTATAACACTCAGATGGAAACATATGATACTGGAGCAATATTTGGTCCGTAATGAATGGCATGAATATCTGAAAGTCAGACTTGAAACAGGTCTGCAGGTCTTCTCGTGACTATCTTTTCTTCAACTGGTATTGGAAAAAAAATCGAAAGAAGCGCGCGCGTACGCACGCACAGGCACACACACACACACACACACACACACACACACACACACACACACACACACACACACACACACACACACACGCATGCATGCACGCAAGCACGCACGCACACGCGCGCGCGCTCACACACACACACACGCACACGCACACGCACACACACACACACACACACACACACGCACGCACACACACATACAAAGAGAGAGACTGAGAGAGAGAGAGAGAGAGAGAGGAGAGAGAGAGAGAGAGAGAGAGTATTCCATTTTCCTCCGGCTGTAGCAAGGAGAGAGAGGAGAGAGAGAGAGAGAGAGAGAGAGAGAGAGCATTCCATTTTCCTCGGTAGCAAGGGGGGGGGGGGGGGGGGAGAGAGAGAGAGAGAGAGAGAGAGAGAGTATTCCATTTTCTTCGGTAGAAAGGGAGAGAGAGAGAGAGAGAGAGAGAGAGAGAGAGAGAGAGAGAGAGTAATCCATTTTCTTCGGTAGCAAGCGGAGAGAGAGGGGAGAGAGATAGAGCTTGTTGTTGCTTCAGTTCAATTATTTATTCATGTACACATCTCTTCAATAAAGAAATGCTTAAAGAGAGAGAGAGAGAGAGAGAGAGAGAGAGAGAGAGAGTATTCCATTTTCCTCGGTAGCAAGGAGAGAGAGAGAGAGAGAGAGAGAGAGAGAGGAGAGAGAGAGAGAGGAGGGAGAGAGAGAGAGAGAGTTTCCCCCATTTTTCTCCTCAGCAACGTATGAAACAGCAGTGTGTAATGCCAACGCACACGGGTTACCCAGCCCATATAGTAACCCTGTTCCCACTCAAGCGCCTACATGTGGAGGCTTTAGCCGGCTGCGTTCTTTTTCCGTACAGACCTTCAACCGTATGTTTTACCGATCAGGTCTGAATGGAACTGTGTCCTCAGTGTCCTCAACCATAACATGTCGATTAGTCGGTGAGAATGTTGCCCGACAGTCCTGAAGAGAAAAGCCGCTATTTTCGTCTTTATCGCCGATCTCTCTCTCTCTCTCTCTCTCTCTCTCTCTCTCTCTCTCTCTCTCTCTCTTAAGCATTTCTTTATTGAAGAGATGTGTACATGACAGAGAGAGAGAGTTGAGAGAAGACGGACGTGTTTGTGCTGTGCTCCCGATCAGTGTATTTTTGTGGGTGTTACAGTGTAGTAACTTACATAGTTTTTGATATTCCGTCTGGTTTTGAGTGAGTGACTCAAAAGGTGCTGTGTTGGTGCTTCGATTCTTTTCGTAGAATCAACAATTAACATTTTAATTGCCAATACATATCTGTTAAGAATTCTCCATTGATATGTGTTCACTTGTAACTCTACGTCTTTAAAAAAAAAAAAAGAAAGAAAGAAAAAAAAAGAAAAAAAGAAAGGTTCGGTTTGCACGGGGTTCTTCTTCTCAACAAAGCTCGAGCGTTTTCGTGTGCCACCTGTCAAGTCTCTGGCCTGCAACACGGTGCTATTTGCAACCCACAACATGAATGTGTAACGGATTCACGCCTTGTCCCATGTCCGAGTAACACGTGCTGTGAACTGACCAACACGTCATGCCCTTTCCATTCTGCCGTGTGTGTAGCCAGCCATGGAGACCACCCCTGCTGACACTGAAAGCAAACTAAGGCCCACGTTAGACGCTCGGCAGCAAACGTTTTCCTGCTCTGTGAAGGAGCTCACTGCGTGGAGAAATGCCTTGTTCTATCGATACGCAGCAATAACAGACACAACAGTTGTCTTTGAAAGAAATGACTTTGATTACAAGGACGATTACCTTTATCTTTCTTTATGGATTAGCGAACCGATATCACCTTTCTTAGCCAAGTCGGTTTTGCGCGTTTTCTTGGATGAAGTGAAACGAATCACTATATCTTTTTACTTTACCCGGCAAGGCACTGGAACTTTACTATGCCAAGGCATTGACTGTGTCAAGTGGGGTAAAGAAGAGTGTGAAACATTGAAAGACATTGTGAGTGAATTCTGTGTTCATGGTGATCTGGCTGCCTTTAAGAGTGCGTTGCTGTCTTCTCCCCTGACTTTTATGACAGAGGATGGTAAAGACATACCATTGTCAGCTCCGGACAATGTGTGCGGCAGTGAAAGTAGCCCCTCCAGTGACCACACTCCTGCTGCTCCTCGGTCTCTTCCTCAGGTGCTAGGAAACCCAGACTTTGAGGATACAGAACTAGAAGTTGGTGTTTCTAATTCTTTTGTTGAGTCTGCTTCTGACTCCAGTGAAATAACTTTAGCAAAAGCCATACATACACATCAGGAAAGTCACACTCATCAAGATGGTCACACACATACACAACATTCGGCTGTGAATTGGGCTTCTAAAAGAAGCCCATATAAGTCAACTCCCAAACGTTTCCCATTGAAAAAACGTTATCGTCGACGTACTCTCTGCCCTTTAAAGCATGTTGACAAAACAGTGACAAGTGACCTTGACAATATTAAAATTACTGTAGATACCATTCTTACTGATCTTTCGGATCATGAAAATAACATGCTGTCCAGACTTCAGGATTCAAAAGTGTCTATCAAAAATGAATTGAAATGTCACATAGAACGGAAGATAGAGTCTTTACATTCTGCTGTCGAAGGGATCCAGAGTGTAATGTCAAAGTTTGAATCGACAATGAATATTTTACTTAAAGAAAATCTTTCTTTAAAATCCTCCTTGGGTTCACTTCAGTCCGAACTGAAACAATTAAAGAAAAAATCTCACTCAACTACAAGTGTCTTCACACAGTGTGATTACCCCCTAAGTTGTGTTCCAGGTCATTCTTCATCCAATGAGGATAACTCCCAAAAAGGTGTGTCCCATGAAATTGACACACACCCCACCCCAACAACTCTTCACACAACTGTGAATACAACCATTCCCGATTCTGTTACACAATCTCCCCTGAAAACTGTGGAGGACACACGTTTCAGTTGTCAGTCTACACTACCAGTTCCTGGCACTCCTGTGGAAATTGTGAATGTAACAGTCGGTAATCGTTTTGATGTACTTGCTCGTCTCAGTCAGAATGAAGTACTTCTTGACCCCGATTCCAATGAACCTGACTTCCCCAAACAAACTCTGTCACATCTGAACCATCTGCCTCTGAACAGTTAACTAAACAGGATCAAGAACCTTCTCAATTGACAGAGGTGAAAGAAAAACTTTCTTCAGAGCAGGTTTTAAAAGAAATATCTATTCCTTTGAAATGTTCTTCCTTGCTAATCGGAGACTCTGTAATAAGGTACATTAATCCAAAGAGACTAGACACACGTCGTGACCCGTTATTCAAAATATGTGTTCCTGGTCTGACTTTAGTGCATCTTGTTCAGTGGTTACGTATTTTAGAAATCCAGAACCAAGTGAACACTTTAATTGTGCATGTGGGTATCAATGATTGTCCGGCCGGACCCATTGCAGCCAAAGATTGGCGTGAACTGATTGGTTTGTGTAAATCTCGTTTTCCCTCTGCATATATTGCCTTCAGTTCTATTCTACCGGCCCGCGGTCGACACCAGCTAAATAATTCCATTGCTCCTTCTAATAGACATTTATATGCTACATGTACAAATATGACTGTGGACATGATTGACCATTTTGGGTCATTTGTGACTCAGAATGGTGCCCCCCGTCAGGCCCTGTATAAAGATGTTACCCACCCCAGTACAAAAGGGACAGTCTGTCTGGCACTAGGCTTCAAGACTGTTCTCCCTCAGACCGGGCGTTCACAGTTGAACGACCCGGCTAACAATACAGGCCCCTTCAATAAGCCACACCATGTCCCCACCAGTGATCGGTCCATGCCCCGTACTGTACAGAGGAACAGCTCTAGAAATTATGGCCTTGCCCTACAAACAGCTTCTCGACAATATGTGAACGCCAGAAATTCAGGTGTTCCCCCCATGTCTCAACAAGTGACTTCCCTCCATTAATGTCCCAAACCAATCGCAAACCAGTCATAAACCAGCCAGAGTTGACTCCCCAGGTTCCACCGCCAGATCATTTGGATAATCCCTGTGCTGAGGCTTACAGTCAGACACTGAACGGTGAAAATTCGCGTCCCCCACCAAGTATCCCCACCATCCCGACACATGTCCCGCCTCCATTCCTCTGCCCGAGTTACACGATTCCCGACGCTCCTTACCCCAGATTTCCCGTCCCTTATCCGTTCTCTGTGCAGAGGGTTCAAGGATCTGGCCTTGGCCAAACACAGCCCCATTTTCCCTTGGGTTCAGCAACTCTACCGGTCAATCCTCCGACACAGGAGAGTCATGCTGACAACCAAAACTGGCCTTTATTTAACCCTCTGGGTTATTGTGCGCAGCAGTTGATGACGTTGGCATCACAGTTGGTGACGCAACGTGACCAACAGAGGACTGCTGCCAATTGGTAGAATGAGTGGTGATGTTTTGATATATTGTATGATGCTCTGTCCTTGTTTGGTATTTATTTATGTGCGAAAGATAATACATTTTTTTTATTCAGTCGGTACATTTCTCCCCATTCATTCTAGTCAAAGTGTTAGCATTTACGTCGTCATATGATTAAATATGTAACTGTTGAATTATTGTAATAATCTTCCCTATCTTCGGCCGTATAACTACTCGGACTTGGGACATTTGAAATGGACTGTTGTAGAAGGACGTTGATTATTTGAACACTTGCACTTCTCGTGTCTTCTTGAGGCATAGGTGTTTTGTGATTGTGCCCTTACCATTGTTATTGCTCATTGATTTTTTTTTTTCTAACTTCTTTTCTGCGTCGTTACCCGTTGAAGAGGTGTGCATTTTTGTGTGTGTTTGCTTTTTTTTTTTTCACTTGTAATATTTAATTTTCAAATTTCCTGGTATCCTACAAATTGATTTTGCTTTACATTGTACACATATTGAAGGTAAGGTGGTTTTTTTTGTTTGTTTTGTTTTTGTTTTTGTTTTTGTTTTCCTTGTAAAATAATGGCAAATAATCTCAATACCGAGAGTAGTAATGAATGGTTAACCAACTCAGATTCAAAATTGGCTATCTAAATGCATGTCATGTGTTAAACAAATTATGTGATTTACCTTCTATTTTATCTAATGCTAACAATTGTTTTCATTGTTTTTGTTTCTCTGAATCTCGGTTATCAAATTTAGTCTCAGACGATTTAATAATGATTCCAGGTTACAATTTTATTAGGAGAGACCCTACATCTAAGCTAGAAACAGGTCTTCTGGGATATGTACATCACTCAATGAACTATAAACTGATCCATCATTTTGATAAACATAATATTGAATGCATCTGGATAGAGTTTCGTTTAAAAGGGACTAAACCGATATTAGTAGGCTTTTTATATAGAAACCCTGATGAACGTGTGGAATGGTATGATAGATTCGAAGCAATGATGGAAGATGTCTCAGATTATTCAACAGATGTTGTATTGCTTGGTGACTTTAACATTGATTTACTTAAACCTCATGATAAATGGAAACGAATTTTTGAATCATATAACTTAACACAACTGATAGACACGCCAACAAGAATAACGCTACAGTCTGAAACACTCATTGATCATATCTATGTAAACAATCCAACAAATATTACAGAAACTTCCGTACCAGTTTATGGTCTCAGTGATCATTTTCTTGTATGCTTAACTTGATCCAAAAAAGGCGTAAAAATTCCTAGATGTAGCCACAAATGCATTTCTTTCCGTAGTTATAAATCCTTTAATTCTGACGATTTTCTTCATGATTTATGTATTGCAGACTTTTCCAATGTTTTTCAGGAGACTGATCCAGACAAAGCTCTCGAAGCTTGGTATAACATATTTGTCCCTATTTACGACAAACATGTCCCAACTAAGATCAAA
>CM065715.1:114083558-114093558 GCA_033310375.1 Conus canariensis | reverse complement strand
CACACACACACACACACACACACACACACACACACACACGGTAACATTTTAGGAATTATTGTCATTGTGCATTACCCCCCCCCCTCCCTATCACCTCTCTCCCCTGCCCCCCACTCCCCACCCCCCCACTCCTCACTGCCTGCCTGTCTGTCTGGTCATCTGTCTGTCTGCCTGTCTGTCTCTCTCTCTCATGATGAACTGAATAGCTCCCCCTCCCCCCTCCCTCCCAGCCATACAATCGAACTTTTCAAAAATAGAAAAAAATTACACGTGATTATCATTGCGTTTACACCAAATTCTCCTCGCCTGCACGTTTCAGTTAGGGAGTTCAGTTGCCATGAAAATAAAAGAAAATGATAATGGGGGCGGGGGCTGGGATGAACAGGAGGGGGGGGGGGATATAAAGGGCGAGGTGATAGAGGAAGGGCTTAGATCCTGTGTATGCTGAATCAGCGCAGAAACCACAGTACACAGAGGTGATGCAGAAGCCCCCAGCACGGCTTGGTATTGTCAGTCTTCGGACATCAGTAGACTGGTCAGTTGTTACTGATGTCAGCTTTGCGGGACATACTTTTCCCCAGAGCGGCGGTAGGATTGAAAAGCTGTCTTTTGTCAGCTAGGCTACAATGATGGGCGGTAAGGACAATCAGACACTATGGCGTACTGGCAGCGTCATGATACGGGGATGGCAGGCTTAATCCATCAGAAGCGTAATATTTTTAGAACGCTTTGGCTCCGACCGACTCCCGTCCAGTGTAACTGAGTGTCGGGTCGACGAAGCTAATGGGGATGAATGATGATGATGATGATGATGATGATGATGATGATGATGATGATGATGATGATGATGACAGAAGTGACTCGCGCAGTGACTTTGTTTGAAGTGAAGAGGAGTTGCGCAATGCGTCGACCTCACTCTCTCGTCCAAAATCCTCTGAGTCCAGCAGCAAGACAGGGTCAAGATGGTTGCAGTCGGAGTCGGGTGCAGTGGATGACCATGATACCTTTCGTGTCTTACCGTGCTCTGTGCACTCTGCAGTGCATTGCTGGGAGTAGTCTTTCTGGGCAGTCCGCCGAGTCCAGTCTTCACAGGCTTAGGTAGACAAGCACTATGTCATCGAGGGTTTGAGACCCGTCGGCTACCTTCATCTGGTTCTGCCAGCCTGCCAAAACTGTTGCCCGGGGTGTGGCTGCTGTCGCATGGTAATAGCTTCGAGGAGACACAGGTGAGAGCTGAGTGACGAGTGAGGACCAAAGATGTGCAGCCCTAAGAAGGACTTGGCAGGCACCCCAGCACAGATACTGCCTCTACCGAACACCCCATACACCCCAACAGTAAAGGGTTCAGATAGGAATATTAGAACCACTTAGCAGAATTACATCCAACTTATAGATGAGTCTGTGATGGTGTTGATAACACTTCCTGATCCACTGATACATCTGTCTGCAAGTAAGTGGTGTTGGTTGAACCTATATAGCAAAGAAAACATGAGGCACAACCTTACCATGTGTAATCTCAAAAAAGAAAACGTGAGGCACAACCCTATCATGTGTAATCTCAAACCAGAGTGAAAGTCCGTGGCATCGTCTTTATAATCCTTGTCCACACTGATTATCGGTAAAAGATGCCTCGAAGTCCCATGGCCCTTCATTAACTGCTTCGAGCTTCTGTTTTTCCACTGCATCCATACGAGATCTTACTGTCTTCAGTGTCAAGCTCAGAGGAGTGGTGGGTACGTCCTCAAGCGCACGTTCAGGTGGTGGTGCCTTCGAGGGGCGGGGTACATGTGGATGGGGTGCGGTGGGGGGACTCTTCCACACTGGCACCGCGACATGGCTGTCATAGTTATCAGTCGGAATCTTATACATATTGCCCTACAAAGTGTTTTCACAGCTGGCACCGCTAAATACCACGTAAGTGCGTCTGCCGCAGTGTAGTAGGAGGGGGGGGGGGGGGGGGGGGGGGGGGGGGGATGGTGGTGGTGGCTGGGAGGGGGTTGCATGTCAGCGAAAAAGTTCATTCACAATATCTAAGATTCAGTCATCCAAACATTCTGTCGTTCAGTGCAGAGTGGGATTAGGGGCGGGCAATGGGGTAAAGGGAGAGTGTTGGTAAAGGAGAAAAAAGCACGACATAAACATTTTGTCGTCAATATTTTTGCGCCGCAGTTGTTCATGCGCTTGGTTACCCGTTAACTATGCATATAATAAGATAAAAGTACATTGACTGCAGGGAATAAGATCCTTGTTTCGAGTCTCTTCGTTTCCCGCTTTCTTTTTATCATGGCAGATCGGGTTTGATCTGATGCGGTTTTCTTCACTCGTTTAAAAGCACGTCAGCAAAGGATTGCCTGCTGACAGTAATGTGAAGAAAGGGGTTGTGTAGGTCTCCGCATGAGCACTCCTGTAACACGGGCGGATCTGTTCAAGTCGCTTCGGTTCAACGAACTTCATCCATCCCCGGAGAAGGGTGTCAAAACGATAGCGAATCTGTCAATAATGTTTTGTGATTTGGTTCTTTTATTTCTCCTTCTCTTTTTGTTGTTATTTGTTTTGCTGAAAACGAGACATGTTCATTGATTTTCGTGAACAGTACTGAAGTGTCAGCATGTATGTACTCAGGAACCGGAATTTGCTAAATCAGCGCACGAACTGCTGGTTGCAAGGCTGTGACCTCGACTGTACAGAACCACCATGTAAAGTAGCTTCTGACTTTGTCTTTGTAATCTACTGGACCTGCATTTGACTTTATTTCGTCGATAAAATCCATAACCAAGAGATCCCAGTCACAATGGCCGATGTCAGTGTGAAAGGTCACGGTGACATCACTGGGTCTCATTGACCGTTATTGGGGGCGTAGTTTTAATGTAACCATCGTTTGACCAGTGACAGGACATGTTGACCGAGTTGGGGGGTCCTTTGATCTCTGTCTCACCTTGGGCACCTGGGTTACGGTGGACAGTGACGGTCACTGTGACCTTTCACGGGGACCAGTTATCCTTGTGACCCCACTTCTGAGTCACAGCAACATCTGACCAGGAAGAAGACCATTGACCGCGGTCTCTCAACCGTGGTATGAGATCTTTCGCTCAGGGATCGATGGGATCAAACCTCCCCTCCACCCCCCCCCCCCCTTCACCCATGCCGTCTGTGCAGCCTTCTCCATTACACCCTCCCTCTCCTCTCTCCTGCCTCCTTTCCCCACCTCCCCCTTCCCCACGTCCAATCCCGTTGACTGTGGAGTGGTCTTTCCACAGAAATTGTCAAACTGACGCTTCTTGTGGCCCGCTGTTCAGGGTAGATTGTCGACATAAGGAGGCTGGCATTCTGTGCGCTCAATCGAAGAAAGCTTTAGGACTGTAGGGCCGCACCCTCGGTTTACTGGGGATTTTTCTTTTGACAACACTCTTGTTAATGGTTGAATGTTTGTATTTATTGATACAATGTTTGTTTCGAAGCCCCACAGGTGAACATGAGAAATGAACTCCCTCGGCGTAGCTAGTCTGGCCTTGCTTTGTGCTGTGTGCATAACCTCCCCTTCCCTGTTCAAACCATCCGCCCACCCACCCCATTCGCTTCTGCCTGTCCCTCCCCAGGATGCTGGTTAAGTTTGATTAAAGATGGCTTCCTTTCCGATCATTTCTTATGGTTGAGTTACTGACTGTCTTGAATATGCTTCGCTGAATATGTTGACCAACAGAAGTGACAGCAACAGCAACGCTATCAACACCGCAGCATTGTTGCCGCGCATGTGAGAGGCTTTAGCCGACTGGCAGTGTGGCGGGTTTTTGTTTTAAAGTCATATTATGCAGAGCGGTAGTGAGAACAATGGTCTAAGGGAATATTTCAGTTCAGCTATGAAAAGCCGGACGTGCCATTGCTAGCGTTTTTGCCTTGATGTATTCACGCTGTATATATAGCGCCTGTAAGGAGATCACTGCGTTATGAATTATCGATTGAATCCGCTGTAGTTCCAACGACGTTGACGATAACAGAGCCTTGCTCTCGTTGTCAGTATTCTGATCATGACAGCAAAATAGACATTATTATTATTGTTGTTATTATTATTATTATTATTATTGTTGTTGTTGTTGTTGTTGCTGTTGTTATCGTTGCTGTTCTTGTTCTTGTTGTCATTGTTCTTGTTGTTGATGTTGTTATTGTTACTGCTGCTATTATTACTACTACTACTACTACGACTGCTACTGCTACTGCTACTACTACTACATTCGCCAAGGAAGCTACGCTTTCACCTACGTTTCTTGGTTTATGTGTTTGTTTGTTTGTTTGTCTATTAGAGGGACTACACGATAACGACTGAAGCCATTTTAAACAAACGTCATCCAAAAATTAGTGTTGTACAGGAAGAACCCATTACATTTTGCGGCGGATTCGGCGGCTGTTTCTTTTTCTTTGTTTGCAGTTTTTTCTAACATGTTTCAACCACTTGAAAAAAGCATAACAAAGTTTCCATAGTTAGGTCGTAAACATAGTTCGTAACAATGACGTAAAAGGTTAACGTGTTTTAACGTGGCATGATTTATCGCCGACATTTCCACTCACCTTGCGGAGGTTTTTGCTCTCCCGAGCTCCCTTCCACTTCAATCTGTATTGAGAACTAGCACAGTACACATGACGAGCTCTTCCACTTCAATCTGTATGAGAACTAGCACAGTACACATGACGAGCTCCTTTCCACTTCAATCTGTATTGAGAACTAGCACAGTACACATGACGAGCTCCCTTCCACTTCAATCTGTATTGAGAACTAGCACATACACATGACGAGCTCCCTTCCACTTCAGTCTGTATTGAGAACTAGCACAGTACACATGACGAGCTCCCTTCCACTTCAATCTGTATTGAGAACTAGCACAGTACACATGACGAGCTCCTTCCACTTCAGTCTGTATTGAGAACTAGTACAGTCACATGACGAGCTCCCTTCCACTTCAATCTGTATTGAGAACTAGCACAGTACACATGACGAGCTCCCTTCCACTTCAGTCTGTATTGAGAACTAGTACAGTACACATGACGAGCTCCCTTCCACTTCAGTCTGTATTGAGAACTAGTACAGTACACATGACGAGCTCCCTTCCACTTCAGTCTGTATTGAGAACTAGCACAGTACACATGACGAGATCCCTTCCACTTCAATCTGTATTGAGAACTAGTACAGTACACATGACGAGATCCCTTCCACTTCAGTCTGTATTGAGAACTAGCACAGTACACATGACGAGATCCCTTCCACTTCAGTCTGTATTGAGAACTAGTACAGTACACATGACGAGCTCCCTTCCACTTCAGTCTGTATTGAGAACTAGCACAGTACACATGACGAGCTCCCTTCCACTTCAGTCTGTATTGAGAACTAGCACAGTACACATGACGAGCTCCCTTCCACTTCAATCTGTATTGAGAACTAGCACAGTACACATGACGAGCTCCCTTCCACTTCAATCTGTATTGAGAACTAGCACAGTACACATGACGAGCTCCCTTCCACTTCAATCTGTATTGAGAACTAGTACAGTACACATGACGAGCTCCCTTCCACTTCAATCTGTATTGAGAACTAGCACAGTACACATGACGAGCTCCCTTCCACTTCAATCTGTATTGAGAACTAGCACAGTACACATGACGAGCTCCCTTCCACTTCAGTCTGTATTGAGAACTAGTACAGTACACATGACGAGCTCCCTTCCACTTCAGTCTGTATTGAGAACTAGCACAGTACACATGACGAGCTCCCTTCCACTTCAATCTGTATTGAGAACTAGCACAGTACACATGACGAGCTCCCTTCCACTTCAATCTGTATTGAGAACTAGCACAGTACACATGACGAGCTCCCTTCCACTTCAGTCTGTATTGAGAACTAGTACAGTACACATGACGAGCTCCCTTCCACTTCAGTCTGTATTGAGAACTAGTACAGTACACATGACGAGCTCCCTTCCACTTCAATCTGTATTGAGAACTAGCACAGTACACATGACGAGCTCCCTTCCACTTCAATCTGTATTGAGAACTAGCACAGTACACATGACGAGCTCCCTTCCACTTCAGTCTGTATTGAGAACTAGCACAGTACACATGACGAGCTCCCTTCCACTTCAGTCTGTACTGAGAACTAGCACAGTACACATGACGAGCTCCCTTCCACTTCAGTCTGTACTGAGAACTAGCACAGTACACATGACGAGCTCCCTTCCACTTCAATCTGTATTGAGAACTAGCACAGTACACATGACGAGCTCCCTTCCACTTCAATCTGTATTGAGAACTAGTACAGTACACATGACGAGCTCCCTTCCACTTCAGTCTGTATTGAGAACTAGCACAGTACACATGACGAGCTCCCTTCCACTTCAATCTGTATTGAGAACTAGCACAGTACACATGACGAGCTCCCTTCCACTTCAGTCTGTATTGAGAACTAGTACAGTACACATGACGAGCTCCCTTCCACTTCAATCTGTACTGAGAACTAGTACAGTACACATGACGAGCTCCCTTCCACTTCAATCTGTATTGAGAACTAGCACAGTACACATGACGAGCTCCCTTCCACTTCAGTCTGTATTGAGAACTAGCACAGTACACATGACGAGCTCCCTTCCACTTCAATCTGTATTGAGAACTAGTGCAGTACACTTGAAGTGCAATGGCTGTGACATTATACTGAAACTGAAAAGACATCAATGTACATATCTCCTAGCGTTTAAATATAAGCGCCCCCTTCCGCTCCCCTCCTCCCCTTTCTAAGTTCGGTCATGCATTGCCAAAGCTAAGAAGACAACAAAAGAACGGGTTAATTTCCAACGGTCTTTATTATCATCAAATTTATTAGTGGTGGTGGTGGTGGTGGTGGTGTTAAGAGTTCTCATGGACCGTTGAAACAACCGTGAACTCTTTTCATGACAGCCAGCGCCGCAATCTAAGGGGCAGAGAGAGAGAGAGAGTGTAGCAGAGCCGCGAAAGCGGCATTGATATCGGCGTGAATGGCTTTAAACACCGGCCCTTATCTCGTCACCAGCGCAAACAAAGAGCCTAGAGTTGGGGTTATTACTTTTCAATGACTCTCTCCCCGGGCGTGCTGAAAGGCAAACGCACCTGAAGACCGGACCTTTTGTTTCACCACAGCAAGCCGCACGTTTCATGGTCGGGGGGGCGTTGATAGGAGGAACCTGCGACCCTTCGTTTGTCCGTTCCCACCTCCACCCCCACCCCCACCCTCCTCCTTCCCAATTATTTCCTCTACGGCGTTACGTTGCTCTCTTGGATTTGGGGCCAGCCGAACATGGCACTGAAGGGTGAAGGGGAGGCGGGGGGGCGGCGACGAGATATGGAGAAGGGGGATAAGGCGTTGAGAGGGGAGGCAAAGGGGAGACCGGAGTGGAGACTACAGGCGAGGAAAGCAACGGCAGAAAAGGAAGAGGGGCCGGGCGGTTGGCTACAGTCTGGGACCAAAACAGAACGAGGGGCGACAGTCTAGTGCCAGTGCAGTGCCGAACGAGTCTGGAAACAGTGAAAGGGGTGGATGCAGTGGGGTGGAGACCACCATTTTAACCCACCCTCCCCACTCGTCGCCCAGGGAGTGTTGGATGACTTTTCAATCACCTTTCTTCTTATCGTCATGTCACGTCGCCATGTGTGCGCGCGCGAGTGTGTCCGTGTGAGTGTGTCCGTGTGAGTGTGTCCGTGTGTGTGCGTCTGTGTGTGTGACGAACTACGGCTGTCGGTGTTTGTCGTTTTCATCACCCCCACCTCTGCTGCTCCACCCACCCCCTCAATTCCCACCCAGTGATTTATGAGCTGAAGGGATGGAAGCCGGCTGCAGTGGCAGTCCCTCCAGGCACGGCAAAGAAAGCCAGGGACAATAAAGCCAGGGACAATAAAGCCAGGGACAATAAAGCCGCCTTCATTCCACGCCTTCAAAGGTCCAACTAACCTCCCCCCAGCCAGGTATCGATGTGCTGCAGCCGGTAAGAGCAGCTCTTTTGTTCCGTAATCTTCTAATGCCGCCACTGTCGGAAACCATTGACACATGGCTTTTTTTTCTTCTCTGGCAGACAAAATCGCTCGCAGCGGAACCTTGAATGAAGAACCACCCCCCCCTGGTCGTTTTCAATATCTTCGATGACGAAGATAGCGGTGGTGTGATAATGATGATGATGATGGTGATCTTCTGGTGTGTGTGTTATAACTGAAAAGGGTGGCAGCTTGTGGACCATGCTCCATGGTCAAGTCCGGACTGTACCTCCAGTCGTGTTTCATGCACGGTCGCATACCAGCGCGCACACCTGACCGCCAGTGCCCGTAATGGATTGAGGATAAACTGTTTTCTTTCCAGCAGTGTGTAGGTTGGTGTGATTTGTTGGCTCGCCGCTGTGTGTGTGTGTGTGTGTGTGTGTGTGTGTGTGTGTGTGTGTGTGTGTGTGTGTGTGTGTGTCTGTGGACCAGCGGGCGAGCATGAGAAAGGATCGGAAACCTCGTCATCGACGTCGTTTGCGAGCTGGTGTTTACTTTGCTCTGCTGTGCGTTAATGGAGATTGTATGGGTATAATGTTGTCTGTGTTGACGGAGCTGAGCAGTCCGTGTTACACTGGTCGGTAGGGAAAGTACAGCGCAGGGAAGCCAACGAATTAAAGAGAGTTTAGCAGGGATTATGACATGGAGAAACATGTACGAAGCCACGCACTTGTTCTCGCGCATCTACCCGTGCGCGCGCACGCACCCACACACAGATACGTAGATAGATAGATGGACAAATAGACAGATCAGAGAGAGAGAGAGAGACAGAGAGAGAGAGAGAGAGAGAGAGAGAAACGGCATTCTATGGAAAGTAGTTTGAAACTGACTTGCATGAACGTTTTCAAACATTTGATTTTTTTTAAAAACTTTATTGTATGACTTAGATGAACGTGTTCAAACCTGTGGGTTTTTTTCTGACAAGGGTAACGGGGCTTAATCGGGTTAGAAAGAACTGGTCTGATAAACACACAGTCAATGTCAGACTGTAACTGTCATCTGATAGTACATTTGCTACGACAATTAGTTTATCCAAAGAGAGGAAAATGACCAGAAAAACAGACTGATGTTGATCCTTCAAGGACAAGAGGTGGGAGATGTACAATGAAGCAGAGCATGCATCGTATGAAATTTTTACGTTGTTTTTGCTTTTTTTCCCCTTTTCAATTCTTTTTTGGTTTTGCCCTTTCAATCCTTCACGCGAATCGAAAAAAACAAATTCTGCTCGGTGGAGCTGACAGCTGGTAAGAATTAAGACTTCAGACAGTGCTAGTGTCTTTGTTCGTGTTTTGCGTAGGTGACATTGAGAACCCTTCTTCTTTTATCTGAGAACATATGACATTAAACAGGCCCATGGTGCATTGTACGTAATCAAGACAAAGTGAGACATGTTAGTTGATAGATTTTTTGTCAAGTAAAGAAAAGAAGTAGAAAGCAATGGCTTGATATGGAACTGATTCGTAGTGTTTTCTGTGAAAATTAGCCAACTGAATCCTTGTGCACTCTGTGAAAATAGGCCAAGTGCAGCTGATTTGTGGTGATCTGAATCCTTGTGCACTCTGTGAAAATAAGCGGGATGAAGCTGGATTATATTGCCGTGGTTTATGTTTCACTCTGTCGAAAAGTGGCAATTATGACTGGTTGATATGGCAAAGATTCATATTTCATTTTATGAAAACAATACATTTATGGCTTGATTATACTGCACTGAATATGGCTAAGATTCGTATTTCATTTTATGAAAACAGTACATTTATGGCTTGATTATACAGCACTGATGAAAAATGCACTCTTTTCAAAACGTCAAATGACGACGATTCACACGGTATTGATACGTAATTCATTCTGTCAAAAAAAAAAAAAAATGGCTCATGTCGACCCGATTGATAGAAATTTTGTGAAAGCGAACCAAATGCAGCATGCCTGTATTGATCTGAATCATGGTGCATTCCATGAA
>CM065715.1:114073558-114078558 GCA_033310375.1 Conus canariensis | reverse complement strand
GGTCGTGTGCTACAGTTGTCAACTTCTCACCGCCAACAGCATACGCCCTCCCCGACACCATGGCCTCCTGCTGACAGCCGATATTCGAAACTCGAGCTGTTTTATGCAGAACACTTGTCAGTGACAGCTTCTTTTGCTGTTCGGTGATCGTTGTCTTGTGACATTCACCATTCAACTTCTCTCCCGTCTTTATACATACATATATACACGTACATACGTACATACATACATACGTACATACGTAAGAATAACGCACGCACGCACGCACGCACACACGCACGCACGCACGCACGCACACACACACACACACACACACACACACACACACACACACACACACACACACAGATGAAAGAGCGTAATTTAAAATAGTTGAGGAATATATATATATATATATATATATATATATATATATATCCATCTATCAATCTCTCTCTCTCTCTCTCTCTCTCTCTCTCTATATATATATATATATATATATATATTATCTGTGTGTGTGCGTGTGTGTGTGTGTGTGTGTGTGTGTGTGTGTGTGTGTGTGTGTGTGTGTGTGTGTCGCCAGCTCTTTTCCCAAACTGCTTAATTGTCAACATTACCGCGTCAGATCATTTTCGCCGTTTGTATAGAAACTGCGTAAAACGAATTCAATGTCGCGCTTGAATGAACGTTAAAAGTGGAGTCCAACTGAACGGGGTGGGGGATTAAAGGGAGAGTGTCCCGGCTCTCTCCAAGCATTGAGCTGACAGTTCAAAGGGGTTTGGAGCCGATGACAGCAGAGGAAAAAAGACTGCATGTTCGGTGGAGATGAACAGCCATTGGAAACGACTTCATAGAAATGACAGGGGCGTTGTGTAAGGTGGAGAATCGGAACAATCGCTGAACATGAAATCGCGTTGCGGACATCGAAAGTGTTGAACATGCACACTGGGTTATGGTGGATTTGAATGTCTATTGGTAACGCAGCCCGGGGATCTCGCCTGCGTGAAATATATGCATTAAAACGATTGTTAATTGCCGAGCAGGTCAGGTCAGACTAGCGGCCGTGGCAAGGGAGAACGCGCGCGGTAAGGTTAACGGAGCCAAACCGTCGTGGAGACTGATGACCGTGGGAAATCATATAGGCTTGACTGGAAACGATAAACGGCTGTGTAGGGCGTGTGGAAGTGTGGGAACAGCACAAATTCTAGGGCGACCAGCGTGAGAAGACCTGGAATTCTGACATACTACATAGACTGTGGAGAGACAGCTCAGTGTAAGGGGTGTCGGAGAGCCAGTTCTGCACAGCCTGTGGAAACTGGTGACATACTGCACTGTTACGTCTGCAGAGAGTGTTGGAAAAAGACGTCAGTGAGAGATTCGTCGCAACGTCTTACACATGCCGTAGAGAGGGATTTCAGTGTAAACGGTGTTGGGATATAAGTTCTACACAGACTATACAAACAAAAGACTTTAACAAGAAAAGTCAGTGAAAGCAAGTTCTGCACTGACAACGAATGGAGTGCAAGAGACGTTGGAATATACGTTTTGCGCAGTGTCAAAAGACTTCAGTTTAACAGTTATCGAAAACAGTTTCTGCACAGACTGTAAAAAAGACAGTGGAAAGTGATTGGAACGTAGGCCTAAATACTTCGAGTACTGTGGAGAAGCAAGCACTGGCCAACAGTTATGGAATATGAACACTGTACAATGATGAGAATGACATCACTGTGAGAGTTATTGGCGTGCAAGCTTTGTGGAAAGAGACCTCGGTGTAAAGTCATTGGAATACAAGTGCCGCAAACACTGATATAAAGATTCGGAATGAGAGTTCGTGTGATATAAGTCCTGCAAAACAAAACAACTGTTGGAAACTTCCGTGTGGGAGTTACTTGCGTACCAGTGGAACAGAGTGTGGAAACCAGTCAGTGTAAGAGTAACCGGAGTGCAATTCCAACACAGACTGTGGGTAAAGATTTCAGAGTCTAAGTTATCGACTTCAGAGTCAAAGTTATCGACTTCAGCGTCAAAGGTATCGACTTCAGCGTCAAAGTTATCGACTTCAGTGTCAGTTTTCGGAATATAAGTTCTACACAAACTACAGGAGCAGAATTCAGAATGTAGCCCAAGTCCTACACACACACACACACACACACACACACACACACACACACACACACACACACACACACACACACTCGGTGACTCCCCCCTCCCCCTCACATCTCCACCATGGGCCTGTCGACTCTGCCGCCGCTGAAGGCGGTGAGGGTGCCCAGCATCCTGGCCCAGCAGCAGCCCAAGAGGAAGCGCCGGACCTCGGGCAGGCACCACTACCTGCTGAAGATGAGGAAGGAGGAGGCTCTGCGGATGAGGAGGCTGGGCTCGGGGCTGCTGGAGCACGACGTGCTGGACAGCGCCATCCTGACTCACCTCGTGGTAATGGCCTGTGGTCGTGCGGCAGCGGCGTGGTCTGGATGAGTGATGTGGCTGAGTGATGGTTGGTTGTAGCGTTCCCATCTCGTTGTCACTTTGTTCCCCTTTGTCTTCGGTGCCTCTTTTTTTACACAACTTTTTGTTGTTGTTGTTGTTGTTGTTGTTGTTGTTCTTCTTCTTCTTCTTCTTCTTCTTCTTTTTTTTTTACACAACTCTTTGTTGTTTTTGTTTTATTGTTGTTGTTGATCTTCTTCTTCTTCTTCTTCTCTTTTTACACAACTCTTTGTTTCTGTGTGTTGTTGTTGTTGTTGTTGTTGTTTATCTTCTCCTTCTTCTTCTTTCTTTCTTTCTTTTATTCTGTCTTTTTGTTCATGGTCATATCTTCTTCCTCTTTTTTTTTCTTCATTGGGAATGCTCCTTCATGTTGTTGTTCTCCTCGTCCTTCTCCTTCTTCTCATCCTCTTCCTTCTTGTTTTTCTTCTTCTTCAGTGACATCACTGTCGTCTTTGTTGTCGTCACCTTTGTCGTGGTAGACCTCTTCATCAGCTTTGACATGGCCGTCTGTAGTCGACTGGGCTGTAATGACAGTGGAACTGGAATTTTCTTCCTTTTTGTACTCCCAGTTCTTATAGAACAGGGAGTACTTTACAATGGGAACGAAGAAATGCTGTCTGTGTGTGTGTGTGTCCGTCCGTGGTCAAAATGTGTTCCACTCGCTCCAGACAAAACTACTGGGCCGATCTTTCCGAAAATTTGTAGGAATGTTTATTATGGGCCAAAGATGATGCCCGATGTGTTATCTTACCGTTATAGCTGTTACTAACGGCTGTAACGGCCTGTAACGGTTTTTCTTCTTTATGGAATATCTCAGAAAGTACTTGGCCGATCTTTGTGAAAATTAGCAGGTATGTTCATTATGGATCACGGATGATACCCAATGTTTACTTTACCGTTATAGCCGTTGCTAACGGCTATAACTGCCCATAACGGTTTTTCTTCTTTATGGGATATATCAGAAAGTACTTGGCCGATCTTTCTGAAAATTTGTAGGTATGTTCATTATGGGCGACGGATGATGCCCGACGTTTTAGTTTACCATTATAGCCGTTCCTAACGGCTATAACGGCCCATAACGGTTTTCTTTTTTATGAAATGTCTCAGAAAGTACTTGGCTGATCTTTCTGAAAATTTTGTAGGTATGTTCATTATGGGTCACGGATGATGCCCAACGTTTAAGTTTACCATTATAGCCGTTACTAACAGCTATAACGACCCATAACGTTTTTTCTTTTTAATGGAATATCTCAAAAAGTACTTGGCCGATCTTTGTGAAAATTTGCAGGTATGTTCATTATGGGTCCCGGATGATGCCCGATGTTTTAATGTACCGTTATAGCCGTTACTAACGGCTATAACGACCCATAACGGTTTTTCCTCCTTTATGGAATATCTTAGAAAGTATGTGGCCGATATTTCTGAAAATTTGTAGGTACTTTCATTATGGGTCACGGATGATGCCCGATGTTTAAGTGTACCGTTATAGCCGTTACTAACGGCCCATACTGGTTTTCTTGTTTATGGAATATCTAGAAAGTACTTGGCCGATCTTTCTGAAAATTTGTAAGTGTGTTCATTATAGGTAACAGGTGATGGCCGATGTTTACCAGAATAGCCGTTACTAACGGTTACACCAGCCCAGGACGGTTTTTCCTCTTTATAGAATATGTCACGCGTATTCAGAATAAACTGGGAGTACGTTTATATGCTTTGCATCTTGTTCTTCTTCCTATCTTAATGCTCCTTCTTCCATTCTTCCACTTATCAAAATATCAAGTAGATCTAACATTCATTACAGAAATTTGTGACTATTTTTGCATTGTTTCTTTCTTTTTTGTAATGACGTTGATTGGTATCCCTGACGTATCATTAAGGTCAGGTTTCATTTTACGCTCAGATGTTCTGTAAACAGTGTCACCGACTGGCAGGTATTATAACGTTCAGAGGTGCTGGGCAGTGTTGTTACAACAGTCGTTGCCAGAGTCATCAGATTTCCTTCAGCATCGCCTCCTTTCCGTCTTCCTGGCTGTCGCCATTGTCACCATCTCGCCTTAGGGATGTCTCCATTTCCCCAAGGGTGTTCTCGCCTTAGGGATGTCAGTAGCGTACCCCCACGTAATTTAAGTGACTGGTTGTAGATTTATCTATCAGTAGCGTACCTCCCATGTAACTTAAGTGACTGGTTGTAGATGTTGTCTATCAGTAGCGTACCTCCCATGTGATTCAAGTGACTGGTTGTAGATGTTGTCTTTGTTGCTCGATTTTTTTTCCAGGGTGGAACTTTTTTTTATTTTCAATTTGTTGAGAATCCTGAAAAGGCCCAGCTGGGATATGATAGTAAAACTAGAACCTGGGGATGGGAGCGGGGGTGTCTTCAAGAAGGTTCAGTTTGCATTGTCTTGTGAAGGAAGCGCGAACACATGAATGGGGGAAAAAAACGGAGGGAGGGGAGAGGGGTTTTCCATAAGTTTCACCGAGGAAGGTCTCAAAGATTCACCTGGAAAGTGTACACAGCCCGCCGTTTCTGTTGT
>CM065715.1:114058558-114068558 GCA_033310375.1 Conus canariensis | reverse complement strand
AGATCTCTTTCTCTCTCTCTTTGTCTCTGTCTGTCTGTCTGTCTGTCTGTCTGTCTGTCTGTCTGTCTGTCTGTCTCTCTCTCTCTCTCTCTCTCTCTCTCTCTCTCTCTCTCTCTGTATTTTCGCAAATAAGCCAGCGCGAGTATGTATAACTTTAGAAACATTTATCACACATGGAAGGAGATGGCTATGTTTGTATGAATCAAAATCAGAATGAGTGTCGGTTTGTTTGTTTGTTTTTTTTTCGCCTTAAAAGTCACAAATACATATTAAACCTGCGAACCCTTTGTGAAAAGTATCTCTAACATCAGAGGGAGTTCTACCTCGCCTTCAAAGGCTTCAGTAACGCGTTCGATAGAGTTGGCTAGGACGCACCAGGGGCAAAATGCACAGAACGTCACGTCCAGTGGTGTGCTGGTGCGCCCGGAACCCGACTAGAAAGTACGGGGCCTTGGGGGTCGTTTCATAGAATCAGGTGGTTTCCATCTTGCCATGCCCCCATGGCTTCCTCACACTTGCCATGCCTCCATGGCTTCCTCACACTTGCCATGCCTCCATGGCTTCCTCACACTTGTCATGTCTCCATGGCTTCCTCACACTTGACATACCTCCATGGCTTCCTCACACTTGACATACCTCCATGGCTTCCTCACACTTACCATGCCTCCATGGCTTCCTCACACTTGCCATGCCTCCATGGCTTCCTAACACGTGCCATGTCTCCATGGCTTCCTCACACTTGCCATGCCTCCATGGCTTCCTCACACTTGTCATGTCTCCTAGGTGGCTTCCATCTTGCCATGCCTCCATGGCTTCCTCACACTTGCCATGCCTCCATGGCTTCCCACCACTATGTCATGTCTTCTAGGTGGCTTCCATCTTGCCATGCCTCCCATGGCTTCCTCACACTTGTCATGTCTCCTAGTGGCTTCCATCTTGCCATGCCTCCATGGCTTCCTCACACTTGCCATGCCTCCATGGCTTCCTCACACTTACATGTCTCCATGGCTTCCTCACACTTACCAGTCTCCATGGCTTCCTCACACTTACCATGTCTCCATGGCTTCCTCACACTTACCATGTCCTCCATGGCTTCCTCAACACTGCCATGCCTCCATGGCTTCCTCAACTTGCCAGCCCATGCTTCCTCACACTTTCAGTCTCCATGGCTTCCCCACACTTGCCATGCTCCATGGCTTCCTCACACTTGCCATGCCTCCATGGCTTCCTCACACTTTATCTCCATGGGTCCATTCGCTCATGGCTTCCTCACACTTGCCATGCCTCCATGGCTTCCACTTCCATGCCTCCATGGCTTCTCACACTGCCATGCCTCCATGGCTTCCTCACACTTGACCATGCCTCCATGGCTTCCTCACACTTCCATGTCTCCATGGCTTCCTCACACTTACCATGCTCCATGGCTTCCTCACACTTGACATGCCTCCATGGCTTCCTCACACTTGCCATGCCTCCATGGCTTCCTCACACTTGCCATCCTCCATGGCTTCCTCACACTTGACATGCTCCATGGCTTCCTCACACTTGCCATGCCTCCATGGCTTCCTCACACTTGACATGCCTCATGGCTTCCTCACACTTGCCATGCCTCCATGGCTTCCTCACACTTGACATGCCTCCATGGCTTCCTCACACTTGACATCCTCCATGGCTTCCTCACACTTGCATACCTCCATGGCTTCCTCACACTTGACATGCCTCCATGGCTTCCTCACACTTGACATACCTCCATGGCTTCCTCACACTTACCATGCCTCCATGGCTTCCTCACACTTGCCATGTCTCCATGGCTTCCTCACACTTACCATGTCTCCATGGCTTCCTCACACTTGTCATGTCTCCATGGCTTCCACACACTTGCCATACCTCCATGGCTTCCTCACACTTGACATACCTCCATGGCTTCCTCACACTTGCCATGCCTCCATGGCTTCCTCACACTTGACATGCCTCCATGGCTTCCTCACACTTGACATGCCTCCATGGCTTCCTCACACTTGCCATGCCTCCATGGCTTCCTCACACTTGCCATGCCTCCATGGCTTCCTCACACTTGCCATGCCTCCATGGCTTCCTCACACTTGTCATGTCTCCTGTTCTCAATCTGGTTGCTTGATTAAGTCTCGAACGATGAGAGAATTACTGTCTGAAATATGAAGTGCTAAACTGACCTTTGTCACTGTTCAGAGTGCGCCGGGCGGTCCAGTCCCTCTGTCTTCAGCACATGGAGTTGATGTAGGGGTTGTCTCAACCTCAGCTCCTGGCCCAAGGACCTGCTGTGGAAGCACAGAAAAGTTTCGACTCTCCCTCTCTTAGAATAGCTGTCTTTTAAGACTGTGGAGCCCCTTCTTCCCAAAGTACCTCATGTGAAGGCGCTAGTGACACTGCCACCCACCCTCCGCCATGAGATCACGCCCCGATGTGGAAGCTTGTCTCCTAGACCACCCTGGGCTGTGACAGCCTTGGGCACCAGTATCAACTGTTCCACCTACTCTTTGATAAAACCAAAATGATGTTTTTCTCTCAATCAGAGTCATGTATATTTCTAATGTTCATTGTGTACGCTTCTACACGGCTAACTGAAACAAGACAGCATTGCACTGCCGCGGTATTAGAATAACACCATTTGATACCACAGCATTGCCATACCACGGTGTTATGTCAACAGCCTTGTAAAATCACGGTACAGTGACACCAGCATTTTATTACAGTATTGTGATACCACGATTGGTTTCCACAGCATGTCTCTCAGAGGCCAGCGGCTACAACATGAGCAGTGACAGCTCTGTGGCGGCCGACCCTTCCCTCATTTTCGGCCAGCGCTCGGGTCGCCGATCCAAGGCCAAAGGAAGCAAAAGGCGGTCTGCAGGTGAGGCAGAAACAGGATGGAGAAGGGTAAGGAGGGGTGAGGTAAGGGTGAGGAGGAGGGGGATTTTCTACTGTAGTGTACGACACATCCATTTTTTTTTTATTTGTTTGGTTTTTGTTTGTTTTGTTTTGTTTTTCTTGAAACCTCTAGGAAATGATGTCCAGTTTTTGTATGGTGCATCATCCATTGTCATTTTTTTCCTGTGAAAAGTCATATGCTCCTGTTGTACAACGCACCTCTTCTTTTGTCCACTCAGGGAAATGAGTCTCCTAGAGTGCAACGTTACTAGTCTTCTGTCTTCTGGCGGAAATGTTGTATCACTATTGTACGGTATATCTTTTATTTCGTATTCTAAAATGGAAAATGAAACGCAACCATTGTACGTTGTGTCTGTTTTGTCTTCTATAGGGAGAACATTATGCGCTTCTATGGAACGACGCATTTCTGTATTTTGTATCGTTCTGCAGAGAGAACATACAACTACTATACATTGCATTGTGCCGTGAGAAAACGTAAGCAAAAGGGATGTTTCTAGCGCAGAATATGATTCCGAACGGTGGATAGGGGTACAGTTGATACTGAAAGACGTCTCCCCTCCCTCCCCTCTCCACTTCCAGCGTATCCACGGAGGAACTCGCTAATTAACGTTGTCTTAAGTTCTCCAACTATGACGTGGAAAAGCCCTCTGAAAATACATACTTCGGCCCCCTTCAGTGTGATAGCTGCTTTTGTTTGTTTGTTTGTTGTTAATGTGCTCGTTGATAGCTGCTTTTGTTTGTTTGTTTGTTGTTAATGTGCTCGTTGATAGCTGCTTTTGTTTGTTTGTTTGTTGTTAATGTGCTCGTTGATAGCTGCTTTTGTTTGTTTGTTTGTTGTTAATGTGCTCGTTGATAGCTGCTTTTGTTTGTTTGTTTGTTGTTAATGTGCTCGTTGATAGCTGTTTTTGTTTGTTTGTTTATTTGTTGTTAATGTGCTCGTTGATAGCTGCTTTTTGTTGTTGTTGTTCTTCATTTGCTCGTTTGTTTGTTTATTTCACTTTTTCCCTGCTGTCTGTTGACGAGGGCAGACAAGGCCCAGGACGGCAGCAGTCTGGAGACGCCTTCCCTGCGAGGCAGCATGGTCATGGCGCCCGATGGAGAGATCATCAACGTGGGAGGGTCTATATCACCGCGTCACAGTGACGTAGGCGTCCTACGTGACGTCACCTCGCAGCTTCGTCATTACGACGGTAAGAGAGAGAGAGAGAGAGAGAGAGAGAGAGAGAGAGAGAGAGAGAGAGAGAGAGATCAGGGAACAGGGGGCAGTGGGTGGAAGAGAGTGATACATGGGGTCGGGGAGACAGGGGTTGGAAGGGAGATGGGAGAGGACAGACAGAAGGGAGATGCCAAGAGTAGAGGGAGAAAGAGGATGTACGTGGAAAAAAGAAAGAGAGGATGGGAGAAGGAGAGGGTGTGAGAAAGGGTGGGGAGCGAAGGTGGCGAAAAGAGAGAGAGAGAGAGAGAGAGAGAGAGAGAGAGAGAGGGGGGATTGGAAAGAGAAGGAAAGATGGACGATAGGAGAAAAAGGGAGGGAGGACGAAAGAGACAGAGTTGGGGAGAGAGAGAAAGAGGAAGGTGGGAGAGAAGGGATGAAAGAATCAAGGGTATCATTGTTCGTTTATTTCATCGTTTTTGAATGTTTGTGTCTCACCCCACCTCCCCGCCTTTTATGTTTTATATCATTGTGTAGTTGGTTTGTGTATATTTGTTCATTTACTGATGCATATGTTTATTCTTTTTCTTTTCAGGCGGCTTGCAGACGGATGACTCAGGGATGTCGGAGGAGGACGGAGAAGAGTGGAAGGGGGGTGGCAGGGGCAGAAAACCCAGATCCACCTTCACACGTAAAGCTGTAGCTGTCACCAAGAAACACGTACACAAAGGTTGGGGAACGTTGAAACGTGTCTCGGTGACTCCTGGTGCTTGTGTTGACGTTGTTTTGTTGGTCTTGTTATCTCCGTCGAGGAAATCATGGTTTCACCCGTGTCCGGTTTGTTTGTTTGTCTGCATGCAACATTATGCAGAATCTACAGAACCCTCTTCAAGCGAAGTCTGTTGAAAGACTTAATGTAGCCTCAAAAAAGAAAAAAAAGAAAAAAGAACAAAGATGAATCAATTACATGTACGGATCCAGATCAAACGGCGCATTGAGGATCGTTCTGAGGGATTATTTTTACGTATTTTTTAACGCATAAACAACGGAACTTTTTTCTTTGGATTTGGCGGAAAGATGAACTGTGGCCTTCGGACAAAACCACTGAAATTGGGTGTAAATCCGTGAGGAGAAGGCGGATCCAATGGCAGATCTGCACATGTTCTTGATAGAATTATCACAATTTTCTACTGAAGATGAACATGAAACAATTGTTATGAATAGATGACTGTCCTATCAGTTGATATTACCTTAAGGGAACATGAATTGTTCCTGATATAAATGTTGACCTTCCGTCTTTCTACATGTTCTGTTTATCAGATTAAAAAAAAAAGTTTAAGGGGAGTAACTCTTTCATTCCGCACCAATGATTTCATCCCCCTGCTGCATTTTCTTCATTCGTGGCAATTCTAAGCTTTGTTCTACTTTGGAAGGGTCTGCGCCCTCCTGAGTGTTGTCCGAGGGTTGGTGTGTGTGTGTGTGGTGTTGTGTGTGTGTGTGTGTGGTGTGTGTTGTGTGTGTGTGTGGTGTGTGTGTGTGTGTGTGTGTGTATGTGTGTGTGTGTGTGTGTGTGTGTGTGTGTGTGTGTGTGTGTATGTGTGTGTGTGTGTGTGTTGTGTGTGTGTGTGTGTATGTGTGTGTATGTGTTGTGTGTGTGTGTGTGTCATGTGTGTGTGTATGTGTATGTGTGTGGTGGTGTGTGTGTGTGTTGTGTGTGTTGTGTGGTGTGTGTGTGGTGTGTGTGTGTGTGTGTGTGTGTGTGTGTGTGTGATTTGTTGTTTGTTGCTGGTGGTGTTTGTTTGTTCTTGTATTTGCTCCTCAGATTTTTTGTCCTTGTTTCTTATTCTCCTTGTTGTTCCTAATTGTCTTTGAGTTTTGTTTGTCTGTTTTTGTTTTGTTTATTTATTTTTTGTGATGTAACTTTACATCGGTGTCGGAAAATGGAATCAGTTTATGAAAGTAATGGGATGTCGAATTTAGCTTCGATTTCCATCTGACTGCCTTGTTCTAAGTTTTACGGAATTTGCAAGTGCCTTTTGAACCCTGTAGAAATTCTGCTCGATGATATCAGAAAACTCGAAACAGTTTTTCTCGAGGTAGTTTGTGGAGAAAGGGACCTTCTTTATCAGACCGTAACCCTGGCAGTTAGTGTGTTATCGTTTACGTCATTTTTAGTCAGTTTGCAGTATCAGAAAGGAGATGAAAAGAACTTTGAGGATAAAAGAAAAAAAACAAACAACATTCTTTCATTTATTCGTTCATCATGTCAGGTCCACCAACCATGACAAAGTAGGGTTTTGTGAACACACTACGTCAGGACCATCAACCATGACAAAGTAGGGTTTTGTGAACACACTACGTCAGGACCATCAACCATGACAAAGTAGGGTTTTGTGAACACACTACGTCAGGACCATCAACCATGACAAAGTAGGGTTTTGTGAACACACTACGTCAGGACCATCAACCATGACAAAGTAGGGTTTTGTGAACACACTACGTCAGGACCATCAACCATGACAAAGTAGGGTTTTGTGAACACACTACGTCAGGACCATCAACCATGACAAAGTAGGGTTTTGTGAACACACTACGTCAGGACCATCAACCATGACAAAGTAGGGTTTTGTGAACACACTACGTCAGGACCATCAACCATGACAAAGTAGGGTTTTGTGAACACGCCATGTCAGGTCCACCAACCATGACAAAGTAGGGTTTTGTGAACACACTACGTCAGGACCATCAACCATGACAAAGTAGGGTTTTGTGAACACACTACGTCAGGACCATCAACCATGACAAAGTAGGGTTTTGTGAACACACTACGTCAGGACCATCAACCATGACAAAGTAGGGTTTTGTGAACACACTACGTCAGGTCCATCAACCATGACAAAGTAGGGTTTTGTGAACACACTACGTCAGGACCATCAACCATGACAAAGTAGGGTTTTGTGAACACACTACGTCAGGACCATCAACCATGACAAAGTAGGGTTTTGTGAACACACTACGTCAGGACCATCAACCATGACAAAGTAGGGTTTTGTGAACACACTACGTCAGGCCATCAACCATGACAAAGTAGGGTTTTGTGAACACACTACGTCAGGACCATCAACCATGACAAAGTAGGGTTTTGTGAACACACTACGTCAGGACCATCAACCATGACAAAGTAGGGTTTTGTGAACACACTACGTCAGGACCATCAACCATGACAAAGTAGGGTTTTGTGAACACACTACGTCAGGACCATCAACCATGACAAAGTAGGGTTTTATGAACACGCCTTGTCAGGTCCACCAACCATGACAAAGTAGGGTTTTGTGAACACACTACGTCAGGACCATCAACCATGACAAAGTAGGGTTTTGTGAACACACTACGTCAGGACCATCAACCATGACAAAGTAGGGTTTTGTGAACTCGCGGACAAAACATGCCGAACAGATCACCAGCGACGTTCATTTCGTGTTCTTTTTTTCTCTCTTTAATATAAAAGAGATTTATCTTTACTTTTCCTGTCTTTCTTTCTTTCCTTTATTTATTCGTTTGTCACATCCAGTGAAGAAAGTGTGACGGAGCACAGTACTGTGCACGCACAGATAAATCAGGCCAAACATTCACTGACAACATGTATTTGTTTAATTATTAAACGATTTACTTATTGATTGATCTATCTATTCATTTATTTAGTTATTCATTGATTTGTTCATTCATTCATTCATACATTCATTCATTTTATTTATTTATTCGTTCCTTCATTTATTTTTATTCATTTAGTTATCTATTTATTGATTTATCTACTTATTTGTTTTATTCGTTCGTCCCATTAGGTGCAGCCGGCGTGACGGAGCAGGACATAGTGGACACGCTGACCAAGCAGGCCAAACAGATAGCGGACGCCCTGCTGGACAAAGACGGCGCCGGCGCCGACCTGGAGCGGGACGTGAGGGTGAGAGTTGGTGGAAAGGGGGTAGGGGTGGAGGGGGGCGGTGTTGATGGGAGGGTGGAGGCGGGGCCAGAGGATAACTCACTCGCATAGGAGGGTACGTTTTGTTTCGCGTACTTTCATTTGGCTTAAAGGTCAGTTCGTCTATAGATGCATTTTGACTACGAGCTGACTTGTTTCGTTTCGTCTGCTGTTTCTCTTGTTTCTTTTCGCGCATGCACGTGCGGACGCGCATGTGTGTGTGTGTGTGTGTGTGTGTAAGTGGTGGATGAGGTGAATGTTTAAAAGCCATTTCAGTCGAGCACGTATTTATGCAAGTGTAAAAAAACATTCTAAATTTGTAGTTGTTCGAAAACAAAGCATAACCATCGCGTTTCCACTCCATTTTAGGGTTCAATTCTGAAAAGGTAAATGCTGGAAACTCCACCCGGTCGTGTCATGTAGGAATGGTGATTGATTGCCGACTTTTCGACAAGGAAAAAAGAGCATATACAATACAAGCTTTGCACAGTGAAACAGGCAGGAACAACCTTCGTATTACTGTGGCAGTAATGTGATCACTTCGCTAGAGAGAGAGAGAGAGAGAGAGAGAGAGAGAGAGAGAGAGAGAGAGAGAGAAAGAGAGAGAGAGAGAGAGAGAGAGAGAGAGAGAGAGGAGAAGAAGAAGAAGAAGAAGAAGAAGAAGAAGAAGAAGACGAGGAAGAAGAAGAGGACGAGGGAGAAGAAGAGAGTGAGTATATGTGAAATGGTCTCAGACACAGCTTTACTTTCACTGCGCGTCGACTTCACAAGCCAATACTTTTTTATACGCCATACGAATCCCTTCCTGTAAGCCAAACGACAGCAGCTAAGACACAACTGGCGGAGAGAGCTAACGCCGCCAAGATCAGAGGCTGGGCCAAACGACAGCAGCTAAGACACAACTAGCGGAGAGAGCTAACGCCGCCAAGATCAGAGGCTGGGCCAAACGACAGCAGCTAAGACACAACTGGCGGAGAGAGCTAACGCCGCCAAGATCAGAGGCTGGGCCAAACGACAGCAGCAAAGACACAACTGGCGGAGAGAGCTAACGCCGCCAAGATCAGAGGCTGGGCCAAACGACAGCAGCTAAGACACAACTGGCGGAGAGAGCTAACGCCGCCGAGATCAGAGGCTGGGCCAAACGACAGCAGCTAAGACACAACTGGCGGAGAGAGCTAACGCCGCCAAGATCAGAGGCTGGGCCAAACGAGAGGTATCCGTCTGGGACGCCAGAGAATCTCCGGGGTCCATGGTTCAGTCTTGTGCGAGGCGGCTTTTTTTCTCTCACCCCTCCTCGTCCAACCCCTTATACCCTGCTTCTCTCTCTCTCTCTCTCTCTCTCTCTCTCTCTCTCTCTCTCTCTTCTTTCTCTCCCTCTCTCTCTCTCTCTCTCTCTCTCTCTCTCTCTCTCTCTCTCTTTCTCTCACCTGTCTTCACCAGATTAGAAGTGGAGTTTTGAGTGCCGGTTTTCCGGATGGGACAACAAAGCGAAGTCCATGGCGGAGCACGTCAAAGAATCCAAGGCAAAAGTAGTAGGAAGGTTCTGTAGGGAAAGTCCCTGTAGATGGTCAACAGAAACATTCGCAGAGTGAAAGCAAAACCATCCAAAGGATGACATCGTGTAGCAGGAAGGGCAGCCGGAATTTTAACACTGAAATATGCGAAGATCGTGAAGTATCACGGCACCACACAACGTAATACACTGCGCTACACTACACCACAAGACAATTCTAATGGCCACAGGAGCGCCAGTATCTGTATGAACTAAGGCTGCTGTCGGCAAAACTCACTGCGTTTCTTTCCTTCATTGGCATTTGATGTTGTTGTTGTTGCTGTTGTTTTTGTTATTATTGTTGTAGTAGTTGTTGTTATTGTTGCTATTGTCGTTGTAGTTGTCGTTGTTGTTGTTGTTGTTGTTATTGTTGTGGTGGTGGTGGTGG
>CM065715.1:114026058-114053558 GCA_033310375.1 Conus canariensis | reverse complement strand
ATTTTTATGTGTATATGTACGCACGTGATTGCGTGCATGAGCGCGCGCGTGTATGTGTGTGTGTGTGTGTGTGTGTGTGTGTGTGTGTGTGTGTGTGTGTGTGTGTGAGAGAGAGAGAGACCGTTAATGCATGATTGGGTGTCTAATTTGTGTAAGCGTGTGTGTAAGATAGTTTGTTAACAGTCAAGTGGATTTCCTTCAGATTGTTACTCTGTTGTTTCTGAGGGTCACTGTCTCCGTGTTTCCATGTCGAAGTTTCCAGATTCCTCTCTGGGGGAAAACAGACTGAAAGAAGAGAGAGAAATGAAGGAGATACCAATCACAAGAAAGCGGAAATCACTGTTTGATAAGGGGCAGTAATCTTCATTTGCACGGGGATGGTAATAGTGAGCAGGGGTTGTGTCCCTTTTTGATGACATTTTCACTGTTTGTCGTTTCTGTCGCTGTAATTTGCTTCCCATTGTTTTCAGTACAGTGCAAGGCTGTTTTCTGTTTGAAAGTCGCATTTGGGCTTAGGTTGTTTTTTTCTTTTCTCCTCAGATCCTGTGTTGAGTGGAGCCACACCCAGGCCGGAAAGTGGTCAGAAGGTAAAGGCAGATACAGAGGGCAAATCAGAGATGTGTTTTTTCCAAGTCCAAATCAAGGAAAATTAGTGAATGTGATTGTGCGATCTGTGTGTTGTACAAATTTATGATGATCGAGAAAGAAATATAGGGAGACATATTCAAGTGTGAATGAATGGACGAGGGAGTGATTGAATGAATGTATGAATGAAAGGATGAGTGAATGAATGAATGAATTTGTTTTTCAAACAGTCCATTTGCCTTTATAAAGGGGTTTGAATAGTATTCAAAATGAAAAATACCGCAAATAATTATGTTAAGGCAAAGGAAGATAGAAATATGTAAAAAGACAGCTATGAAGTTACACCGGATTTCATACCACACAGGAAGAAGCAAGGGGGAAAAAAAAAGAAAAAGAAAGACTGAAAGAAACCAGAGGGACATAGCGACATAAAGAAGAAGGGATAGATTAAAGAAATCAATGACATACAGAAATAAACAAAACAAAGAAACGGTAAAGAATGGAAAAAAATGAAATGTGAGTTCATCTTAAACAAACATGACAAAAAGAAAGGAAAAAAACCCAACCTTTTTTAACTTTAAAAAAGGATGACGATTTGGGACAGAGCCCAAGGAACGCCTCGACATATAAAACACCTGTATGTTTCTTTAAAGACTCTCCAGTGCTAGAAGAGAACCGATGGACGTGAAAGCCGAACACTGGACGCTCAGTCTAAGACTTGTGGATTTGAACCCCGGCAGTGCCAGCCTGTGGGCTGAAGAAGGGTGGAGCAGGATTTTCCCGATCTCTCCAATCAACAGAATTACCAGCTGGCAGCAGCTGGACGCCCTTCATGTGTGTATACACGAATCAAATACGCATGTTGATAACATGTGACCGACGTCACCATTGGGTCACTTAGATGCTCCCACGTCTTGCAACGCACGAGGCAGTCAGTGTGCTCCAGTGCGTTCGGCCAGCAGCCACCTTCAGTCCGCACGCAGTGACGCCTCGTTGATGAAACTGAAACTCAGAAAATGTTGACTTGAGGACAGGAGAGCACGCGATGAGCAGAGGGTAGAGAGCAGGTGTCAGAGGGTAGAGAGCAGGTGTCAGAGGGTAGAGAGCAGGTGTCAGAGGGCAGAGAGCAGGTGTCAGAGGGTAGAGAGCAGGTGTCAGAGGGTAGAGAGCAGGTGTCAGAGGGCAGAGAGCAGGTGTCAGAGGGTAGAGAGCAGGTGTCAGAGGGTAGAGAGCAGGTGTCAGAAGGCAGAGAGCAGGTGTCAGAGGGTAGAGAGCAGGTGTCAGAGGGTAGAGAGCAGGTGTCAGAGGGCAGAGAGCAGGTGTCAGAGGGTAGAGAGCAGGTGTCAGAGGGTAGAGAGCAGGTATCAGAGGGCAGAGAGCAGGTGTCAGAGGATTGAGAGCAGGTGTGGGTGAAGAGAGCCGTTAGAGAAACAGAAGGCAAGAACAGCCTGCTTCTACTGACAACGAACTTTCACAGGCGCGAGTGAAGTTCCTTCAGCAATGTGTGTGTGTGTGTGTGTGTGTGTGTGTGTGTGTGTGTGTGTGTGTGTGTGTGTGTTTATGTTTAGGGACGCTGTGCTGTTTTGAATTACCTTGAATGGGGAGATATATTCTGTAGGCAAACCATACCGTATCGAATTAATTTGCCGTAATCAGCCCTAGAAATGGTGAATGGACAAGACTGGCTATTGCATTAGTGTGAAAGATATTGACGGACTGACGCAAGACACTGAGTTCCAAGAGTGACACGTCACTCCAACTGCAGAGCTGATCTTGCATCGGCAGCGCCTGATCAGGAGGAACTCTTAGACATCGACAGACGATTGACAAGGGTGTGACGCGTACCACACACTGCTGATCCGATATCGCATTAATAATGCCCGATCAAGATGAACTCTTAGGTTAGTTCATAGATGGCTTACAGGGATGTCATAGGCCACCTCTCTAGAAGAGAACCGCACAGTCTTCTTGATTAATGGAGCGTACTTTCTGTGCTGCTGTGTGCATGGCCGCGTTCAGGAGGCTGCAGTTATCCCCCCTACAACCCTGCTGAGAGACACGGAGGCTGACGACAAACGAGCGGACAAGCCGCTCAGATCTGCCCGTGAAGTCTTCGCAACAGGTGAATGTGGGGGAGAATTAGACAAACCTACTATGTTCAGTTTTGTAGGCAATACGCTTATTACTACATGCGTGTCAGTTATTACTGGTCATTCTGTTTTTTTGTGGTTACTAATGCAGTTTTTTTTTTTTTTTGGACTTTCGAAGTTTACGCGCACAGTGAATGAGTGCAATCGTTGTTGTCATTGTCGTTGTCGTTATGTTGTTGTTGTTGTTGTTGTTTTCTTCTTCTTCTTCTTCTTCTTACTATTATTATCATTATTGTTATTATCATTATTACTATAACTGCTGCTGTTATGGTTGCTGTTGTTGTTCTTGTTGTCGTCGTTGTTTTCATCTGAAGTAGTGATAGTAGCAGAGAAGGGTGGAGCACGGATGTTGGAGGATGAGAGGGTTGGGTGGGAGGGGGGGGGTTACGTTCTACGCCAGACAGCTTGGTAGGGTAAGCCTCACGGGCGGACATTAAGGTGCAGTTAGAGATGAGTTTAAATGTGTGAATCCAGATACATGGTTCCAGGAGTGCTCGGGCAGTTTTGTAGGTGTAATTTTTTCGTTGATGTGTGTGTGTGTGTGTGTGTGTGTGTGTGTGTGTGTGTGTGTGTGTGTGTGTGTGTGTTTGTGCGCGCGCGCGCTCGCGAGCGTGTGTGTACTTGTGTGTATGAATGTGTGCGTGTGTGTTTGTGTACGTGTCTGTGTGTGTGCCTGTCTGTGTGCGTGTATATATATATATATATATATATTTATATTTATATATATATATACAATAAACTAATAAATTCCAAGGATAAGTACCGAGCACCATTCCAGCAACTTACAGAGCAGCTTGGTGTTGCAATGACTACAAGGAATATTCAATTATAAACAAAGTTTGCTCTTATGTCTTAGATTGAAGAAATAGCTCTTTCATGATTTTCTTTTGCTTCTTAGGTGGCACCTTTGGTTGGCTTTTGGAAAACTCAACAAACATACTACGGTATTGCACACCAGCCTTTTTCTGGGATAGCATTCTTCTTAAAACCGAAAAGGCAGAGGAGTCAAATTACCACTTTCCGCGGTCACTGAGGAGAAACAATCAGGTTTCGAAATATCGGTATCTGACCAGGAGTTATATGTTAGTGAGCTTCCTCCCCATTGGAGATTGTCTCCCCCTTGGAGACTATAAGCTTGCTGAAGGCTCATTTTGAGAAGCATTTATTTTATTTTTTCCCCATTCACCCACTGAAGCACATACTGTTAGTTAGGCAGAATTATCTACCACTGCAGATATGAATGCTTATCTTCCCCTATTTCTTCAATCTAAGACATGAGCAAACTTTGTTTATAATTGAATATATATATATATATATATATATGTACTATATATATATATATGTTTTAATACTGTTTATGATATATATATATATGTATGTATATATATATATATGTGTGTGTGTGTGTGTGTGTGTGTGGTGCGCACGTGCGAATGTGTGTGTGTGTGTGTGTGTGTGTGTGTAATATATAATGTGCCCGCGCGCGCGTGTGTGTGTGTGTGTTACCGCATGCGTGTGTATTAATTGCTTTTGACGGTAGAAAGTCGAGAAATCTCTCTCTGTGTGTGTCTCTGTCTGTCTGTCTGTCTGTCTCTCTCTGTTTCTCTCTGTCTCTCTCCCTCTCTCTCACTATCTCTCTCTGTCTGTCTGTCTCTCTCCCTCTCATTCACTCTCTCTGTCTCTCTCTCTCCGCGTCTGTTTATCGCTCGCCTTCCGGACAGGTCAAACAGAAACACGACAGTAAGAATAGATCCTGGTTTTCAGGGACGGTGGATCTGAAAGCGGATCTCTCCAAAACCCTGGCAGCTGCCTCTGCAAACGAAGGTATCAATTCCATCATTCCCGAACTGAAAATTGATAATGATGACGGGGGTGGGTGGGTGGGTGGAGGACGAAGGAAAAGCGACGGGGGGGGGGGGGGGGGGGGGGGGGTATGGATGAAAAGCAAAAGGAGGATTAGGATAACAGAAAGTGTGTTATTTCTGGCTGAACCTATCACGTAAGTCATCAAAGACGACGATTGATGTGTTTTATATTCCATCTGAACCCACAGATCATATCAGGGTTAAAGCAGAAAGCTATGAAAACACACACACACGCGCACACGCACACACACACACACACACACACACACACACACACACACACACACACACACACGCGCGCGCGCGCGCGCGCGCACACACACACAAGTCACACACGCACACACAGACAAAAACAGACAGAGAGAGAGAGAGAGAGAGAGAGAGAGAGAGAGAGAGAGAGAGATAATGTCCTCCTTAAACAACGCCTAAAGAAAAGAAGCAGTATGGACTAGGCAACAGAATAGTTTACAAAGAATTCTTGTCAATCCATTTACACGGATAGATAAAATGTAGTGCTTGCTGGGGTATACCAGTTTGGTAGGCAAATTGGCAAATGAAGAAAGAACAAGAAAAAGAAGAAGAAGAAAAGAGGAAAGATCTGAAAACAAAACGAAATAAATCGGGGCCGGTTAAAAAAAACGTGTTAGACACTAAAGATGCTCCATAGCCTGAATGTGACATAGACACCAACTATAATCCACAGGTGCATGACCACACACACACACACACACACACACACACACACACACACACACACACACACATACACGCGGCCGCGCACACACACATGCACACACACACACCAACACACACACACACACACACACACACACACACACACACACACAGCGAGACAGAGAGAGAGAGAGAGAGAGAGAGAGAGAGAGAGAGAGAGAGAGTCATTTCATATAACTTCAAAGAAAACCAGATTCAGAACTCTTGCCTATAACCGCCAATACAAAAACCCTCCGTGTCCCCCAACCCCAGGCAAAAGCAAGAAGAGCAAGAAAGAAGGGAAGAAGAAAGGCCGGAAGGGAAAGGCAGCGAGGAAGGACGAGGAGAGCGGGCGGGACACGGAGGGAGACGGCTCCCCGCCCCCCTCGCTGACCAAGACCAAGGAGGCCGCCCTGTCCACCTCGGAGGAGCCCCAGTCCCCCAGGTCGGCCAGCGCTTCCTCCTCCTCCGATAGAGCCCTGCAGGTAAGACAGAGTGGATCGGAGCATGGCCGTGGTGATGGTTGCTGGCGATTCTGGTCTGGGGTTTTACGACTGTCGTCAGATTCAATATAGAAAAAAAAACACAGTGTTATCTTACACCGCCGCATGAGTTCTATATCCATTTTGTTTTCCTTTTTATACACTTCATTAATGCTTTTTTTTTTTTACATTCGTTTTCATCACTGTAAACTGCTTTCATATCGGGTAAACAGTGTCAGAGGTACCGCTTTGTTAACAAAGACAACCTTTCCTCAGAGCTGCTGTCTTATGTGCGAAGATGCCCTCCCCTCCACACGCCATTGGTTGAGGAAGTCTTCCTCTCCACAAAGTTGCTGTATCGTTGAAGAAGATATCTGTTTTCTCGAACAGAACTACTGTATTGTTTTAAAAAAAAAAAAAGACACGCTCTTCACAGAGCGATTCTTTTGTTGAAGAAGAGGCTGTCTCCACAAATAAAGCTGATGTAGTGTTAAGAAGAAGTCATCCTCTCCACAAATAAACCTATTGTCTTACTAAAAAAAAATGACGTCCTGTTCACAAATAAACATACTGTCCTGGTAAAGAAGATGTCCACTCCGCAAATAAAGCGAATGTCTTTTGAAAGAGGATATCCTAATGCCAAATTATTTTCAGCATACGGTGTTTCAGGTTTTTAGATGTCCTGGAAGGCTTCAAAGGCATTTTGTAATGCATTGCGCAGAATGTGTGTCTTTCTCTTATACTACACGGCGTGGAGTGACTATATCATAGAAATCTGTCCATACTGCAGAGTTAGACATCATCTGACTTTTTTCTCATAGAGGTCCCAGAACAGAGCCTGCCTACAGTGAACTTCCTCGCTGGACGGTCATAAACACACTGTTTAAACATTTCAAAGTTACTTTGATTTTCATTCTACGGTGGACGGTCGCAAAAATTACTGTCAACTTCTAACCATGTCCCATTTAGTGTTTAAACAGCGCACACTCACCTCAACGCACACACCCAAACACACACACACGCACGAACACACACACACACACACGCACGCACGCACAAAGACACACACACGCACGCACAAAGACACACACATACATACACATACACACACAAACATACATACATGTATATATATATATATATATATCTATGTGTGTGTGTGTGTGTGTGTGTGCGTGTGTGTGTGTGTGTGTGTGTGTGTGTATTGAGAGAGAGAGAGAGAGAGAGAGAGAGAGATTTTCCTCTTTTTCTAACTTTAACACACACACACACACACACACACACACACACACACACACACACACACACACACACACACCACACAAAATTGTCCAGTATGTCATAAGCGAACCTGACCAGACTTTGAATTAAAGACATTAGAGAAGAAACAAACAAAGAGAAAATGACTTGATTCACTGTTTCACCAACGGTTGCCCACCACTGATAGACCTGCGCTGTGGATCGTGTGTTGTGTGTGTCTGTGTGACTGCAGTCGTCCTCGGAAGAGGTGAAAAGTGACGATGATACTGACCTCACCCTGGGCCACAGAAAGAGAGAGGACAGAGGAGAACCCTCGTCTCCTCGGAAACCCGTCGCTCCGCTGCCCTTCCCGGACGATGAGGACGAGGATGAAGAAGAGGACGACGTGAGTCATACCACTTCATGTGTTCTGTTCTTGTTTTGTTTCGTTGAGTGACGAAAACGAACGGACAGTAGAGAAGCAGAAAATGGTAGAGATGGGGACCAAAGGAAAGGGAGTGGGGGGGGGGGGTGGTAAGAGGGAGGAGGAGGAGGAGGGCGAGTGTAGGGGGGCGGGGGAAGTAGGAAGGGGGCAGAAGGAAGACGGAATTGGGAAGGAAGGCGGATGGCCAAGTCCTCGTGAAGGTCTACTCAAAATGTCCTGACGGAATGAAAACTGGACACGACGAATAAAGATGAGAAAGAAAAAGCAGGGAAGGAGAGAAAGGCGAAGAAGAAGAATTGCAGGCAATATGAAAGAAAAAAAAAGAGAAAGAAAATGGCAGAAGTAGAAGGGGAAGAAGGGGAAAATATGTACCACTCTCGGGAGAACAAACATGCATTCTTCATGAACGCATGGTAAAATATTGATCGATGGTGTAAGGACAACCTCCATTAGGGGCTGTGTGCTGGGAACTGTGCTTGTCTGCCCTTGGTCTGTTCTCTGACCAGAGTTTCCGTTACCTGTGCAGTCGTGGGTTATTATTACCACTGCTCTCTCTCTCTCTCTCTCTCTCTCTCTCTCTCTCTCTCTCTCTCTCTCTTCTCTCTCTCTCTCTCTCTCTCGATCTCTCTTGACTGGCTTGTATTGTTCGGTTGTGTTATTCTACGATGTTTGAATAAAGTGAAAGGGTTGTATGAATTGTTGCTTGTCGATGAAAGATGTCTTTTTTATGTATAAAACCGAGTTGTTCATTGTTTCAGATATTTCGGAACATAACACAGTCGTGTTTGCAGTGTGCGATTCTTTATGTTTTAACTTCCCAACCCCTTTTATATGGCGATCAGGATTCCAAGTACCTTTGACAACCCCCCCCCCCCCCCCCCACACACACACACACACACACGCCCCTCCGCAAAAAACTCGTTCTGCGTTCAGACTATTTTCAAACGCTGCTGCCTCGTGTACTCTGCAACGCCCCCTGTCGATCTGTCAGGTGATGTGACTGCCTGTCAGATTTTCGGCGTATTTGTTGACAGGAGAGCAAATTATGATGGTTTTATTTACAGGCGTTAAACCTCTCCTTGGGCTTGTATCCTCTGCCTTCCGCAGACTTTTCGTCTTTCTTCCACAAACTGCTTGGACCTTCTTTAATATTTTGATTTATCGATTTGATTGATTGGTTCGTTCATTTATTCATGTATTACTGCACATTATGAGCATGGATTTCAAGAGCATCTTCACCCTACAAGTCATCGTCATAATGATTATCAAAGAAGGGTTAGTTGGATGAGGATGGTGCGATGATGTTCTGTTTTTGTCCGAGACTAAATGATGGCACTTCTATCTACACCACGGTCCGACGTAACCAAGCCCGAAAGATATGGCAGTCTGGGGCACTTTCCAGAACATTTTCATAGATCCTCAGTGTATTGTTACTTAGGTCATCGGTGTAGCGTTATATAGGTCCTCAGTGTAGTGTTACACAGGTCCTCATTGTGTCCACAATTTAGTGTTAGAAAGATCCACAGTGTAGTGTTACATAGATCCACAGTGTAGTTTTACATAGGCCCTCAATGTAGTGTAAAATAGGTTCTCAGTGTAGTGTTACATAGGTCCTTAGTGTGTCCACAGTGTAGTGTAAAATAGGTCCTCAGTGTAGTGTTACATAGGTCCTCTTCTTCCGCTCTCCTTGGAGAATTATCATCTGAGATAAATATCGACCTTAAATCTGAATTTACTTAACAGTTCCCCCCGTCTGCCCCCCTACCTCCATTGTTCAAATTAAAAGGTTACGTGCATTGTAATCCTCTCTCTCTCTCTCTCTCTCTCTCTCTCTCTCTCTCTCTCTCTCTCTCTCTCTCTCTCTCTCTCCAGAGGAGGGGATGTATTTTTAACATGTGACAACCACCCCAGTGTGATAGACTGCCCTACAAAGGGTGACAAATTGAAAACCTACCCACATTTCAAGCCCACTATCCCATCAGCAACTTACACCTCCCTTCTCCCCCCCCCAACCCCCCCCCCCCCCCCACCCTGTGCAGAGCGAGGAGAAGTCGCAGGCCAACCGCGAGGCCCGGGCCGCCAGGCGGGCAGCGGCAGCAGCCAAGCGGAAGGAGGAGGTGGAGAGGAGGCGGAGGGAGCGGGAGGAGCAGTTGAAGATGAGCAAGGGGGAGCAGGAGAGGCAGGAGCAGCTCCGGCGGGAGATGGAGGCGGAGAGGCTGAGGCGGGAGGAGGAGAGGATGTGAGAGGATTGACAGCAACGCCACTTATGCAGTTAATAGTATAGACCTGGCAGAGGCGTTAGATGTATGCTGAGATTAGTTAGACACTCCAACACACGCACGCACGCACACACACACACACACACACACCACACACACACACACACACACACACACACAGAGTCCACACACACACACACACACACACACACACACACACACACACACACACACACACACACACACAGAGTCACACACACACACACACACACACACACACACACACACACACACACACAGAGTCACACACACACACACACACACACACACACAGGCGCGCGCGCGCGCGCGCGCGCACACACACACACACACACACACACACACACACACACACACACACTTCAAAGTATTTGTTCATGAAACCCTTTGTTGGGGTATTTGGGGCTGTATAAATAAATTTGCGGACTAAAGGGCAAATGATGCCATGAATATAAACACAACCAAACCACAGAAAGACAAATGTTCACAGCTAATTTAGAAAAACAGATTTTTTGCACTCAAGATTACACAATGGAAACACTGACTTCAACATGAGAAATTAGGGAGGGGGGGAGGGCAAAAATTTGTTTCTGCATTGTATACTTCTTGGACGTACGCACACACACACACACACACACACACACACACACACACACACACACACACACACACACACACACACGGAGAGTTAAATTTGTTTATTTGTCGGTTCAAGGACACACACGCGCGCGCGCGTGCACACACACACACACACACACACACACACACACACACACACACACACACACACACACACACACCCTACAAACGGGCGCGCACGCTCACGCATGCATGCACACCCAAGCACGCACACACTCACACACATACACACACACACACACACACACACACACACACACACACACACACACACACACACAGTCTCCAAAATCCCCCGAAGTCGGAGTGTGGCTGCCCATGCGGCGGGGTAGTCAAAAACGGTCACACACGTAATGTTCTCATCCCCAGCTGAAGCATTTGTACCACAGTGTTCAAGTACTTCGGCTGTTCGGATGATCCCTGGAGTCTTTTAGCCAGGGTACAACAACAACAACAACTGGTTGCTCATCAGCGGACGAAGTGCTGCTCATGTGTACCAAATGTTCAAATCACTTTGAAGTTCATCTTCTCTGCATCTGTCTTTGCGTTTCTCCCTTTCGCTTTCTTTTCGCTTTCTTTTCCCAGTTTTTGGAGCGGCGACTTGTATCCACCGTTGAAATCAATAATGAACCAAACTGTGTTTTTTTAAAAAGACTGGCTATAGATTGTAGGATGGTGGTAATGGAGACAGTGTACTTGGTAATTATGGTAAGTTAACATCTTTCAAGCTTGTTTGTTTGTTTGTGAAGGAGTCAGATTATGAATTAGTTATTATTTGTAAGTAGTTTATAAACTATTCATTCAGGTGGGTTGTCAGTATGTTAACTAGTGATCTAATTCAGTCACGTGGTAGCCGAGCCTGTCAGTCATCACAAGGAAGACACTCAGCATTGTCGGTGCCAGGTTACGGAAGCGGCAGGAGGAGGAGGAAGCGGAGAGGGAGGAGAGAGAGAAGGAGGAGGAGAGGAGGAGGAGGCAGCTGGAGGAGGAGCGGGAGAGGAGGGAGAGGGAGGAGCACCAGAGGAGGCTGGAAGACATGAGGAGAGAACAGATGGAGGAGGAAGCCAGGAGACACGGTAACTGCCAGGGTGCGGGGGGTCCGGAGGAATACAAATCATGAGAATGATGTTAATAACTTTCTTTCTTTCTGCGTACGCAGGCTGATACTCCTGCGGACACTCCCTGTGTAGACAGGCAAGTATTAATCCCATCTTCCCAACAAAGGGAGTGGAGTTTTGTGTGTATGACCGTTTTTTTAATCCTGCCATTAAGACAGCCATACTCCAACTTCGGGGAAGTTGCATGCTATGTGTAACTTGTCATCCATACCAACGGCCAAGCTGGCCTTCTCTTCCGAAAGTTGGCGATGGGATTTTACGTGTGTGCAAGATGTTACGCGTGCGTTCACACAAGGAACCTCGGTTTATACTCTCTTTCGAAGGACTGTATGGGAAATGGAGTCAGAACCAATGTTAACTCCGAGGCAAAAATCCCCCTGTACCGAAACAGCCCGGCGGAGATTCGAACCCGCAACCCCAGGATCACGAGTCCGGCGCTCTACCAACTAGGCTGTTCCGGCCCCCGTTAGTAACAAATGATGATGAAGATGATGATGATGACATTCCTAGTGATGATGATGATCAAGATTGTTTTCGTGACGATGATAATGATGGTGAAGATGATGATGACGTTCATAGTGATGATGATGATCAAGACTGTTTTCGTGACGATGATAATGATGGTGAAGATGATGATGACGTTCATAGTGATGATGATGATCAAGATTATTTTCGTGACGATGATAATGATGGTGAAGATGATGATGACGTTCATAGTGATGATGATGATCAAGACTGTTTTCATGACGATGATAATGATGGTGAAGATGATGATGACGTTCATAGTGATGATGATGATCAAGACTGTTTTCGTGACGATGATAATGATGGTGAAGATGATGATGACGTTCATAGTGATGATGATGATCAAGATTGTTTTCATGACGATGATAATGATGGTGAAGATGATGATGACGTTCATAGTGATGATGATGATCAAGACTGTTTTCGTGACGATGATAATGATGGTGAAGATGATGATGTGACATTCATAGTGATGATGATGATCAAGATTTTTTTCGTGACGATGATAATGATATTGAAGATGATGATGATGACGTTCACGGTGATGATGATGATCAAGATTGTTTTCGTGACGATGATAATGATAGTGAAGATGATGATGATAATAGTGACGGTGGTGGTGAGAAAAACAATGATTGAAATGACAATAAAAATGTTGATCATGATGATGATGATGATAACAGTCATAGTGATTTACTATCACGCGTGCACGACGACTAAATGAAGATGATGATGACTCTGAGCACAATGATGACGATGATAAAAGTCATAATAATTATAATGGTGATGATGATAGTTATGACAGTGAGGATAACATTGATAGTAATGATGATCGTTGCGATGAAGAAAATAATAATTTTCAATGAAAATGATGATGATGATGATGATGATGATGATGACGATGATGATGATGATGATGATGATGACGATGATGATGATGATGATGATGATGACGATGATAAATGATGATGATGATGATAACGTCGATAATGATAACTAACATGGTACTGATAACCTTAATGATAACGATCGTAATGATGATAATGATGACGATGATGATGATGATGATGAAGATGATGATGATGTTGATGATGATGATGATGATGATGATGATGATGACGATGACGATGATGATGATGATGATGATGACGATGATGATGATGATGCTTACACATGAGGAGAAAATAACCGTAAATGGGGCGATGAGTACTGAAAAATGGCGGCTGTGTGTAATTTGTGAAGGTTTCCTGTCTGACTGACTAACGGTTCTTATACGCGCGCACGTATGTGTGTGCGTGCTTGCGTGCGTGCGTGCGTACCTGCGTGTGTTATGTGTGTGTTTGTGTGTGCGTGCGTGTGTGTGTGCGTATGCGCGCGCGCGTGTGTGTGTGAGTGTGGCTGTTTGCGAAGTGTGTGTGTGTGTGTGTGTGTGTGTGTGTGTGTGTGTGGGGGGGGGGGGGGGGGGGGGGGGGAAGGCTTGGTTGATACCGCTAGTAGGCTACATTACCACCCAACCTTTTAAGATCAGCAGCGAAAATGGCAAAATAATGTGCTGTGTTAAGCGTATCAGCCCGACGGTGTGCCACAGAGGCAAAGAGAGAGGATGAAACAGGCGCTGCTTTGTCTGTGCTGTCATAGCCCTGCAGGAGGAGAGGGAGAGAGAGGAGGACAGGAGGCGAGCGGCGGAGGAGTTGATGCTGTCCCAGATGGCGGAGCAGGAGCGTGCGGTGTACGAGCAGAGGAAGCGAGAGGAGGAGGAGGCCAGGAGGAGACAGGAGGAGGAAGAAAGGTGACTGTCGCCACCACGTGTTTTCTCTCTTTCCTAGACTGTGTCACCCTGTGGGTTTCTGTCTGTTCCCGTCTCTCGTCTCTCTTGCTGTCTCTTCGTCTCTGTCTGTCTGTCCGGCTCCTTGACTAAACAACCTGTCGTCAGCAGGGGAGTAGGGTAGGAGTGGGGGTGGGGGGTTAGAACGTAGTGTGCTGTGGGTATGTTGGATCAGAACAGCTACCACTGTGCAGTGCGGAGTGACTTGGCCGCAGTGCAGTGTTTCGTCTGGTGGGACGCCTCATGCTGACTTGGTTGCTCCGTGTGCTCTGTTAGTGCTGGGCTTCCAACAGGAGAAATCTGGGTGTAACTGTGCGTAGAGGAGCCGAAGACAACGGCGTGAGAGCAGCGCCACTGAAAAAAAAACCAAGGTATAAAATAATTGCGGGTAGCTTTTTCCTTGCTGCCCACGCAGGAACAAATACATAAAAGAAAATATAATGTACATGTAATAATAATAATTATGATTATGATGATGATGATGATGATTGTTATCATTATTATGTACATTAAGCGTGAAGGACAGTCTGTGCCCTGCGAGCGTACTGTACACGCTGGCTCAGACCGAAGTTTGAGAATCCAGCGGGAGTGGAAGAGTTCTGCGGCGTTGGGAAGGAAGACGGTCCAGACTTGAGAGGACAGGAGCAGGTCCAGCTCGGCGCTGGACTTCTCTCTGGGAATCCAGCACCGACTAAGTTAGACCTGCTCCGTTCCTCTCAAGCCTCGACCTCCCGCCGTCACAGACCTCGTCACCCCCCCCCCCCCCCGCCCCTCCCCCCCGCCCCCCACCGGGTTCTCAACCTTCGGGCTGGGCCATCGTTACGGTGACGCTGACCCTCTTGGTGCCTTGCTGACAGGCGGCAGCGCGAGGAGGAGGCCCAGAGAGCCATGGCGGAGGCCCGGCGGCTGGCGGAGGAGATGGCCCGCCAGCAGGCGGCGCTGGAGGCCAAGCTGCGGTTCAACCGCTCGCTGCGGCGGGAGGCGCGCAGCCTGGGCCACTCCCACGACATCAACCGCGCCTTCGTCTTCTCCTACTTCCAGCTGATGCAGTGGCTGGGCCTGGACATGCCGCAGTTCGACTCCTTCGGCAGGATGAAGCGCTATTATTAGGGGGTTGGGCAGGTGCGGGCAGGTGGGGTGGCGGGGGGGAGGGGGGGAGGGTAGGAGAGGGTGAGGGGGAGATTGGGGAAGGGTGGGTGTGTGAGAGGGTAGGAAGAGGGTTATGGGTGGTATTGCATGGAGGAGTTTTGGTGGGGGACAAGGCGTAGTGTGTGTAACGCAAGCTAGACATAGACACACATAGACAGACACAGACAGATACACACATCTACACACTGTCACACACACGCACGCACACGCACACGCACACGCACACACACACACACACAGAGTCACACACACACACACACACACAGCGCGTGCGCACGCACACACACACACATACACACACGCACACGCACACGCACACACACACACACACACACTCTCTCTCTCTCTCTCTCTCTCACCACACAACACACACACACACACACACACACACACACACACACACACACACCACTCACGCTCTCTCTCTCTCTATCTCTCTCTCTCTCACACACACACACACACACTCTCTCTCTCTCTCTCTCTCTCTCTCTCTCTCCCTCTCTCCCTCTCTCCCTCTCCCTCTCTGTCTGTCTGTCTGTCTGTCTGTCTCTCTCTCTCTCTCTCTCTCTCTCTCTCTCTCTCTCTCTCTCTCTCTCTCTCTCTCTCACACCACTCACAACCACTCAAAGTACATGTGTCGTTGTGATAGCAGGACATGGCTGTCCACGAACCACCTGATGCTTTCAGTGACTGGCATTCTCTAGCTTTGGGCATAAAACAGACTTGTTTTTTTTTTCATAAATATCTACATTTTTGCCTGATTATGTACGCAATGATCTGTCATGTGAATGTAACCTGCCCTGGATATGAGTGAATGTTTAGTGTGATGGTCATGATATTCTCAACACAAAATTCTCTTTTCTATGTTCGAGTCAAATGGCGGGCCACACCTGTTGTTACTACCCACTAAGTTTGATTTTCACCTCAGGTTAATTTGTTCACATCCTTGATTACCCGAGGTTATTTATTTCAGATTTTGTTGTTTTCGTCGCTAGCGATCTCGTTTTGTTGCTTCAGTTGTGTTTTATGATTACGTTGAGTATGCACTTTTGTAGTTTTCCATCTGTTTTGGGAATGCTGCTTTGTATGTGAATGTATCCATGCCCAAGACGTGTGAGATGAATAGTCAAGGTAGTGTCGTTGGAGATGTAGTACGGGTGATACGATGTGAAATGCTTGTCTCATTGAAGCTACTTATCTTGTCATCAGTGGAGTCCTATACAATTCACCAGCACTATCCGAATGATCGCTGACACGTTCCACCTTAATGTATGCGCGCGCGCGCGCGTGTGTATGTATGTGTGTGTTGTGTGTGTGTGTGTGTGTGTGTGTGTGTGTGTGTGTGTGCGTGCGTGCGTGCGTGCGTGCGTGTCGTGTGTGTGTGTGTGTGTGTGTGTGTGTGTGTGTGTGTTCAGATATCTCATTTGCCGTAAAATATTTGAAGTGGATAGTTCTGATCCTTTTCTGTCTCTTTTCGGGACGTTTCTCTTCTGAATTCTTAGCACACACAGTGCGGTTGACCTCAGCCAACGTCAAAGGGGAGAAAAATAACAATGCTGTTAATCAAGGTGCATTGGGACTCTACACCTAAGGACAAAGTCAGCTATCACGTGACTTCGAGCTTTCGTGGTCTGTGTTAAAATATAAAAAAAGAAAGAAGAAATAATGGCGTCGGTGCTGCGGAAATGTTGGTCTTGGTTTCTTTATCAATTCATCACTCTTTGCTTGGGGTACACAGCTCGAAGCCAAAATTTCCACCGACACCTACGCCATCTGATGACGTTACTTAGTCCAAGTCCATGACCATGTCCTTTCGAAGAAACTTGAGCTGCTAGTCAAGTGAGTGTAAAGTTTACCGACTGTTAAAGGTTTGAATCACCGTGATTGTCCAATGACCTGGAGAGATTAATCTCCATAGCTTTGAACGATGATGTCTAAAGGTTTAAATCACCGTGATTGTCCAATGACCTGGAGAGATTAATCTCCATAGCTTTGAACGATGATGTCTAAAGGTTTAAATCACCGTGATTCTCCAATGACCTGGAGAGATTAATCTCCATAGCTTTGAACGATGATGTTCATAGTGACAGTGTTGATAATGATGACAGTGACCATGATGATTATAATGATGACCCAGCTGCGATAATAATATAGTGTTTTTTTTTAAGGTTTGTTGCCTGCAAGACGTAATGATCCTCAGAGAAGGATTTTTTTTAAAAACAGATGACCTATGTTGACCTTTCGTAGCATGTAACCATGTCCTTTGTAATCGCAAACTGTGAGTGCTATTCAAAGGATGTAAGCTTCTTGCACACACATGTTCGAAATGTTTGACGTAAATAAAAAAAGATCTGAACCGAAACATTTACAGGAAGTGTTCGTGATGTCTGTTGAATAATCTCCAAGGCGAATGATGTTATGAATTGAGAGATGTGAATGATGGAATGCGGCACTGCTAACATGATGTTATGAATGAGAGTGAGAATGGATGGAATGTGGCACTGACTAACATGATGTTATGAATGATGAGAATGGATGGAATGTGGCACTACTAACATGATGTTATGAATGAGAGATGAGAAGGATGGAATGTGGCACTGCTAACATGATGTTATGAATGATGAGAATGGATGGAATGTGGCACTACTAACATGATGTTATGAATGATGAGAATGGATGGAATGTGGCACTACTAACATGATGTTATGAATGATGAGAATGGATGGAATGTGGCACTACTAACATGATGTTATGAATGATGAGAATGGATGGAATGTGGCACTACTAACATGATGTTATGAATGAGAGATGAGAATGGATGGAATGTGGCACTACTAACATGATGTTATGAATGAGTGATGAGAATGGATGGAATGTGGCACTACTAACATGATGTTATGAATGATGAGAATGGATGGAATGTGGCACTACTAACATGATGTTATGAATGATGAGAATGGATGGAATGTGGCACTGCTAACATGATGTTATGAATGATGAGAATGGATGGAATGTGGCACTACTAACATGATGTTATGAATGATGATGAGAATGGATGGAATGTGGCACTACTAACATGATGTTATGAATGATGAGAATGGATGGAATGTGGCACTACTAACATGATGTTATGAATGATGAGAATGGATGGAATGTGGCACTACTAACATGATGTTATGAATGATGAGAATGGATGGAATGTGGCACTGCTAACATGATGTTATGAATGAGTGATGAGAATGGATGGAATGTGGCACTGCTAACATGATGTTATGAATGAGTGATGAGAATGGATGGAATGCTGGCACTGCTAACATGATGTTATGAATGAGAGATGAGAATGGATGGAATGTGGCACTGCTAACATGATGTTATGAATAAAGTGATGAGAATGGATGGAATCTGGCACTGCTAACATGATGTTATGAATGAGTGATGAGAATGGATGGAATCTGGCACTGCTAACATGATGTTATGAATGAAGATGAGAATGGATGGAATCTGGCACTGCTAACATGATGTTATGAATGAGTGATGAGAATGGATGGAATCTGACACTGCTAACATGATGTTATGAATGAGTGATGAGAATGGATGGAGTGGCACTGCTAACATGATGTTATGAATGAATGAGAATGGATGGAGTCTGGCACTGCTAACATGATGTTTATGAATGACAGATGAGAATGGATGGAATGTGGCACTGCTAACATGATGTTATGAATGAATGAGAATGGATGGAACTGGCACTGCTAACATGATGTTATGAATGATGAGAATGGATGGATATCTGACACTGCTAACATGATGTTATGAATGAGTGATGAGAATGGATGGAGTCTGGCACTGCTACATGATGTTATGAATGAGTGAGAATGGATGGAATCTGACACTGCTAACATGATGTTATGAATGACAGATGAGAATGGATGGAATCTGACACTGCTAACATGATGTTATGAATGGATGAGAATGGATGGAATGTGGCACTGCAAACATGATGTTATGAATGAGTGATGAGAATGGATGGAATCTGGCACCGCTAACTCGTTCACTCAGAAAATGGAATACGTGACACTGCGCGCGAAAATATTTGAGAAATTGCCAGCCCCTGTTTAAGTTTACACTGAATGTAATTCAGTTTATGTAAACTGTCATCATAGCGTTATCTTTGGATTTTAATACACACATCTCAGCGACTGATAAAGATAACTGAAATTGTGTGTGTGTGTGTGTGTGTGTGTGTGTGTGTGTGCGCGCGTGTGTTTCCGTGCGTGCGTGCGTGCGTGTGCGTGTGTGTGTGTGTGTGTGTGTGTGTGTGTGTGTGTGTGTGTGATTTTTCGGTGTTTTTTTTTTTTATTTGCATTTTGTTCAAAATTATCACGGTCTTAAAAATCACTTCGTACAATTTTGCCCCATATCAATGACTTTTGCGTGCAGCATCGCATAATGCCAAGAGACAAGCTCAACAATAGCCCAGTGAGCGTGGACACCAGCAAATCATGTCCTTCAAAACCAAGTCAGCGCCGAGGCCACGAGTTGTTAGTAGCACACTGTCCCGTTCAGTACCATCCAAGTGTCTCTTTTCGTAACACCAGGCAATGAAACAAGCAGCCTGAAAAAAAGTGGTTGAGGCCATTTCCTTAGGGGTCTTCCTTTCCCATGTGTTGGGCTTCCTGAGGAGTCAACATCCAGCCTTGGACACCCCCAGCGACATCCTCACCTTGAGGTTGTCTGTCTGAAACAGAGTCGCCTCGCGCACAATGCCAAAGATTGGGTAGGTAAGGAGAAGGGTGTGGAGGATTTAAAAACCCAAACCCGTCTGTGGAAACTGAAGAGTGGCAGCAGAATTCGCCAGCTCCACGCTTACGTTTTTTTTTTGTTTTTTTTTTATTATTCATTTGTGTTTGTTTTTTCTTATTTATTCATCTATTTGTTGTTGTTTTTTTCTGTCTCCAGAAAAGTGACGACGGAATTCAACAGTGCAACCGGTAGTTCTTTTGTTTTGTTTTGTTTTGTTTTGTTTGTTTTCGGTTTTCTGCTCTCCAGTTTGTAGACTTGTGCCTCACACACACACACACACACACACACACACACACACACACACACACACACACACACACACACACACAAGACCGGACTATATCATTAGTTTGTGACCGACGTGAACCGAAAAAAATAAGAAGGTGAACAAGAAGCAGTCGTTAAAGATCATGTTAATTCGCGTACATTTAGTCTGTAAGAAAGTAGATGGGATTTGAAGGCGGTGGCTGTTGATATAGCGCCATCGTGTGCGGTATGCTGTTTGATAAAGGGAGATAAATGAGATTGAAGACAAATTGCACAGATTGAGATTATTTCCCTTGTTCTGCCGGCTGCATCGGCGGGAATCGCCAATAATGCACATCGAGGTGTGTGTGTGTGTGTGTGTGTGTGTGTGTGTGTGTGTTGTGGTGTGTGTGTGTGTGCGGGTTTTTTTTCTTTTGTTTTGGGGTGGGGGGGGTCTGATGTGGGGTAGGGATGGCAGGGGGTTATATGGACAAAAAACAAACAAACAAAACAACCAACTGTACTCCGCCCCTACCCCCCCCCCCCCCTCACTTTCAGCTATTGTATTTTTCTTTCCCCTGTACCCCCTTTCCATCGGCTATTGTACTTTCCTTTGGGGAGGAGAAGGGGGGTAATTTGAACCCGTCCGTCAATTGATTGGAGCGATACTACATTTTAGTATACCCAGAACACACTGGTTGTCGGGGTTTGTGGCCTGAAGAGTCGCTGTGCATTACTTGCCTCGCCCATAGATCCGCCCAAAACAGGATTAATAAATAAAAATTAAAAAAAAACTGTGGCCGGGGCGTCATGTTGCTTGTGTCCTTTAGCTAATGAAATCTTTTGATGTTGCTGAACAACGAGTGAAAATAGCACAACGCTATTCATTGTAATGTGTTGGATGAATCACCAAAGCGAAAGAGACAAAACGTCCTTTGGCCAAACGGGAAAGATGGATTGTAATCGCCCGAAATGAATCCTCTGTGTGTGTGCGGGGTGTGTGTGTGTGTGTGTGTGTGTGTGTGTGTGTGTGTGTGTGTGTGTGTGTGTGTGTGTGAGAGAGCGAGGGAGAGAAAGAGAGAGATGAAGTTGTAATGGAGGAGGAGAACACATACAGACGCAAGAAAAAATGTATGAACGAGGCAAGAATCAATCCATTTTTAGCTCATGTTTCCCTACAGACAATATCTTTATGTCATGTAAGTATGGCCGTGCATGCTCCGCGTTATTCTGTTTCAGAATGTCGATCACAACACCTCTCACCAACGTGTACAGTGTTATCACCTCCAGAATATACAACGTTGATGTGTCGGAGAGGACATAAGCTGATACAGAGTTTTTCATCACCAGAAATAGTGAACTTGGAATACACGACCACTGCGTCAAATATAACACATCTGTCGCCAAAAACTGAATAGCCGCACGTGGCATATATGTCATACTGCGTAATTTTGCTTTTTACATGGAATCAAACTTTCACAGTGGACCTAGGGTTCCAGTCCCACCCAGTAAGATGTTCACCCCCCCCCCCCAGCCTCACTGACACGTCCTCCACCCCCCCACCCCCCCACCCCCCCCCAATCTCATAATTTTTTGCTCAAGTATTGCTCTGTTCAGGCCCTGAAGATTAAGAGCCACTGGTCAATATGATGTTAATATCACCATATTCTCTCTCTCTCTCTCTCTCTCTCTCTCTCTCTCTCTCTCCACACACACACACACACACACACACACACACACACACACACACACACACACAAACACACATACACACACACACATACACACAGACTGACAGCGAGAGGGAGACACGCAGACACACACACACTCTCTCTCTCTCTTTCTCTCTGTCTCTCTCTCTCTCTCTCAGCCTTTACGTCCCCCCCCCCTCCCATACTCTACGCCTCCCAGCCCTCTTCCCTCCTCATTATCTCGCACCTTCTTCTTCTTCTTCTTCTTCTTCTCTCTCTCTCTCTCTCTCTCTCTCTCTCTCTCTCTCTCTCTCTTCCCACCCCCTCCCCACGCGGCTGTGGGCCTACATGGTGGTGGAGGAAAAGACAGTGGAGCAGAATGGTGATGATGGAAAGGGGGCGGGGCTGAGCGGAACAGTCCTGGTATGCTCTGCTCTCCATGTCTTCAGATGAAAAGAGTTCAACAGACAACGACAGTGGTGCACCACACTGCTGTAGGGTTGGCTCCAGCATTGGGGAGGGGGGGGGGGGGAGGATGCAGATTGAGAACGGAGATCTTATGCATGTCAGCACACACACCACACATACACACTACACACACACACACACACACACACACACACACACACACACACACACACACAACACACACACACACACACATTAATCACGCACACACACACACACAAACACACACACAGACAGACACACACACACACACACAAACATGCGCGCGCGCACGCACGCACGCACACATGTACACGCACACACGCATGCAAGTGCATGCATGCACGTGCACGCACGCACACACACACAGACACACACACACAACACACACACACACACACACACACACACACACACACACCACACACGCACAACACGCACACACACAACACACATAACATACATACATACATACATACACAGAGGCAGAGACCCTCAAGCTTTCAAGAGAGAGAGAGAAAGAGAGAGGAGAAAATGATACTGACACACTTTATTGTCATTAACTTTTTACAGCACAAATGTCAGCAGGGTATGTGAGCCATAGATCAAATTATAGAAGCATTCAATATTCAACGCTTGTCAGAGAGAGAGAGAGAGAGAGAGAGAGAGAGAGAGAGAGAGGAGAGAGAGAGAGAGAGAGAGAGAGAGAGAGAGAGAGAGAATTTGACGAGTGGAGGAAAGGGAAGTATAGAAAAGCAGACAATTGCGCCCCAGTACCAGCCTTTGTATTTTCACCCATCCATCCACTCACTCACTGACACCACACACACACACACACACACACACACACACACACACACACACACACACACACACACACACACATATATATATATTATATATATCTGTGTGTATGCGCTCGCTGTGTGTGGTTGTGTGTGTGTGTGTGTGTGTGTGTGTGTGTGTGTGTGTGTGGTGTGTGTGTGTGTGTGTGTGTGTGTGTGTGTGTGTCACGAGCCTGCATGTTGTGGAGGGTAGGGAGCGGAAGGATGGATGTGGAATACACTGAGCATAACTTTGTAGGAGGAAAGGAGGAAGAGGGGGGAGGGGCGGAGCGTGGTGAAGGGGATGTACACTTAAAGCCGTGTCTCTGTGGGCGCTGTCACAACTCTTGTCGCTTTGCAACTGAGAACTGAACCAACTCCACACACTTGGGAACGACAGACGGGCCGGTACAGCTCACAGAAGTAGGAGAGATCTCCCAATATTCCCTGGTGCACCTATTTCGTCCTGGATGTTTCCCCCGGAGCATGACGATACAGCACTGGTGTGAGTAAGGCTGGGCGAAAGGTGACACTGTGTCAATCAATAGCCGAAACAAACCAGCCAAACACAGAGGCGGAACAGGTGAGATGCCGACAGCTGTGTGTGAGTTAGTCACTCGCATGGGCCTCGACCGACAGACGACTGCTGAGACACCAGTCGCTGTTATTAGCTGTTATTAACAACATCATCCGAGACCTGGCGAGGGAAATGTACAAGGTTTCAACTGTGCAGTGTAGTTCCTTCATTGTGGTTGTTGCTGTTGGTTTCTTCTTCTTCTTCTTCTTCTTCTTCTTCCTTCTTCTTCTTTCTTTTATAAAACTGGGCATGTTGGCAAAGTGTATATACCAACACTGTTTTTCCAGTGTCGTGCACAGAAGGTGAAATTAACGTTCCATTAGTCTGAGACTTTCAAAGACAAGCTGTTTCCAGAAGCAAAATCTGCACGGTGTGGTAAGCGTCTTATGATGTGTTGCGGTTTTTGTGGTTTTCTGCTCGCTGTTGGATGCCTTGAACCGCTTTCAAGACAGCCGTGATTCCAGACTCAGGTAACTCAGTTTATCGTGATGATGATAGTTGTTACTGAATAGTGATTGCGGTTATCACTACTAACTCTACTTCCCCTCTGTCTTGACTGAGTTCTCTTCATCATTGTTTGTCTTGTTATTGATACATGTGGCACTTTATTACATTTAAGACTTCTCCTTTGCTGCTGCTGCTAACCCAAGTCATTATCAGTTTATGGTTAATAAACAAGTAGGGTAACTCTTGCTCCCACAAGAAAACATAACTCCAAAGGAATGCTGCTTACGACACCGAATCGCCTAGCAGACATGACAGCACAGAGCACACAGAACAAACAAGGAAACATCCCCCCGAAAAAGGATGTTCCAAGCTTGCCCATATACCCAGTACCGAACACATCTACACAGCAACAAGAACTGGAGAAATGAATAAATATAAAGTAACTTTTATTCAAGACTGGCACAGCCTTTTAAACTTGAATGTGCTGTCATGTCTGCTAGGCGATTCGGTGTCGTAAGCAGCATTCCTTTGGAGTTATGTTTTCTTGTGGGAGCAAGAGTTACCCTACTTGTTTATTATTTACTGTTCCCTGCCTCATTTCGTATTTAATTCAGTTTAGTGTTATTGATCAGCACGACACATAATGCTGCTTCCTATCTGATATTACCCCAAACATAACTACTTACAGTGTCTTTTATTTCTTTATTATTCTTTTCTATTTATTCCTTTTTTTTTAAGCGGTGATTTTTTTTTATCAGTTTATAGGAAGAAAACGCTGGGGAGAGCTTGACAGTGAGTCTTCAGAGAAGACATCCCCCCCACTCCCTTCTCCCCTAGCACGTGTTCTGGACCTAACGTCCGTACACTCCAAGGGGACAGGGCCGCATCCAGGCCACCACTCCTAGAAGTCTTTTGCCATCAGATTTTCCCCCTGGCACTGCCGGGATTTGAACCAGCAACTTCTGGATGTGTGCGCGTTTTAAGGCGTTCCCTTTTTGGACGGGTGTACTACCCACAGCCTTATGGGATACCTATTCTAAGTTAGGGAACTTCAGTCTTATGATGGATATGTACACACACACACACACACGCACGCACGCACGCACGCACGCGCGCACGCACGCATGCGCGCACGCACGCACGCACGCACGCACGCACGCATAGTTGACACGTCCTTTAACGAGATTTGAGACGCGGTGTTTTTTTTTTGTTTGTTTTTTTTTTGCGTCTGTTTTACATTGATTACGTTTTGACAACAGCTGTGTGTGAGTGTTCTCTCTCTCTCTCTCTCTCTCTCTCTCTCTCTCTCTCTCTCTCTCTCGGCATAGCGCAGTGTTCCAACAGGACGTAGTCTGGTTCTCAGTGGTACGCAACTGGGACCTGGTAATGGAATCAAAATTTCAAAACTTGATTCCATTTGAACTCAGTTTCCTCCCATCCAAGCTCTGAGTCCTATTTGAGCTGGACTATAATAGAACTGGGACGAAATGGAATCAACTTCGATCAAAGCCATCCCGTTAGGTTCCAAGTCTCATTAGAGCCCAGTTCCAGTGAGACCATTGAGGTGGTGTGGGGATGGGGGCGAAGAGAAAGAGAGAGAAGAGATATAAATCAGCATTTCTCTCTCGTTGTCACTGGTTGTGTCTCTATGTCACGTTTCCTCTCTCTCTCTCTCTCTCTCTCTCTCTCTCTCTCTCTCTCTCTCTCTCTCTCTCTCTCAAGGGGCCAGATATCAGTCATCTGCACTGGGTCCCATTGAAATTGAGTCCTGGTAGAACTTTGCCCTATTGAACTAACTTGGGGCTCCAGAAAACCAGACCTTGCTGACACCAGGCCGTATTGGACTTGTCTCCTAATGGTACTGTTCCTCAAAGGAACTGGGCTCCAATGGAGCAGGCTCTATTGGTGCTGACCCCCTAATGGCACTTGGTGCCAATGATACCGGGCCCTTAGGCTTTATTGGTGCTGACCCCCTAATGGCACTTGGTGCCAATGATACCGGGCCCTTAGGCTTTATTGGTGCTGACCCCCTAATGGCACTTGATGCCAATGATACCGGGCCCTTAGGCTCTATTGGTACTGACCCCCTAATGGCACTTGGTGCCAATGATACCGGGCCCTTAGGCTCTATTGGTGCTGACCCCCTAATGGCACTTGGTGCCAATGATACCGGACCATTAGGCTCTATTGGTGCTGACCCCCTAATGGCACTTGGTGCCAATGATACCGGACCATTAGGCTCTATTGGTGCTGACCCCCTAATGGCACTTGGTGCCAATGATACCGGACCATTAGGCTCTATTGGTACTGACCCCCTAATGGCACTCGGTGCCAATGATACCGGGCCCTTAGGCTCTATTGGTGCTGACCCCCTAATGGCACTTGGTGCCAATGATACCGGCCCTTAGGCTCTATTTGGTGCTGACCCCCTAATGGCACTTGGTGCCAATGATACCGGACCATTAGGCTCTATTGGTACTGACCCCCTAATGGCACTCGGTGCCAATGATACCGGGCCCTTAGGCTCTATTGGTGCTGACCCCCTAATGGCACTTGGTGCCAATGATACCGGGCCCTTAGGCTCTATTGGTGCTGACCCCCTAATGGCACTTGCGATGGCCAATTGATTACCCCCTTATGGCCTTGGTGCTGACCCCCTAATGGCACTTGGTGCCAATGTACGCCTTACCAACCCCTATGGCACTTGGTGCCAATGACTATGCACGGGCCATGATCCGCCTTAGGCTCTATTGGTATTGACCCCCTAATGGCACTTGGTGCCAATGACCCCTTGGCTCATGATACCCCCTAGCCTTGGATACCCCCTAATGGCACTTGGTGCCAATGATACCGGCCCTTAGGCTCTATTGGTATTGACCCCCTAATGCACTGTGCACCCCCTATGGCACTTGGTGCCAATGATACCGGGCCCTTAGGCTCTATTGGTGCTGACCCCCTAATGGCACTTGGTGCCAACTGACCCCCTAATGGCACTTGGTGCCAATGATACCGGGCCCTTAGGCTCTATTGGTGCTGACCCCCTAATGGCACTTGGTGCCAACTGACCCCCTAATGGCACTTGGTGCCAATGATACCGGGCCCTTAGGCTCTATTGGTCTGACCCCCTAATGGCACTTGGTGCCAATGGACCCCCTAATGGCACTTGGATGCCAATGATACCGGGCCCTTAGGCTCTATTGGTACTGACCCCCTAATGGCACTTGGTGCCAATGATACCGGGCCCTTAGGCTCTATTGGTGCTGACCCCCTAATGGCACTTGGTGCCAATGATACCGGGCCCTTAGGCTTTATTGGTGCTGACCCCCTAATGGCACTTGGTGCCAATGATACCGGGCCCTTAGGCTTTATTGGTGCTGACCCCCTAATGGCACTTGGTGCCAATGATACCGGGCCCTTAGGCTTATTGGTCTGACCCCCTAATGGCACTTGGTGCCAATGATACCGGGCCCT
>CM065715.1:114013558-114016058 GCA_033310375.1 Conus canariensis | reverse complement strand
TTTTTATTTTTTAAATAAATTTTGTTTTTCTGCGTACGCAGACTGATACTCCTGCGGACACTCCCTGTGTAGACAGGCAAGGATTAATCCCATCCACCCAACAAAGGGAGTGACGTTTTGTGTGTATGATCGTTTTTTATCCCGCCATTAAGGCAGCCGTACTCCAACTTCGGGGAAGGTGCATGCTATGTGTAACATGTCATCCATACCAACGGCCAAACTGGCCTTCTCTTTCTAAAGTTGGTGATGGGATTTTACGTATGTGCAAGATGTTATGCATGCGTTCACACACGGAACCTCGGTTTATAATCTCATTCGAAGGACTGTATGGGAAATAGAGTCAGAACCAATTTTAACTCCGAGAGAAAAATCCCCCTGTACCGAAACGGCCGGCGGGGATTCCATCTCCTCTAACCTCCCAGGGTTTTAATACGACGATACTTACAACAGAGCATCAAAACCTCACATGGTGAAGACGGTGAGATAGTGACGATGATCATTAAATGATGTTAATGATTGAAATGTCTGTGCGATTTGAAAATAAGGGCAAGACATGGTCCCACAGCCTCAACACGTCACAGCACAACTCGCTGTATGGCACCACATCAAACTCCCAACCCATGACCACCAAACTCCTCAACCATCCACATCACACTCACGTAACTCCACGGAGCGCAAAGTCATACCATGCTGAGTCACATCTGTCACATGGCACCACATCATTCCACATCACACCACATCATTCCACATCACACCACATCATTCCACATCGCGTTACTCCACAGAGCGCCAAGTCATACCACGCTGGGTCACATCTGTCACATGGCACCACATCATTCCACATCACACCACATTATCCCACAGTGCGCTAAATTACATCAGCCTAAACCACACCACACAACATCACATCAAACTCGATGCAGCACAAGACACACCTGTCTAAACCACACCACACAACACCACATCAAACTATGCAGCGCAAGACACACCTGTCTAAACCATACCACACAACACCACATCAAACTATGCAGCATAAGACACACCTGTCTAAACCAAACCACACCACACCACACCACACCATTCAAACTCTTCACTCTCCATACCACACTACTCCCCATGTTCATGTGTGGTCGTTCTGTTGGTGAAGTGTATTGTCGTTTTTGGTGTTGTCGTTTTTTGGACAGGCCCCATGTCTGCATACTCTATGGATGGTTTGTGCTCTATATTACTGGCGAGTGTGGACGTTAAATTGAACGTAACAATCTGTATACACATATTTCTGCCATGAAAGATTATGCCCAAAGTGAAAACGCGGCGACGAGTTTCAAGCTGTAGTGCAGCATACACACACAACACCACACTCACACTCCCTCTCCCCTGCTACCTGCCCCCCCCCCACCCCACCCCCCCACCACTTTTTTTCTGAAGAGAAAATGAGATGGAGTCTATGACAATATTTCAACAAATACTTCCAATGTTTTTAAAGGTCCTACTTATTATTTATTATTTTCAACGGCAAGAACAAGTCTACAATAACAAAGTTAGTACACTATCTGAAAATAATTATGAACTTGTTTTTCATAATGGATACTTTACAACTGGTGTTACAACATCTGTCCCCCCCCCCCCCCCCTCTCTCTCCTTCCTCCCTCTCTCTCACTCTCTGTATTTCCCCCTCCCCATCTTTTACTGGTTTATGAAATTATATTTATCGAATGTATTAGGCATACATATTTTGTTTGTGATCTCTTAGTGAACTGACAGTGAATACAGTTTCTCTTTTTGTCAATGTACCCGTATCTGATATAGCATTCCTTGACTGTACCCGTGTTTGATATCGCATTCCTTGACTGTACCCGTATTTGATATAGCATTCCTTGACTGTACCCGTATTTGATGTAGCATTCCTTGACTGTACCCGTATTTGATATAGCATCGACTGACCTGTCTGTATACATTCTGACTGTACCCGTATTTTAGATAGCTTCCTTGACTGTACCCGTATTTGATATAGCATTCCTTGACTGTACCCATGTCTGATATAGCATTCCTTGACTGTACCCGTATTTGATACAGCATTCCTTGACTGTACCCATGTCTGATATAGCATTCCTGGACTCCTCTCGTCCTGTGTTGCTTCAGCAAGGTGTTCATCCTTCAGCAACAACGCCGAGGTGGGACATGGTGGAGCGGATGGCCAGACGAGGGGTGCCCCACTCTCTGAGGCCTCAGGTGTGGATGACGCTGACCGGGGCCTGCCAGAAGAAGGAGATGGAGCAGGAGTCCTACCACCACCAGGTCACCGTCTCCGTCGCCTCCTCCAGTCGGCACGGCAAAGTGTTCAGTCAGATCGAAGAGGTGAGGAGGATATACACGGATTGATCAGCTGGTTGCTTGGTTTGAGGGCTAGCTAATGTATCCTTTTTTCAATGGTCAACTGACGTGTGGGGTTCTGAACTGGGTGATTGATTAGTTGGGTGATTGATTGGATATTTGGTCC
>CM065715.1:113998558-114008558 GCA_033310375.1 Conus canariensis | reverse complement strand
GATACACCCGAAGGTGCGGGTAGGACCCAGAGAAGTACTGTCCTTAACCGCGGAACAAACCACCTGCAAGCAATCCTGCACCACCCATTGGAAGCCTGCGCTGTAGTCACATACGGTGCAGACACGCACAGGGCATTCCATTAACACGTGGCCTGGTCTGTGGTGTCCCCATCCTCTGCTGCTGCCAGGATACTGGTTCGGTGAGTGGTATACCCATACTGACTGCGTCCAGGGAACTGGCCTGGTAAGTGCTAGACCCAAACTGACCCGTTCTCACCAGGGCCGTATATGAATACCGTAACGGGCAGTCTCCCAGTGCTGTGTGCTCGGTCATGAGCGACAAGACAGAGGTGTTCCAACCAGTCCAGTCGTTCAGGTCGGCCATCCAGGGACAGAGCTGTTCCAACCAGTCCAGTCGTTCAGGTCGGCCATCCAGGGACAGAGCTGTTCCAACCAGTCCAGTCGTTCAGGTCGGCCATCCAGGGACAGAGGTGTTCCATCCAGTCCAGTCGTTCAGGTCGGCCATCCAGGGACAGAGGTGTTCCAACCAATCCAGTCGTTCAGGTCGGCCATCCAGGGACAGAGGTGTTCCAACTAGTCCAGTCGTTCAGGTCGGCCATCCAGGGTTTTCTCGGTGTCTCTCTGTCCAGTCTTCCCTCCACTGTGTCTTGAAGAATGGTCTCAGGCCGGACGTTGTGACGTCGTGGCGAGGTACACGGCGTTGGCTGACTTGGAAGCAGGGGTATTGTCAGCCAGTGTGATGTGCAGACTATGCTGCATGACATGGTGATTTGTCTCATGTTTCCTGTCGTCTAGGAACTGGACTGGGAAGTGGCTGTCCGAGTGCAAGACTGTGTGGTGTGCGGCTTCTCTGTCCGGAGACAGAGGCACGTTACTCTCTGTCTCTGGCTCTCTCTGTGTGTAAATGTCTCTCTCTCTCTCTCTCTCTCTCTCTCTCTCTCTCTCTCTCTCTCTCTCTCTCTCTCTCTCTCTCGTCATGCTTAGTTAGCCCCTTAGCGGGGCAAGGGCCGGATGAAAAAAGCATGTATTTGTTTATCTGTTATATCATCATCATCATCATCATCATCATCATCATCATCATCATCATCATCATCATCATCATCTGTCTCTGTCTCTGTCTCTGTCTCTGCTCTGTCTCTCTTCTCTTAGAGATTCTTTTCAGAGACCTTGCGTGTGTGCGCACGTACAACACACACACACACACGCGCGCGCGCGTATGCACTCACGCTTGCTCGCCACACCACAACAGAATCGCCTAAAGCGTCTACAACAAGAGAATGTGAACCGACATTCAACTGAAAGACACACACTGCAAACACCACCATACAATGCAAACAGCACCATATAATACAAACAACACCATACAGTACAAACAACACCATACAATACAAACACCACCATACAATACAAACAACACCATACAATACAAACTAATATACAATACAAACAGCACCATACAATACAAACTAATATACAATACAAACACCACCATACAATACAAACAACACCATACAACGGACGCCAGGTCTGCATTGCTGGCTGCTTGCATGCAGGTCGTGGCCTCTCTGCTGCTGTTCCTGGAAGAGGAGGATGCCTTCTGGATGATGTGTGCCCTCATAGATGATCTGCTGCCCGAGTCCATCTACCACCCCATGGAATCGGTATCCTACACCACCGCCTCACGAATCGTAGTCCTAATCCCCCCATCACTGGAATCAGGTAGTTCACTCACCCTCACTGAACGTATCCTACACTCACCCCCTCACTGATCAGTAGTCTATATCACCCACCTCACTGGAATCATAGTCCTACTACTCACCCACCATCACTGGATCCAGGTAGTCATACCCTCACTGGAACAGGTAGTCCTACTACTCACCCACTCACTGATCCAGAGTCCACTCACCACCTAGGAACAGTGTCTATATCACCACTCATGGAATCAGGAGCTGTGTGACGGACAGACCAGTCAGTCATCAGGAAAGATACGAAACAACTTATTTTGGGATGTTGATTTTGGGATATGCGTACCCGGAGTTACGCTCTGTAATAAAACTCCACACTCGAAATCACTCCCTCGTGGGTGAGAAGGGGCACCTGTCCAAACTCATTCCCCATGGGGGTAAGTCCAAACTGCCCTTCGCTTTGTTCAAAATTACTCGCTTCCTTTCAGATCTCAGTGTCCCCCAAAACGAAACATATCAATCAAAGTACACATGAATTTAAGGTGGAGATGGGGGGGGGGGGGGGATTCTGGACTTCAGTCAAAACTACCCCACATTCTGTTCTAGAACCATTCCATGGTGTGTGATTAGGGGTATGGTCCTGGACCACGCCGTGGAGTGAATACAGGCATGGTCCCAGACTTACCTGCGCTGTGTGACAAGGAGGTGGACATGGGCATGTGTCTGTATCATTCCATGGGTGTTTCTGGACCACGCCCCAAATCACTCACTGGGGGATGAGAACACTGGTTGAGAATCACTGTCTTTTAAACTCCTTTTGCAAGGTGTTTTGTTGATAGGTATCGTCGCATGAGGCACTCTGGGAGATTTGAAGGAATTTGGAGCAAAACGTGTGTGTGTGTGTTGTGTGTGTGTGTGTGTGTGTGTGTGTGTGTGTGTATGTGTGTGTGTGTGTGTGTGTGTGTGTGTATTCCCTGGGAGATGACTTTGGGCATGTGTGTTTTCTCACTTGCAGGGTGGTGATTTCGGGCTTAGGGTGATTATGGATACACCGGGTCTTCTTCCGATCGTCCGTTTTTTTTTTGTCAGGGCGCGAAGGACAGCAAACGTTGGCGAAGTTGTGATCTCTCTCTCTCTCTCTCTCTCTCTCTCTCTCTCTCTCTCTCTCTCTCTCTGTAATCTCAGTCTGATTTTCTGCTATGAACAGGAAAAGAGAAAACTCTTTTGAAATTAGCTATGTATATTTATTAAAGAAAATTTGGATTGCAATTCTTGATGTGCGTGCTTTGGGTTTTTGTTACATATTTGCACTGTTACGTCAATATAATTTCTATAGAAATTAAGAATGTCCTATGTTGCATTCATGAAATCCCCTTCAGTGGCCTTAATCTGAATACAGATTCGCGTTTGCTTTCGAATTTGCATACCTCTCTCTGTCTCTGTGTCTCTGTCTCTCTGTCTCTCTGTCTCTCTGTCTGTCTGTCTGTCTGTCTGTCTGTCTGTCTGTCTGTCTGTCTGTCTCTCTCTCTCTCTCTCTCTCTCTCTCTCTCCTTCTCTCCATTTTGTTGGAACATAACGGTGATGGGGAGGAATAATAAATAAACTGGTCAACCGACCAAAGCAGCAAGCAACTTTCAGCCCATCAACCGACCAGGACTGCCAGGATTTTGAGTCGCTTTTATTTTTCAGGTGGACCAGAGAGTGTTGCGTCAGCTGCTGGTCACCCGTCTCCCCGCCACCCACCGCCTTCTGCAGACACACGACGTGGGTGAGTAGCACATGACGAGGAGGAATAGTTCACGACGTGGGTGAGTAGCACGTGACGTGGAGGGATAGTTCACGACGTGGGTGAGTAGCATGTGACGTGGAGGGATAGTTCATGACGTGGGTGAGTAGCACGTGACGTGGAAGGATAGTTCATGACGTGGGTGAGTAGCATTTGACGTGGAGGGATAGTTCACGACGTGGGCGAGTAGCACTTGACGTGGAGGGATAGTTCATGACGTGGGTGAGTAGCACGTGACGTGGAGGGATAGTTCTTGACGTGGTTGAGTAGCATTTGACGTGAAGGGATAGTTCTTGACGTGGTTGAGTAGCATTTGACGTGAAGGGATAGTTCATGACGTGAATGGGTGGAATATGAGTTTGGTGGTCTCAAAATGAGTTTGGTGGTGTCAATGTGAGTTTGCTGGTGGCATATGAGTTTTGCAGTGGCAATATGAGTTTGGTGTTGGCAATATGACTTTGGTGTTGGCAATATGCGTTTGGCGATGGCAATATGAGTTTGGTGGTGGCAATATGAGTTTGGTGGTGGCACATGACTTTGGTGGCATATGCGTTTGGTGGTGTCAGTATGAGTTTGGTTGTGTCAATATGAGTTTGGTGGTGTCAATATGACTTTGGTGGTGGCAATATGACTTTGGTGTTGGCAGTATGACTTTGGTGGTGGCAATATGACTTTGGTGTTGGCAATATGACTTTGGTGTTGGCAATATGACTTTGGTGGTGGCAATATGACTTTGGCGGTGGCATATGAGTTTGGCGGTGGCAATATGACTTTGGTGGTGGCGCATGACCTGAGTGGGTGACATATGACGCTGTGTATTGCCCGCTGTCTGCAGAGCTGTCGCTGGTCACTATGCCCTGGTTCTTGACGCTCTTTGCCGGCGTCCTGCCCATGAAGGTCCTCCTCAGGCTGTGGGACGTCCTCTTCTGCAGCGGCTCTCAGGCCCTCTTCCTCCTCGCCCTGGCACTGCTGGAACTGAAGGTGGGTGGGTGGGTGGGTTTGTGTTTGTTGTGGCGTGTCAGCGCCTGAAGGGATTATTGACTGAGGGTGAGTGAATGGGTAATAAAGGTGAGCAAGTGAGTGCGTGGGTGGGGGAGTGAGTAGGTGGGGAGAGAGAAAGAGAGAGAGAGAGAGAGAGAGAGAGAGAGCACTATATAATGTTAATCTGAAAATGTACTGTTTTCAGTGTGTGGTGTGTGTGTGTGTGTGTGTGTGTGTGTGTGTGTGTGTGTGTGTGGTGTCCTCAGGAAGACGAAGTGAAGACGTTAGATAGCTCTGCTCAGATACTGAGTGTCTTGTCAGCTCTTCCAGCAAACGTGACCAATGCAGAACAACTCATAGAGGTAAGTCACCCCAAAGCTCTTCCTGCAAACGTGACCAATGCAGAACAACTCATAGAGGTAAGTCACCCCAAAGCTCTTCCTGCAAACGTGACCAATGCAGAACAACTCATAGACGTAAGTCACCCAAAGCTCTCCCTGCAAACGTGACAAATGCAGAAGAACTCATAGAGGTAAGTCACCCAAAGCACTTCCTGCAAACGTGACCAGTGCAGAACTCATAGCGGTAAGTCACCCAAAGCTCTTCCTGCAAACGTGACCAATGCAGAACTCATAGAGGTAAGTCACCAAAAGCGTTTTCTGTTCGGAGCTGTTGTTATAGACTGTAGCGTGTTTAGTTTGGAGCTGTTGTTATAGGCTGTAGCGTGTTTAGTTTGGAGCTGTTGTTATAGGCTGTAGCGTGTTTAGTTTGGAGCTGTTGTTAAAGGCTGTAGCGTGTTTAGTTTGGAGCTGTTGTTAAAGGCTGTAGCGTGTTTAGTTTGGAGCTGTTTGAAACAACTTACCGCTTGACGTAAGTGAATGGAGCATACTTATTTACCTCTATGTCGAAACAAGCGAAAACATATGAGCATTATCAACAATAGAAAAAGACACACGCATACACGCACACACACACATGAGCGTGTGCGCGCGCGCACTCACACACACACACACACACCACACACACACACACACACACACACACACACACACAACACACACACACACACACACACACACACAACCTTGAACAGCATTGTATTTGACCGTCACTCCGAGGGTCGTGGATTCGAGCCTCGGCAGCAGCTAGTGGGGGAGATGGGGGAGAGTGTGGAGCAGGATTTTTCCCGATCTCCCAGGTCAGCCTATTCTGAGCAGACCTGCCGTTAGCCGAACCTCCTTCGGTTGTATGCCTGATCACAGGATCAGTTGTGCACGTTAAAGATCCTGCAGCCCGTGTAAGTGTCCAGAAAGCTGTGGAAACATAAACATAGCCAGCAGTCACCAGATGGTACCGAGAGAAAGCATGGGTCCCGCCGATCAATGATAGTTGCCCCCCCCCCCCCCCCCGCCTCTCTCTCTCTCTCTGTCTCTCTTTGTCTCTGTCTCTGTCTCTGTCTCTGTCTCTGTCTCTCTCTCTCTCTCTCTCTCTCTCTCTCTCTCTCTCTGTGTCAATGGCATGACAAACATTCGAGGAATATCAGTAATACCGTTGTTCACGGGTCTGTCGCCACCCCCTGTGGCTTGCGTGTCTTGAGGTGACGTAATGTGATATAGCACAATGTCTGTAATGTGATATAGCACAATGTCTGTAATGTGATATAGCACACTGTCTGTAATGTGATACGGCACACTGTCTGTAATGTGATATAGCACACTGTCTGTAATGTGATATAGCACACTGTCTGTAATGTGATACGGCACACTGTCTGTAATGTGATACGGCACACTGTCTGTACTGTGATACGGCACACTGTCTGTACTGTGATACGGCACACTGTCTGTACTGTGATACGGCACACTGTCTGTAATGTGATACGGCACACTGTCTGTACTGTGATACGGCACACTGTCTGTACTGTGATACGGCACACTGTCTGTACTGTGATACGGCACACTGTCTGTAATGTGATACGGCACACTGTCTGTACTGTGATACGGCACACTGTCTGTACTGTGATACGGCACACTGTCTGTAATGTGATACGGCACACTGTCTGCAACGTGATACGGCACACTGTCTGTAACGTGATACGGCACACTGTCTGTAATGTGATACGGCACACTGTCTGTAATGTGATACGGCACACTGTCTGTAACGTGATACGGCACACTGTCTGTAACGTGATACGGCACACTGTCTGCAACGTGATATCGCACACTGTCTGCAACGTGATATCGCACACTGTCTGCAACGTGATATCACACACTGTCTGCAACGTGATATCGCACACTGTCTGCAACGTGATATGGCACACTGTCTGTAACGTGATATAGCACACTGTCTGCAACGTGATATGGCACACTGTCTGTAACGTGATATAGCACACTGTCTGCAACGTGATATGGCACACTGTCTGTAACGTGATATCGCACACTGTCTGTAACGTGATACGGCACACTGTCTGTAACGTGATACGGCACACTGTCTGTAATGTCATATGGCACACTGTCTGTAACGTGATACGGCACACTGTCTGTAATGTCATATGGCACACTGTCTGTAATGTCACATAGCATACTGTCTGTAATGTCATATAGCACACTGTCTGTAACGTCACATAGCACACTGTCTGTAATGTCATATAGCACACTGTCTGTAACGTCACATAGCACACTGTCTGTAACGTCACATAGCACACTGTCTGTAACGTCACATAGCACACTGTCTGTAACGTCATATAGCACACTGTCTGTAACGTCATATAGCACACTGTCTGTAACGTCATATAGCACACTGTCTGTAACGTGATATAGCACAATGTCTGTAACGTGATATAGCACAATGTCTGTAACGTGATATAGCACAATGTCTGTAACGTGATATAGTACAATGTCTGTAACGTGATATAGCACAATGTCTGTAATGTGATATAGCACAATGTCTGTAATGTGATATAGCACAATGTCTGTAATGTGATATAGCACAATGTCTACGAGCAACTGACCTGAAAGGCCAAAACCCACCAAACTGAATTTCCACCGTTAACCCTTTACCAATCCACCAAACTGAATTTCCCACCGTTAACCCTTTACCAATCCACCAAACTGTATATCCCACCGTTCACCCTATACCAATTCACCAAACTGTATATCCCACCATTAACCCTTTACCAATCCACCAAACTGTATAGCCCACCATTAACCCTTTACCAATCCACCAAACTGTATATACCATCATTAACCCCTTACCAATCTACCAAACTGTATTTACCACTGTTAACCCTTTACCAATCTAATACTCCTTTTCCCATACAGTCCTTCGAATGAGACTATAAAACGAGGTTCCGTGTGTGAACGCACGCATAACATCTTGCACACACGTAAAATCCCATCACCAACTTTCGGAAGAGTAGGCCAGTTTGGCCGTTGGTATGGATGACACGTTACACATAGCATGCACCCTGCGTGAGAAATGGAAAGAATGAAGGAAGTAAGGAAAATGAGTGATCGATATTGAACGATACTGACTGGATGACACAGGAAACGACTGAATGAAGCGCCAGCTGGCAGCTCTTCAGTCGGCACTACCCAGGTAGGCAGCCCGTTGTGTAAACGAGTGTTGATTGTAAAGCGCGTAGGGCTTGGTCTCTAGCCGAGAATAGGCGCTATATAAGTATTCATTATTATTATTATTATTACTACTAATCAAACAGAAAGAAGAAAGCCCAAAGATCAAACGGAATGGAATTCAGTTAAAAGAAAACAGAATCCGGTCAACGACGCTCCACAACAAGAAGCAGCCAATAAAGTAGGTCGGACAGTCATCGGCAGAGGGGAACCATATCAAGTCTGTTCAAGTGTCCGTCAACAATATTGGACCTATGCTTAACAAGCAGGGCAATTCAACAAAAGAGGTCCAACAAAGTGACTCAGTCTGGTTGTGTCTAGAACCACAAGACTACATGGTCTGCAAATCTAACTGTAAGCCAGCTTCCCGATATGTGGAAGCTGCATAAGTCACAGTAGTATTAATTCTAATGTAGGGATGTGAGAGCTGGACACACAGCAAATCTGTAGCGAAAAGGTCTGGCATTCCACAGTCAATGCTTCAGGTGGATTCTCAGCAAGAAACTTAAGACAAAAGACAACGTCATGCATATGCTGGAAAAGAAAAAAAAAACCGTCTGGCAGTTTCAAACCCCTTCCGCACAGTCGGAACGGTCATATTCTCCCGCCTTGACTTCTTGTTCAAGATTGTCCTGAAGGGTACAGAGGCGGGTGGAAGGGCCAGCGACTGATTCCAGAAGTTCTGGGTGGACAATTTGTATGCCACCGCCCTGTTACCCTCGACTTGAAGACAGAAAGCTGTTGACATTTCTGACCGCTTAACGGTCAGTTTCGGTACCGCTTTTACCTTTATGGGAGATAAAGAGGAGGAGGAGGAGGAAGAGGAGGACGATGACGATGATGATGATAATGATGATGGCGATGATGGTGATGATGATGATGATGGCGAGGAGGAGGAAGAGGAGGAGGAGGATGGTGGTGGTAGTGATGATGATGATGACGTGGTGAATGGAATGTTGCACCCTGTACGACATATGTACAGTATGATGACAGTGGCGATGACTGGATTAAAACCTCAGTTCCAGGTATGAACAGCCAGACGTTTCCCTGGTTGAATTGTATTATATCGCTGTCTGCATTGTTACAGCACATTTCTCGGAGTAAAATCCAGTCTGCTGCCCCCGTGGACCGCGCAGGGCTCTGGTGCAAGTCCACTTTTTTTCACTGTCTGCGAATGGTTTTGTTTACCTTCCAAAGGGAGATTACATTTTGTTTGTTCTTATTTTTTGTTTTCTACAATATTTTGCAAATGACCCTTCTTTTGTTGCTGTGGACTCTTTTCCGTGCACTGACTCTATGTCTCACACGGGACCTAGATGTATCATGTCATCAGAAAGACCAATACCCAACCCGCCACCCGGGGTCCAAACCGCCCCAGTGGACTGTACCCACGGGTGTCTTTCGCTTGTAGGTGTCAGCGTCTTCCATCAGGTCTCGCCTGTTCCCGGAGTCTCACCCTCAGTACTCTTGTGTTGTCGCCAGCTGGCAGTCCGTGTGTCCAGCACCGTGACCAGTGCAGTGGTCAGCCACGAACGTCGGAAGCACCTGACTTACCTGCTGGCCTTCCAGTCTGCTGCCTGGGATTCTGAAGACCACGATAGTCCGCCCAAACAGGTATGAAGGTACCCCTTAAAGACCGGAGATCTGGTCAGCCCTGACCACTTCGTTGATGTTTTGTTTAAAAATGTAGAGTTTCTGACCTGTCCAATGACCATTGAGCTGATTGTCCTGTGCTTCTTTCTGATGGATTAATGGCCATCTTTATTTATCTGCTTCACGTTTTATTCGTCCACAACGCAGTTTGTACAATAGTATCATATTCAGTCAGTACTATACTTCGGTTTGTTCTGTTTCCATTTTGTCTTGCTGTGTCTGTTTCTCTTACTTTGTTTTTGTCT
>CM065715.1:113991058-113996058 GCA_033310375.1 Conus canariensis | reverse complement strand
AATCTAAACAAATCTTAAATAAATGTTAGCGAACCGCCCAGAGAAACGTGGACAAACGAGTCACAAGACAAAACACAACGCGTTTCGACCTCTTAGGTCTTCGTCAGGTGAGAAACAAACGATAAAATAACGAAAATTCACTTAGACTTTGATCGCTTCAGATCGCTTCAGAGTTCAGCGCAAGGAAGAAGGCATTGAATGAGAACGAGGCTGTTGGAAGGGAAATAGTGTGTGAGTCAAAGTCGTAATGATGATAATAATATTACTGATAGGAATACTAATAATGGTCAAATTATTGAGAAAAAAGGACAGGATTACTACCAATCTTGGTGTCAATGGGTATGGGAGAAAGGAGAGTAGGTTAGAGGATTCTTAAACAGCAGGGTTGTGAATAAGGCTGACATCACAAATGGAATACACACACACACACACAACACACACACACACACACACACACACACACACACACACACACACAACACACATAATAAATAGAATACTAGCTTCTTTATCGTTGGTCGTTTCCTTTCCTTTCCTTTCCTGGCGGCTTTGTTTCCGCTAGTGTTACTGAACTTACCATTGCTACTATCATTATTATCATCATTCTAGTACTGTCTGCTGTTGTTCATTGAACATTTCAGCTCCTTTCCACCTAATACCATCCTATCTATATTACTAAAACCATTATTACTGTATCACTATCATCATATCATTACCTTTATTGTTATCTTCATCAACATCATTACATCATTACAACAACACTGATTACCGTCAGTATCATTTTTACCATTATACTTATAAGCATTATGTCCTATTATCGCTAATCCCATTGCCAGCGTTAATTGTAGAATAAAATAACGATAATACTTAGATACAATAACTTACTTTTTAGAAAGAGAGAGAGAGGGGGAGAGGGGAGAGAGAGAGAGAGAGAGAGAGAGAGAGAGAGATTGTGTATAGGTGTGAATATGTTGCCCCTCCCCCTCCCCCAGTTAGTATGTAAACCCATCCCCTTCTTCCCTCCACCCTCATAGCATCAACACCTTAAAGTAACATGTACCAACCCACCACTTCAATCTCAGCCCACAATATCCTCCCATAACACACACATACTACCATATCTCCCACTATTTACCTCACACATAACTTATAGCTATCTTCCTTTCCCTTCTCACTACACCCTCTCTATTTCTCACATCAGTCTATTATTTATTCAGATACTTGTCCACTCCATTTCCTTCATTTGGTTTTCTTTTATTTTCATTTACTATTTCTTCAACATGAACTCCTGTTCCATCTTCCCTCTTTCCTGTGCATATGTTGTGAAAATGTTGATAACTATGCGGACCCCCCCCCCCCACACACACACACACACACAGACACTCTGTCTCTCTCTTTTTCTCTTTCTCACACACACACACACACACTCTCTCTCTCTCTCTCTCTCACACACACACACACACACACACACACACCACACACACACACACACACACACACACACACACACACACACACACCACACACACACACGCACACACACACACACACACACACACGCATGCACACACGCATACACATTATATACTTATACATACATATATTGTATATATATATATATATATATTTGCCATCATTTTTTAAATTTAATTTTATTTATTTGTTTATCTAATCAGTATACCTTTTGTTACAACTTCATAACTAGTATTACAAATGTTATATTTACTACTTTCATTAATGTAATCATTATTCTTTACAATATTTCTAACATTTCAGCTTACCACTTTTCTAGCCAATCACAATTATTAACAAAACTATTACTGTAATTATTGATATACCTATTGGATTCCATCCTTCCCATAACTTATATCTTCTGTTTCCTTTCTGTTCTTCCTGTCCTCCCCTCTCCCTCCTCCCCTTGGTTGTTGTTGTTGTTGTTTTTGTTTGTTTGTTTGTTTTCCTCCTTACTATCAGAATTAATACCTTTAGTACCATAAACATTATTAACATTGTTATTTTTTATTTATTATTATTTTCATCTATTTGTTCTATTACCATTTTTTTCAATTATTTATTTATGCATTTATTATCATTATTATTATTATCAATTTTTTTTAATGTTTCATTTATTTATTTATTTGATTATTATAAAAATGTATTTTTTAATATATTTCTGTATTGTGCTTTTATTACCTTAACCTTCACTATCGTTGTTAGCAGTATCATTCAGTAATACTATTGCTAGTATTGATACTACCACCACTAGCATTGACATCACCATCGCCTTCGCCTCTGGGACTGTTGCCACGGCAACCCTGCTGTTTAAGAATCCTCTAACCCACTCTCCTTTCTCCCATACCCATTGACACCAAGATTGGTAGTAATCTTGTCCTTTTTTTCTCAATAATTTGACCATTATTAGTATTCCTATCAGTAATATTATTATCATCATTACGACTTTGACTCACACACTATTTCCCTTCCAACAGCCTCGTTCTCATTCAATGCCTTCTTCCTTGCGCTGAACTCTGAAGCGATCTGAAGCGATCAAAGCTAAGTGAATTTTCGTTTATTTTATTCGTTTGTTTCTCACCTGACGAAGACCTAAGAGGTCGAAACGCGTTGTGTTTTGTCTTGTGACTCGTTTGTCCACGTTTCTCTGGGCGGTTCGCTAACATTTATTTAAGATTTGTGCATATACCAATAAAACTAACAAGCAACTGCGAGGCCCTGTTGATGACAGCAGTAAACCGGCGAAGACTGCGTGCAGAGACCAGCACAGGAAAACTACAGCGTGGAGAGCCATGCCCACGACCTGGAAACTACGCCAAACAGTACTGCCAGCGTCATCATCTACGTCATCGCCATCATTGTCGTCACGTCCGTTCTGCCACTTGCAGACTTGATCAAGACGCCCACCGCCACTTTGGCAAGAATGACACCGGCATTGTACGTCACAGAGCTGTTAGTTTATACACTGTCATCATGATCGTGATGATGATGATAATGATGATGATGATGATGATGACGATGACGATGACGAAGATGATGGTAGTGATGATGATGATGATGATGATGATGATGATGATGTGATGATGATGATGATGATGATGGCGATGATGATGAGAAATGGAAAGAATAAAGGAAATAAGGAAACTGAGTGAATGATATTGACTGGATGACACAGGAAACGACTGAATGAAGCGCCAACTGGCAGCTCTTCAGTCGGCACTACCCAGGTAGGCAGCCCGTTTTGTAAACGACTGTGGATTGTAAAGCGCTTAGAGTTTGGTCTCTAGCCGAGGAGAGGCGCTATATAAGTATTCATAATGATGATGATGATGATGATGATGATGATGATATAATGGAAACACGTACGAGAAAGGGACGTAAATCCTGCGTGCTAGGATCTGTCAGTGACATTGCAGTTCCTCTTTATGCCGAGTTACTACTGTTACTGCTGCGGCTGTTTCTGCCAGCACTGTTACTACTGCTGTTGATGGTGATGTCGCTAGTTCGGAAATAATATCACAGTGAGCAGGAATTGTCCGTCACAGAAGTTGCAGTCGCTAAGAGGAGGGAGTCTTTGTAGAAAGGAATCACTAACGGAAATTCCACGGAACTACGACTGCTACTGCTACTGCTGCTGCTGTTGCTGCTTCTGCTACAACCTGTCATTAGTAGTAGTAGTAGTAGTAGTAGTAGTAGTAGTGTAGTATATGTAGTACCATCATTATTATTATCATTATTTTTACTGTCATTATCATTATTATTATTGTTATCATCATTATTAGTATTATAATCATTATTATAATTATTATCATTATTATGTTATCATATTATTATTATTATCATTAATATTATGCTCATGAAACAGCTGCACTGTAGTCATCCCTGTGTGGTGTCTAAGTCGCCTCCCGACTCACCGACGGGTAAGAAAGGGCGCGTGCCCAGACTCACCCCCTAGCCTCATCCCCACTACCCAGGGGAGTTAATCCAGAACGAGTCCCCCTTTGTCCCCAAATTTCTTGCTTCCTTCAAACTTCTCAACAACAAAAAAGTATCCGAAGCAACGAAGAGTCTCAATTTAAGTACATGGCACCTGAATCTGCGGTGGGGGTGGGGGGGCACGCGGAGGGGGGGAGGGATTCTGGAACTGAGCCATGTTCCAAAACCAATCATCGGTGGTCCATTTGGGGTACGGTTCAGAAACAACGCAACATGTCTTCTTCTTCTTCTTCTTCTGCGTACGCAGGCTGATACTCCTGGGCCACCCCCTGTATAGGGAGTGGAGTTTTGTGTGTATGATGGGTTTTTTTTTATCCCGCCATTAAGGCAGCCATACTCCAACTTCGGGGAAGGTGCATGCTATGTGTAATGTGTCATCCATACCAACGGCCAAACTGGCCTTCTCTTCCGAAAGTTGGTGATGGGATTTTATGTGTGTGCAAGATGTTGTGCGTGCGTTCACACACGGAACCTCAGTTTATAGTCTCATTCGAAGGACTGTATGGGAAATGGAGTCAGAACCAATGTTAACCCCGAGGGAAAAATCTCCCTGTACCGAAACGGCCCGGCGAAGATTCGAACCCGCAACCCCGAGATTACGAGTCCGGCGCTCAGCCCAACATGTGAATAATATAGACACGTGCACGAACTCACCCGCCTTTGTGACGTGTGATCCAGATAGAAGTTCTTTTTTTTGTACTTCAAGGCCAATCTAATGTTCTCTCTCTTTGTTTCTAAGCAACGTCCCACCCCTCTATCCCCCCACCCCCACCCCCTCTATCACCCCACCCCCCTTCTAATTTAGGACAGTTATCTGTGGCTATCAAGGTTTGTTTGTTTGTTTTCATTCTTTCTGCTTTCTGGTGTACATTCAAACGGTAGCAGCACAACATATTTGTGCTCTTGCAGCTTCTCTCGAAATTCTCGTATATTTTCCCCTTCATCCCTTCCCTCCCTCCCCCACTCCCATCATTTTTCACGTGTTGTGTGTG
>CM065715.1:113933558-113986058 GCA_033310375.1 Conus canariensis | reverse complement strand
TATGCGATTTTTCAGCTGAAAGGGCCAATCCATTTTCAGTCATGTACTTACTAATTTTATCTAGTTCATTTTGATATATCTTTTTAATATAGTTGATTGATCTAACTGGTGTGTGACGTTTTAAAGTAACTTTCATCCATATGCAGATATCATCCGCATATTGTGCTAGTTCAACAGTTTTTGATAATGATTTAGGAAGATCATGGATCAAAATATTAAACAGGATAGGAGCTATTACAGCTCCTTGCGGGATTCCCATCTGGATATGTCTTTCATTAGAGTATACATTTCCTACCTTCGTCTGTATTGTTCTATCACTTAAAAAGGTTTTTAAGTAATTGTACATACATCCTGAGAGACCAATTAACTTCAATTTGTTCAGAAGTTTTGAATGCCAGACTTGGTCATATGCCTTTCTAATGTCAAAAAACGTGGCAAGAACATTTTTTCTGCGTGCAAACTGATGTTTAACCTGTGTTGTAATTTTTACAAGATGGTCAACTGTAGATCTACCCTTTCTAAAGCCCGCCTGTTGTATTGGTATTATACCATTTTTTTCACAATGATGTTCAAGTCTTTTTAGAATAATTCTTTCCATAAGTTTTCCCACATGTGAAGTGAGAGCAATTGGCCTGTAGTTATTTTTGTCTGATTTTGACTTGCCCTCTTTAGGGATAGGGGTTACAATTGATTTTTTCCACAAAGATGGTTGAAGCCCTTCAGACCAACATTTCTGAAATAATAAGTTCAGAAACATTGTGAAATTAACTGGCAATTGCTTTATCATTTCATTGGAAATCGCATCTGGTCCCACTGACTTTCTTTTCGAACCAATAGAGAAAACTGCATCCTTTACTTCTTGAAATGTAAGGGGAGCGTTTGTATAGTGACTATTATTGGGACTTTTTTCATGCGTTTCCTTATCCTCCATTTTCTCTCTGTATATCTTTTGCTTTTCTGTCGGCCCTCCCTATTGCTATTTTTTGCAAAAAATATTTGCAAATGCTTCAGCCTTTTCAAATTTTGAAGGAAACTGATTATTTTCTAATTTTATGGGATATTCAGGAAGACTGATTCCGTTTTTCATGTCTTTTAATTTTTTCCATGTTTTCTGAAGATCTTTGTGGTCATGTATTTCATTTTCACAGAAATTTGACCAATATTGCTCCTTGACTTTTTCGATTACTCTGTTACTTGATTTTTTGCTCTATTCTTTTCAGCAATTTTGTCAGGATCTTTCTTATCTTTTAAATATATTTTATAGGCCTGCATCTTTTTTTCTCTTGCTTCTTCACAAGTAGCATTCCACCATACATTCCCTGCATATTTGTTTGATGCATCAGAATTGCACCTTGGTATTGAGAGATCAGCTGCATGTAAAACAATATCAACAAAATTCGCGTAGCTTGTGTCAATGTTATCAGACATTATCTCTTCACAATTGTAAGTAGAGAGTATGTTTTCAAATTTATCCCAAACTGCTTTACTATAATTATATTTTGGGATCTTATCTTTAGCGCAGTTTTGAACGGATTGTTTACCCTTAATGGTAATAATTATTGGCAAATGATCACTACCAAGAGGATCTTTGAAGGTAGACCACTCACAGCTTGGAGCTATGGCAGGAGATATAAGTGTTAAATCAATTGCTGTTGCTCGATGGTGTGAAATATCAGGTATTCTTGTTACACTGCCATCATTTAACAGACTCATTGAAGAGTGTACTATATTTCCAACAAAACGATTGTGTGTTACTATTTCGCATTCATTATCCCAAAACGGGGCATGTGAGTTAAAATCACCTGCTATTAACCATTTTTGATGCTGGTCCGGTATAGCGCGAAGCCATTCTGTGTTTTCATTGTCAGGACCTTTTGGCAAATAAATGGAAACAACGTTTAATGTAAGTAATTCGTTGAGTTTCAGTTTTGCTGCACATGCATTAATGTTTTTAACATTCTTTGAAAATGGTGGCTCTATTTCAAAATATTCAACCTTTTCTTGAATATATATTGCAGTACTAACCCTCCTTGTTTCGTTGTTAGTTTGGAGTATTGGAGGGTAATAAAAGCTTTGTAATTTTGGAATTTTGTTTCCAGTTGTATTTAAAGACTGTAATATCAACACTTGATACGAATGATCTGAGAGATGTTGAATCAGTTCGTGAATATTTGTTGATATTGATCTGCAGTTCCATTGCAATATTTTCAAATTCGAATGTTTTGTCATGCTCTCTGAAAAATGAAAAAATGTATTATCCTAAATAGAAAAAAACCCCAAATAAACAGCAACTTCTATAATATTAAAAATAGCAAATAACAAAAATAACAAACTGTGTTAATTAGCCCAACCAATATAATGGTATTCGCAGTAATAACAAATTAATTTATGGTATTGATGCTCTTATGATAATGAGGTTAATTACAAAATGATGAGATCACAAGATGGCACCTTGTTCAAAACAAAACTAACAGTCAAAAAGGTGCTGGAATTTTGCAAAAATTATTCCACCCTCTCTCAGAAAGAAGTCCCCAGAAAATGGATCAAAAATCACTCAGCACTGCAAATCTGTTCATCCATGAATTGGGAGCGAACAACAGGTCGTCGTAGTACATGGGGAAGGGTCTGGGTGGGTGGTGCTGGAACCTGGTTGCTTTCCTGGGCTTCCTCCAGAACAGGTCTCTCACGTGGCGCCCGATGTTAGCTGCCATCTTACTGGTTCCGAGGAAGGTGGGATGAAGACCATCCTGAAGATGTCGCGGGCTGGTTGGTAGATTAGAATGCCCCACGAAACTGATGTTGTTGAAATCAGCTAGCTGCTGCGTGACGAGAGCATTGAACAGTTCTGCCTTGATGTTTAGATCTTTGTTTCTGGTAGGGCACACTTTGCTGACCACTACTTTGAGATCAGGATGACTCTTAACAATTGCTTTAATGTTCACAACAAAGTCTCTACAGCAGTCTTCAGGGGACTTCTTTTTCAGGTCATTTATTGCTGTGTGGATGACTAGAGCGTCATATTTCATGGTTTTTTTAGAATCACTTTCAGCCTTGAACATTCTTGGAAGCTCCTCTGCTACATACGCCTTTTTGGATGTTGCTCTGAAGCAGTACGAATTTCCCAACCTCTTGCTATCGATTTTGTTGGCTATGGAATCGTGTAGAAACAACACCCGTGGCAGATCTGATTTTACGTTCTTCTCGGAAGGTTTTTGTTCTTTGAAATGTTCCCCATGACGTAAGTGATCGGTCTTTGCTTTTGCGTCATCAGTTCTTTTTTCTTCAGTCTTCTTTCTACCTTCGTCGCATTTCTTTCCTCCTTTCTGTGGATTTTGTTTGGCTGCCGTTTTGGATAGGAGGTTAGAAGGTGAGGGCTGTTTAGCGGACGATAACGATGTCCCAGCCTTGGCAGCTTCGGCATAAGACGCGTGTGATAGTCGGTCGGTTTCAGTCTGTGTTTCCGCGTTCTGGAACGGTACTTTTTTTCTCTTTTGATTAAAATATCTTTTCATCAGTTCAGTTTGCGCTTGAATTGTGTCTTCAAGCTTAGACACTTTTTCATTTAGTGTTGATACGGTTCGTTCAAGGAATATGATTCTACTTACGGCTTCGTTTTCTTCCTTTTTTTCATCGCTGATTGGCTCTGTTTGCATTGTTTTTTCGGGCCCGTCCAAACGGTCGTTGTCGACTGGAAAAGAACTTTTCCTTGTAGCAGAAGACCTCGTCCTTCTGGGGCTAGTTGTTGCGTTTTTCTCAATCGAATGTTCTTTAGCTGTCTTACTCATTAGGTTATTGCTTCTGGTTCTAGTCATCTTCTCAGAGATTTTTGCTAAATACTCAGCAGCTTTTAACCTAGTGGTTGACTGTCGCCGCCATCTTGTGTGTGTGTCGTTGTGTTGTGTGTGTGTGTGTGTGTGTTTGCTAGTTCGATTATAGTCATCGTGTTGACGCATTTTAGAAGATAGACAGACACTAATCAAAATTTAAAAAAAAAAAAAAGAAAAGAATAGTAATGATGGAAATGGTGATTTGCCATGTGACTGCACTGCAGGTTGCTGAAGGAGAGGTGGAGAAGGCCTCCCAGAACGAGTGCTGCAGACAGATGCTGTGCCGCAGCTACAGGTGCGTGGACGGGCCGGTGGGCAGGTTGGTTGGAAGGGAGGGGGTGAGGATGAGGATGGGGTGGAGAGTGTGCTTCCACAGTTGTCCCCGACGGCATGTCAAAGATATCGCTATAGAGCGTGCACACACACACACACACACACACACACACACACACACACACACACACACACACACAATATATATATATATATATATATATATAATAAAAGGATAATATTTCCAGCCATTGAAACACTCCGTAACTGAACACACAGAAGCCTGCGGCGAAATTTTGCCGAAGGCACTGGGCAATGATAAAATCTAACAACCTGTCTACATCCAGTAGGTGGGTTGAGATCATGGACGGTATCATTCGTGAGGAGGTTTAAAAGAATTTAGCGAATAAGGTACTCGGACAGGCGTGCTTTATTGATATGATTACATGAAAAGCGAGACAAAATTTAAAGAAAGAAAAAGAAAGATGAATTGTAACAATCTAGTCGGCGATTTAATTTCTTCCCGTTTTAATCAACTTAACCTTCCATACAAAGAGGATGAGTTTCTTTGTAAGGGCTGGAGGCCAGTAATGACAACTGTTCTTCTTGTACATCCTCATTAGTTCTCCCCGTTCACCATAAATAGTACTGGTTCTGATTGGTGGACAGAGTGATGGTAATTCTCACTCTCCTTTGTAGTGCTCGTCAGTCGTTCTTCTGTCCTGACCGCTCTTAGCGTGGTTTGGCCTTGCTTATTGAGTTCATCATTCACGACTTTATTCATTAAATAGGAAATTACAGGACCCTGAAAAAAAATCACAGCACCCTGAAAAAAAACCCAACTTCACAGCACCCTGAAAAAAAAAAAAAAACAACTTCACAGCACCCTGAAAAAATCACAGCACCCTGAAAACAATCACAGCACCATAACATGACTTACTCTTTCAGTTGCTGAGAACATCCATCAGAAACTATAAATAGCGGACATTGATTATGAAACAAGATAAACTGACGGTGTTCTACAGTCGGGTAAACCAACATCTTGACATTCATTATGACACAAGATAAACTGACGGTGTTCTACAGTCGGGTAAACCAACATCTTGACATTCATTATGAAACAAGATAAACTGACGGTGTTCTACAGTCGGGTAAACCAACATCTTGACATTCATTATGAAACAAGATCCAGTGACGGTAGTTAAAAACCATGTGTGTATGTGCAGTTTGGGGTGGAAGTGAAGCGGGGAACAGGAGAAGGGGGGGGGGGGGGATGTACATAAATGGGGGAGGGAGGGGGTAATAAAGAAGCCGTGCGCGACGCTATGAAGAGCCCTGATAGGGACAATATTTTCTCGGCCGTGGACTATGTTTCTGCGGTCGGCAGATGATATTTTCGCAGCCAGGGGACAATATTTTCGCGACCTGAGGACAATATTTTCTCGGCCGTGGACAATATTTTCGCGGCCAGGGGACAATGTTTTTGCGGCCGGCAGACAATATTTTCATGACCAGAGGACAATATTTTCTCGGCCGTGGACAGTGTTTTCGCAGCCGGCAGACAGTATTTTCTCGGCCGTGGACAACGTTTTTGCGGCCGGCAGACAATATTTTCGCAGCCAGGGGACAATATTTTCGCGGCCAGGGGACAATGTTTTTGCGGCCAGCAGACAATAGTTTCGCGGCCAGGGGACAATACTTTTTGCGGCCGCGAAGTCAGCAGAATAAGACTTTTTGTGAAGGTCAAAAAGAAGTGCGCGGACATGTGCGGTTCATGACCTCAGACTTATGCTGAACGCCATGCATCCCCTTCATAACAAAACGCGAAATTAATAATCATGGCTCATAGCGGCTGTTATGAAGAACATGGACTCTTTTGATAAAATAATGATTGAATAGCTCACAGGTGGTCGTAACCTGCCGTGGCTGTCTTTACCTGGCGTTTGAATAAAAGAAATATGTTGTGAACTGCGTGTTGTAATGTCGTTTCCATCCATATACACGACAATCATGGAGTGGGCTGGTAGCCATATACGAGTTGGTAATGAAGTTAGTGACATTCGCTGAACACAGTCATAGCCGGCTGTAAACAAAGCAAGCAACTGGACGTGTTCGTACAGGCAGATGACCCGTTTGAACAGGCGAGGAGGTTCATTAAGAATCTCAAACGGTTGATTATTTGAAAATGGATTTTAAAGAAGGGGAGGGGGGATGTTGTGCTTGTTAACGTTGCAGCAACGTATTCAGCTTTTTGAATAGACCAATGCTTCCGATGTGTGTGTGTGTGTGTGTGTGTGTGTGGTGTGTGTGTGTGTGTGTGTGTGTGTGTGTGTAGGGGAGGGGGGGGAGGGGGGGGGGAAGATGGTTCCGCGCTTACATTTCCAGTATTCCTGATGCATTGTCTCGATAATCCGCATTTTTCAACATTTCAAGAATTCAAAAGACAGCCTGCAAACTTTGGTAAGGGCGGCGGTCTCTTTGAGGTTATGCGCTTTTTTTTTTATCGGTTATGACGCCGGTTCGGTCGCATTTCTTTCAAAACTTCACGATAGCTTCAGAACTGATCAACTTTGAGGATTCACAGGTAAACAATTTACATGTCATATGTTAAGAGATGGACCACAATAACTACCGACCAGTTTCTCTTAAGTCACAGGTCAACAGAATCAACTTCAATGAAGAATACGTCATTTTTCGCCGATCCTAAGTTTGTCTTGCCGAAAATGTAACCAAAGCCGAAATCCAGAGAAGACTCCTGGTCACCTGCTGTGTGGATTGGGTGCAGTCTGACTCACCACACTGCCGGAGAATCTATCTTAAACAGCATTTGAAATAAATCCACCAAACGAACTTGGAAAAACTAATCATAAGACAAAGCACGACGCGTTTCGACCTCTCGGGTCTTCTTCAGGCAAGAGAGCGCTCAGGACAACGAAAGGGAAGAACGAGCAATCACTTATCTTGTCAACTTATCGGTTTCTTCAAGCGTGTTGAAATAAATGTCATCATTCTACTCTCACAGAAAAATAGCGTGTATCTGGAGGAGGGGGGAGGGGGGGGAGGAGGGGGAAATGGAAGGGGGACACCGGTGAGGGGGAGAAGGGGGAAATGGGGAGACGGGGCATATGTAAGTATTTCTGTGGATGCTTTCACAATTACTGTACCTTTGTCGCTGAGAAGCGAACAAGCCGTTTACAGTTGTCGAAACGACATACGGGCTTCTACAACCATTTTCAAAAAGTGAGTTTTCTTGTATTATTCTGTGCGCGTCTTGTCTGCGTGTGACAGGTGAATGGATATTGCGAGCAGCATAAGTTTGGAGTTTTGTAATGTCACTGTTTCACTGTTAGAGCAAGGATTGTCTTTCTGGCTTACATTTTACAGATTGCGTCTCGGTGCCTAACAATAAATGTCGGTTAGTCAAACAACAGACTTTCAGCTTCTGTCCTGCTCTGTCGACGTTGGTCAGACACGATCCATGGCTAAAATCATACGCAGGAATAGAATTCGAAAGATAACCCGCCTCCCGTACTTCCCAACTGTGCCTAAACTTGACCCGCAGGCATAGAAGTATTATGCGAGTATCCATCTATCTAGCTTTCTGTCTGTCTGTCTGTGTATCTTTCTATCTATCTATCTCTGCATCTATCTATCTATATCTTTTTCTAAAATAAAGTGTGTGTGTGTGTGTGTGTGTGTGTGTGTGTGTGTGTGTGTGTGTGAAGGAACGTTCTCCACAGCGCAATCTATCACCTGCCTGCACGTGTTTATATGTTGGAGTGTATCGTTGGCATTCCTCCTATACTGTAGAGAATTTCTTGTGAATTCAAGACCATTAACCATCCTCCTCCTTTGCATGACTGGCTTCACATTTTAACCGCCGAAGGTGGTTTTATTTTTTGTTTTCCTTTTTTTCCCCATAACTTAAAATGAACTAACAAACACTGTTTTGTTCTAACATACCTAGCAAACGTTACTTGAAACTGGGGTACTATTTCTAAAAACATCTGTCATCCCACCCCCACCCCCACCATCCCCAGTCTAATTTACATCAAATTTTATGTAAATCTAAAATTGGATAACGTTCAATCCTCTTGAATGTGTTGGTGTATTGTTAATGTGGTCTCTCACCTTCATGAGAAAGCGTGGGATCGATCCATGCATAGACGCCGGCTCACCACTTCTTGGTCACCAAACTCACCGCCACTTCAGATTTAATTGATATCAAACACACCCATAATGGCTGCACTGTCATCTTAGTCGTCGGGCGCTAACTTGATCCCAGCTAAAAAATATCTAATTTCAATTACGTCACGATAGTCCCGATGGATGCCACGTGACAAATTCTCTCCCTTGCCAACGCGCGATTGAAAAAAACAGTTTATTTACGCCTCTTAATCAAATATAATAGGCTATTTTTATGTATCAACGGAAAGGGTAAAGCAGAACTTTACATTCAGTATGCTGTTACGTTACATACAGTTTAGCCAAGATGAAAACGCAGAAATCGTTAAAAAAAAAAAAAAAAGGTAAATTCTAACTACCCCACGCAAAAGTTTCTGACATTCCTTCGTCAAGATCTTGCGTTTATGAAACCATATCTGTTACACCAAAATAAAACGAAAAGCTTTTTCTATTTGCAAGGACCTAAAGTTAAGTATAGAACGTGACTGGGTCTATTAAGTGGCAGAAGGAGAACCAGGAGATAACCTTTTCAGACTGTCGCGAAAAGAGAAAGAACGAGAAGAAATTGTACGTAAGGTCATATGGCAAAGTGGTACGTACGTGTGACGGAGGTCTGATCACTATCAATATATATCATGCTTATGTCATAACATGAGCAAAAAAATGGATGCTTAAAATGTGGGAAAGAAAAGAAAAGAAAGAAGAGAAAACAGAAAGAAAAAAAGCTGAGGAAGGATATCTGAACAAATCTTACCTGTTAAATGTGTGTGTGTGTGATGGTAACGGTATGCGGACGAACAGTTTAAGACCGTGTTTTCTTTTCACACTTGATGACAATCCAGTTTTTTTTCTAAAACCATAAATGCTATTAAATAAGAAAATGCTCATTCTGTCTCTCGCTCTCTGTCTGTCTCTCTCTCTCTGTGTCTCTCTCTCTCTCTCTTTTGTGCGTTTCTGTCTGTCTGTCTCTCTATGTTGGGAAAGGGGGGGGGGGGGGGGGTTAACACGCACGCGCGCGTAAAATCGCTGTATTGTAAGTAAAAAGGAAACAAACTAAGTGAAGATAAAACTTCAGCAGATTAGCCAGCTTCAAATGCTTAAAAAGCCTATAAATACAGAAACTTTACTTCTTAAACTTCTTATTGATTAACGCTATTTTGTTGGTAATGGTTTTAGAAAGGTGTTGTGTGTGTGTGTGCGTGCGTGCGTGCGTGTGTGTGGTGTGGTGTGTGTGTGTGTAGGTGGTGGTTGTGCGCGCGCGCGTGAAGTAGGCCTAAAGAACAAAAAAGCTACATCTTGAAAGCAGCGTAATCCGTCTCCTCCGGTGCAACTTCCAAGTCAGTCAGACTTAATCAGGTTTGTTTTTACAATCTTCTCTCGCGTGGCACGCACTGTCACACAAATTCCCTGCCTTACAGAATGAGCCTCTCTTTATCCGGCAAGTGCCTCAACATTGGCAGTTTGCTACAAATATCTGTCTGCGCGTGCAGTGCGTCTTTCTTGGCTTTAAACGTGCTGCTTTTCTTCTGCCTTCTGAAATTTCTCTAAAGGTCTGCTCACACAGTCACAAAACTGACTATGTTGCCTGCGATTTATAAAAAAAAAATCGTTTTTGTTTTTCGTGAATTGTGAATACAGGTGTACTATTGCAGCTTTCTTTGCATATCTGCGGTTATTGTAGGGTGACGGTACGAACGTGTACGACCATCTCTCAGTTTGAAAGCAAATTCATCAAGGTTACACCAAGATTTGCTGCGCTCCATAATGATCTCGTATGACCTAGTTTGGATCGACCACGATAGCATCAAAGAGAATTGACAATAAGAGACGAATAAAATCGATCACAGACAATTATTCACAGAACGATTTCTCACGACGGACCTACAAGCAAGATTTTTGTCACGTTTTGATGCGTTTCCATTCGATTTGGATATATAAGAGATCCCACAACTGCTCAGAGTCAATAAGTTCCTTGTTCTTTAGCAAGTCACAGTGTTTCTTCTGCGCAAAGGCTGTGGCTTCTTCAAAACATATTAGATCTTGGTATAGAGATTGCAGATGTTGCCATTGACAAGCGTTTGAAGAACTAGAGAAATAGAAGAAGGAGGCGAAGATATTGGATCATGGCCCAGCTTTGAGAAGACATCCACTCGGACAGTATGAACGGCAGCCAGGTGAGCTGAGAAATGAAGACACAAAGAATTTTTTTCTGCGTGGAACTGAAAGCGCAATGTGAATCATACAAAACCACGGTTATCCACTGAAGGCCACGAATGCGTTATCATGGCTGTCAAAGTATGTCGAATGTGTTGCGATAGTTCAATGATTGCCATATGGTTTGAAAAAAGTCGTAGCTGTGTCACGACGGTTTTGATCAGAATCGCAATTGCTTCGATCCGTTCCGACTACTCACGCTTAGTTAAGATTCAAGGCGAGGCGACTACATATATGTCATGCTTTGCCACGAATATCCACGATTTCTGAAATAGTGGCAAATCATGAGCACAATCTGGACTTTATTATACACTCAGCGCCACACAAATCTGGAATGCAGAAGATCCTTTGGTATGGATCTCCTGTGCTTTTGATGTTCTTGTCTTTCCATCTTTTAGCATTTCGAGGGCACTGAGCGGGAGAGAAGGAGAGACAGAGGGAGAGAGAGGGAGGGAAACGGAGACAGACATACTGACAGACAGACTGGCAAAAAAATTAACCTAACTAAAAAAACGAAATCGTAGTACATTGAAGGATATAGCAAAGGTTAGAACTTAAACACTTTGTGCACAAGCATTTTCACAAATTTTACATATGCAAGAAATCAGTAGGCGCATGTAGATATCAAACAGGGTGCTGGAAAGAATGGAAGGGGTACGGACCAAAAACAGAGAGAGAGAGAGAGAGAGAGAGAGAGAGAGAGAGAGAGAGAGAGAGAGAGAGAGAGAGAGAGACACTCGGTATTCGCATATTTCATGAAATAGGCAACTTGCATTCAGATATTTTCCTTCAAATTTTGGTTGTTTATTTCACGAAATCAATAGCCGTTTTTCTGTTGTTTGTGAGCACCGGGTTTCCTTGTTTCACGAAATAGGCAGATTTTCTGTAGACTTCATGACATAAGCAAATTCTGGCTCATTTCAGGAAATGAGCCATCTCACGTACATAGCGTAAGAAAAAAAAAAAAAAAAAAAAAAAAACCGCCAACAACCGGCTGGCTCACTTTCTCACAAAAAGGGCAGTAACACTGCAGAGTAAGTATGACTTAACTCCCCTGCAACATTGACCCCGGGCCTGGCACTTGGGAGAAAGTGGTGGATAGCGAGCGAGACATTCGGCCGCATCCCTGGTGGATTAGATTGGGGGGGGGGGGGGGGGGATCCACAGACCTCTTAGATGTCTGGGGAGGGGGCGGGAGGGGGGGGGGTCTGTGGCGGTGGCAGGCTCATTAGTGCCAGCTGTCAGCCACCGGCAGACGCGTGTCAGTGGCAAAGGAGTTCCACGCCGACTTCTTCTGCTCGCAGTCTGCTGCTCCACCAGTCAGTCTGGGCTTGAGCACGCTTCTTCACCTTCCCCTAGACCCCTTTCCCCTTAACCCTTCCCACCTTTCCCTTCACCCTACCCCACCCCCCACCCATGCCACCCACCCACCCACCCCTCCCTCCTCGTCACTCCCGGTGGCTGGAACACTTGGAAGTCGTGTCAATCCCTTTTTAGAAGACGTCCGCCCGTCAGTCCGTCTGATGTTACGGTCATTTACCTCGCAGGTTATGGACAACCTCCCCCTCCCTCCCCCCCCCCCCCCCCCCTCCCCACAATGTCTCCCCTTCCCCCATCCGTTTCTCTCCCTTTTCTTTCCTCGTTTCTTTGCACGTCTTTCACTCTCTGCCTCACCTTGGCGGCTCCTACCTGTGTGAAAGTGTGTCCTGTCGTCCATGCTTTACACGACTCGCTATAGACTTCGGTCTGGAAACAGTCTTGTCCTTAGACGCTCCAGCTGAACAGGATGTTAATCTCAGTCACCACCAACATCTATCATGAGAGTGTGGACAGCTTCCCTGCTGGTCACACAGTGAGTCTTTACCATTATGGTCATCATCCTGTGACAGGAGGTCGTGAAGGTGTGGTGGGGTGCTGGTCATACAGTGATTCCTTACCGCTATTGTCATTGTCCTGTGACAGTTGATCGTGAAGATGTAGTGGGATGCACCCTCTGGCTGTCAGGGATCTTCCCCACAGTCTTCTGTCCTCAGTCATGCGTAGACTGAGATGCTGCAGCGTAGAGGCGAGTTTAACGTGCTATCAGCCAGAGGCCCTCATAGACATGGTGTCTTAGACCGAGGTCTGTAGTTCAGGTGGAAGGATGGCTGGTGGTTGGCAAGAGTCTTGGGAGTGGTTACGGACGGGGGCTGTCCTGTCTTGTTCGGGTTTTCATCCAAGACTGGAGTCTGGGTCCTCTTTTTTTCTTCCTGCTGAACTGGTGTCCATCACTTGGTTCCTGGTTCCGTGAAAACTGGTGTCATCACTTAATTCCTGGTTCCCTGTGAACTGGTGTCATCACTTGGTTCCTGGTTCCCTGTGAACTGGTGTCCATCACTTGGTTCCTGGTTCCCTGTGAACTGGTGTCATCACTTGATTCCTGGTTCTCTGTGAACTGGTGTCCATCACTTGGTTCCTGGTTCAGTGTAAACTGGTGTAATCACTTGGTTCCTGGTTCCCTGTGAGCTGGTGTCATCACTTGGTTCCTGCTTCAGTGTAAACTGGTGTAATCACTTGGTTCCTGGTTCCCTGTGAACTGGTGTCATCACTTGGTTCCTGGTTCCCTGTGAACTGGTGTCATCACTTAGTTCCTGGTTCCCTGTGAATTGGTGTCCATCACTTGGTTTCTGGTTCCCTGTGAACTGGTGTCATCACTTGGTTCCTGGTTCCCTGTGAACTGGTATCCATCACTTGGTTCCTGCTTCAGTGTAAACTGGTGTCATCACTTGGTTCCTGGTTCCGTGTAAACTGGTGTCATCACTTGGTTCCTGGTTCAGTGTAAACTGGTGTCCATCACTTGGTTCCTGGTTCCATGTGAACTGGTGTCGTCACTTGGTTCCTGGTTCCGTGTAAAATGGTGCCCATCACTTGGTTCCTGCTTCAGTGTAAACTGGTGTCATCACTTGGTTCCTGGTACCGTCTAAACTGGTGTCCATCACTTGGTTCCTGGTTCCCTGTGAACTGGTGTCATCACTTGGTTCCTGGTTCCCTGTGAACTGGTGTCATCACTTGGTTCCTGGTTCTCTGTGAACTGGTGTCCATCACTTGGTTCCTGGTTCCCTGTAAACTGGTGTAATCACTTGGTTCCTGGTTCCCTGTGAACTGGTGTCCATCACTTGGTTCCTGGTCCCGTGTAAACTGGTGTCATCACTTGGTTTCTGGTTCCCTGTAAACTGGTGTCATCACTTGGTTCCTGGTTCCCTGTGAACTGGTGTCCATCACTTGGTTCCTGGTTCCGTGTAAACTGGTGTCATCACTTGGTTCCTGCTTCAGTGTAAACTGGTCTCCATCACTTGGTTCCTGGTTCCCTGTGAACTGATGTCATCACTTGGTTCCTGGTTCCCTGTGAACTGGTGTCCATCACTTGGTTCCTGGTTCCATGTGAACTGGTGTCATCACTTGGTTCCTGGTTCCCTGTGAACTGGTGTCCATCACTTGGTTCCTGGTTCCCTGTGAACTGGTGTCATCACCTGGTTCCTGGTTCCCTGTGAACTGGTGTCCATCACTTGGTTCCTGCTTCAGTGTAAACTGGTGTAATCACTTGGTTCCTGGTTCCCTGTGAACTGGTGTCCATCACTTAGTTCCTGGTTCCGTGTGAACTGGTGTCCATCTCTTGGTTCCTGGTTCCCTGTGAACTAGTGTAATCACTTGGTTCCTGGTTCCCTGTGAACTGGTGTCCATCACTTGGTTCCTGCTTCAGTATAAACTGGTGTCATCACTTGGTTCCTGGTTCCCTGTGAACTGGTGTCCATCACTTGGTTCCTGCTTCAATGTAAACTGGTGTAATCACTTGGTTCCTGGTTCCCTGTGAACTGGTGTCCATCACTTGGTTCCTGCTTCAATGTAAACTGGTGTCATCACTTGGTTCCTGGTTCCCTGTGAACTGATGTCCATCACTTGGTTCCTGCTTCAGTGTAAACTGGTGTCATCACTTGGTTTCTGGTTCCGTGTAAACTGGTGTCATCACTTGGTTCCTGGTTCCCTGTAAACTGGTGTCCATCACTTGGTTCCTGGTTCCCTGTGAACTGGTGTCATCACTTGGTTCCTGGTTCTCTGTGAACTGGTGTCCATCACTTGGTTCCTGGTTCCCTGTAAACTGGTGTCATCACTTGGTTCCTGGTTCCCTGTGAACTGGTGTCCATCACTTGGTTCCTGGTTCCGTATAAACTGGTGTCATCACTTGGTTTCTGGTTCCCTGTAAACTGGTGTCATCACTTGGTTCCTGGTTCCCTGTGAACTGGTGTCCATCACTTGGTTCCTGCTTCAGTGTAAACTGGTGTCATCACTTGGTTCCTGCTTCAGTGTAAACTGGTGTCCATCACTTGGTTCCTGGTTCCCTGTGAACTCGTGTCATCACTTAGTTCCTGGTTCCGTGTAAACTGGTGTCCATCACTTGGTTCCTGCTTCAGTGTAAACTGGTGTCATCACTTGGTTCCTAGTTCCATGTAAACTGGTGTCCATCACTTGGTTCCTGGTTCCCTGTGAACTGGTGTCATCACTTGGTTCCTGGTTCCGTGTAAACTGATGTCCATCACTTGGTTCCTGCTTCATTGTAAACTGGTGTCCATCACTTGGTTCCTGGTTCCCTGTGAACTGGTGTCATCACTTGGTTCCTGGTTCCCTGTGAACTGGTGTCCATCACTTGGTTCCTGCTTCAGTGTAAACTGGTGTCATCACTTGGTTCCTGGTTCCCTGTGAACTGGTGTCATCACTTGGTTCCTGTTTCAGTGTAAACTGGTGTCATCACTTGGTTCCTGGAACTCTGTGAACTGGTGTCATCACTTGGTTCTTGGTTCCCTGTGAACTGGTGTAATCACTTGGTTCCTGGTTCCCTGTGAACTGGTGTCATCACTTGGTTCTTGGTTCCCTGTGAACTGGTGTCATCACTTGGTTCCTGGTTCCCTGTAAACTGGTGTCATCACTTGGTTCCTGGTTCCCTGTGAACTGGTGTCATCACTTGGTTCCTGCTTCAGTGTAAACTGGTGTCATCACTTGGTTCCTGGTTCCTTGTGAACTGGTGTCATCACTTGGTTCCTGGTTCCCTGTGAACTGGTGTCCATCACTTGGTTCCTGGTTCCCTGTAAACTGGTGTCATCACTTGGTTCCTGGTTCCGTGTAAACTGGTGTCATCACTTGATTCCTGGTTCCCTGTGAACTGGTGTCCATCACTTGGTTCCTGCTTCAGTGTAAACTGGTGTCATCACTTGGTTCCTTGTTCCCTGTGAACTGGTGTCCATCACTTGGTTCCTGCTTCAGTGTAAACTGGTGTCATCACTTGGTTCCTGGTTCCTTGTGAACAGGTGTCATCACTTGGTTCCTGGTTCCCTGTGAACTGGTGTCCATCACTTGGTTCCTGGTTCCGTGTAAACTGGTGTCATCACTTGGTTCCTGGTTCCGTGTAAACTGGTGTCATCATTTGGTTCCTGGTTCCGTGTGAACTGGTGTCCATCACTTAGTTCCTGGTTCCCTGTAACCTGGTGTCCACTTTGAGGTGTTGGTCGGCCAACTGTAGGTGTCGGCACTTCCCCCCCCCCCCCCCCCCCCCCCACCCAAAAAAAAAAAACAACAAAAAAAAAACAACAACAACAACAAAAAAAAACTTCTGCCCCAAAGGCTTGTTTGCAGTACTGCCTTCTTCATGCTAAAATGAGATGATCCTGTACCGCGTGAGGCCGCCTCAAAGAGGAAGCAGCACGCACATCGCTGGAGCGCGACACGATCCATTCTAAGGTCTTCACGGACTACGGCAACTTTCGAAAGGGTTGCCCACCGTGCCGACCCGATGACATGGTTTACCAGGCCACGGTTATCGTAGTCAGGAAGCACTCTCATCGCTGACAGCCGCACATCTCAAGAAGCTGTCCGCCGGCGACACAGGCTATACCTGCCGTCATTATAGTGGCTGGAAGGTTTACTGCGCCACCCGTCGCTGACCTGTCACGTCGGGTTCACTCGAGAGAGATCTGCTACCTCTCCCTCGGTACTTCCTGCTACGCCACCTGGCAGTGAGTATGTTGACGTGAGGTGCTGTGGTCAACCCAGGCGTTCGTGTTGTCCATCCAGCTTCGCTCAGCCTCTGGTGACCTATGCTTTCGCCGCCAATACCACCGAGGCTGTTTACTGGATTATCGCCGCCCGCGTATCTTGAAGCGTGTAGAACAAATGTGGCCACCTATCTTGTTGCGTTTAGAACAAATGTGCCCGCCTGTCTTGTAGCGTTTAGGGGAAATGTGCCCGCCTATCTTGTAGCGTTTAGAAGAAATGTGCCCGCTTATCTTGTTGCGTTTAGAGGAAATGTGCCCGCTTATCTTGTTGCGTTTAGAAGAAATGTGCCCGCCTATCTTGTTGCGTTTAGAGGAAATGTGCCCGCCTATCTTGTTGCGTTTAGAGGAAATGTGATCGCCTATCTTGTTGCGTTTAGAGGAAATGTGCCCGCCTATCTTGTTGCGTTTAGAAGAAATGTGCCCGCCTATCTTGTTGCATTTAGAAGAAATGTGCCCGCCTATCTTGTAGCGTTTAGAGGAAATGTGCCCGCCTTTCTTGTTGCGTTTAGAGGAAATGTGCCCGCCTATCTTGTTGCGTTTAGAGGAAATGTGCCCGCCTATCTTGTTGCGTTTAGAGGAAATGTGCCCGCCTATCTTGTTGCGTTTAGAGGAAATGTGCCCGCCTTTCTTGTTGCGTTTAGAAGAAATGTGATCGCCTTTCTTGTAGCGTTAGAAGAAATGTGCCCGCATATCTTGTGCATTTCGAAGAAATGTGATCGCCTATCTTGTAGCATTTCGAAGAAATGTGATCGCCTATCTTGTTGCGTTTAGAGAAATGTGATCGCCTATCTTGTGGCATTTTGAAGAAATGTGATCGCCTATCTTGTTGCGTTTAGAAGAAATGTGATCGCCTATCTTGTGCGTTTGAAGAAATGTGATCGCCTATCTTGTAGCATTTCGAAGAAATGTGATCGCCTATCTTGTTGCGTTTAGAAGAAATGTGATCGCCTATCTTGTGCGTTTAGAAGAAATGTGATCGCCTATCTTGTTAGCATTTCGGAGAAATGTGATCGCCTATCTTGTTGCGTTTAGAAGAAATGTGATCGCCTATCTTGTTGGTTTAGAGAAATGTGCCCGCCTATCTTGTTGCGTTTAGAAGAAATGTGATCGCCTATCTTGTTGCGTTTAGAAGAAATGTGATCGCCTATCTTTTTGCGTTTAGAAGAAATGTGCCGCCTATCTTGTAGCGTTTAGAAGAAATGTGCCCGCCTATCTTGTAGCTTTTAGGAGAAATGTCTGTGATTACATATGGTGGATCTGTCTTAACGAACGCATGCACACTGGACAGAGCATATATGCCGAGGTTCCTCTTGGCTGTATGTCCTCCAGTGTACAGTTGTCCCACGACAAAAGGAGGACAAAGCCGGCTTTAAATGACCAAAAAATCACGCATCGGAGAAACAAAAATAGTGTGTCCGGTGGAAGTGTAAATTCGAGGCCTGCCAGTTCAGATGCGTCTGGGAATTAATGAGTGCACTGAACGTAAGATTTAGAGACTGTGTCCTTGAGTGGAAATCTGACACCCGGCATTAACCATCTGTCAACCAGTGTCATAATCTTCAGCTTCAAAGGGGTGAAGACAGATGGACAACACACACACACACACACACACACGCACGCACGCACGCACGCACGCACGCACGCACGCACGCACGCACGCACGCACGCACGCACACACACACACACACACACACGCACGCACACACACACACACACACACACACACACACACACACACACACACACACACACACACACACACAGAGTAAACCATTGCGTTTCATTTCTTTGCTGCGAAATATATCCTATTTGGCGGCAAAAGCCCGGACGGCGAAAAAACAAGCGGCGGAAGCAGAAGAGATCATTTCTCTGGGACGTCTACCCTCCACTGTACTCTGTAGGAAGGTTTTGGACAGGGAGTCATGATGAGATACTTGCCATGACATAGTAACCATACGGTCCTTGATAACTGAGAAACTTTAGTCTGCCAGCGTTAGATGTTGACTCGTTCTCTGGTAGACACCCGTCTTCCGTTCATTGTGTAAGACGCAGAATCCGTCTGTAAAGTTTGTTATGGGGGAAAAAACAACAACAGGCAAAGTGAGGTGAATGAAGGTGTCAGAAAGCAAGTCAGCATATCTGCTCGACAGACAGAAACTTTTAGCGTTTATCAAGACACCATTCTCCATGGCACAGTGGCTGGGGGTGGGGATGACAGATGGAATGAGGAGGACGTTCCACAGGCGACGAACCAACGATGGGCAGCACGCTGGACTGTTCTGGTGGCCATTCCTCTTCTCTACTGCCCGTAACGGAACACCGGAGAGCTGTAGAGATCATTGACCACCTAAGCGTCTGTAACGCTTACCCATACGGCTTACGAACCTGCGACAATGATGTTCATGATTAGGATGGTACTCGCAGGCAATATGAACAACAGAATGAGCAGACCCACCAAGAGCCGGTTGAAAAGAGGCAGCTTCATCTGCCAGTCAAGACGCCTTGAAAGACAAAGCCCAGTCTTGATGGAACACGAAGCAAAGCCTATCCCGGCAAATGTCACCCACCCATCTTGGAAGAGGCAGGTGTTCCCAACAGTCGTCACCAGCATTCCCGGAGTGGAGAAGAGAGGAATACAGTCAGACACCCAAAGGAAGGCCCTGGCCATGGAGTACATCTGCAACCAATATCCCCAGGAAGACTGGACCCATGTCTTCACAGATGGCTCCGCCACAGAGGCAACGAGGGATGGTGGAGCTGGAATCTTCCTTCGATACAAAGACGGAGATGAAGAAATTGCAATTCCAACAGGAAAATACTCCACCAACTTCCGAGCTGAGCGAGAAGCCCTCTGTGAGGCAGCCACAACAGTCTTGCAGAACTCCAAAAGAACAACAGGGCAGGTGGTGGTCTTCTCTGACGCTCTCTCCGTGCTCCAAGCCCTCAAGAACTCCCGCTGCAAAGAACAGAACCATATCACTTCAGCCCTTGTTGCCCTGAGTGCCAGAGTGGAGAAAGTGGTGATACAATGGGTACCAGCACACTGTGGCATCAGAGGCAACGAAAAAGCGGACATTCTGGCAAAAGATGGTGCACAGAAGGAGCAGGCCAACAACCTGGTGTCATACGATGAAATTAAGACAATCATCAAGGCACAACAAGGAATAAAATGGCGCCTCCTGCATCCCAAATACAACCCAGAAGACACATACCATTTGCTGGGACGACGGGAACAGGTCAAGATCTTCCGCCTGAGGACTGGACACAATCGCCTGCTCCACCACATGCACACAAAATTTGGCATTGGACAGAGTGGAGAGTGCCCTTGTAGTGAGGGACCAATGACAACTGACCACATCCTTCAAGTCTGTACGACGTATGCAGCATCCAGGAGAAAGTACTGGCCAACACCGACAGCAGTGGAAGCCAAGCTGTATGGCACCCTGGAGGAGCTGCGACGGACGGCAGCCTTCATCGAGGACACCGGGCTGCTCATCTAACGGGATGGCGAACGAGGAAGAAGAAGAAGAAAAGCAGGCTATATCACATTCTTGTCGATCTGATGAAATGACCGTTTTTTGGCGTCCAGCTATAAATTCTGCCATAAACTCGAACATCCTGATCAGTATCAAGCCCTTACGCTCACCTGCCCCTACCGACTACCACTCTGTCCAATGGCATGGCTTCTTCATTTGTTTCACAATTCATACTTTATTTCTATTTCTCTAAATCAAATCACTTTTATGTGGGACTGAGTCCTTGTCATGCTTCAGCCTGTCCTCTCAATGCACAACCTCCCCGCTGTCTTCTCAAGTCACGTGATTATTTTCAACCTTTTGTTGGAAGAGGCGGGAGGGCCTAGAGTGGGGATGGGGGCGGAGGGAGGAGGAAAAGGGGGTCACAGGGAACTAAGGAGGGGTTGGGGTGGTGGCGGGAGTGGGGATGGGGGCGTGATATCACAGCAGAAACATCTGGAAGCTGTTTGAGGTTTTGCCACTCGTCTGTCTGTCAGTGCATGTGATGGCTGCCAAACTTCATTAGTTTGCTGTTGTGTTGTCTTACACCGAATCACTCTGAAGACAATGCATTGTGTTGTGTTGTGTTGTGTTGTGTTGTGTTGTGTTGTGTTGTGTTGTGTTGTGTTGTGTTGTGTTGCATTGCGTTGTATTGTATTGCGTTGTATTGTAATGTATTGTATTATATTGCACTGCACTGCATTGTATCGTATGGCATAACTTCATAGCCATAACAGACTTCTGTTGGTGTGTTCGGCTTGCTGTCTAAGAACGCTTTACCGTAGAGCCCTACCACCCACATACATCTGTTTGTATTCTGACTACCTATGTTCCACAACCCCCCCCCCCCCCCCACACACACACACACACACATTTTGTTTCTTAAGATTTAGGCACCTTGTTCGTGTACTGGTATCTTTCATCTTCCTGAATGCATGCGACAACACAGACCCTCACGACGGATCCTGAAAGTTGGGCCCAGTTCATGGAAATCACCTGAAGATACTAACATCAGATAGACTGATCGTAACACCGGCAAACAAGCGTCTCAAGCAACGCATCGGATCACATAAGATCCACTAACATCAGATAGACTAACACCGGCAAACAAGCCCCTCAAGCAACGCATCAGACCACATGAAGATCTACTGACATCAGTCAAGAAAAGGCAACAACGTTGCTATTGCTATGGAATAAGATCCAATGGCCTTGCTGACACAACACCAGAGGACTGTTGATGGAGAGAGGCAGAGGGGAAGACAGAGAAAGCCCGATGGATAGGCAATAGTGCAGAATGGACAGGAAAAGTCATGGCAACGATCCATGCCTTGGCACACAGTGACAACACTGCAAGAACCTGATGAACTATTCTTCATTGGGGTCGTCCAGTGACTCTCCATGGTGTGAATGGAGATGAGGTAGAAGAAGATGCTGCATCCAGTTTGTGTGGATTTTCCTATGAATTTTTACCAAGGACAAATCCCTTACGGCTGCACAGTCTTTTAAGCGCTCTACGTACACTGAACGTGACTCTTGGATTCACCTTTCTAGTTACCCAACAGACTAGCTGTCAGATCCTACTCAAGATCTAGTGAACATGGGGACGAGGAAGCTGGTGAAATGGGGACGAAGGATGCAACACAAGACTGGAACTATGGAAACGGAATCATTTTCGTTTCCAAGGCGAGGGCATTCTCCACTGGGCCATCGCTCCACATGTCGATCAAATCCTTTCAGATCACATGTGTGCCTGCCACTCCCTCTGGCGACGCACTCACTCATCTGCCTCGTGCGTTGGTGCAACTTTTCGTCTTCTGAACTGCAAAGATGTAGAGGGGACATGAATAGTATTTCGCCTCGCTTTCCCTTTAGTCATTTTTGCCGGAGTCTCGTTCGCCGGAAGAGAAGGTAACCAACCACTTCCGAGCCTCTGAATCGTTCAACTGATTTGGCCGCCCCCGCAGACAGCCACATATATCAGTTTCTTCTTGCCCGCTGTTCAACAAGGTCGGCCTACTGCCTGCACGTACCTTGTGCCCGCGTAGGAATAACCACCCTGTGTGTGCTTCAGACTTGACAGCTTGACACATTGCATGTGTAAAGTGGTGAACAACTCACTCACCCGTGAGCAGAAGGCAGAGGCCATCAGATGAAGACGGAGTGACGAATGTCTTCAGTGTGCGCAATGAAACTCCAGCTACAAAAAGACGAAGGCTGTAGCTGTGTCATCTGGAATTCTGAACCACACAGGCCCTGTGCGTGACTCTTGTGGACAGGCAACGCCCCTGTACCATGCATCTATCGGCTGTCTCACCTGGCGTCGTGTCTTCTCATCGCCGTAAGCTTATCAACATAGTCTACCCAAAGCGGGGACGCTGTCTAGCCCTCATGCTGCAAACAATCCTAGACACACCGTCTTCAGGTTTTAAACCCGTTTTGTTTCTGTAACAAAAAGAACAGTTGATGAATACATGGAAGTAAACATCAAAACCAGCCAAAACATTACAATATAGAATCAGTATCTTTGTGGAGCATTTTAGGCGTGGGATACCAAACCAAGAGATCAAATTGAGAGAGAGAGAGAGAGAGAGAGAGAGAGAGAGAGAGAGAGAGAGAGAGAAACAGCACAGTACCGCACAGCACAGCACGGCACCGCAGTACACATATGTTACGTATTTCTTCATCAAATACAGTTCTAGACGGTGGCATTAAAACAAGACTAGATGGACTACGTATGGGCAAAGAATTCAAACTTCTTCGAAGACAAAGGTATCAAATAATCACTTCTGTATTGCCCTGGATTGAAATGATGTTAAGCTGGAGCTATGCGTGCCTTAAGTCAACACTAAACCAAACCAAACGAAACCAAACCAAACAAAAATTCAAACAACAGACCCATCAACCTTGAAGTTGTATGAAGCCCTTGTATTGCGTGTCTGTTCGTTATAGCTGTGTGGCCAGGTCAGAGTTGAAGCGAAGAAATTCATGGCCTGAAAATGACATTTCTCTTTTTTGTTTCAGGCTGGATGAGGATGACTGCAATGTCCCCACCCCTGAAGATCTTCTCCACCTGGTAACAGACCGCTATCACACACTACCTTCCCCACAACACCTACACTCACTCACTCGTTGTCCCCACAAAACCATCACTCACTCACTGTCCCCACAATACCATCACTCACTCACTCACTGTCCCACAACACCATCACTCACTCACTTTTCCTCACAAAACACTCACTCACTGTCCCCACAACACCATCACTTACTCACTGTCCCCACAACACCATCACTCACTCACTCCACTGTCCCACACAACACCATCACTCACTCACTGTCCCCACAACACCATCACTCACTCACTCACTGTCCCCACAAACCATCACTCACTCACTGTCCCCACAAACCATCAACTCACTCACTCACTGTCCCCACAAAACCGCAATGACACCTGCTAAATCAGGTTAACCAGTCTCGTTGTTAGCTGCGTAAACCGTATCTTCTTTGTTATTGTTGCTTTTGGTGTCACTGCCTTCGCTGATAAGTTGAAATCTTAAGTACTGATAAATTTGGAAAGGCGCGGGGGGTGGGGGTGGGGGGAAGGGTGGGGTGGGGGGGGGTGTTGAAGGAAGGGCGAAAGAGGGAAAACCCGAATTCTTATTGTCATAGCGAACATAAGATTATTTATGATGTAAATTACGAAGAGAGTTAATCGAATTCTTAAGAGAGAGAGAGAGAGAGAAACACGTGGAAATTCAGAGCAGTAAAGGTATGGTGTGGAAATGAATTAATCATATTGACAGACCAGCTGACACAAACTGTCAATATTTATTCAAGATGTGGATTGAAACGTCCGCCAGCGCAGTCAGGCAGGGAAGTAATGGTAATATTTGTTCTTCTTGTCTGGTGCTCCGCTGGTCCTGCCAAACTCTCCAAATGTACTCCACATACATTCATTTCACTTTTGCTGGAAACTGCCACACCCTCCAAACGTACTCCATATACATTCATTTCACTTTTGTTGGAAACTTTCGACGTAGTTGTTCTTAACGTAAATTGAACGAAAAACTAACACAAGTTACAAAACCTTTTTGCACAAGTGTTCAAAATGGTTAGGAAAAAACCGCACTTCTGACTTATTTCTGTAGTCTTTGGTTCCATAAAGCAACAGAAAGATTGACTAACTGTCTTGACTGACCGATTGTTATTGGATAGTACATAACAATTACTGGTGTGAAGGTCCCCCCCCCTTCCCCCCAACAAAGTATATTTCCCCAGAGTCCACTTATCATTAGGTGGGGTCCAGAATTGGATTTGTAAACAGTGATCCTTCCTGAGTGATCCCTGATAATTCAGTATGGTTTAGAACTGATCTTAGCCTTCAAACATTTTAAAGAAAAAGAAAAGAAAGAAAGAAAGAAAAACCGATTGTCCTCAGCGACCGCGTACTATCTAGGCCTCTATTGTCTAGAATTGGACTTAATAGAAACAAACAAACAAACAAAAGAAAGGAACTTTCTTCAGTAACTGTGCACTTTCACTGTGGTCCAGAATTTGGTAATAGCTTTCCAAAGAATAAACTGACTTCCGTCAGTGACCGCATATGACTGAATGTGGTCCAGAATCAATTTTAAGGTTTCAGTTCATAAAAAGCAGTTTTCGCCAGAGGCCATTTATCATTCAATGTGGTCAAGAATTGAGTTGAAGCTGTCAAAAAAAAAAAAAAAAAAAAAAGCAACAAAAAACCCCTACCCCCATATCTACATTTTAATCTGTTTGGTTTGAGTTCGTGTTTAGACTGAAGAAAGGCAACCTTATGAAGTGACCGCTTAATGCAAAATACCGTCAAGAATTGGTTTTAAGCTTTTAAGAAAAGTATCTTTCTTCTTTCGTCTTTTTTTTTAAAATCAAGTATCACCAAGGTGTTAAGATAAAATAGAAAGCCAGCTGATTATACAAAATGGCACATGAAGAGGGGAACTTTTCTCAAAGACCGCTTATTATTCAATATGGTACAGTGTTAACATCAAGCTTTCAACAACAAAAAATAGATAAATATGTAGAAAGACGAACTCGCATCAGTGTCAGGTTTTTATTGAATGCGATCCAGAAGTGGTCTTACTTAAGTGTTCAAAAAATAAAAAGTGGCCCTTTTATGATTCAAGGTCAAGAATTGGTCTCAAGCTTACACACACACACACACACACACACACACACACACACACACACACACACACACAGTGAGAGAGGATGGGTGGGAGATGCTAGGACTGAAAACGAGCGAATCAACAGCGTGATCGTCCTTGTTGCAGGCCGTTCAGACAATCAACACTTCCCGGGGCCTGGGTCACGAGTCCATGGATCTCAAGTTCCATTCTCTGCTCTGCTATGGACTCAAGTCAGTTTTCAGCCTTTACAATGTCGTCACGTTGCCATTACTCTGTGTATCACGCTATCGTGTGTCTTTCTGCATCTGTCACAGTCTGTTTCTCGGTCTCCATGTATATGTATACATATTCAGGCCTGTGTTGATAAGAAATATTGGCCTTGATGTCTTCAACTTTCCTTAAAAAAAAAATAAAAAAATAAAAAAGTGGAGCAAAAAAATTGGAACTTCGCCTCCGAATAAATGCATTCTCTTGAATGGCAAATTCGTGCTGAAGGGGAAAGGGTTATTCACAAAAAAAATGCAAAGCATATAAACGCACTCCCAGTTTATCTTGAATACAAGTAGTTTCTGAGATAAGAAGAAAACCCGTTTTGGGCCGTTATAGCCGTTAGTAACGACTATTCTGGTAAAATATAACATCGGGCATCATCTGTGACCCATAATGAACATACGTACAAATTTTCAGAAAGATCGGCCTAGAAGTTTTGTCTGGAGCGAGTGGAACACATTTTGACCACGGACAGACACACAGACAGACACACAGACAGCATTTCTTCGTTCCCATTGTAAAGCACTCCCTGTTCTTTAAGAACTGGGAGTACAAAAAAGCAAGCAAATATCAAACAATTAATACCGAGCATTTGACCGTCTTCGGTGGAATGTTACTCCGAGGCTGCATTAAGACTTCACAAATCCCGAGTTTCGTCAAATATTCAAACGATGCAATGTTCAACTTAAACACACACACACACACACACACACACACACACACACACACACACACACACACACACACACATCATCATCATCATCATCATCATCATCATCATCATCATCATCTCGTCATCATCGTCATCATCGTCATCATCATCATCATCATCATCATCATCATCATCATCAACAACAACATGATCATCATCATCATCAAACAAATCAAAACAAATTAGCATTTTTCATTTTTAGCTTGACTACCAAATGAACACATACATTAATCAGTGAGCTTCATCTTTTGTCCAACAGGCAATATCCCTCTTCCATATACAACGTGCAATATCCCTCTTCCATAAACAACGTGCAATATCCCTCTTCCATATACAACGTGCAATATCCCTCTTCCATATACAACGTGCAATATCCCTCTTCCATATACAACGTAACACTTAGCTCCATTGCATTGCGACTTTACAGAAAATCGAAAGCTGTACGTTATGCACACTAATAGACACAAATATGTGTATATTATACACTCTAATAGACACAAATAGCTGTACATTATGCACAATAACAGACACAAATAGCTGTATATTATGCACATTAATAGACACAAACAGCTGTATATTTTGCACACTAATAGACACAAACAGCTGTATGTTATGCATACTAAGAGACACAAAGAGCTGTCTATTATGCACACTAATAGACACAAATAGCTGTACATTATGCACACTAATAGACAGAAACAGATGTATATTATGCACACTAACAGACACAAAGAGCTGTCTATTATGCACACTAATAGACACAAATAGCTGTATATTATGCACACCAATAGACACAAATAGCTGTCTATTAAGCACACTAATAGACACAAACAGCTGTCTATTATGCACACTAATAGACACAAATAGCCGTACATTATGCACACTAATAGACAGAAACAGCTGTCTATTATGCACACTAATAGACACAAACGGCTATCTATCATGCACACTAATAGACACAAACAGCTGTCTATTATGCACACTAATAGACACAAATAGCTGTCTATTATGCACACTAATAAGCGCAAATAGCTGTCTATCATGCACACTAACAGACACAAATACGTATCTATTATGCAACCTAACAGACACAAATAGGTGTCTATTATGCACACTAACAGACACAAATAGCTGTATATTATGCACACTAATAGACACAAACAGCTGTATATTATGCACACTAATATACACAAATAGCTGTCTATTATGCACACTAACAGACACAAATAGCTGTCTATCATACACACTAATAGACACAAATAGGTGTCTATTATGCACACTAATAAGACACAAATAGGTGTCTATTATGCACACTAATAAACACAAATAGCTGTATATTATGCACACTAACAGACAGAAAGAGCTGTATATTATGCACACTAATAGACAGAAACAGCTGTATATTATGCACACTAATAGACACAAACAGTTGTATATTATGCACACCAATAGACACAAATAGCTGTCTATTATACACACTAATAAACACAAATAGCTATATATTATGCTCACTAAGACACAAACAGCTGTATATTGTGAACACTAATAGACACAAACAGCTGTATATTATGCACACTAATAAACACAAATAGCTATGTATTATGCACACTAATAGACACAAACAGCTGTATATTATGCACACTATCGGACACAAACAGCTGTATATTATGCACACTAATAGACACAAACAGCTGTATATTATGTACACAAATAGACACAAACAGCTGTATATTACGCACAATAATAGACATAAAAAGCTGCATATTATGCACACTAACGGACACAAACAGATGTATATTATGCACACTGATGGACACAAACAGCTGTATATTATGCACACTAACAGACACAAATAGCTGTCTATTATGCACACTAATAGACACAAATAGCTGTACATTATGCACACTAATAGACAGAAACAGCTGTATATTATGCACACTAACAGACACAAACAGCTGTATATTATGCACACTAATAGGCACAAACAGCTGTATATTATGCACACTAATAGACACAAACAGCTGTATATTATGCACACTAATAGACACAAACAGCTGTATATTATGAACACTAATAGACACAAACAGCTGTATATTATGCACACTAACAGATACAAACAGCTGTATATTATGCACACTAAAAGACACAAACAGCTGTATATTATGCACACTAATAGACACAAACAGCTGTATATTATGCACACTAATAGACACAAACAGCTGTATATTATGCCCCACTAACAGACACAAACAGCTGTCTATTATGCACACCAACAGACACAAACAGCTGTCTATTATGCACACTAATAGACACAAACAGCTGTATATTATGCACCTAATAGACACAGACAGGCGTATATTATGCACACTCGAGCTCAAACAGATAAAACAGGACAGGATTTCACCCAGAAAAACCAATGAACGAACATCTTCGATAAACAGATGTAATTCGAGGAACACACAGTTATCCACTGTGGCAGACCAGAATAACCACGGTAAGTCGGCCAAAGCCACGTGAAATACCGCGTGTCAGCGCGAGATCCATAATGGCATTACACACACGCTGCGTCAATTTGCTAATAAGAGGAAAAAGGATTTTCCGTGACAGACAAATCCTTTGGATATAGGCCTTTATGAGGACGACGGGATTTTCCGTAGATTTCGATCGGCCAGACGGAGCTGTTTGACATGACTGATTTGTAGTTCCTGATCGGCTGGATTTCTTGGTGATGAGATAATAGAAGCTCGTCTGGAGGTCTGGAAGTCTGGAGCGGGTAATTCGTTTACGTTTATCGCACACGCAATCGTGCATAGGCCAAACGTGTGTGTGTGTGTGTGTGTGTGTGTGTGTGTGTGTTGTGTGTGTGCGTGCGTGCGTGCGTGCGTGCGTGCGTGCGTGCGTGCGCGTGCTGTGTGTGTATGTGTGTGTGTGTGTGTGTGTGTGTATTAGATGAATACATCCTTACTGATTATTATATTTGATGTCAGCCTTACATGGTGTCACACTCGAAGAATATCTTCTACTAAAACGCGTTTCTCTCTCTCTCCTCCTCTCCTCTCCCTCCCTCTCTCTCTCTCTCTCTCTTGTGTGTTGTGTGTTGTGTGTGTGTGTGTGTGTGTGTGTGTGTGGTCTTGTTTCTTTCTTGTGGTGTGTGTGTGGTGTGTGTGGGGTGTGTGGTGTGTGTGTGTGTGTGTGTGTGTGTGTGTGTGTTGCCGACCGTGGGGGACTGGATCTGCATTAATCAAGTAGTTCTAAATTTTAAATATAAAATAATTCTTTCCCCAACACATTTGCGTAAGAAACTCGTTGAATCAGTCTTAACTACTCATCGAGATAAATTTAAGAAATTTTCTTCTTTTTGTTTTCTTTTTTTATAGGCAAGGAGTAACAAAGTGTTTATTTCTGGTAACCTAACACTAAACACATTGTTGTTCATTGTTTTGCAGATCAAGTCATTATACCATTAGGTAATTGACAGGATGGTCGAGAGTGTATACACAGTTCCTTTTTACTTCGCATAACGTCTTTAATATTGTGTCATATTATGAAAGTAGACTGTGACCGATTTGTATCGTTTGCTTTCTCGTTTCGTTGTATTTTACTCCGATTATGTACAGATTAAGTATGCATGGTGCCCAACTCAAGCGACAACAAACAGTACAATACCGTCGTCACCCCCCTCCCTTCCCCCCCCCCTTCCCCCCTCCCCCCCTCCCCCCCCCCCCCCCCCCCCCCCCCCACACACACACCGTCAAAAGACTCTTCAGGTAATGAAAATAATATGAGGGACTCTCTCTCTCTCTGTGCTTTTCATACACACACACACTCGCGCGCGCACGCACACACACACACACACACACACACACACACACACACACACACACACACACACCACACACACACACACCACCACACACACACACACACACACACACACACACACTCACACGCTGACGGGTACAAAACGTTAGGTATACTTGATCGACCAAGTGTGACACGTGTCAGCAGAAACTAACTGCCTTCTAATCAGACATTAAATATCCGTTCGTTGGCTGTCAAACAATTTGTGTTTGTTCGGTTCCCCTCCCCCACCCTCCCTCTCCCTCTGGCTCACCGAAGTATCCTTTCTTCCTCCACTCTTCGCCTCTCCCCCCCCCCCCCCCCACACACACATCCCCACCCCTACCCCTTCTCTCTTTCCATCTGTACCCGTGGCAAGGGAAAATCGTTTACATACTAACCGACCAAGTGTACATTAATGCACCCACCTGCCATCCCGGTTGCACGTGTGGGAAAAAAGTGGTGGTGGTGGTGGTGGTGGTGTTGGTGGTGGTGGTGGTGGGGTTATCTAAAGAACCTCCACGTATTTAATTTTCGTTTCAAGAATCCTGAATAACCCAGTGAGTCAGAGTAAGTTAGAAAAATCAGATTTTATTTCTTGTCGAAGTGAACTGTCGTTTCGTGTTGTTATCTTCCATCTCTGTCTCTTATTTGTTTGTTTGTTATTTCAATCTTGCTACTTTATTTGTTTGTAAATCTGTTTGTTGTCGTTGTTTGTTGTTGTTGTTGTTGTTGTTGTTGTTGTTGTTTTGGGCCTATGTAGACTTAGTCTGTTTTTGTTCTTGTTGGTACGGAGGGAGGCAGTGGGAGGGGTCAGCTGGTTTGAATGAATGAAAGACAGAGAGAAAGGTCATTGCACACAATTCCGTCACGGTAGGAATCAGTGTCGACCTTAATCATGCTGTGCAACATGCCTCTCAACACCCCCTCCCCCATCCCCACCCCCACCCCTCCTTAACAACGTTCCTAAGTTCACTGGTTTTTTTTTTTAATTTATATCTTTAGTGATCGTTGAGAGTATATGTTTGGCTGCATATCTGTCGACACAAGCGAAGAAGTAGTAGCCGCCGTATGTGATTCATTAAATGAGGAGGACTTTTTAATTCTCAGCGAAGAAGTAGTAGCTGCAGTAAAATCGCTTAAATGAAGGGAAGCTGTAAGTGTCAACAACATCCTTACAGAACTCTTAAAGCATGACGGAGAGACAGTCATTTGCATCCAAATGCCATGTGCAACAAAATCAGACATGTTGGAGAGTGGCCCACGGCATGGATTTGATCACTGATCGTTGTATTTCCACGCAAGAAAATCCCCAACAGAACCTGACCAAACAAAAGAAAAATAAACTCAGCGTCGTTCAGAATAAGACGGAATTTGTTTCACCCAGGAAGCTTATTTTGTTAAAAAAAAATAAATTATAGACTGACAGTTATTCAGAATTCCACAACAGAGCAAATGGAGGGGGCCTCTAAATGCACCAACAGGACGGAATTCATCAAATGAGGATGACTTTCCAATTACTCAGTGAAGACGTCGTAGCTGCAGAGAAATTGCTTAAATGAGGTGTGGTTGCAGGCACTGGCAACATCCCTGCAGAACTCTTGAAGCATGGCGAAGAGAGAGAGAGAGAGAGAGAGAGAGAGAGAGAGAGAGAGAGGGAGAGAGAGAGGGAGAGAGAGAGGGGGAGAGAGAGAGAGAGAGAGAGAGAGAGAGAGAGAGAGAGAGAGCCATCTGCAACAAAATCTGGCACACTGGACAGTGGCTTACGCCATGGTCGAAATAACTAATCGTCACCCTTCACAAGAAAGGGGATCTCCAATGCTGCCCAAACTTCTGCACTGTTAGTTCGATCAGCCCCGCCAGCGAAACTGTGGATTAAATCATTCTGAACAGATTACAGTCGCAAGCAGATACCATTATTGCTGAAGAACAGATTGTACTCCTCAAAGAAGGAAGTACTATCGAACAGATCTTTATCCCGCGCACCTTATCAGCACCGTCCAGCCTAAACCCTGGATGAGAGGGCAGTCTTGTTTCCATGAACACAAGATAAGCCTCCGGCATGCCTTGGCATCTGAAATATTCATGTATGCTCGCCAGACATGGAGCTGTACAGGGGATCTAGGGAGAAGACTCCCAGCCATGTAAATGAAGTGTTACCACAAGATACTAAACATCAGATATGCTCACCATGTCACCAAGTACGTGTTTCAGAACATGAAACAGCACACCACACCGAAGGAAAAGCTACTGATATCAGGTTGAAAAAAACAACTACTGTCCTTCACCTCTGTGTGTGTGGTGTGTGTGTGTGTGTGTGTGTGTGTGTGTGTGTGTGTGTGTGTGTGTGTGTGTGTGAGAGAGAGAGAGAGAGAGAGAGAGAGAGAGAGAGAGAGAACATACATGAGGATAAGTCGGCAACTTAAATGATTTCATTGGGTGCTCTACTGTCTTGATGGTCAGCGCTCTCTGGTACAGATACACACATGCGCGCGCGCGCGTACACGCGCATGTACAAGGGCTTTGTCTCTCTTTCATTATCATATATCTGTCTGTCTGCCTGTTCGTCTCTCTTTTCCCTTCTCTTCCCTCTCTTCACGAGCCCTTCCCTCCCTCCTTTCCTCTCTTTGTCTCTGTCTCTGTTTCTGTTTCTCTCTCTCTCTCTCTCTCTCTCTCTCTCTCTCTCTCTCTCTCTCTCTCTCTCTCTCTCTCTCTTCTGTCTGTCTGTCTGTCTGTCTGTCTGTCCAGATCCACGCTCGTGACATTCCATTTAACGGTTTTTGTATGCGTTTTCTTGGGGACCTATTTCAGTTAGATATACCTTAACATTATCTCTCTCTCTCTCTCTCTCTCTCTCTCTCTCTCTCTCTTACACACACACACACACACACACACACACACACACACACACACACACACACACACACACACACACACATACACACTCACTTCAACAGACAAAAAACAGGATTCTGGCCCCGCTACATCGACCATGGCCAAGTTTGAAGTTGCCCTCAGAGTCTAGTTACGTGGCACGGGAAAGCGAAACTCGACAACGCTGTCAATGATGGATGAGAAGGCGGGAAGAAGCGAGAGAGAGAGAGAGAGAAGGGTGGGGGGGTCGAACAAGGTAGGAAGAGAGGCGAGGGAGGGTGGAGGGGGCGAAGAGAGAAGAAGGGAAGAGGAAGCAGGTGGATGAGGAAGGAGGGAATAAGGGATTGAGATGGAAAGGAACCTGAAGTCAGACCCACTTGAGAGCTTTAGAGTGAGCGTGGAGTGAGAAAAGGCATCAACGACAAGGTCTGGTGGCAAGATCCCTCACTGTAGACCAGTGTCTGTCTGTGGCAGTTAAATGGGCCAGCACTCCACTCAGCAGGTGGCTGCTGCTGCCGGTCGCTGCTCATGATCAGCAGAACATAGCTCCACGCCCTGGCATGATAGTACTGGGCTGCCAGCACCTTGCCCGCTTCTTCTCACTCAGTCGTGTCTTGGCCGTTCAAAGAAAAGTTACGTCCTCCTTTCTGTTTGAGCGGAAAATTCCTCTTCTTCCTGTCTGTCTGGAACGCCACACAAGAGACTAGCATGTTTCAGGTTGCAGCAGGTTTGAACTGCGTATTCTGCCAAACCAGCAAGTTCTAAAAAAATGAAATAACGAGCAGGCATGCAATTAGTATTCAATAAAGCGACCGAACGGGAAAACCGTATCTCCACGCTTTGACGTCGTCAGCCCAGTCTTTGAGACGAAAGCAGCCGTTTTTTCTGGCTCCTTTACTGCGGAGAATTCTCTCTGAAGAGGAGCACTTGTCGGCCAATCACAGTGTTACCTGGTAGAAGTGGACATCACTGGAGGATGAAGTCCAAAACCTGGTTGTCAGGACCAATAACAGGATGGCGATGGTGAAGATTCCATGAACATGTTGGCGACAAGCTGTTGTGATTAGTGTTCAGTCACATCACTACAGTCTGCTTCCAACACGGAAGGAGATGGTCCTCATCCTCTGAGCCCGTGGAACGAACGTTGCCTACACTGTTGCCTGCCTGATCACTTTTGCCGCCGCGTTTAGCGAGCTCGTTTGCTGGGATTTGGCTGTGGGCTGACACCCACTGTAGGCCCATTCGAGCCTGTTTTCTTGCATGCTTGAATTTCTCAACGAGGCAAGTGAGTAGGTCTGTCTCTTGCAAAGACACTCGGAACCAAGGGCACCAGGAAGGAAAACTACCCACTGGCATCGCACATTTGAGTCCGTTCTTTTTTTAAAATACCAATGAAGTGCTAATATCTTATACGGACGTCCCGACATTCCATATTGGAATGCTGGCATTCTATATTGGTGTTCTGGCTTTCAGTGTCAGAATCGTGTCATTCAATATGTGTCTTGCATTTAATATCGGATTTTTGGCTATTAGTATTGGAGTCCCACATCATAGAATCGACCTGCATGAGATTCTCTTTATTTTATGTAGTCTGAGTAATACTTGCTGGTAGTAGGCCTACTTGTGCTGTGGCTGTTTTGGAATTCAGTCCGTTCCTATAATGGTCACATCATTTGTCTGCTGAGCAGTCTTGACAGGCTTGAATCCACTGATTGTGTTGGATGTAATGCTTCGTGTATGAACTGCTACCTTGCTCAGTGGGGATCACCATCCCAGCCAGGCATTTCCAAGCATAGCTGATAGTGGATATGGAGGGTGGGTACAAAATAGGCCAGACTTGTCTAGACGAATTAAGCATTTGTCGACTAACTGGCTGTGTTCCTGAAGGATGGGATGAAGGTAAGCAAGCGGTGCCGTTGCCATGGTGAAATTATATTAGTAAAATCATATGCGGTTAAGAACTGCGATAAGCTTTAGCCAGGAGGGAAAGAAATCCTCGGAAACAGATCAGAGTAGGCTTAATGGCAAATCATTTACAACAAGAAAACTCCGAAAACAATCAGGATATGCGAATATCATCTGCCATGTTAGTCCACCAGTTTAGGAGAGGGCCATTCCAAATTCCAAATGTAGCCGGCTGACCTGAGGATGGAACTTGTTGGCTGAAAACACCGGCCAGACTTTCTACTAAAGTGTTTAAAGCACAGAAGAAAACGTGACACAAGTATTAACCTGTACACATAATAATCCAACAAACGCAGAAGAAAAATGCAACCTCTTCCGTCACACGTTGTGCTCCATCACGATAAAGACGATGACAAAAAAGCAGAAGAGCACACAAAACAAAGTGTGAAGTAACGCAGTTTTATGGACGACACAAAACAGGACAAGAAATTTTCGGCAATATGCCTTCCTCAGCGACAAAAAAATACAGACATAAACATGCACAATACTCCCCTTGTGAAGCCAAAGTGGTGCAGTTTGTTTCTTTTGCCGATAAAGACAATGGCTTTAATTGAAAGGCGAAAAAAGTTTCCTCTGTAGGGGAAGCAATGGTCTCAGAATCACCACCTCAACAACGACAAACTCTTAAACTCGCTGGTGTAGACTAAGATTGGCCAGCAACGCTCTTTGGCGTGTGCCAGACGCTAAGGGGGTATCTGACACAATCCTCGCCGCTTACACTGAGGTCTTCGAAGTCATCAGCTTACACTGATCGCGTTTTATCGCAAATGAACCCTCCTGTTGAAGCATGTCTGGTGATCACGATTTAATTGAAGTCGATTATGAGTCGATGCAGTTACGGCAACAAAAGAGACAACCACACACACTGAGAGCTCATTCTGTTGGTGAAACCAGTTGTGATCAGAGTAAAGTTCAAACCATTTGAACTGCCAGATCTCTGGTATGCCATATGGTGCCATTCTCTTTTTATTTAACTATCATCCATCGCCGGAAACTTTACAGAAATCGGCGAATAGCATTTCCTGACACGTATGTTGCTTTACGAATAAAAGAGAGCTTTAAAAAAAACAAAAAAACGTCTAAACAATGTAGTCCGTGCCTCAGCTTCTTTCCGTCCAAAATTTGCGTCATTTCTGGAACAGGTTCGTCAGTCTCATGGTTTGTTGAGTTCATATACATAGTAAAAAAAAAAAATTTAAAAGACAAGAAAAAAGACAGAAAAGAAACAGAAAAATCCTCAACCACGACGCAGGTTCGCACAATTGGCGAAGGGAGGCAATTCTGCCCATCCTGTCGCTTACGTGTGTGCAAACACACACACACACACACACACACACACACACACACACACACACACACACACACACACACACACATGACCATATACGACACAATGGTCTAAAGGAAACGGAAAAACAGGAATAGAAATGATGTATGTCTTTACGGACTCGCATAACGGTAAAAGTGTTCGATCAGTGTGTGTGTGTGTGTGTGTGTGTGTGTGTGTGTGTGTGTGTGTGTGTGTGTGTGTGTGCGCGCGCGTGTGTGTGTGCTTTCGAGCACGTGCGCGCGCATGTGCTGGTGCGTGTGTGTGGTGTGCGCGCGGCCGCGCGCGCGTGTGTGTGTGTGTGTGTGTGTGTGTGTGTGTGTGTGTGTGCGTGCATATGAGCGCGCGTGCGTGGGTGTGTGAGTGCGACTCTCTGTGTGTGTGTGTGTGTGTGTGTGTGTGTGTGTGTGTGTGTGTATATAACATCTGCCCATGTTAAATGGACCACATCGTGTTGTGTGTGTGTGTGTGTGTGTGTGTGTGTGTGTGTGTGTGTGTGTGCGTGAGTGCGTGATGTGCGTGCGTGCGTGCGTGCGTGCGTGTGTGTGTGTGTGCGTGTGCGTGCGTGTGTGTGTGGTGCGTGTGTGTGTGTGTGTGTGTGTGTGTGTGTGTGTGTGTGTGTGTGTTTGGTGATGTCAGTGAACAGGTGTTACATCTGTGGCTGGAGTGCCTGTGTTGCTGCTCAAGAGTGGTGGCCAAGTGGTACCAGCCCTGGGCCCTTCTCTGTACGCCTGCCTGGGTCCACCTCAAGTGCCAACTTCGGTATGGGCCAGAGAGAGAGAGAGAGAGAGAGAGAGAGAGGGAGCACTTTGTTTCTCAGCATGGGTACTTTGGGGCACTTTAGGAAGGTGTATGTGCATGAGTGACCAGAGGGGAAGGGTGACAGAGGCAAAGAGGCTAGAAAAAGGTTTGTTTTGTCCAGCATAGTGGTGTACGAATGCAAGGAAGGAAGGTAGGGGGGGGGGGGGGTGGAGGGGGGGCATGTCTTTCTCTTTTTCTTTCCCCGTTTTTCTGCCTCGCCTTCCTTATCCAAAAAGATCTCATTTTCTTACTTCTTCTATGATTTTCAAGGATGCAGGTGGTGGTGGTGGTGGTGTCGTCGTCGTCGTGGTCTTGCTACTTCTGCAATTAATTTTAAAAAACGCATTTCTTAAGATGCCGCAGTAATTCTACCTGTATATACCTGACCTTCAAAACCCCTGCCCATTCCTTCAGTTTTTCTGTCGCTACCGCTGCTCCTACCCCCCACCCCCAATCTCTGCCCCCTCCCCCCCCCAACCCCCCCCCCCCCCCCGCCCCCTGCCCACCTCTTCCACCCCATCCCATCGCCCTTCTCTTCTCCAACGTTCTTTGGTCTTCGTCGCTGTAACCCCTACCCCCTCCAATTCCCCCGTCCTTCGGGTCTTTCTCGTCGTCACCCCCTCCACCCCCCCCCCCACGCTCCCCCTCCACCACCTCTTTCTTTGTAGAGTCCCCTCTCCCATTACCCCCGTCAACAACCTGCCCCCTCCCCTCCCCCTTCTCCCTCCTCCGCACGGTCTGTCTGTTATTCCTGGTGTCATCTTTGGCCAATCCTGTTCCACCTCTGCCCTCTGACTTTTGCCCTTTCCTACGCTGCAAGGGGATCGTGCTGTTGACGGGAGGTTTGGGGGTGGGGGGAGGGGGAGGCGGAGTGAGAGGGTGAAGGAGAGAGAGGGGGCTGGAGAAGGGAGATAGTAGTGACGAGAACAAACACTTTTTTTCAAGCTTGTTGGATTCTTTGCATTCTGTTGAAGTGTTGCAATACATGTGCTGGACAACTGTGTGCGCGGATACTGCTTGCGGAACAAGGCATATAAGTCCGTTCTGTCTACCTGTCTGTCTGTCTCTCCGCCGAGACCATTCGATGTTTTCATTCAGTTTTACATGCTTTGATGTGTGTGTTCAATATTTCAAAGTTTCTGACATTTTGAGGTGAAGAGCTATATTTTGAGATGAAGGACTACATTTTAAGGTGAAGAGCTGCGTTTTGAAGTGAAAGTTGCATTTTGAGGTGAAGAGCTACAGTTTGATGTGAAGAGCTACATTTTGAGGTAAAGAGCTACATTTTGAGGTAAAGAGCTACGTTTTGAAGTGAAGTTGTGCATTTTGAGGTGAAGAGCTACGTTTTGAAGTGAAGGAGTACATTTTGAGGTGAAGAGCTACCTTTTGAGGTGAAGAACTACATTTTAAAGTGAAAGACTACATTTTGAAGTGAAGAGCTACATTTTGAGGTGAAGAGCTACGTTTTGAAGTGAGTACATTTCAAGGTGAAGAGCTACATTTTGGGGTGAAGAGCTACATTTTGAGGTGAAGGAGTGCATTTTGAAGTGAAGAGCGACATTTTTAGGTGAAGGTGAAAAGCTACATTTTAGATGAAGGAGTACATTTTGAAGTGAAGAGATACATTTTGAGGTGAAGAGCTACATTTTGAGGTGAAGGAGTTGGCTACATTTTGAAGTGAATAGCTACTTTTGAGGTGAAGAACTACACTTTGAGGTGAAGGAGAACAATATGAGGTGGAGAGCTACATTTTGAAGTGAACGAGTACACTTTGAGGTGAAGAGCTACATTTTGAGGTGAAGGACATTTTAAGGTGAAGAGCTACATTTTAAGGTGAAGGACTACATTTTGAGGCAAAGAGCTAGCTACATTTTGAGGTGAAGGACTACATTTTTAGGTGAAGAGCTACATTTTGAGGTGAAGAGCTACATTTTGAAGTGAAGAGCTACATTTTGAGGTGAAGGAGAGCATTTTGAAGTGAAGAGCGACATTTTTAGGTGAAGGTGAAAAGCTACATTTTGAGATGAAGAGCTACATTTTGAGGTGAAGAGCTACATTTTGAGGTAAAGAGCTACATTTTGAGGTGAAGAGCTACATTTTGAGGTGAAGGAGTGCATTTTGAGGTGAATAGCTACATTTTGAGATGAAGAGCTACATTTTGAGGTGAAGAGCTACATTTTGAGGTAAAGAGCTACATTTTGAGGTGAAGGTGAAGAGCTACATTTTGAGGTGAAGAGCTACATTTTGAGGTAAAGAGCTACATTTTGAGGTGAAGGTGAAGAGCTACATTTTGAGGTAAAGAGGTACATTTTGAGGTAAAGAGCTACATTTTCAGGTGAAGGAGTGCATTTTCAGGTGAAGAGCTGCACTTTGAGGTGAAGAGCTACATTTTGAGGTGAAGAGCTTCATTTTGAAATGAAGATCTACATTTTGAGGTGAAGAGTTACATTTTGAGGTGAAGAGCTACATTTTGAGGTGTAGTGCATTTTGAGATGAAGAGCTACATTTTGAGGTGTAGTGCATTTTGAGATGAAGAACTACATTTTGAGGTGAGTGCATTTGAGATGAGAGCTACATTTTGAGGTGTAGTACATTTTGAGGTGAAGAGCTTCGTTTTGAGTGAGAGTACATTTTGAGGTGAAGAGCTCATTTGAGTTTTGAAGTGAAGAGCTACATTTTGAGGTGAAGAACTACATTTTGAAGTGAAGAGCTACATTTTGAGGTGAAGAGCTACATTTCGAAGTGAAGAGCTACATACTGAGCTGAACAGCTACATTTTGAGGTGAAGAGCTACATTTTAAGGTGAAGAGCTACATTTTGAGGTGAAGGAGTACATTCTGAGGTGCAGGAGTGACAAAATGCTGAAGAAACAACAAACACCTTTGATGCAACAACTGTATTTTTCTTTGGATGGGGACTGGCCGCTGAGCGCTCACAGGTTTCCTCGACACTATAGTGTAATGTAATCGATGAGGGTTTTCCTCATTAAGTCATGTGTTTGAAGCGTCCCGTGTGATAATCCAGCCGGACATGGAACCATATCAGATCTGAAATTAAATGCAGAGCACGGTACTTCAAGAGCAACCCCAAACATGTCACAGCGGCATAGTCTCGTTTGAAAACGATCATTACTTCATGGAAGCCAAAGTAGACTACAGCGGAACCTTTCAGTAAAGTACCCCCTTGCGCCTCCCCCGCCCCTTCATCTCCCGCTTCTTTCCCTCCCCCCCCCCCTCCCCATCCCCTGACCTGAATCAAGACTTCTTCTCATGTACGGAGAGACTTGCTTTTCTGGAACTTTTTTTTTTTTGGTGTGTTTGTCCACGCTGAATTAATCTCCCAACGAATGAGAAGACTTCTCTATCTAACCAAATTTTTAGACTTTATGGAAGTCTATGTTGGGAGATCCCATGGTGGAAAAAAAGGAGAAAAGACCTTTATACAGCTATGTCCAGTGACGGGATCATCCACTGACTGATTCGAGCACGTCATGACATACACGTATATCAACTGTAAAAAAAAAATCGAGTGGCAGATTACGACCAATCATGGAAGACATGCCAGCCACCGTGGAAGAGTGGCAAGCATCAGGGAATGGCGGCACAGTAGGTAGTCTCTGAGTTCGAGCTCCACCACAAACCCGAAGTTCTTGTGGGAAATGTTTGGCTCTGGCCGTATGAGCATGATTAGTACATTCAGAGGGTAACACTGCAGGTTAATCTGTAACAGATTAGAATCTCTGAAGCCTGACTGCCACCGGGGTGTAGAAGGAAAGGAAACGTGAAATGCAACCTGGTGAGACAGCCTCAGTCAGCGTGCATCTCCACACCATAGCAGTAGTTTAAATCCTGTATGACAACAATTACCTCTTCTCTGTTGCCAGCCCCTCCCCCCCCCCCCCCACATCCCCACCCATACACACACACCTCCATTCACGCCCGTCCCTTTTCCCTATCGTCAGCGCCGTAGTGAGTTCATGTGTGCGATCGTCTTGTCCCCTTGGGGATGCCGAAGACTTTTTCAATGCCTTCAGTTTCCCTGCTGTCTGAAAGTTCCGTGCTAATATCTCCCTCTATGATGATAATAATTGCAATAATAATAATAAATAACAACAACAACGGCAACACAATAATAATGAAATCTGTAATTAACAATCCTAGTGTGGCAGTGCTTATTGTCTGGCATCAGATTGATAAAGGGTGTATCAGGGGAAGCACATTGGCTCTCTCCTTGTAAACGAGTCTGATTATAGACAGGACCTCGCCTTGGTTTAAGGCTGTGTCAGACCAATTGACATAGGCTAGAACACCAAGGCTACATCAAAATGTTGTTATGCTCTGCATAGTTATGCGGGATTGTCTTCAGTCGTGAAAGCTCCAAGCATAACATGATCAGTCTCCAAAATTCCTCGAAGTCGGAGTGTGGCTGCCCACGTGGCAGGGGTTATCAAAAAACGGTCACACATGTAATGTTCTCATCCCTAGCTGATGCATTTGTACCATATTGTTCAAGCACTTCGGCTGTTCGGATGATCCCTGGAGTCTTTTAGCCAGTGTACAACAAAAACAACAACAACAGACAGGACCTCAGAGGTTGGAGCAGAAAGGGTCCAGTGATGCTGGAACAATAGAAGGGCGACAGAAATGAGACAGAACAGAGAAAAAGATGCAGAGAAGGAATGTGAGGAACACAGAGAAGGAAAGGACAAGAACAGAAGATCAGAGAAGGAATGTGAGGAACACAAAGGAAAGGACAAGAACAGAAGATCAGAGAAGGAATGTGAGGAACACAAAGAAGGAAAGGACAAGAACAGAAGATCAGAGAAGGAATGTGAGGAGCACAAAGGAAAGGACAAGAACAGAAGATCAGAGAAGGAATGTGAGGAACACAAAGGAAAGGACAAGAACAGAAGATCAGAGAAGGAATGTGAGGAACACAAAGAAGGAAAGGACAAGAACAGAAGATCAGAGAAGGAATGTGAGGAGCACAAAGAAAGGACAAGAACATAAGATCAGAGAAGGAATGTGAGGAGCACAAAGAAAGGACAAGAACAGAAGATCAGAGAAGGAATATGAGGAACACAAAGGAAAGGACAAGAACAGAAGATCAGAGAAGGAATGTGAGGAACACAAAGAAGGTAAAGACAAGAACAGAAGATCAGAGAAGTAATGTGAGGAACACAGAGAAGGAAAGGACAAGAACAGAAGATCAGAGAAGGAATGTGAGGAACACAAAGGAAAGGACAAGAACAGAAGATCAGAGAAGGAATGTGAGGAACACAAAGAAGGAAAGGACAAGAACAGAAGGTCAGAGAAAGAATGTGAGGAACACAAAGAAGGAAAGGACAAGAACAGAAGATCAGAGAAGGAATGTGAGGAACACAAAGAAGGAAAGGACAAGAACAGAAGATCAGAGAAGGAATGTGAGGAACACAAAGAAGGAAAGGACAAGAACAGAAGATGGCACAAGGGAAGCAAGAACAGAAATGGCACAAGGCTGCAGAGAAAGGCAAAGGACAAGAACAGAAGATGGCACAAGGCTGCAGAGAAAGGCAAAGGACAAGAACAGAAGATGGCACAAGGCTGCAGAGAAAGGCAAAGAGGAGGGTGACGAATTAAAAGCAGGAGAAGAGGGATTCATCTCATGTAGTTTATACCTAGCCGACCACAAGGGCCGTATCAGGATGAGAGGAAAACGGAACAAAAGAATCAGAAGGAGAAACACTAGGATCAGGAGCAAGGGGTGCCAGATCACAATTCTGACTTACCAGTGTCAGCAGTGGAAGAAAGAAGAGGAGGAAGGAGAAAGAAGAAGAACAAGCGGGACAGAGTATGGTGAAGGAAGTGAAAGGGGGATAGGGGGGAGGAAGAGTAACATGAATAAGAAAAAGAAAACGAGAGAGAGAGAGAGAGAGAGAGAGAGAGAGAGAGAGAGAGAGAGAGAGAGAGAGAGAGAGAGAGAAGAAACATAATCCAGGGCGAGGAACGAGGAAGGGACGAAAGCAGGTGTGAAGGCCGTGATTTAAAAGCGGCTGCAAGCGAAAAGAAGCAGCACGATGAAGAATGGAGAAACAAGGCGGCGGTGACAGGTTGAATTTGTTACCCCCTGGAAAAAGCAGTGTGGCGGAAAGCCACGTGCCGAGGCGGGGAGGACTGCGTGAGAGATCTCCACCAACGTGCGGAGCTGGTGTAGAGGTGCAGACCCGTATCTGTCATCCACGTTAGAGCAGACCGCACACGCCAAGTTCATACGCCAAGGACACGACGTAAGAAGTACAGTTTATTATCATTATGAATACTTATGTAGCGCCTATCCTCGGCTAGAGACCAAGCTGTAAGCGCTTTACAATCCACACTCGTTTACACAACCGGCTGCCTACCTGGGTAGTGCCGACTGAAGGGCTGCCAGCTGGCGCTTCATTCAGTCGTTTCCCGTGTCATCCGGTCAATATTGTTCAATATCGTTCACTCAGTTTCCTTACTTCCTTCATTCTTTCAATTTCTCACGCAGGGTGCATGCTATGTGTAACGTGTAGAGTTTAGTATAATTATTGAACAAGATAGACTCAGCGAATGTTTCCTGAAATCTTGCTGAATCTGAATGTTGATGCCCAACTCCCCAGATGGGTGATCCGAACACAGCAACATCAGATCAACGGACAGGGACTACTTGGCGAAGACTCGCAGGCGTGCAGGCATGGTGAAGCTGCGTTCGAGGGCATCTGACGGATAAGAAAGACTGCAGCAGGAGGGGGCGGTGGGGGGTTGGGGGGGGGGGGGAGAGCAGTGTGGTATGTGGAGGTGTTCCAGGTAGATAAAGACCTGTGTGTGATAGCTTCTGAGTTCTTTGCAGCTCACGGGGTCGTTTAAGTTAGGGATGACTTTTGGTTGAATCGTAATGCAGTTCTAAGGGTATGTTGCGAAAGCAGCTTACGTACTTTATGTAATGGTGCTTTGATACTGATTTTCAATTTTGGCGTGTAACCGGCTGTTTCGAAGTCGTGATGAGGGAAGAGGTGGTAGCGGTTGTTAGTGGCGGTGGTGGTGTGTGTTTGTAAAGGGTGGGAGACGGTAGTGGGCGGGATGAGAGGAGGGAGGAGATGGAGGTTTGTTGGTGGTGGAAAGGGGCGGGTGAGGGGGGGGGGCAGAAGCGGAGGGGAAGAGGGGGCGAGGGGGAGGGGAGAACACTTATCTGCTCTCTGATCTTCCTGACGGTGGTTTATGACTTCCTCTTCTGATATGTACTGCATAGATGCCATAATTTGTGTGGCTAGAACAGATTGAATTCCAGAGAGAGAGAGAGAAAGAGAGAGAGAGAGAGAGAGAGAGAGAGAGAGAGAGAGAGAGAGACGCAGCTGCAGCAACAGCAGCAGCTGCTGCATCGATACAAGCAACTTAAAAGACAGCAATATGCGATGAGTATATTGATCTGAAGACAAACAAACTAACAAACAAGCAAACAAACGAACAAGTGCACCATTCTCTCTGACGTGATTTATGACTCGATCATAGTTTTACAGTCACTGTGTCAGTTACGATGCAAGTGTTTTTCACACCATAGCGAGACGATGCTCAGTGAGCGAAGTTACCCTGTTCGTATTGGTGGGGTTATCATTATAATAATAGTAATAACAATAATCATAATAACAATAACAACAGTGATAATAATAACAATAATAATAGCAATAATAATAGTAATGGTAATAATAATAATAGTAATAATGATAATAATAATAATAATAATTAATAAAAAATATAATAATAACAATAATAATAATAATGATAAAAACCGGAGCCAGCATTTCGTTCGGTCATCTCAAGATTTTCATCTCCGCTGCCCACCCCGTAACCCCCACCTTCCTCCCCAACCCCCCACCCCACCCCCACCCCAGTGCTGCTCCATTTTACTTTCAGACCATCAGGGTTTTTTTTTTTTCTTAAATTAAAAACTATAAAGGACATGAGGCAATATGAAGAGATGGTGAAAACAAACAACAACAACAACAACAACAACAACAAGCAACAACAACAACGACATCAACTATAGAGAAGAGAAGAAAGCAGAAGATGAAGAAGTCCTGAAGCCAGCCGTGACAGGAACACAACTTTCCAACAAGAACAAAATGAAGAAGAGTAGAAGGACACAGAAGAAAAAGAACAACGTGGATGACGAGAACGATGCTGTTGTGCTGCTGCTGCTGCTGCTGATGATGATGATGATGACGACTAGAGAATGCTAATCTGCACGATCGGCACTAATGTGAACATGTTTCCCATCGATCAAAGCAGTTACATGACGAGACTCTGGTGCAGATCAACGAGTGAGTGCGCACACGCGCACAAAAACAAACACTTATACGCATGCGCGCACACACACACACACACACACACACACACACACACACACACACACACACACACACACACACACCACACGCACGCACACACACACACACACACACGAAAAAAAATTAATGATAAGTTAAAGACCTAAACCTAGCCCACTTCCGTGAACTCAGTTGGCACGGCTTACTGAATTAATGAGAGAGAGAGAGAGAGAGAGAGAGAGAGAGAGAGAGAGAGAGAGAGAGAGAGAGAGAGGAGGAGACCAAACGCAAAAACCGAAGCGACAAGCATAACATGGTGCCGAAATAAAGGTCTTTTGTCCTAAACATTTATCGCTTTACACTTGGTGTTTTATTAAAGGCAAGGTTTGTGTTGCTAGCATGGACGCTGCGTACAGACAGACACATCACTGCAGACTTCACCGCACATGACTGCCGCCCAGCCCAACACACAGTGGCTTTACAGCGCTGTTGCCGCTACAGGAAAAAAAGTCATAGTCTAGCATGAGAACTGCTGTTACGTACCACTTACGATTATCGTCCTTCGAATCAGATCTGTGTGTCTGGGGGTGGGAGTGGGGGCATCGCTTTGTGCATATGTCTTAAAACAACCCCTTTCACCTATCAATAGCAGTTCTTTCTTCCCCTTCCCTTGCCCACCAAATTGATTCTGCGACTAATGTGTGTGTGTGTGTGTGGTGTGTGTGTGTGTGTGTGTAGGGGGGGGGGGGAGAGGAAGGGGGGGAGGAAGGGGGGGCGTGCGCGCATGTGTGTGTGTGTGCGTGTGTGTGCGCGCGCGCGCATGCTGTTGTGTCCGTTCTTGTGCGACAGTGCATGATACGGGATCATGTGGTGTTGTGTGTGTGTGTGTGTGGTGTGTGTGTGTGTGTGTGTGTGTATGTGTGTGTGTGTGTGTGTGTGTGTGTGTGTGTGTGTGTGTGTGTGTGCGTGTGTGTGTCAATATGCCCCCTTGTTTGTAGATGCATGGTACTTATTGCAATATTCATCTTCTTATTGGTTTTATTTGTTTTCATTAACCTTTTATGTATTTGAAAGCGCTTTGGGCTTATGATGCAAGATTAAGCGCCATTAATAATAATAATAATAATTATTATTATTATTATTATCAAGTTCACGTTTGTGACGTTTGTTTACCAAATGCGCAAATTGGTTTATGCCTCCAAGGGTCTTTTTGCAAAGCCAGAACACGGTGAAAAGTGCCAGAAGCTTCTATAAAATGTTTCTCGAATGAACCGAGCATTTTGATTGCGTGTAACATTAGACGGTACTCGATCCTTCCAGAAAAAGTGCCGTGTGTTTTGATTGGCCGTGCTACGTCGTAATTCTGGGACATTCCAGAAAGTTACATGATTGTTGAGTGTTTAAGCCATACCGTGTTTCTTGAACTTTCGATTCGATGAACTGTGACTGGAGAGAGAGAGAGAGAGAGAGAGAGAGAGAGAGAGAGAGAGAGAGGAATGAAGTTAAAAGTGAAAGGATTTAAGGTGGACACTTTTGTTTGTTGATTTTTTAACGTAGCAATGGTCTTTGAGAGCTGATTTGTAAATTATCTCCTGTAGATAAGGAGGTATGAACTTGTTCTGTGTTCGGATCGATTCAATGGACGCCAGAACCAACACTCCAATCACGTACGTTCACTCAGTGTCAAGCTCACTGAAGTATCAAAGTACAGGAATTCAATTCATTTAGCCAATTGATCCATTCACATCCCTAAGGCTTATGAATCTAGGCTGTGCCGGGACATCCGTCCATTCCCTCATTTTCAGTTCCTCCAGTGTTAAATAACTGATTACGAAAAGAAGCAAAACATTTGAATGCAACAACAACAACAACATCAAAAAAAAACAAAGAAAGAACGAACGAAAGAAAGAAAGAAAAGAAAGCATATGTAGGGCTTCATTTGGAAATAGACACTTCAGGGTGGACAGCGGTGACATATGTCATTGACAGTCACCCTTCGTTCACACTGCCCTAGCCCTCTCTCTCTCTCTCTCTCTCTCTCTCTCTCTTGCCTTATCAATCTTTATTGCATCCTTAAACACAAACACCCTCTTTCCCCTCACTCCCTCCCCTCTGTCTGTCTGTCTGTCTTTGTTCCAAGCCCACTTCATTTTTTTTTTTTTTTTTTGATAGCGCCACCTGCACGGTCAGACCCAGAGGTGATTGACAATGACACCGTGTGGAAACATGACGTCACTGAAACGTTGCTGTAAACAAGTCGAACCTTCCCTCACTCACCTCCCCTCTTCCACCCCATTTTGCATCACAGACAAGGTCACATCAACACTCCTTACAACGGAATTCATGGATGGCGTTGAATAGCGCATGTATCACCGCCACATTTGTTTGCACGTGGGACTGAGGTGGCAGACCGCGTAAATTCCTCCGTCGGCACGCTTGATGTTTAACCGACCGGCACGGGAGTGACGTAAATGTTGAACTGCATCACACTGCACCTGTGGGAAAGTCCATGCTTCGCTGTTCAAACTAGGTGACTCAGACCCCCTCCCAATCTGAATTTTATTGGATTGGCTATCCTGTTTTCCTGACGACCCGTCACTCAGACAGACAGCAGAAGCATGATGTGGCAGGACCATCCCAAAGTGACACACTCACCTGAGGTCATAGCGCTGGGAACAGCCCTTTACAGTGAAGACAACTTAGACCACACTCATCTGAGGTTATACAGTTGGAACAGCCCTTTATAGTGAAGACAACTTAGACCACACTCATCTGAGGTTATAGCAGTGGGAACAGCCCTTTACAGTTAAGACAAATTATACCACACTCACCTGAGGCCATAGCGCAGGGAACAACCCTTTACAGTGAAGACAACTTAGACCACAGTGTTTGCCAGAGAGGGGAGCATTTATCTTGTGTCCAGTGTCACTGATTGACCTGGAAGAAAACTGTTCGGACTCTATCCTAGGCATGACAATGGCCCAGCACAGAATGTTAGTTGACACAGGACCATTGGACAGCCGACCAGTCAGCAGGTCCACATCAAGTGGTGATGTCAACAAACAGAAGAGAGACCTATCCGCCTCTCCAAGTGGGCAACATTAAGGTACTAGATAAGTCCATGCACTCCTACCGTACTGCATAGTGACTCCCGAGTGTTCATCACACTCTTTGCCGCCTTGGCTTAAGGCTGCATCAGACCAATTATTGACAAAGGCTAGAACACCACGGCTACATCAAAATGTTGTTATGCTCTGCATTGTTATGTGGGGATTGTCTTCAGTCGTGACAAGCTCCTAGCATAACACCATCAGTCTCCCAAATCCCTCGACGTCGGAGTGTGGCTGACCACGTAGCGGGGTAATCAAAAACGGTCACATTTATAATGTCCTCATCCTTAGCTGATGCATTTGTACCATAGTGTTCAAGTACTTCGGCTGTTCGGATGATCCCTGGAGTCTTTTAGCCAGTGTACAACAACAACAACAAAAACAACAACAAAAACATCACACACTTTCAGGCAATCGATTTGTTCGCATGAGGTTTCAATGCGCTTCGCCTGCAAAGAGAGATTTCCAGTGAAGACGTGGCCCAGTGATGCGATTGCATCAGTACAACAACACACTCCATTCTCATGACATGGGAACATTCCCTTCATGACCTCGACGACTGCTGTCGCGGCCTTGAGGAAGCTCCTTGCTTGCAGACAACTGCACGTCAGTGCAGCAGGTGTGTGCCTGGAGATGGCGCCAGACTTCTGGGTTAATTGGGGGAACCTGAAATGCCAGACAGGTGGCCGGCGCTTTGTGGCCTCCGTGCACTTTTGTCAGTTATCGTCTCCAAGTTTCTTCGAAAATCTGCCTTTCGTAAGTTTGGCAAGATCATCATCTCTTAACTGCTCGTCGTAATTAAAGTCTTGCTCAGTGTCGTTTAGTAGATTTTCTTCCTCATTTTAACAGGCTGGGGGAAGCACGTAACTAAACACGTAACCCTCTCTCTCTCTCTCTCTCTCTCTCTCTCTACAGCACAGTGTCTCCTGGATAATCATGATCCGGACAGAAGTTAGGATGGGGATAACCTATCCCTGGGATTTTCAAAATTCCATTTTTTATGATGACGTTTCTCATATCAGGTGGGTAGGGGGTAGATGGCAACTTGTGGTGTTTTGGACGTTATCTGTATCTTTTATCTTTGATCTTTGCAATCTTTGCAATAGTGTACGTTGCACCATTTTTTTTATGTTCGTTCGCATTTTTATTTACAGGCCATGAAAAATCGAGCCTTCTTTGGTTCCATGTTTGTTTTTATTTTGCTCTCTTTGCTTCCTTTTTCTTCCTCACGTTTTATTTTCGGGACACCATCATCTGTCCCCTCATGAATTTACGAGAACTGTAGACCAACTTGAAAGGAAGACAAAATTACCAACGGGCCTCTCACGTATTTGTTTGTGTGTTGTTTCTTCCTTGTTTGAACTTGATCTAACATTTCCCCGAGCCTTTGTGCGTTCTTTTTGTAGGAACAAGAGGATATTTACGCCCACACGCACGCCCCCACACCACCCACATCCTTACCCACCCATCCACACACCCACCCATCCACAACCACACACCCACACACCACACACACACACACACACACACACCACACACACACACACACACAAGCAGAGCCAGAGAGTAAGAGAAGAGAGAAAATTACTGGCATAGAATTTCCCGAAGGCGAACACAATTTCCGTTAAAAGAGCTGCCGGCAACAGTTTGGGGACCATCACACACTCGTAGTTTGCGGGCAGAGTGGAGGAAATGCCGAAAGGTAGGAGGCTGCCGATAGTATAGCGAATTTGCTTTTCAGCGTTGCCTCGAAAGGAAGCCAATGGAGACAAGAAGAAACCCGAATCTCTCTCTCTCTCTCTCTCTCTCTCTCTCTCTCTCTCTCTCTCTCTCTCTCTCTCTCTCTCTCTCTCTCTCTCTCTTAGGTCAGTGTCAATAAAAGAAAATATGTCTGAAGCGTCTCTCTCTCTCTCTCTGTCTCTCCTCTCTCTCTCTCTCTCTCTCTCTCTCTCTCTCTCTCTGGTGAATGTCAATAAAAATAAGTCTGAATCGTCTCTCTCTCTCTCTCTCTCTCTCTCTCTCTCTGTGTGTGTGTGTGTGTGTGTGTGTGTGTGTGTGTGTGTGTGTGTGTGTGTGTGTGTGTGTGAGCAGAATGTTCTCCAGTCCCTTTCAGCAATGAATTTCAATAGATTGCCTTGTGAAGACTTTCCGTCAGATCATGGTCATTGTGATGAGTCCGCCGAATGTTCTCCAGTCCTTTAAGCAAATCTTAGGACATTTTGCTGATGCTGAAATTAGTTTCCCTGGGTCCATCAAGTCTGCGATTTCCCAGTACCACTGGTGAGGGTACACCGAGTTGGATGCTGAAGGTGGGAGAGTAATTGGAGAGTAATTCGCATGTTCAGGAGGCTGTGACAAAGTACAGATCAAACGTCAGGTCCTGGGCGAGGAAGATGTCTCTCCTCCACCAACGACTATTCACTGAGGCTTCCAGTGGGACTGAGGAGAGGCAATCGGGGCAGGGCGTCGACGTCTTGGATCAGTGACCGTCGGCCGCCAAGTAGATCTTGATGACCGTTCAGGCTTGCTTGGCCTCACAGGTGAACACCCTCTGGAGGGCTTCAAACTGTAAAGTGGTTTTCACCTCGTTGGCTATGGGTGGAAGTAAACACTTGACGCATCAGGTCTTGGCTTCTGGACAGGTCTGAGCTGTTGGCGTAATGGGTAGTTTCGGGGAATCGAACATGAGTTAGAACTGGCTGTTGTGCTTTAACCGCACGGTACCCAACTTTTTGTTGTGCATGTGTTGGGATGCACTAGTAATTGGATTGGTTGAACCAAAATGATCCGGAGATTCGTTGGTTGAATATCTCAGTTGTTGGTGTCAGTCGTTCTGGTGTGTGTGTATATAGGTGACCAGTGATTCCATTGTTTGAACCAAAATAATTCGGAGAGTCATTGGTTAAATCTCACTGTTGTTGGTGTTAGAAGTACTCATTTTAACAACCTTTTATGTATTCGATATGTCCTGTCAAGCTGACCAGTTATCGTCTGCCTGTAGAGTAGACCTCGAAAGCAGTCAGATTGTTACATTACTTGGATAACAATCGTAAGACAACATCGCCAACAAAGATTGTTGCTTCTTAAGTCCATATGGATTTAGATTTGTTTGCACTTATCCGGGTATTACATATATTTCGGGACTTTTAAAATGTTCAAAACAGAGAATTACTGATCGCAGATGGTAGAAAGAGCATAAGAGCTCACACGAACAAGTGGCAGATTCATCCAATACAGTATTAATCATCGTATGAGGTAGAATTGTAAGCATACTGAGCTGGATTTAAATCATTTTGGAGCCTGACAAAGTTTGTCATGGTGTTATGTAAATTTTGAATAATTTGTCTATGTCAACAAGGCATAAAATGCCGGCTAATTTGCTATGTCAACAAGGTATTTGCATGCTTCATGTGATTCGGCAAATTACATTTACATGCACTGAAAAGACCATGCACTGTCATGCAATGTAAACACCTAATACAATCACTTCTTCTATCGAGAGCTGCTGTACTGAATAATATATAGTAGTACTTTCATTTTGCGTCTTTTCACAAAATGATGTGATATTAGACTATGAATAATGTATGTTTCAGAACGTTTCATTCATTCTATAGATACGTCTCTCCCTCCTTTCAGGCGACAGTATTTTTTTCAAAACATTTGTGCGTCCTTTAGGCCTTGATCTTAGTAAACAAACGTGAAGCATGATATGCTGTGTGTGTGTGTGTATGCGTGCGTGTGTGTGTGTGTGAGTGTGTGTGTGTGTGTGTGTGTGTGTGTGTGTGTGTGTGTGTGTGTGTGTGTGTGTGTGTGTGTGCGTGCGTGCGTGCGTGCGTGGGCGTACGTATGTGTGTGTGTGTGTGTGTGTGTGTGTGTGTGTGTGTGTGTGTGTGTGTGTGTGTGTGTTCCAGACTGCTGAGCTCAACCGCCTTCCAGCTGACTGGTGACGGGGAAGTGTTCCCCAGGTGCAGTGAAGCGGCACACCCTCTGCCCCAGGTACTGAAGGACATGCG
>CM065715.1:113911058-113918558 GCA_033310375.1 Conus canariensis | reverse complement strand
GGAGGGACGGAGGGGGGCAGGGGAAGTGGGGGGGGGGGGTGCAGTGTGTGTGTGTGTGTGTGGAGAGAAGAGAGAGTGGGGAACAGGTGGGACAGAGAAGGAGAGGGGGGGGGGGGAGTGACGGGGGGGGCAGGGGAAGTGGGGGGAGGTGCAGGGTGTGTGTGTGTGGAGAGAAGAGAGAGTTGGGAAAAGGTGGGACAGAGAGGGGGGAGGGAGTGACGGGGGGAGGGGGCAGGGGAAGTGGGGGGAGGTGCAGGGTGTGTGTGTGTGGAGAGAAGAGAGAGTTGGGAAAAGGTGGGACAGAGAGGGGGGAGGGAGTGACGGGGGAGGGGGCAGGGGAAGTGGGGGGAGGTGCAGGGTGTGTGTGTGTGGAGAGAAGAGAGAGTTGGGAAAAGGTGGGACAGAGAGGGGGGAGGGAGTGACGGGGGGAGGGGGCAGGGGAAGTGGGGGGAGGTGCAGGGTGTGTGTGTGTGTGGAGAGAAGAGAGAGTTGGGAAAAGGTGGGACAGAGAGGGGGGAGGGAGTGACGGGGGAGGGGGCAGGGGAAGTGGGGGGAGGTGCAGGGTGTGTGTGTGTGGAGAGAAGAGAGAGTTGGGAAAAGGTGGGACAGAGAGGGGGGAGGGAGTGACGGGGGAGGGGGCAGGGAAGTGGGGGGAGGTGCAGGGTGTGTGTGTGTGGAGAGAGAGAGAGTTGGGAAAAGGTGGGACAGAGAGGGGGGAGGGAGTGACGGAGGGGCAGGGGAAGTGGGGGGAGGTGCAGGGTGTGTGTGTGTGGAGAGAAGAGAGAGTTGGGAAAAGGTGGGACAGAGAAGGAGGGGGGGGGGGAGAGTGACGGAGGGGGGCAGGGGAAGTGGGGGGAGGTGCAGGGTGTGTGTGTGTGGAGAGAAGAGAGAGTTGGGAAAAGGTGGGACAGAGAGGGGGGGGAGTGACGGAGGGGGCAGGGGAAGTGGGGGGAGGTGCAGGGTGTGTGTGTGTGGGAGAGAAGAGAGAGTTGGGAACAGGTGGGACAGAGAGGGGGGGGGGGGAGTGACGGAGGGGGACAGGGGAAGTGGGGGGAGGTGCAGGGTGTGTGTGTGGAGAGAAGAGAGAGTTGGGAACAGGTGGGACAGAGGAGGGGAGGGGGGAGGGGAGTGACGGAGGGGAGCAGGGGAAGTGGGAGGGGGGGGAGAGGTGCAGGGTGTGTGTGTGTAGAGCAGAGAAGAGAGATTTGGGAAAAAGTGGGACAGAGAAGGGATGGGAGTGACGGAGGGGGGCAGGGGAAGTGGGAGGAAGGTGCAGGTGTGTGTGTGTATGTGTGTGTGTGTGTGTGTGTGTGTGTGTGTGTGTGTGTGTGTGTGTGTTGTGGAGAAGTTTCGGGAGTAGAGGAGAAGAGTAACGTTGAGGGAGGGCGGGGGGGGGAGGGGTGGAGGACGTGGCCCGTGGAGGAAAAAAGGAGTTCCGGCAGCAGGAAGTGGCAGTGTGTCTGTGATAGAAGCCAGATCGGTGGCAACTTCAGGGGCAACAAATTACCTGGGAGGCTGGGATTCCCTCCCCTCCCCCCCCCCCCCCCCCCCCCCCCCCCCCCTTTACCTTTCCATTCCAGCTGCCTACACCTCGTACATCGCCCTGCAGTTCAACGCTCTTTTCCCCGCTTTCCTCCCCTTCCCTCTTCTTCTCCCCTTCCCTCTTCTTCTCCCCTTCCCTCTTCTTCTCCTCCACCTCTGCCCCGGTTTTCTTCTCCACGCTCTCTTACGTTTGGCATTTCTGTAGGACCCTCTCTCTCTCTCTCTCTCTCTCTCTCTCTCTCTCTCTCTCTCTCTCTCTCTCTCTCTGTCCCTTTACTTAGTCCCTTAACGGGGCAAGGGCCGGAAAAAAGCATGTGTTTGCTTATCTGTTACCCTTGGAAATAAAGATTATCATCATCATCATCATCATCATCATCATCATCTCTCTCTCTCTCTCTCTCTCTCTCTCTCTCTCTCTCTCTCTCTCTCTCTCTCTCTCTCTCTCTCTCTCTCCCTTTACTTAGTCCCTTAACGGGGCAAGGGCCGGAAAAAAGCATGTGTTTGCTTATCTGTTACCCTTGGAAATAAAGATTATCATCATCATCATCATCATCATCATCATCATCATCTCTCTCTCTCTCTCTCTCTCTCTCTCTCTCTGAATGTAATGAATGTGAGTGTAGCTTAATATGTAGCTGATAAATGTGATACTAAAAAATGTAGAAAACCTTGTGTGGAATGCGGGTATTGCTAACAATGTTTGTGATGGAATAATGTCTCTTGGCATTCTCAAAACATTTTCTTTATCTGTAATGGACCTGATCAACACGAACGCGAACTATGCAGTGTATAGAGATATTATGAAGACACTCTGCTTCAAGTACAAAACAGGGTGTTTGCGTAACAGAGCTGGTAACCAGGATATTTTAATGAAAAATGTCGAGTCTTAAGCAGATGTTGTAGAGGTTTTCTTGAGCATTGTGAAAAAGGTTTCAAATGAAACTGGTGGTAGGGTTTGTCGTATAATTTTGAGAAAATATCAAATGTGTATACAGGACGGTCGGAAAGAAATATATCGTAATGATTCAGTATTCAGGAGAAATACTGATCCTTTGGATGACTGGTCAATATGATTTTTGAAAAGCATGGTTACAATATCCGGAAAGAATCCCGAATGTCAAAATGCAACAGCATTGACGAATGGTACCAGCACTTTTAGATATATCAGGAAAGGATGTCGACTATAAAGAAAATTGTGATGTTGTAGAGGAAAGACATATATTGGTGACTTCGACCGATTTGTAAAATTGATACCAAAAGCAAGCCGGTTCAGCGATTGTTTTTCTTCCCACACTGCAGAAAAATGACGTCCTCTGACGGACAGGAGAAGCACTGAGAATGTTCGTTCCCCTACTACTGCGTTCTGGACTAGAAGGGCTCCTGGTTAAATCTCGTAACGTGTGTCATAGTTGTGGGTTCGAACAACTCGTGGGGCCTCTCTGTCCACCCAGCAGCAAAACAGTACCTGATTCAGTTAAGGGGAGGTTAAGAGCGGCGGAAAGAGAGGGACGGACGCCGCCTTCCATGGCGCCGTATCCCAGACACAGTGAACCTCCGACGGTCCATTACGCCTACAGCCATTTCTCTATGGGGCCTCAACCCAACAACATTCTCTCTTTCATTGAAGCACGCAACGGACTGGTTGCTTTCCTGGTCAGATTGTATTGCTTTTTTTTGTTGTTGTTCTATTGTGAACGTTGTAACGTAAGGCATGCAGACAGAAAAACAAAGTAACAACCCCACGCGTTTCCCCAGGGAATGTCATTTCTTTATAAACTCCCCCTACGCTGCACCCTTTCCTTGGAGAAGCGAAACAAAAGCAAACCAAACTTCTGCCTCCTGAAAACACTTAGCTGCTTCTGTTTTATCTTTCCTGGAACATTTCCCTTCTCCTCATTTCCACGTTTCTGTTGCCTTGATTTCTGGCAGCAGAGGATGCCGCTACCTGCCCACAGGCTGAATTGCTGACGTGGTCGCCAGTGTTCCAAAGCGCCGTAACCTCTGGGCTGCAACAGGTGGAAAGACGATGTTCGCAAATATTTGTGACTGTGGACAAAACAAAGTAAACCACACCGAAGCACTGCTAAAAAAAAAAAATCAAGGGGAACCATGTAAACGGTTTACTGGACTTCTTCCACAAGCAGCTGTGCGCACGCACACACACACACACACACACACACACACACACACACACACACACACACACACACACACACACACACACACACACGTGCACATGCATGGTATTCTCTTGTTTTATAGATCAGAAAGGACAGTTTGTTTATGTCCTATCCGTTAGGATTTCCGGGACTATGTCTGCTGAGCACATCGCGAGCACATTGACAGAATTTAGCGAATGACTCAGCACTACACTCCAATAAAAGTGACGGTGATGAAACACAAAGCAAGCCTAGAAATAACCTTGCTCTCTGATTAAGAATTCTTTTCTTTTAAGATCTACTTCATCTTAAACACAAACAAGAAAATGTCTTTAAGGGTTGTGGAAGAAAGAAAATAATTTTTAATGATCAGTCGCTATATTTTTCTCCATGTACTAAAAAAAAATAGCTCCTCTGGTTGCTGGCATGATGATGTCAATTTCTCACTCTCCTGTGGTGATCACATGTCGCTAATTTTCAACACCCTTTTCCCAGCCGCCTCATTCAACCAAAGATGTGGAACAAGAAGAATCAGTCTCTTGGCATTTGACTAGCTGTTGATCTGAAAAGGCTCTCTGGCTATCTCCTGTTCATACACTGGCTGTTTGTGCCCCATACTTCGCCACTGAGAGTGTCAAACTGTTCTCTTGTGAAGCAGACACACGGTGGTGGCTCACGCTGAAGCAAAGCCTACTGCAGGCAATAGGCCGCCCTCGTTAAAGAGCGGACAAAAAAGCCAGCCTACATAGTTACCTAAGAGGGCAGCTTTGTGGATGCGCAGGTGGCTGGTCGATGCGTGCACGAAATGTGCGGTGACAGCTTGGACAGGCAATGTGGGAGACCTCCTCTTAATTGCCGGCGCGACCTTTCCTTGCCTGTCTCTTTTGTTGCTCTCCTCACATCAATTGGTACCTTTGTGAATAGAATAGCGCCATCTGGCTCGATCCATAGCAGTTTGTTCCCATGTGTCAGGGTTGATGTTAAACGCTTCCATGAATGTTTTAAGAGTGTCTCTGAAGCGTTTCTTCTTACCTCCATAGGAACGCACTCCTTCTTGCGGATCATCGTAAAAGAGCCTCTTCGGTAGCTGGAGGTCTGTACTGAATGCATGTCATGGCATTTGGCCGACTACTCCAGTCCTACTATCGTTTCCGGTTTGCGTTGGTAATTGCGCTATATTCGAAGATCGTATTGGCAATTTTTAAAATCTCTTTAACGATCAACATGCTAGAGCCATTACCTTGTGTTACGTGTTTAACCCTTTCGATTACATTATGTTTCCACCATTGACATCGTTTTTATTCATTCTGTCCGTCTGTTGTTCCATAGCAGTTGTCTTTGACAGTGCTTTAGTTTTGCCTGATTCCTCGACACCACCACCACCACCCTCCAAGGTCCAGTTTCTAGGTATGTACACAGACCTTCGGCCTCCGCTTCCATCTGTTCACTTTTGATATCAATGGGGACCTTCAGTTCTGTTCACTTTCAATATCAATGGGGACTTTCAGTTCTGTTCAATGGGGACTTTCAGTTCTGTTCAATGGGGACTTTCAGTTCTGTTCAATGGGGACTGTCAGTTCTGTTCAATGGGGGCTTTCAGTTCTGTTCACTTTTGATATCAATGGGGACTTTCAGTTCTGTTCACTTTCAATATCAATGGGGACCTTCAGTTCTGTTCAATGGGGACTTTCAGTTCTGTTCAATGGGGGCTTTCAGTTCTGTTCACTTTCAATATCAATGGGGACTTTTAGTTCTGTTCACTTTCAATATCAATGGGGACCTTCAGTTCTGTTCAATGGGGATTTTCAGTTCTGTTCAATGGGGGCTTTCAGTTCTGTTCACTTTCAATATCAATGGGGACTTTTAGTTCTGTTCACTTTCAATATCAATGGGGACCTTCAGTTCTGTTCAATGGGGACTTTCAGTTCTGTTCACTTTCAATATCAATGGGGACTTTCAGTTCTGTTCACTTTCAATATCAATGGGGACTTTCAGTTCTGTTCAATGGGGACTTTCAGTTCTGTTCACTTTTAATATTAATGGGAACTTTCAGTTCTGTTCAATGGGGACTTTCAGTTCTGTTCAATGGGAACTTTCAGTTCTGTTCAATGGGTACTTTCAGTTCTGTTCAATGGGTACTTTCAGTTCTGTTCAATGGGGACTTTCAGTTCTGTTCACTTTCAATATCAATGGGGACTTTTGAGTTCTGTTCAATCGGGACTTTCAGTTCTGTTCAATGGGAACTTTCAGTTCTGTTCAATGGGAACTTTCAGTTCTGTTCTGTTCAATGGGAACTTTCAGTTCTGTTCAATGGGAACTTTCAGTTCTGTTCAATGGGAACTTTCAGTTCTGTTCAATGGGGACTTTCAGTTCTGTTCACTTTTAATATCAATGGGGACTTTCAGTTCTGTTCAATGGGGACTTTCAGTTCTGTTCAATGGGGACTTTCAGTTCTGTTCACTGTTAATATCAATGGGGACTTTCAGTTCTGTTCAATGGGGACTTTCAGTTCTGTTCACTGTTAATATCAATGGGGACTTTCAGTTCTGTTCAATGGGGACTTTCAGTTCTGTTTACCTTTAATATCAATGGGGACTTTCAGTTCTGTTCAATGGGGACTTTCAGTTCTGTTCACTGTTAATATCAATGGGGACTTTCAGTTCTGTTCAATGGGGACTTTCAGTTCTGTTTACTTTTAATATCAATGGGGACTTTCAGTTCTGTTCAATGGGGACTTTAGTTCTGTTCACTTTTAATATCAATGGGGACTTTCAGTTCTGTTCGTTTGCGGCTCATTTAACACATATTCTTGCCATTTGCGTGCGTGCGTATGTGTGTGTGTGCATGGTGTGGTGCGGGCGTGCATGTGTGCGTGTGTGTGTGTGTGTGTGTGTGTGTGTGTGTGTGTGTGTGTGTGTGTGTGTGTGTGTGTGCGTGCGCGCGCGCGCTTTCAAAGTACGATTTTGGAATCACTCCAGTTCTTTTGTCTCTCCAATATTGTTACCACTGTAATAATGATAATGAATATTATTTGTAAAGAACAATATCTTGCATCAGCAACTCAATGTGCCATCACCTCCCATCAACAGACGTAAAGCACATCCAAAACCACTTGCTCACCTCCCCCCCCCACCCCCACCCCTTCTTGCCGTCCGCTCACCGACGCACCCCATACCCTTCCCCAATCTCCATTCGTCCTTACGTTGAAACACAAGGAGCGTACAACATTCAACGTAGATCAGGGGAATGCTTGTCCAAACATGTATCTTCAGGCTATTTTTGTACTCGGGTAAAGAAGAGCTGTAGCGTTGATAGATAGCAATGAATTCTAGATATCTCATGCAAAAAAACCAAAAAAACCACGAAGAAACACACACACACACACACACACACACACACACACACACACACACACACACACACACACACACACACAGCTGTGTTCTCCAGTGACCTTCTCTTAAAAATCTCAGGAACTGTACGATGGAAGAAGGGAAAACAAGGGTAGAATGATATGTTCTGAGCAAGGCACACACAGCAAGGGTGATCCATGGAGAAAGCGGAGCGCGGGAACTGCAATCTTGTCCTGGCACCTAGATCTGACAGCGAATGATTGGAGTTCCTTCAATAGCAGCTTTATGTGAACTCGTGTTTCTTCTTTTTCAATACGTGTCTTGCGGCACCGTTTTGAATTCTTTGCCAAAGGCATTTTTGTTCTGCCAGAGGACCAGTGAGAACAGAATTGTTCTTATCTAGCATGCAACTAGCTAGCAACGATACATTATGAGGACACACATGC
>CM065715.1:113893558-113906058 GCA_033310375.1 Conus canariensis | reverse complement strand
TCCAAAGCTTTCCGCACGTCTCCCAACCAGCATGTACTGTAGGGGCTTGACTGATACAATGTTGGGGTTTCCACACTTCACTGTCTGGGAGAGAAAGGGTGGCGACTGAACGGGGTATATTCATCACCAGCACCAGTTCCTTCCGGCGTGCATCAAGGCAGGGTGCCAGGGCTCCTTCTGTTCTTGATCTCCATCAATGACCTCACGGAAGCTGTCAAACATTCGAAGGTTAAAATTTCTGTCCATGGTACCCTTCTTTACAGGTAAGCTGCTAACAATTACGATCAGATCATGTACCAAGAAGACATAGATGCTCTGGAGAATTAGGAAAAAGCTTTCCGAATGGAGTTTAACCCATGCTTTTCTAATGTTATTCATGCTTGGGCCAGTAAGACCGGGGATCTCCTAAATGCCCACTCTTCTCTCCATGGATAGACATTGAAAACATCAAAGGAAAGCAAGTGCTAAGGTGTAACCATCGTTGTCAACCTTCCCTGGGCCAGCCACGTCAGAAGTGTATCTGCCGAGAGCAACAGAACAGTCGGCTTCCCATGGCGTAGCTTCAAAAGGCATTTCCAAGGTAAATACTGTAGCATAAAGCACAGTGATCTGCCCCATCCTTGAATTTGCATCCATAGTCTTTGATTCACACGAACAGCAAGACCAGATGCTTGTTTTAAGTAGCCCTGAGACGAGTAGCGAGATAATAAAAACTACGGAGACACAGATTCTGGTATTGTTACTCCATCTCAGTGGCCTAGGATGGCCAAGCTTGGAAGAGAGAAGAAATCACCAGTGAAGTTGGCTGTACAGGATCAATAACGGCATGGTAGGAATGGCCCAGCTGCCTTTTCTTTAAACTCTCTCAACCCGGGGGCTTCACCAGACTTACCGCCAACAGTTACCACCAATCAGTATGTCGCATATATTTTCCTGAGGTCACTTCCACACAAAATTCCGGCTCTACAAGTCACTAGTGGTCTCCATCCTGTTATATGTTTGCGAGACATGGACACTGATGGCCGAAACAGAAAGAAGAATCCAGGCGTTTGAGACCAGGTGCCTGAGGAAACTACTCCGCATCCCCTACAAAGAACACAAGACCAATGATTATGTGCGGAACCTGGTCACCAACCTAGTTGGGCCCCACGAACTACTTCTGGCAACCGTCAAACGACGGAAGATGGCATGGTTTGGCCACGTCATTCGTCACAACACCCTCTCCAAAACCATCCTTCAAGGTACCGTTGAAGGAGGGCGCAGACGAGGACGGCAGAGAAAGAGCTGGTCCGAAAATATAAAGGACTGGACCAAAATGACCATGCCAGATCTCCTCACGTATGCTACAAACAGAAGAGCGTGGAGAGAAACGGCGGCTGCCTCATCACGTCCCCCCAACGACCCCAGCGGTCAGGGGAATGAGTGACTGACTGACTTCCACGTGGAACAAACTCCTGGTCACTATCACACCAGCCCCAACCCCTGAGTTGTTCACCTCACGGCTCAATGGCAGCAGTTCCCTGCAGCCACTCCTCGGCAACCCTCAAGACACAGTGACTTGCACGTAGTTTTCATGTTCAGCACTTGACTGGAGCCATTACAGCAATGGTCTGTTGGTAATCCCTGAATGATGCACACTGCAACCAACAGCCTGCAGACGTTACACTGGGCTTTTTAACGTTAGGGTGTACCCAGTCCAAGTAGAAGAAGCAGGAGGAGAAGGAAGATGACGAGAAGGAGGAGAAGGAGGAGGAGGAGGAGGGGGAGACATGTGATGTTTTTCCTCAACAATATACACATTGTTTCATCTTATGGCTGTTGGGTTGAGGCTTTCGATATTTCATGGCACGTCTGAAAACAGAGGGATACGAGCACTAAAATGTTGTTCATAATTCTATTTGTGGATTGATTTCAGTGTTGTTCGCATTCTCAGCATGTCTTAGGGATTTTGCTTCGTGAGTATGACTTTCAGAAAGGTCATTGGATGGGGTGTATGACTTTCAGAAAGGTCATTGGATGGGGTGACATTTTTGGAAACACATCATCATTCTGAAATTACCATTTGCCTTCCGTATTTTTATTTTCTCAAGATCTCGCATGGTTTGTTGCTTTGACATACGATCTATGTTAAGCTTACTACGATTAAGAGTACTGCTACTACTACTACTACTACTACTACTACTACTACTACTACTACTACTACTACTACTACTACCACCACCGCCACCACCACCACCGCCACCACCACCACCAACATCACCATCACCACTACTACTATACTACTACTACTACTACTACTACTGCTACTACTACTACTACTACTACACTACTACAGACAGAGAGAGAGAGAGAGAGAGAGAGAGAGAGAGAGAGAGAGAGAGAGAGAGAGAGAGAGAGAGAGAGATGAGAGAGAGAGAGAGTGAAATATGAAATCCTTGAAAGACAGTTCTTAAAGTGTCAGCTAATCCTTTCTTGTGCTGCAAACTGCATGTTGTGGCAGACTTGATTCGAGTTTTGATCGTGGAGATTGCCGTCAGTTGCTACTGCAATGACAGTGATTGCCCAGTTAATATGTCACAGAGTACTGCAATGATAGTGATTGTCCAGTAATATGTCACACAGAGTACTGCAATAATAGTGATTGTCCGGTTAATATGTCACACAGAGTACTGCAATGGTAGTGATTGTCCAGTTAATATGTCACACAGAGTACTGCAATAATAGTGATTGTCAAGTTAATATGTCACACAGAGTACTGCAATAATAGTGATTGTCAAGTTAATATGTCACACAGAGTACTGCAATAATAGTGATTGTCCAGTTAATATGTCACACAGAGTACTGCAATAATAGTGATTGTCCAGTTAATATGTCACACAGAGTACTGCAATGGTAGTGATTGTCCAGTCAATATGTCACACAGAGTACTGCAATGATAGTGATTGTCCAGTTAATATGTCACACAGAGAACTGCAATGATAGTGATTGTCCAGTCAATATGTCACACAGAGAACTGCAATGATAGTGATTGTCCAGTCAATATGTCACACAGAGAACTGCAATGATAGTGATTGTCCAGTCAATATGTCACACAGAGTACTGCAATGACAGTGATTGTCCAGTTAATATGTCACACAGAGTAGTGCAATGACAGTGATTGTCCAGTTAATAGTCACACAGAGTAGTGCAATGATAGTGATTGTCCAGTTAATAGTCACACAGAGTAGTGCAATGATAGTGATTGTCCAGTTAATAGTCACACAGAGTAGTGCAATAATAGTGATTGTCCAGTTAATATGTCACACAGAGTAGTGCAATGATAGTGATTGTCCAGTTAATATGTCACACAGAGTACTGCAATAATAGTGATTGTCCAGTTAATATGTCACACAGAGTACTGCAATAATAGTGATTGTCAAGTTAATATGTCACACAGAGAACTGCAATGATGATTGTCCAGTAGTATGTCACACAGAGAACTGCAATGATAGTGATTGCCCAGTTAGTTGTCAACAGAGGCACGCTCAGCGCTAATAGAATTCATTTCACCACGGAAGGAAACAGACTTTTACGGTTTCCCAATGTCAGGCAAAGGGCTGCAGGCCAAGCGGAAAGAGGGGAAGGTGAGATCAGAAGGGGAGAAAGGGGAGGGTGATGGTGGATACAAGACACAAATCACAAAACAGGAAGGGTAGAGTACTGGTTATTTATTTTTGATTTTTTTTTAACAAATATATTTTCTTCCCCTGAGCCTTCATCCCACCTCATCTTCAAGAGAATGTTGATATCTATTATTCCGTTAATCTTTTTAAAAATACGTCATAAAAGAGTAGAAAGTGAGGTCGTCTATAAACAATATAAATGATTCCATGAATCTGTCACCAACATGGTGGGAAAAAAGGAGAAGAAAAGTACAATTGTACATAGGAATTAAGCAAAAGACGAAAAAGTAAACCAAAACAGCACACACACACACACACACACACACACACACACACACACACACACACACACACACACACACACACACACGCACGCACGCACGCACGCACGCACGCACGCATGCACGCACACACACACACGCACGCACGCACGCACGCACGCACGCACGCACACACACACACACACACACACACACACACACACACACGCACGCACGCACGCACACGATCTCTTTCCGCCTAATGCTTGTCTATCGTAAAAGATGTACAATTCAGGATGACACAACACCAGCTGGCAGCAGTCCCTGTCCCGGACTGGACCCTTGGGAAGTCCAGACTCTCCCAAACCATCTTTCCTCGGACGTAAAACAATTCTGGTGCTGTCAGCCGTCCGGTCAGTCCTGGACTTCGCGGTCTGCTTCTGGCACGACCCCCCCTCCCCCCCCCCCCCCCCCCCCCCCCCTTTGTGACTTTCTGGATGGCCGTGCTGTCTGGACAGTGATGGCAGCAGACATGACCACACCTGCAGGAAGGCATCACGCTCTTCAGTAACTGCCTGAAGACGATCTTGCGTACTGGCAGGGTAAACACGTGAGGTGCAAAGACGTCAACTTCAAGCGTGTTCAAGAACGGGTTATAGAGCAGGAATAGTCCGTTTGTATCTAAACTTGGACGACATGGGCTATATGGTATGTTAGAATTGTGTAAGCGGACGTAAGTTCGAACAACCCGGGGGAGGGGGTGGGGTGGATTTTCTTTTTAACAGCTCAGAAATTTTTTTTCTGCCCGCTCAGCAATACTTGTTTTAATGGTTCAGAAACTTTTTCTGCCCATAAATGGTAGTAGTAAATGAATTTTTCTTCTTCTTCTGCGTGCAGGCTGATACTCCTGCGGACACTCCCTATATGGACAGGCAAGTATTAATCCCATCTACCCAATAAAGGGTGTGGAGTTTTGTGTGTATGACCGTTTTTTATCCCGCCATTAAGGCAGCCATACTCCATCTTCGGGGAAGTAGTAAATGGATAAATAAATATCTGATACAGTCCAGGGGTGGTGTCCACGACGGAAGGAGAGGGTGAAGTTCTGTCCTAGAGGCAGGAATTGTGTAACATGTCCACTGTCCCTTCGGCCACGAGGTTACAGGACTGGAATCGTATGAGAGCCAGTTTTGCGCCAAACTGCTTTTATCAGAACAGAGAGACACCTCTGTCTCTTGCTACCCCCTTTCCCCACCATTTTCATTTCTGGCCCTTGCATTCTACCTCTAAGACGCATCCCCACACAATCCTCTGACCTCCCCTTCCCTAAAAAATCAAATGAAGTAAAAGCAACAACAAAAAGCCCAAACTACTACGTTAATAAAACAAACATTGAACAAACGACAAAGACAACTTGTATCTCAATCAACAGTCCAAACTATTAAATCAACAAAACAAACAAACATTGAACAAACAACAAAGATAGCCTGAACCTCAATATATCTAAGGATGCTATAGTGGTTATCTTTGGCTAGTAAATACCGTTAGATTCCATGTTATAGCCATTTCGTTGGCCAGAAAATGTTTTGTTTTTTGTTTTTTGTTTTTTGTTTTTTTTGTATTTTCAAACTCACTGTGGATAAGAAAGAAAGAAAAACTTAGAGACACGCACGCTTTCTGTAATCATGTCTATTTCCAATACTTTCTGAGAGCCAGCACTTTGATATGGAGACTTTGGTCCTTTTTTCTCCTCAGCATTACCATTCTAAAAGAAAAAAAACAAAAAAACCAAGGGAATGAAAAGAAAGGAAACGCGCACCACTTGTAATAAACTGTGGTGTATTTAGACGTCCTGCAGTTCATCATATCTGCTCTATTGACTGCTTATCACTGCATGAACGTGCTGCTAACAGTTTATGTAGTTTATGCAAGGAAAAGGATCTCTCTCTCTCTCTCTCTCTCTCTCTCTCTCTCTCTCTCTCTCTCTCTCTCTCTCTGTCTCTCTCTCTCAGCAAAAGAAAACGATGAAAAGAAGAATGGCTTCGTCATCTGCGATTTCGCCATTAATGTGATTGCATAGGGGAAAAAATCGACTCTCTCTCTCTCTCTCTCTCTCTCTCTCTCTCTCCTCTCTCTCTCTCTCTCTACCCCATCCCCCCCTCCCTCGCCTCCTTTTCCTCCTCCCACCCCCTTTTCTCTCCCTCTCCGTCTTCAAACCCCACCCCCACCCCCCTCCTGCCCTTGTCCCTACTTACCAGCCAAATCGTCACACTGCATCCAGCTGTCTGAACTCACTCGTGCGGAGCGGCGAAGACACCCCCACCCCCACTTTACCCCCACTCCACCCCCCTCCCACCCACTCTGTCCCTCGCCCCCTCTTTTTCCTCTTCTTTCCCGAAAAAGCGCAGAGAATGCCATTTGCAGACGGTGTATCAATCCAGAGAGCTTTGTGCCCCGGCCATGACCAATGCAGGCTGGCGGTGATTTGCGGGGCGGAACAAAATGGATCTCTTTGCCCACGGCCCAGTTCCCTGGCTCATGGGCCGTCATGCAGGGAGAGACCAACATAGATTGCCTGTCCACATGTGTGGGCGGTGTGAGTCATGTTTGTATCGAACCGAAGAAAAAAACAAACAAACACCGAAACAAACAACCTCTCTGGACGTCGTTTGAAGACGTGTGTGCCTGAAAGAGAAATGATTACGCTTAGGACAGAATGCTGAGGCCATATTTGTATCTGACAACGAGTTTTAAAGAAACAAACAAAAAAATCAACAGCATCATCGTCAAGCGACTGACATTGGGATCAGACTCCGTTGTTGACTACATTGAGAGTTACACGAGTGATACATGTTGTTACAGTGATCTGTGTAAATATGTTTAAATCTAAACATTTTAGAAGCGATTTAGAACCTGAATATCATGCAATATAAAAAAAAAATTGTGCCACACGCCATTATTAGGATTTTGCTCTTAACCACTATGTAATCCATGTCAGCGTTTTGAGGCCTAGCTCTTAACCACTATGTAATCCATGTCAGCGTTTTGAGGCCTAGCATACGTGTGAGCCAGCATTTGATATCGAACTGATAATTGATCACAAGACCCATCCCCCCCCCCCCCCCCCCCCCCAATCATTTTACTTGTTTTGGGGGATTTCCACCGATGATATCATTCAAAATCATCAAATACATGACCTTCCCTTTGGCTGACGTCACATTTCAGGCCTCACTCACCCATGACTGTATCTTTGTGCCGGATGGTTCCTCCCAAATAGTCCCATTCCTTTCATTTCAGTCTGTCTGCTTGGAACCACCTGGCTTGCACCTTGAAGGCCATATGAAAGAAAAGAAGGTAAATCAGTTTTCAGACACTATAAAAATTCTCGGACTCGTAATCTTGGGGTTGCGGGTTCGAATCTCCGCCGGGCCGTTTCTGACTCCATTTCCCATACAGTCCTTCGAATGAGACTATAAACCGAGGTTCCGTGTGTGAACGTACGCATAACATCTTGCACACACGTAAAATGCCATCACCAACTTTCGGAAGAGAAGGCCAGTTTGGCCGTTGGTATGGATGACACGTTACACATAGCATGCACCTTCCCCGAAGTTTGAGTATGGCTGCCTTAATGGCGGGATAAAAAAACGTTCATACACACAAAACTCCACTCCCTATACAGGGGGTGTCCGCAGGAGTATCAGCCTGCGTACGCAGAAGAAAAAGTGTGCAGCCTGTGTCTAAATGTTCCCCTGTTATTTGCTGTCGCTTCTCTCTGGTTCATATTGGTTTTATACCAGGTACCCGGGCTGCCTTGCTGTCTGACCAGTATGGAATGTAGGAAGCACACTTCAAATCGGTCGGATTAATTCATTTTTCTTTACTTTCTTTTTTTAGAAGGGGGCGGAAGGGGGTTAATCGATGAAAGTCGCTGAATAAATATTACATATCTTGTCTTCAAATGTACCCAGAGTTCACGACAACGGGTAAGAAGAATCGTTTGTGTAGAATGATGCTGGTATATCAGGGGAAAAAACCCAGTGGATCTGACTGCATTTCACACTATTTATAAACGCCAAAAGACTCTTTCCAGAGATACTGAGAGCTGCTCGAATGCTGCTGGCGTAATGACAAGAAAAATTGCGGGTAGATGGTAGATAAAATGCGAAGATAAACCAGCTGCTGTGGTGAAGTGGTTAGCGTCGCGGACTCCGACTGGGAGGTCGTGGGTTCGAATCCCATCAGAACCATGTGGGTTTTTCTGCCCCGACCGGCTCCTACCCAGAGTTGAGTTTGCTGCGGACTCAGTTGGGAAGACTGGGACCACACAGTCGAGTTTCATCCACTTAATGGATGCGTTTCTGAGAGTGTTGCTCAAATTTCCTGGCCATCATGCGGGTGCCTGTATCTCTCGGGCCTGGTTGACGCCGGGATATATTATGAAAGGAAGCACAGAGTACAGCCCTGTCATGTAGTCTCAGACCGAAATGGAAATAAGTAGCATCATCTTAATCATCCTCATTCTCATCGATCAGCATAAAAAAATGTCTCAAGTTCTGTGGCCCATCATGCCCTGCTCTCATGGTGACCTCAGTTTCGATGCCCTCTCCACGTCTGTGGCCTTGGTTTGGTTCCATCGGGGTCACCGGTATCGGCGAGTCCATGGGGGCTGTCGTTGGACGGGCGTGGTGGCGCCCTCCGGAGGAACTCCGCGACTACGCAATTATTGTCGTCAGTAGGGGGCTTAGTAGGTGGTGTCCTGCGTATGTTAGATCAGAACAGGCGCCACTGAACACCACCGAAGTGACTCGGCAGCAGTGCAGTGTCTCCTCCGGTGGGTTGCCTCTTGACTTGACATTGACTGCTCCCTGTGGATTGCCGGTGCCGGGGCTGCGGCGGGGCCGACTGGACTGTGGCTGTGGACGGGGTGTCGGAATGAGCAGCGTGGGTGCACTGCCTCTGAGGTGGCGCAGAGGTTGGGACAGCAACAAACAAAAAAACAAAAACAAACAAAAAAGCGACCATAATAAAAACATCCCCGATAGTCTTTTGCGGAGCAACGCCAACAGTCTAATAGCAGGTGGTATTTTATAAATAGTACAAAGCCGCTCACACGATTTGAAGTCCTTTCGGTAAGTACATTACGCTTCTTTCTAATAAAGATAATAGTTGTGCACTAGTTTTTTTCCCCTTTTTCTGTTGGTGGATAAAGAAAGTCAGATCCACGGAACAGCTTCAACAGCAAAGTGGCTAGAACATATTCTTCTTAATCTGAGGGTTGCGCATTCAAGCCCTTAGTGGGTGAAGCGTGAAAGGTGGAGTTTGTCCGATATCCCGGGTGTAACAAAATTTTGTGCACACTGAACTTCAGCCCTGCCTACACGCACGCAGAAGTTACGTTTAACCGCACGTTAAAGGTACTCTAGTCAATTTTTGGTGTGTTATGGGGAAACGAAACACACACACACACACACACACACACACACACACACACACACACACACACACACACACACACACACACACACACACACACACACACACAGGTGGGGGGGGGGGAGGGGGGAGATACACTGCCGACCGAAAAGCCGTACTGAACTTTAACATAGCAGCAATCTCTTCTTTCTGTCCCATCTTGTGTGCCACCTTAGGACTCAAACCAAGGCCATAGACGTTGAGAAGACATCGAAACTGATATCACCCTGACAGCAGGGCATGAAGGGCCACAGAATTTGAGACTTTTTCATGCTGATCGATGAGAATGAGGATGATGAAGATGATGCTTCGGATTTCCATTCTGTTCTGAGACTGCATGACAGGGCTGTACTCCACGCATACTTTCATATTTCCCGGCGTTAACCAGGCCTGAAAATTACAGACACCTGCAGTGTTGGTCAGGATATTTAAGCAACGCTCTCAAAGACGCATCAATTCAGTGGATAAAACTCGAGTGTGTGGTCCCAGTCTTCCCAAATGAGCCCGTAGTATACTCCACTCTGGGTAGGAGCCGGCCAGGGCAGAAAAATCCCACATGACTCTGTTTGGAATCAAACCCACGACCTCCTAACAGAGTTTCCGTTACGCTAACTAGTTCACCACAGCGAGTGGTAGGCAGCAGCCTTCTCGTTCATTTCGCGATGGTCTTAATACTTGTCGATTAAAAAAAAAACAAAAAACGGCAGCAATCTCCTTGTTCATGTGGCTATAGTCTTGAGACCTGTCGATTACAATCATCATCATCATCATCATCATCATCATCAACATCAACATCATCATCATCATCATCATCACCATCATCATCATCATCATCATCATCATCATCATCATCATCATCATCACATCATCAAGTAAATCTCGAAGTTGTGGGCGAACCAGATGAAAGTGATGTACAAAGCAGAGGACGTGGAGTGTTTCGACCCTGAGAGCTTCCACAGGGTGGACCAAGAAAAGGTGAAGGTCAACAAGGGAAGACATGTGCAATAGAGGTCGAGTTTTTGGGTTCTTTTTTCCGTTTTGGATATCTCTCGTCTGCTGTCGTTCATCTCCTGATCCTGTGGATGAGGTTGAAGGCGTCCATTGGGAAGGGTGTCAAAGCAGGAGAAAAGGCTGGGTAACGAAGGGTAGGTCACAGTCAACTGGATTGTGGTACTTACTTACTTAGGCCCATAGCTCAAGGGTGATCGTAGGCCATCGACAACACTCCGCCATTCTGGGCTGCTCGCTGAATGCCTGTCCAGTTGGTCCCTGCCTCTTTATCTCTGCCTCAGTGTCTCGCCTCCAGCTGCTGCGAGGTCGGCCTCTCTTCCTTTTCCCCTGCGGGTTCCATGTCAGGGCTTGGCGTGTGGTGCTGGATGCTGGCTTCCTGAGAGTGTGTCCGATCCAGCCCCACTTCCTCCGCAGAATCTGCTTGGCCACTGGTTCCTGTCCTGCTTGCTTCCATAGATCTTCATTGTTGATCTTCTCTGGCCATCTGGATTGTAGTGTTCTATGTCTAATGCCCCTCCTCCCCTCCCCCCCCTCCCTTCCGCTACCCCCCTCTTCCTTGCGGGGTGAAGGAAAGGGGGAGAAAAACTTGTGGAATTTTTTCTCTTTCTCTACTTAGCCGTAGTTGATGTGTGATATGTCATGCAATCAAACGTAGTGTATGGCAGAGCCGGCTGAACGACAAATTTGGTCAAAAGTAGCGAAGAGCTGTTTTAACGGTATATGTCGTTAAAAGTAATGTACAGTAGCACTGTTTAGACGATAAATACAGACAAAAGTAGTGTACTACAATATCTGCACACAAAGGCAGTGTACAGATAAAAGCAATGTACAGTAGCACTGTTTAAACGATACCTGCAGACAAAAGTAGTGTACTACAATATCTGCACACAAAAGCAGTGTACAGTAGCACTGTTTGAACGATACCTGCAGACAAAAGTAGTGTACAGTAGCACTGTTTACGCGATACCTGCAGACAAAAGTAGTGTACAGTAGCACTGTTTGAACGATACCTGCAGACAAAAGTAGTGTACAGTAGCACTGTTTGAACGATACCTGCAGACAAAAGTAGTGTACAGTAGCACTGTTTACGTGATACCTGCAGACAAAAGTAGTGTACAGTAGCACTGTTTAAACAATACCAGCAGACGAAAGCAATGTACAGTAGCACTGTTTGAACAATACCAGCAGACAAAAGCAGTGTATAGTAGCACTGTTTAGATGATACCTGCAGAAAAAAAATAGTGTACACTACAACTGACTGAGAGACGTGCAATCAAAATTAATGTACAGCAAAGCTATGTGAACGACACTTGCAGTCAAACAGAATGTAGGTCATGCTGACTCAACGACAGGTGCGCAAAAAGTAATGTACAGTCATGCTGACCGAACGACACGTGTAGACAAAAAAAAAGTGTAGAGTCGTATAGAGCCTATGAATTGAACGACACTTGCTATCAAAAGTACTGTAATAAGTGGTGACTGAACAATATGTACATCGCCTTGGCTTAAGGCTGTTTCGGGACCAACTGACATAGGCTAGAACACCAAGGCTACATCAAAATGTTGTTATGCTTCGCATAGTCATGCGGGGATTGTCTTCAGTTGTGACAAGCTCCTAGCATAACATTATCAGTCTCCAAAATCCCTCGAAGTCGGAGTGTGGCTGCCCACGTGGCAAGGTAATCAAAAACGGTCACACATGTAATGTTCTCATCCCAAGCTGATGCATTTGTACCATAGTGTTCAAGTACTTTGGCTGTTTGGATGATCCCTGGAGTCTTTTAGCCAGGGTACGACAACAACAACAACAACAATATGTACAGACAAAAGTGTTGTACGGTCATGTTGATTATGTATTACTTACAGTCAATGGTAGTGTATTCAGCGATGACAGAACGACATGTGCAGATAAAAGTAGTGTACAATCATGCTGACTGAACAACACTTGCAGTCAAAAATAGTGGACGTAGTGCTGACTGAACGACATGTCCAGACAAAAGTAGTGTGCAGCAGTGATGAGTGAAGGACCCATGTAGACAAAAGTAATGTACAGTCGTGTACGGCCGTGTCAACTGACCGACACATGCAGACA
>CM065715.1:113843558-113888558 GCA_033310375.1 Conus canariensis | reverse complement strand
GGAAATATTATTTTCTAGGTGAATGTGTTTGTTCAGGTTTGTTTGTTTTAGTAAACTCTTGCTTTAATATAACAAGAATTATGTTTGTAGATGTGATAATTACCACAAAAAACCACTCGAGCATCGGGGATTGAAAACCCTAGGGGGAAAAAATGCAAGGGAGGTAACGCTGTGCCTGGACACAATGAGCGGCTGAATAGTTCACTGCCCGCTGATTGCAGCAATAAGGTAAGGGACGTAAGTCTGATAGAAGCATTTCAGGCAAGGGACGCAAGTCTTTAACAGCATTTCCTTCCAAATCAATTTTCTTTTCTCTGCTGCTTGCTAAAACTCCGAGGTGGCGTTGATAGCTAGTGGAAATGATGTATCGGGCTCAACAGCACATTTTCTTTATGTTGCATGCAAGTTCGGTCGATCTGAACATTTTCGCTCGCTTCTAACGGGCGATCAAGGCAGAAGATAAAAGCGTTCTGTGGATCGGACAATTTGCCTGCTGCACGTCGGCCTTCCTGTTTAACTTCGCCTCCCACGCGCACCACTTAAACACCCCCGCTAAACACAGAGAGTGAAGAGAGAGAGAGAGAGAGAGAGAGAGAGAGAGAGAGAGAGAGAGAGAAATGCATGCTTAGATGTGTGTGTGTGTGTGTGTGTGTGTGTGTGTGTGTGTGTGTGTGTGTGTGTGTGTGTGTGTGTGTGTGTGTGTAAGTGCAACTGTGTGTGTGTGTTTTAATGTGTGTGCGTGTGCGTGCGTGCGTGCGTGCGAGTGAGTGTGGGTGGATGCATGCCCGTGCAGGCGAGTGTTCGTACGCTTGAATGCACGTGGCTGCATGTATGTGTGTAGTTGCTCCACTTTGTCGCAACACTGGACCCTTGCCAACAGTCGAAGGCTAGATCGTAGATCTTAAGGGTCCACCCACGCCATCACATACCCCATCCCCTATCTATCTATCCCCCCACCCCACCCCCTTATCCCCTTCCTCCTTCATCTTCTCCTCATCCAGCGAGTCCTGCTCGATTAATTCGGCGATGTTCAAATCTCGGTCACTGCTACTTTTCCGGTTCAGCAAGTGTGCTTCTCCATCACTGGGGCAAACAACGAGTTAGAAATGCTGGATGACTTGTCATTTTCAATCCTCTCCATCACTGGGGCAAACAATGAGTTAGAAATAATGGAGGACTTGTCATTTTCGATCCTGTCTATCATTCGGGTAAACAATGAGTTAGAAATGCTGGAGGACTTGTCATTTTCAATCCTCTCCATCACTGGGGCAAACAACGAGTTAGAAATGCTGGATGACTTGTCATTTTCAATCCTCTCCATCACTGGGGCAAACAATGAGTTAGAAATAATGGAGGACTTGTCATTTTCGATCCTGTCTATCATTCGGGTAAACAATGAGTTAGAAATGCTGGAGGACTTGTCATTTTCAATCCTCTCCATCACTGGGGCAAACAACGAGTTAAAAATGCTGGATGACTTGTCATTTTCAATCCTCTCCATCACTGGGGCAAACAACGAGTTAAAAATGCTGGAGGACTTGTCATTTTCAATCCTCTCCATCACTGGGGCAAACAACGAGTTACAAATGCTGGAGGACTTGTCATTTTCAATCCTCTCCATCACTGGGGCAAACAACGAGTTAAAAATGCTGGACGGCTTGTCATTTTCAATCCTCTCCATCACTGGGGCAAACAATGAGTTAGAAATGCTGGATGACTTGTCATTTTCAATCCTCTCCATCACTGGGGCAAACAATGAGTTAGAAATGCTGGATGACATGTCATCTTCAAGAAATGATGGACTTGTCATTTTCAATCCTCTCCATCACTGGGGCAAACAACGAGTTAGAAATGCTAGATGACTCGTCATTTTCAATCCTCTCTATCATCCAGGCAAGGAAGGAGTTAGAAATGTTAGATGACTTGTCATTTTCAAGAAATGATGGAGGACTTGTCACTTTCAATCCTGTCTATCATTCAGGTAAACAGCGAGTTAGTAATACCGAATGACTTGTCATTTTCAAGAAATGATGGAGGACTTGTCACTTTCAATCCTGTCTATCATTCAGGTAAACAGCGAGTTAGTAATACCGAATGACTTGTCATTTTCAAGAAATGATGGAGGACTTGTCACTTTCAATCCTGTCTATCATTCAGGTAAACAGCGAGTTAGTAATACCGAATGACTTGTCATTTTCAAGAAATGCTGATGACTTGTCATTTTAATCCTCTACATCATTCAGGCAAAGAAGGAGTTAGAAATGCTGGGTGACTTGTCGTTTTCAAACCTATCATTCAGGCAAACAACGTGTTTGAAAATGCTAGGTAACTTGTCATTTGCAATCCTCTCCACCATTCAGACAAACAACGAGATAGAAGCGCAGACTGACTTGTCATTTGCAATCCTCTCCACCATTCAGACAAACAACGAGATAGAAGCGCAGACTGACTTGTCATTTGCAATCCTCTCCACCATTCAGACAAACAACGAGATAGAAGCGCAGACTGACTTGTCATTTGCAATCCTCTCCACCATTCAGACAAACAACGAGATAGAAGCGCAGACTGACTTGTCATTTGCAATCCTCTCCACCATTCAGACAAACAACGAGATAGAAGCGCAGACTGACTTGTCATTTGCAATCCTCTCCACCATTCAGACAAACAACGAGATAGAAGCGCAGACTGACTTGTCATTTGCAATCCTCTTTATCATTCAGGCAAAGAAAACAACGAGATAGAAATGCTGGATGACTTGTCATTGTCAATTCAGCATCGCTCTGGAATAATGACGATATACTGTATCGTCGTGGTAGACCTCTAGGTCTTTGCAGGGATCAGGACATTTCATGGAACCGTGCCGTTCTCCTTGCATCTGTTTTTCTTTTTTTTTTCTTTTTTTTTATTTATTTATTTATTTATTTATTTTTGCTCCGTTCTGTTTCTTTTCTTTTCTTTTTGTTTTTATCCTTGTTTTCTTTCTTCCTTTTTTGTTTCCTTCCATCTTTTCCTCATGTGTTTTTTACCCTCATATGTTTATAATTCTCATATGGTTATAATTTTCATATGTTTATACTTATATGTTTATAATTCTCTCTTTCTTTTCTCATTCGGACTTGACGTTTGTTCCCACTTTTAACATTTTTTCCTATTACCAAGCGATTCCCTCTTTTTTTTATTATTTCTACATGTTTTTCTTCCCACTTGCTTTCATTCCCAAATGTTTTTTCACTTCAAAGTGCAAGTACTTCTCATCCCCACAGTGTTCATCCCTATATGTTACTGATTTACACTTTTTCAAATTCCTACTTGTTTTTCATCCTGTCTTGGTTTTCATTTGTGTTCAGATACTTCCATGAGGTCTTGCACCTTCGGTTTCTTTTTCTACTTGACACCAGTCTAGGTTTTCCCACGGGTCTTTTAATCTGTCTGAAATTTCCCATTTGTTTCTTTATTCTTTCCCACGTGTCTTGTCATCTGTCTGAAATCTTCCCTTTGTTTCTTCATTCTTTCCCACGTGTCTTGTCATCTGTCTGAAATCTTCATTCTGCCTGCAGTCTTCCAAGGGGCTCTTGCTGTTTTTCCCTATCTTTTCTTAAATCTAAAAGAATTATTTCAGCTTGCATGAAGAAATACACCCGAATGCAATTATATATATATATATATATATATATTCAATTATAAACAAAGCTTGCTCTTATGTCTTAGATTGAAGAAATATGGGGAGATAAGCATTCATGTCTGCAGTGGTAGATAATACTGCCTAACTAACAGTATTAAGTGGGTGAATGGGGAAAAAATATAAAATAAAATAAAATAAATGCTTCTCAAAATGAGCCTTCAGCAAGCTTATAGTCTCCAAGGGTGAGACATTCTCCAATAGGGAGGAAACTCACTAGCATATAACTCCTGGTCAGATACCGATATTTCGAAACCTGATTGTTTCTCCTCAGTGACCGCGGAAAGTGGTAATTTGACTCCTCTGCCTTTTCGGTTTTAACAAGAATGCTATCCTAGAAAAGTCTGGTGTGCAATACCGTAGTATGTTTGTTGAGTTTTCAAAAAACCAACCAAAGGTGCCACCTAAGAAGCAAAAGAAAATCATGAAAGAGCAAAACAAGCTACATTTTCTTATGAAAAGTAGAAAATATAAAAAGATAGCCTCTTAAGACACAAGTGCTGAGGGCCAATTCTTGGAATGAATCCGCAAGGGACTAAATTACAATAAACTAATAAATTCCAAGGATAAATACCGAGCACCATTCCAGCAACTCACAGAGCAGCTTGGTGTTGCAATGACTGCAAGAAATATTCAATTATAAACAAAGCTTGCTCTTATGTCTTAGATTGAAGAAATTTATATTTTCTACTTTTCATAAGAAAATGTAGCTTTTTTGCTCTTTCATGATTTTCTTTTGCTTCTTAGGTGGCACCTTTGGTTGGTTTTTTGAAAACTCAACAAACATACTACGGTATTGCACACCAGACTTTTCTAGGATAGCATTCTTGTTAAAACCGAAAAGGCAGAGGAGTCAAATTACCACTTTCCGCGGTCACTGAGGAGAAACAATCAGGTTTCGAAATATCGGTATCTGACCAGGAGTTATATGCTAGTGAGTTTCCTCCCTATTGGAGAATGTCTCACCCTTGGAGACTATAAGCTTGCTGAAGGCTCATTTTGAGAAGCATTTATTTTATTTTATTTTATATTTTTTCCCCATTCACCCACTTAAGCACATACTGTTAGTTAGGCAGTATTATCTACCACTGCAGATATGAATGCTTATCTCCCCCTATTTCTTCAATCTAAGACATAAGAGCAAGCTTTGTTTATAATTGAATATTTCTTGCAGTCATTGCAACATCAAGCTGCTCTGTAAGTTGCTGGAATGGTGCTCGGTATTTATCCTTGGAATTTATTAGTTTATTATATATATATATATATATATATATATATATATATATATATATATTTCACTTGATTAAAACACACAATGCTGCTTGGCACCACACCTCCCAAACACACACTTGAGGTGAAAATACAAAGAACAGATAAAAACACAGTGTTGTACAGTTTCATTTTCTATTTTCACAAAATTTTCGCTCAACGAGCTTCTTCATGGCATGGCACTGAATGACAGACACAGGATTACATGTCTAACTGACTAGCTGCTCAGTCAATTTAAGGATGGCTTCAAACATCTTTAAAATCACGTGTAAAATTGTCCCATACGAGCGAACTACACATATCCGAACATTCTAGAATAAAAAAGACACTGTGAGGTGGGACTTATTTGGGTGGGGGAGGGGGGGAGGGGGATGGACTTATTTGGGGGGTGAGGGGTGTGGGGGTGGGGAGTGTTCACCCCCTGAGGAGGGGGGGGGGGGGGCTCTTTACAGGTGGGTGAAAAGCCATTTCTCAATCCATTTGAGATCCTGTTATAATACTTGACTCATGATTTAATACAACATTCATTTATTACAATGTTTATCATTCTAAAAGAGGGGTGGCAAAAGAATTTTTGTATCTAGTAACCTATATCAGTTAATCATGGGTTCCGACGGTCACGCCGATCAACAGTGGCCACACCAGGTCTGATAACCTGTAAGTTAAAGTAACATTGAACACCCCCACCCCCACACCCCTCACCCCCCAAATAAGTCCATCCTCCTCCCCCCCCCCTTCCCCCCTCCCCCACCCAAATAAGTCCCACCTCACAGTGTCTTTTTATTCTAGAATGTTCGGATATGTGCAGTTCGCTCGTATGGGACAATTTTACACGTGATTTTAAAGATGTTTGAAGCCATCCTTAAATTGACTGAGCAGCTAGTCAGTTAGACATGTAATCCTGTGTCTGTCATTCAGTGCCATGCCATGAGGAAGCTCGATTGAGCGAAAATAGAAAATGAAACTGTACAACACTGTGTTTTTATCTGTTCTTTATATATATATATATATATATATATATATATATATATGATTTATATGTATAACGCATAAAATTATATGTATACTGTTCAAAAAAAGTTAAGGACCAACATTGAGAATGCACAAAAACTTTTTAAAATTCACAAAAATTCAATTGTACCGCCTTTGTAGTCCAAACAAATTGAACCACACGCACAAATTGATAGTGAATGCGGCAACTGCAATTTTGTGGCACACATTTCTCACGCGCCTTAAAAAACACGTGTCGCGACTTGTCAATTTTGGAACAAATTGGGGTGAATTTCTGATATGTTTGGGATCCGAGGAGCATGTGCTGAATCAAAATCATGTGAAGTACGAGCTAAATCAGGCTGTAGGTCATAAAGTATGCTCAACCAAATGTCTTTAAAAGCCACTGTACTGGCGAAAAATGCAATGCAACAGCATGCCTCCACGTCGAAGACTGAACGAGCTGGATCGAGGAAGAGTAGTAGGATGGTTCCAAGGAGTTGCAGTCCGGGAAGTGGCGCGGAGACTTGGGGTATCACACTCTGTTGTTATCAGACTCAGACAACGCTTTCAAGACACAGGAAGAGTGCAAGAACGACCACGCTCTGGTCGACCCAGAATAACAACACCACGAGAGGACCGATACATTGAAAGGCAGGCCACACAAGAAAGAACAGCAAGTGCAAACAACATCAGACGTCGCCTTAGAGATGCCACCAACACTGTTGTCAGTGATCAGACCATACGAAACCGCCTACACGCCTCTAACCTCCGTGCTCGACGACCAACCATAAGACCTCGTTTGACTGATGCCCACAGAGCAGTACGCCGAGTATGGTGCACGCAGCACGTGAGATGGACACATGAACAGTGGGCTAACGTGATGTTTACAGACGAGTCGCGGTTCTGCCTGGATCCCACCGACAGACGGAACAGGGTCTGGAGACGCCGTGGGGAGCGTTTTGCAGAAGAAGCTGTCCTGGAAAGGAACCGCTATGGTGGGGGATCCGTTATGATTTGGGGCGGCATAAGCACACGCTACAGAACTGTTCCCTACAATGTGGCAGGGAACTTGAATGGTGTTCGCTTCCAAACAGAGATTTTGCAACCCCTAGAGCTGCCAGCCCTTCAACAGCTTGGACCTCAGGCAGTCTTTCAAGACGACAATGCACGGCCCCATCGCACCAGAGCAGTAAACACGTTTCTCCAAGCTGCTGGTGTCAACAGAATGCAGTGGCCCGCAAACAGCCCAGACCTGAACCCCATCGAACATCTTTGGGATGAGCTGGGCCGGAGACTGCAGCAGCGTCGTCCTCCTCCTGCTAACCTGGGTCAGCTGTTTGAGTCACTCCAGCAGGAGTCGGCTGCTGCCCCCCAGGCCTTTCTGCACACACTGGTGAACTCCATGCGGCAACGCTGCCTTGAATGCTTTGCCAATAACGGGGGACACACACGTTATTAACCATGACATTGAACAAACACTCCTCCTGTGACTTTCAAATTTGGGGGTGGGGGTGTTTGTACTGCGCTCGATTCCAGTTTGTTGATTCCTCGGACTTGTCATTGTCTTTACACACTTTTCACATATTCAATAAATTCATGTTACACTTGGAGATTGATCACTTCCCAATTTTCTTTTTTATAAGTCAGTGAAATGTTGGTCCTTAAATTTTTTTAACTGAGTAAATACATCTGGAAACTTAAAGACGCAAAAACAAACTACAATATATCCTGGAAAATCATAAAAAGGGCATCACCATACAGCAACATTTCAAAAAGATGCAACTTATGTTTAACTGAAAAATGGCTAATACTATGCAAACCACACCTAGCAACTCTAAGCACTAAAACAGAAATAGTAAACAACTGCAGGCATAAATGGAAATCGTTGTTAGTGAACACACCCAGAACAACAACCTGAAAATCTCAAAATACACGTGCAGCCAACCCGCACGTGTAAACATCGGCAACCGGGGCCCACACGCTATATAACACCGGCGGTGGGCAACCCAAAATCATCCTGACGATAGCGTTCAATGCTTGAAACAAATTTGTAGATTTCGTTTTAACACTTTATCTTAACAAATATATATATATATATATATATATATATATATATATATATATATATCGTCTTGTGTATATGACTCAGGTTGAGTACTCATTTGAATGTGACTGAGAAAGTCTTACAAGAGACAGAAGGAGCATCTTTCTGGCACTGCTACAGGCTGTCAAAAGAAAGTGAGGAGCCAATCAAAAGCTAGACAGCCTGAACAGGCAGACAGAGAGTCTGACAGGTACACTGTGCGAGTGGCACAGGTACTAGGATTGCATCATGTTATGGTTCTAGGATGTTGCATCATGTTATGGTTCTAGGATGTTGCATCATGTTATGGTTCTAGGATGTTGCATCATATTATGGTTCTAGGTTGCATCATGTTATGGTTCTAGGATGTTGCATCATGTTATGGTTCTAGGATATTGCATCATGTTACGGTTCTAGGATATTGCATCATGTTTTTTTCAACCACACGGTTCTTTGTAATTGATGCATCAAACTCAAATGTCTTTACAATTGATGCATCAAACTCAAATGTCTTTACAACTGATGCATCAAACTCAAATGTTTTTACAATTGATGCATCAAACTCAAATGTCTTTTACAACTGATGCATCAAACGCAAATGTCTTTACAATTGATGCATCAAACTCAAATGCCTTTTACAACTGATGCATCAAACTCAAATGTCTTTACAATTAGTGCATCAAACTCAAAATGTCTTTACAACTGATGCATCAAACTCAAATGTCTTTACAACTGATGCATCAAACTCAAATGTCTTTACAACTGATGCATCAAACTCAAATGTCTTTACAATTGATACATCAAACTCGAATATCTCCCTGTTCGGCTAGATGTCAGAGGTATATGTAACATACGACTTTCCCCTAGGTTGTCATGGTGCTGTCCTCACGATATGAAGATATGACAAAAGGGATACCACTAATGCGGGAGTTTAAACGTAAACGCTCAATGTTTTCAACAATGTGTTGTGGTCGACGCAATCAAAGTGGTTTCTTTATGTGTGAGAATGCAGGTTCATTATTATTGATATCAAGTAGCCATGCATCACATCGCCGATTTAAAGTAGTGTGACAAGAACGATAACGATGATAGCCAGACAGGAACTGGTGAAAACTTGTATTGTTTCATGTTTTAAGTGTTTGTGGACATGTGTTTGAAGATACCTGAATAACAGTACAATTATTGGTCTGGAATTTTTCAATCTGTGAGGTCTCTTGATTTTGGTAAAGAAATCACTTTTGCAGATTCGGGAATAAATGGGACAATCTTCTGCTCAATGCACATGATGTAATCAAATGTTAGGGAATGTGCTCGGTAGGTTAATAGAGATGCGCTTAGATTGTCTGGGCCCATAGCGTTCTTATTTCTCATATTTGAAATCGGAAACCAGCTGCATGAACGGCAAGTAATGGAATGGTAAAAGATTCCGTTTTCTGGCAAAACGCTCAGAAAGCGGCTGGAGTCATATATCGTTCAAATGACGGAAAATTGGCATCCTTATGTAGCAAATTAGCTGATATTAGAAAAAAAAAAGGTTGTTGAAAGTGTAAGCGGACCACATAGTTACGACGGTATCTGATTTCATTTTCTTACTTGTCTATAATTTTGTTGATAGCAGCTATATCATATTCTAATATTCTGATTTTGTCTTTTTAATTATATCTCATAAACAGTTTTTTTCTGGGTTTTCTTATGTTGTGCTTCTTTTCTCGCTGCTGTCAGTGCATTCGTCAGAGCCAGTGCAAAATTGATAATGCCCTGTATTAGCCAGTTAGGAAGTGGTCTTTGTTAAACTCTCTTCTGTCGAGTCGTGTTTATAAAAAAAAATATGACAATTAGAAAGTTCTCATACCAAAACAGCATACGCCTCATTCGGATCTGTATGATTAAGGACATTCAGTGAAACGTAGAACGAGAAGACATTCATCTGTATGGATTTTTTAAGTGTGTTATTCTCTTGTTTGAAAGTTTCCAAGACTACGTACACATGACGGGCCAGTGGTTACCTTTGTTACACACGTTACACTGGAAGCCATGTCTTTGTTATTTGTACGTACATGAACTAGTAATACGGAAGAAATCGCTGTGATTCTGGTCAGACAATGAATAAATTGATACAACCCCAAAAGAGTTGTGGCTGCATCACAGGTCCCAGCATATCAATGCTACCATCCCCAAGAAGAATGAAATATCTGATTCTTGTATACATGATCCATCATCAACAAAAAAATTACCATACCAAGGGAAAATGGCATAAGTATTCCTATGCAGGTATCTATCTAGAACAGAGACTGAGTTAGAGGGGATTTACTTATAACATTATTCTACATCATCAGATTCAAGGTCGTGTCGTCTATTTGAACAGTGAGCAATGCTACGATGAACACACATCCCCAGGCTAACTGGTAAATACTAGTCCTCTACTGGACAGTCATCATAGGATCTTATGGTATCATCATTCTGATGGCCAGAGGAGCGACGGGTTGATGTCCAGAAACAAAAACAAACCAATTAGAGTTAGAACCAGGCGGGGTTAACCGAGCAACTAGTTTTGAGCAGGGGTGAAGAGAGCCTGTTTGAAGTGCTGGTGTGACTGCTAGTGCCCGGGCAGACCTTCTGATTGCATCATGGTATGTTCACAGCGTGATGTTGAGTGACTGGCGTGGCCAACAACAGACACAAAGCTTACCATGAACTCTGGAATATGTTTGGGAACATGAAACACAGACCGACGCAAACACACCACACCACACCACACCACACCACACCACACCACACCCACACCACACCACAACCAACACCACACAACACAACACAACACAACACAACACAACACAACACAACACAACACAACACAACACAACAAAAACACAACAACAACACAACACAAACACAACACAACACAACACAACACAACACAACACAACACAACACAACACAACACAACACACACACAACACAACACAACACAACACAACACAACACAACACAACACAACACAACACAACACAACACAACACAAACAACACAACACAACACAACACAACACAACACACACAACACAACAACACAAACACACAACACAACACAACACAACACAACACAACACAACACAACACAACACAACACAACACAAACAACACAAACACAAACACACACAAACACAACACAACACAAACACAACACAACACACACAACACAACACCAACACAACAAACAACACAACACAACACAAACACAACACAACACAACACAACACAACACAACACAACACAACACAACACAACACAACACAACCACACAACACAACACAAACCACACAACACAACACAACACAACACAACACAACAACACACAAACACAACACAACACAACACAACACAACACAACACAACACAACACAACACACACAACACAACACAACACAACACAACACAAACACAACACAACACAACACAACACAACACAACACAACAACAAACACAACACAACACACACAACAACAACAACACAACACAAAACCAAAACAAAAAACAACAAAAAAACAACAAACACACACACCTGTTCATGTGTAAGAGCTTGTACGCACGCGCGCATGTGTGTGTGTGTGTGTGTGTGTGTATGTGTGTGTGTGTGTGTGTGTGTGTGTGTGTGTGTGTGTGTGTGTGTGTGTGTGTGTGTGTGTGTGTGTTACGCAGAACGTGCTTGAGTGTGTCGGTGTGTATGTTGTGTCTTCTAAACACATTACGTATCAGTTGACTATAAATCGAAGATGAAAGGTAAATACGAAACTTGATTATGTCTCTTCGCTTTCTCTTTTTTAAAATCCTATTTTCAGCTCATTTGTTCTCTTCTTTTTTTTCAAGGCTATCAACGTGTTTTTTTTTTTTCTTTAACATATATTGGAAGGAAGTCTGTATGCATGACAGCTTACAGACCGATGTTTCAGGCAGTTGTGGTTGGGTTAACATCGCATCTAACTTGCCAACGCCAGAGAGAGAGAGGGGTGGGAGAGAAAGAGAGAGGGGGAGAGAGAGAGAGAGAGAGAGAGAGAGAGAGAGAGAGAGAAAGGGAGAGAGAGAGAGAGAGAGGGAGACAGAGAGGGAGAGAGAGAGAGAGGAAGGGAGAGAGAGAAAGAGAGAGAGGTTAGGGCGGGTGAAGTGGTAGAAGTGAGGGGAAAGGGTGGCGAGGGGGGGGGGGAGATGCGGTGGTAAAGGAGCGGAGGAGAGGGGTCGTGAGAGAGGGAGGGAGGGGGAGACAGGCACCTGTTGCAAACATCAGAGCCAGGAAGCACCGACTGTGCGGCATTACGAGCGCCTGCAAAGTCAAGGCTGCTTGGCACACAGTACCGGCGCCGGTCAGGAGCCTTTACCATATCCGCCATGCTGCTGGAAAGGTGCCCTACCATACCCGCTTTGTAGCCGTAGAAAGGTGCCCTGCCATACCCGCTTTGTAGCCGTAGAAAGGTGCCCTGCCATACCCGCTTTGTAGCTGTAGAAAGGTGTCCTACCATACCCGCTTTGTAGCTGTAGAAAGGTGTCCTACCATACCCGCTTTGTAGCTGTAGAAAGGTGCCCTGCCATACCCGCTTTGTAGCTGTAGAAAGGTGTCCTACCATACCCGCTTTGTAGCTGTAGAAAGGTGCCCTACCATACCCGCTTTGTAGCTGTAGAAGTGTGCCCTACCATACCCGCTTTGTAGCTGTAGAAAGGTACCGTGCCATACCCGCTTTGTTGCCCTAGAAAGGTGCCCTACCATACCCGCTTTGTTGCCCTAGAAAGGTGCCCTACCATACCCACGTTGTAGCCGTAGAAAGGTGCCCTACCATACCCGCTTTGTAGCTGTAGAAGTGTGCCCTACCATACCCGCTTTGTAGCTGTAGAAAGGTGCCCTACCATACCCGCTTTGTAGCTGTAGAAGTGTGCCCTGCCATACCCGCTTTGTAGCTGTAGAAAGGTGCCCTACCATACCCGCTTTGTAGCTGTAGAAAGGTGCCCTACCATACCCGCTTTGTAGCTGTAGAAAGGTGCCCTGCCATACCCGCTTTGTTGCCCTAGAAAGATGCCCTGCCATACCCGCTTTGTAGCTGTAGAAAGGTGCCCTACCATACCCGCTTTGTTGCCCTAGAAAGGTGCCCTACCATACCCGCTTTGTAGCTGTAGAAAGATGCCCTGCCATACCCGCTTTGTAGCTGTAGAAAGGTGCCCTACCATACCCGCTTTGTAGCTGTAGAAGTGTGCCCTGCCATACCCGCTTTGTAGCTGTAGAAAGGTGCCCTACCATACCCGCTTTGTAGCTGTAGAAGTGTGCCCTACCATACCCGCTTTGTAGCTGTAGAAAGGTACCCTACCATATCCGCTTTGTGGATAGAAAAAAGATCTGATCATACCTACTGTCTTACCACACCTAATGTCTTATCACACCTACTGTCTGACCATACCTACTGTCTTACCATACCTACTGTCTTACCATACCTACTGTCTTACCATACCTACTTCTTACCATACCTGCTGTCTTACCATACCTACTGTCTGACCATACCTACTGTCTTACCATACCTACTGTCTTACCATACCTACTGTCTGACCATACCTATTGTCTTACCACACCTACTGTCTTACCACACCTACCATACCTACTGTCTTACCATACCTACTGTCTGACCATGCCTACTATCTTACCACACCTACCATACCTACTGTCTTACCACACCTACCATACCTACTGTCTTACCACACCTACCATACCTACTGTCTTACCACACCTACTGTCTTACCATACCTACTGTCTTACCATACCTACTGTCTTACCACACCTACCATACCTACTGTCTTACCACACCTACCATACCTAGTGTCTTACCACACCTACCATACCTACTGTCTTACCACACCTACCATACCTACTGTCTGACCATACCTACTGTCTTAACCACACCTTTTTCCATACCTGCTGTCTTACCATACCTACTGTCTTACCACACCTACCATACCTACTGTCTTACCACACCTACCATACCTACTGTCTTACCACACCTACCAATACCTACTGTCTGACCATACCTACTGTCTTACCACACCTACCATACCTACTGTCTCCATACCTATGTCTTACCACACTACTTCTTACCACACCTACCTACTGTCTACCATACCTATGTCTTACCACCTACTACTACTCTACTACTGTCTTCACTACATACCTACTGTCTTATCACTCACACACCTACCATACCTACTGTCTTACCATACCTACTGTCTTACCACACCTACCATACCTACTGTCTTACCATACCTACTGTTCTATACCACACACCTACCATACCTACTGTCTTGCCATACCTACTGTCTTACCACACCTACCATACCTACTGTCTTCCATACCTACTGTCTTACCAACCTACCATACTACTGTCATTGCCATACCTACTGTCTGACCATACCTACTGTCTTACCACACCTACCATACCTACTGTTCTGACCATACCTACTGTCTTACCATACCTACCATACCTACTAAGTCTTACTATACCTACTTCTGTACATACCTACTGTCTACCATACCCCTGTCTGACCAACTAATGTCTGACCATACCTACTTGTCTGAAAAGGTCACCTATATCGCTTTGTGACATAGAACAAGTGATTACCATACTACTTGTTGCTGTATAAAGGTGCCCTATATACCGCTTTGTGCATAGAAAAAGGTTTTAATACCTACTTTGTCTGTAAAAAGGTGCCCTACCATACCGCTTTGCGCATAAAAAAGGTTGTTTATACCTACTTTGCTGTAAAAAGGTCTAACATACACGCTTTTGGACATAAAAAAAAAGTCTAATAGCTACTGTTGCTGTAAAAAGGGCCCACATACCCGCTTTGTGGAACAGAAAAAAAAGGTTCGACCATACCTACATGTTGCTGAGAAAAGTTCCGACCTACCCGCTTGTACAACAGAAAGAAGTATGACTACTACTGTGTCGCTGAGAAAAGGATCCCCTACTGTTTAGAACTACGGAGACAGTACAAACCAGAGAATTACAGTTCAGGAACAAAGGACGTCAACACCAGACTAGCTAGTTGTAGGAAGAGCACACGGAGACAGTACAACACAGAGAAGACAGTTCAGGAACACAAGGGACAGTACAAACACAGAGAAGACAGTTCAGGAACACAGGCGACAGTACACACACAGAGAAGACAGTTCAGGAACACGGGACAGTACACACACAGAGAAGACAGTTCAAGAACACCGGAGACAGTACAAACACAGAGAAGACAGTTCAGGAACACAGGAACAGTAGACACACAGAGAAGACAGTTCAGGAACACGGGAGACAGTACACACACAGAGAAGACAGTTCAAGAACACCGGAGACAGTACAAACACAGAGAAGACAGTTCAGGAACACAGGCGACTGTACACACACAGAGAAGACAGTTCAGGAACATGGGAGACAGTACGAACACAGAGAAGACAGTTCAGGAACACGGGAGACAGTACACACAGAGAAGACAGTTCATGAACACAGGCGACAGTACACACACAGAGAAAACAGTTCAGGAACACGGGAGACAGTAAAAACACAGAAAAGACAGTTCAGGAACACGGGCGACAGTACACACACAGAGAAGACAGTTCAGGAACACGGGAGACAGTACACACACAGAGAAGACAGTTCAAGAACACAGGCGACAGTACACACACAGAGAAAACAGTTCAGGAACACGGGAGACAGTAAAAACACAGAAAAGACAGTTCAGGAACACGGGAGACAGTAAAAACACAGAAAAGACAGTTCAGGAACACGGGCGACAGTACACACACAGAGAAGACAGTTCAGGAACACGGGAGACAGTACACACACAGAGAAGACAGTTCAGGAACACGGGCGACAGTACACACACAGAGAAGACAGTTCAGGAACACGGGAGACAGTACACACACAGAGAAGACAGTTCAGGAACAGATAAAAGCGGCGCAGGAATTGAGGAGAGAGTACATATACAGAAAAGACAGTACAAGAGTAGAGGAGAGAGTACAGAAATTCAGTTGACAGTACAGGAATAAAGACAGTGCAGGAGTGGAGGAGACAGTACAAAATTCAGCTGACAGTGCAGGAATAGAGGAAACAGAGTAGCAACAGAAAAGGCAGTATAGGAACAGCACAGAAGCTAAGGGATCAGTGCACACAACGAGAAGACCGCCCGAGAACTGAGGAAGCAGTACAAATATTGAGGAGACCGAAACTTGGGATCAGAGAAAATAAGACAGGGACCTGTTGGTACAGCAGAGGGGACTACACAAGTGTGCATGCTGGCATTAGACTGTGTTGTTTTATTTGTCTACTGAATAAAACGTCGAAGAAAATTGGGAAACAGTGTGACAAAGTACTGCTGGTTTCACGTGCCATAGATGGGAAACCTAGCATTCGTTATGCAGTTGAATGTTTCCACACAATTGCTTTGAAGACATTTATTTAAGACATTACAAAAATGGAAGGATGGCTGTTCGAAAATGACGTTCGGGTTTGAACGATGATCATCTAGAGCTTTAAACATCGCCGTCACTGAGTCCTGTAACCCTCCCCCCCTTCCCCCCCCCCCCAACCCGAGATGTGAAAAGGACAGGAACAGTGTCTTACCTCGCTTTCCCACCATTCGCCTTTGTTGGTGTGCATTCCGTTCACTCGCTCAGATGACTAACCATTGCCTGGCGAGATCATTGTTCAGTAAGCTGCGCTGCCCTCTCCGGTAATAACGCAAACCAGCTTCTTGCTGTCCACTGTTCAGGAGGTCGGCCTGCTTCCTGTATCTAACATTTGGCTGCGTGCAAATCATTCTGGTTGTGGCTCAAACGTGACCGTTGGACTCTGTCAGCAGCGAAATGTGGTGAACAGACAGCCACCCGTGAACAGAAGGTACTGACAGAGCCTGTCAGATCATGTGGTGAACAGAGGGTACTGACAGAGCCTGTCAGATCATGTGGTCAACAGACAGCCACCCGTGAACAGAGGGTACTGACAGAGCCTGTCAGATCATGTGGTCAACAGACAGCCAACCCGTGAACAGAGGGTACCCACAGAGCCTGTCAGATCATGTGGTCAACAGACAGCCAACCCGTGAACAGAGGGTACCCACAGAGCCTGTCAGATCATGTGGTCAACAGACAGCCAACCCGTGAACAGAGGGTACCCACAGAGCCTGTCAGATCATGTGGTCAACAGACAGCCAGTCCGTGAATAGAGGGTACTCACAGAGCCTGTCAGATCATGTGGTCAACAGACAGCCAGTCCGTGAACAGAGGGTTACTCACAGAGCCTGTCAGATCAACAGGATGTGGTGCATGCCTTCACGGTGCTCAGCGGAACTCCAGTTAGCGGAAAGACCACGATACTGATCCTGTCGCCGCTATATCTTTGAGCACCTATCACTATATAAACACAACGTTGTAATTCACTCTCCAAAACGTTGGGTAAATCCATAGGATAGGCATCTCATCCTTCAAGTTGACTCCCCCTCCCCCCACCTCCCCCAATTCTCAACTTGTTAGCTTTACAAAAATCCGGTGTATCATGAAAGGTTTCTCACACCCAGAGAAGATGCGGTGTAGCGTATATGATGAACAACTCCTGACATAAGAACACCTCCTGGAAGAAACTGAAACGGAGTTGAACACTGGCCTATACCACCACATGGCGTGAAGCGTGGGTTCAAGTCAAAACAGACTGGGTTTTCTTTGGGTCCCTTATCAACGACTCCGGGGGTGTGATTCGCTACAGCCCAACGGAAAGTGGTTTGCTTGGCATTCGTCGGACGCTTTCAGTTTCGCTTCATCGACAGGTAACTACGGTGTGCGATGTTCTGGCCCGTTTCACCATGGAGGCTGTTTTTCTACCTGTGTGTTGGAGCAATTAACTTCCTAAACATACATGATGAAGTTCGGAATTCTTTTCACATTCTGCAGGGTTTCTTTGGAGAAGAGTTCAGGTCGCTCTGTGCGTGTGTGTGTGTGTGTGTGTGTGTGTGTGTGTGTGTGTGTGTGTGTGTGTGTGTGTGTGTGTGCGCGCGCGCGTGCGTGTGTGTGTGTGTGTGTGTGTGTGTGTGTGTGTGTGTGTGTGTGAGACAGACAGACAGTGAAAGAGAGAGAGAGAGAGAGAGAGACAGAGACAGAGAGAGACAGAGACAGAGACAGAGAGAGAGACAGACAGACAGAGACAGAGAGAGACCGATGTCCCTGTGTATGTGCATTGTGTGTTTTTGTTTGAATAATACTATTTGTAATGTGTCATGTGTGTGTGTGTGTGTGTGTGTGTGTGTGTGTGTGTGTGTGTGTGTGTGTGTGTGTGTGTGTGTCCGTGGGTGCGTGCGCGCGCGCGTGTGTGTGTCTGTGTCTGTCTGTCTGTCTGTGTCTGTTTATGTTCGTGCATGTGTGTGTATGTGTATATGTGTGTGTGTGTGTGTGTGTGAGAGAGAGAGAGAGCGAGAGAGAGAGAGAGAGAGAGAGAGAGAGAGAGAGAGAGAGAACACGCGCGTACGCACGTGCGTGTTAGTCATAAGGGGTCTGTGCTAGGCTTCCAAAATTTGAAAATCTAACATGAATCTTTTTTTTTGCAGAGCTTTGAACCCCGGATAATGAAGCCAGTGATAAACTGCATATCGGATAATGAAGCCAGTGATAAACTGCATATCGGATAATGAACCCAGTGATAAACTGTATATCGGAAGCATTCCCGTTGTCGTGAAGATTAATGGTTTGCATGCCATACATTTTTGTCGACTCTCCAAACTCATTTTTCAACACTTTCCCTTTATCGTTTTTATCGTGTGGAACTAACCCCCTCTCTCTCTCTCTCTCTCTCTCTCTCTCTCTCTCTCTCTCTCTCTCTCTCTCTCTCTCTCTCTACAGATGCCTTCGCTCACAGAAACAAGTCTACTATTTGCGAAGAACTCACCCCCCCCCCTCTTATCTCTCTTTCTCTCTCTCTCTCTCTCTCTCTCTCTGTTTCTGTCTCTGTCTCTCTCTCTCTCTCTCTCTCTCTCTCTCTTTCTCTGTCTGTCTGTCTGTCTCTCTCGTTCTGTGTGTGTGTGTGTGTGTGTGTGTGTGTGTGTGTGTGTGTGTGTGTGTGTGTGTGTGCGTGAGCGCGCGCGCGGTCGGTATTGGTTAAAGCTTTTAAACATGGAGCATTATAAATTGCCTCATAAGTCGTATGAAATGTTGTTCGAATTGGATGTAAAGGGAAAAACAAACTGGGTTTCCAATGTACGTCTGTTTCTGTGTAAGCACGGATTTGGGGAGGTCTGGCTGTCTCAGGGTGTTGGAAATCAAAGCCAGCTTATTCATGCTTTCCAACAAAGGTTGATTGTAGATGGCAAATGTGGGACGATCATAGCCAAAGTAGACGTTATGATTTGACCACAAATTATTCTAGTCTTCGTCGTACTCAGCCTTATCTGAAATTTGACTTGGATTTGTGTCTGAACAGATCAATTGCTAAATTCAGAGTTGGTGTTCCTGACTTAAGGACTCGTTACTTAAAAACACAGACAACATAGATAAAATGACTCATAATGTCCATTGTGAATGCAAGGTAAGGAAAATCTCAGTGGTCTGGAATAATCTGCCTTGTATTCTCAAGCACTGTGAGTCTTTGTCTTTATTTATGTCTCAGCTTAAAACCAATTAGTTTACAAGAATCTGTCGATACTTCTATTGCTGCTCTCTGATCGTGGATGGCTGATTTACCAGGTGTGTGTGTGTGTGTGTGTGTGTGTGTGTGTGTGTGTGTGTGTGTGTGTGTGTGTGTGTGTGTGTGTGTGCTTTGTGCGTGCGTCCGTGCGCGCGCGCGCGTGTATGTGTGTGTGTGTGTTCGTGCGTGCGTGCGTGCCAGTGCATGTGTGTGCTCGAACGTCCGCACAGCGTAGAGTGTTTGCACATTTGATGGATTTCTACTATGTATTCAGTCACATAAATAACATGTGAGTGGAAAAAGAACTTGAAAAAAAAAAAAACTACAATAGAGAGGGATGGTTTTCTTTTCAACCAATGACACCTCTTCAGACGAGGGTTGTAAAAATGAAGTACACTGCGCTCTAAAAGTAAAGAGCCAGTTTTGAATGCTAACGACCTAAAAGTAAAGAGCCAGTTTTGAATGCTAACGACCTAAAAGTAAAGAGCCAGTTTTGAATGCTAACGACCTAAAAGTAAAGAGCCAGTTTTGAATGCTAACGACCTAAAAGTAAAGAGCCAGTTTTGAATGCTAACGACCTAAAAGTAAAGAGCCAGTTTTGAATGCTAACGACCTAAAAGTAAAGAGCCAGTTTTGAATGATAACGACCTAAAAGTAAAGAGCCAGTTTTGAATGTTAACGACCCAAATGAGGTGTCAGTGTTAGTTAGCCCAACTAAAGAGCCATGGAGCTCCCGGGACCCGGACTGACAACTCTGTGTGTTTGTGTGTGTGTGTGTGTGTGTGTGTGTGTGTGTGTGTGTGTGTGTGTGTGTGTGTGTGTGTGTGTGTGTGAGTGCGTGTGTGAGTGCGTGTGTATGTGTGTGAGTGTGTATGTGTGTGTGTGTGTGTGTGTGTGTACGTGTGTACGTGTGTGAGTGCGTGTGTATGTGTGTGAGTGTGTATATGTGTGTGTGTGTGTTGTGTGTGTGTGTGTGTGTGTGTGTGTGTGTGTGTGTGTGTTAGCGCAAGCGCGCGTGCGTGAGTGTGTTGTGTGTGTGTGTGTGTGTGTGTGTGTGTGTGTGTGTTTGCGCGCGCGCGCGCGCTCGCGCTCGTGTGTGTGTGTGTGTGTGTGTGTGTGTGTGTGTGTGTGTGTGTGTGTGTGTGTGTGTGTGTTCGTGCGCGTGAGTTCGCACGCGCATGAATTTCCGCTTCGTGTGCGAGCATGTGAGTTTGCAACTTATGTGAAAAGCTCAGAAATACTCTAGCATCTCGGGACATCTGCTTGATCTGTTGTATTGGTAATATCGTTTCTCCGCCGAGACCAAGGTCAGTTCAACTCTGATGTGGCCTCCTTTGTCGGTTTAGCTAGAAACGACGTGATTCGGTTTGGCTGTGAGTACATTAGAGAGAGAGAGAGAGAGAGAGAGAGAGAGAGAGAGAGAGAGAGAGAGAGAGAGAGAGAGAGAGGAACGCGTTCAATACGTCGTCGCTTTCAACCCCACTACATATGCCTTGTTCAGTTCCCACCCCTGCACCACTTCAGAACCGCCGCGCCTAACATCTCTCTCTCTCTCTCTCTCTCTCTCTCTCTCTCTCTCTCTCTCTCTCCTCTCTCTCTCTCTCTCTCTCTCTCTCTCTCTTGCCAACAGGAAGAGATAATTATATTTGATTAAAATGAAACGTGTTAAACTAAGAGTGTCTGAACTCTTGTGCAAGTGTTTGTCATACCCCGTTATTTGGCCAGCCTTGTCAGAGCCGGAGGGGAAAACCCTCCCTCCACTTTATAGGTAAAACACAGCGAGGAAAATGGTTCCAGAACTGTGTGGGTGAGTTCCCACGCCCTGTGGAACCTGTGATAATCAGGGTCCTGCAGGAGGCTGGCTCTTGCCCGCAGGTGATGAAACTTGTCCAACACACGTCCAGTCTCCTCGGTGGGGAAGGGGGGGGGGGGGGCGAGAGAAATTTTTGGGATGAAATCACTCTATGGAGCGAGCTCATGATATAGAGATGGAAAATACAAATGGAGGATGAGGAAGCGGAGAGAGGGGGGTGGGGAGGGAGGGATGGAAGGAGTTCAGAGAGCACACAGGGCAGAGGACAGTAGCGGAGAAGAGACAGAGAGAGAGAGGGGGGGGGGGGGGGAGTAGCTTTGGAAAAGAACTCCACTGCGAAGGTGCTTACCCACATACTGTCTACCGTTACTCAGCGGACGATTCCCCATGATGTATGTCACCAACTGGCTGTAATACTGGAACTAGATTTTTTCCCCAAGAAATGCGGTGAAAGAGATATTTCACTTTTTTTTCCAAGGAATGGGATGTGGGGCTGAAGGAGCTGTCATGAATTTGAAAAGCACTCTACCTCCACCGCCTTCCCCTCCCCTGCCCCAACCCTGGCACAGCTTTCCAGAACAGACCGCTGCCATGGAGTTCTGACTGGGGCTATAACTGGTTGGAACATGTCCACGTTGCCTGCACTCTGCCGGCCACCATTGTCTGAAGGAGCTGGAACTGGAAGACTTGCTGTTGTTATTTGTCGGGGAAGGCAGAAGACCCCCGCTTTGTGGACCGTATCAGTCGTGCCACAACTCTGCAGATACATCTGTCTTGATCTCATCGACCTGAAGTCGGCTCAACCTACTCTGTGCCTTGACAGGCTTGGGTCCTGAGAAAATGTTTCTGTTTGTTCGGTTTTGTATTGTTTCAGGGAGAACGCAAAACACACCACACGCTGTCGGTTTTCAGTTTCATCAGTGACTGAAGCGGATCCACAACCTGCGTATGATGTGTAGTAAAGCATGGTCTTCCGTTTCTAATAATCTGCATTCTACCGGTCCGCAGGTCTTCTCCCCTCTGGACTGCATGGCAAGTCATCAGGGCACAACACTGAACTCCTCACCACGTTCCCCCAGAGCAGAGTCTCCGCTGTCTAATGATCGGCGTTCAAACAGATGACAGGTCTTCTTCTTCTCCTTGGACTCCGTGGCAAGTCACTGGGGCACCTCACTGAAGAACGGTTCACCAGGCTCCTCCAGGTCTGACTGTGTGGCAAGGTGTGGTTCTCTGCCAATGTTTTCCATATCCACTCTGTAATGTTCTCAGTCCATTATTGTTTTCCTGCCCCCCCCCCCCCCTTCCAACAGTTCACCAGGCTCCTCCAGGTCTGACTGTGTGGCAAGGTCTGGTTCTCTGCCAATGTTTTCCATATCCACTCTGCAATGTTCTCAGTCCATTATTGTTTTCCTGCCTCCCCCCCCCCCCCCCCCAACAGTTCCCAGGGGGTTGTTTTAGGAAGGCTACTGTATACTGCATGCCATTTCAAGGTAATTTTCTTTTCTGAACTAACACCAGTAGATCTTTGTATGGTCCTGTGTGCTGTGTGATGGCTCGACACACTTGTTCATTGATAATATCATCAGGATATCTCACGTTCAATATTCTGCGGTGACACCTCATTTTCACGGCTTGGATTCTTCCCTCCAAATCCGTGGGAGGGTCCATGTCTGAAAGAAGGAAGAGACCAGTGCATGCCTGAGTCTGCTCCTGCGTTTGATGAAAATGTTGATCTCCATCCATAAGGTGTCCATCCTGAGTATCCTGATGTGGTCGTTTCTATCCCCATCCATAAGGTGTCCATCTTGAGTATCCTGATGTGGTCTTTTCTATCCCCACCCATAAGGTGTCCATCTGGACTATGATGGGGTCTTTTCTATCTCCATCCATGAGGTGTCCATCTGGACTATCCTGATGTGGTCTTTTCTATCTCGAGAGGATTCCTGCTCTGGATCCGTCGTTGCTAATGATGGATCTAAGATGACAATATCCGCGTGTTCAACAATTGCAGTATGTAGTAAAATGGTCAGAAACAAGTTTGTAACCCCATGCTTTAATCTATCACAGCTGGGGTTGACAGGTTTGTACAGGCGTGTTGAAGTGTGTTCTGTAGGACAGTGAAACGGAAGTTGATGGCGCCTTCATGGTGATTGTGTGTACATGGCTGTGTGAAATGGGTGGGATGACTGCACAATGAGTTACGGTCGTGACATTTTGATTTTATTTGTGCCACCAAAGCAGGCGTCTCCATATATCAAAAGAACAACATAATGTGTATTTAATTTCTTACTTTGATAATTATCTAGATAAACAGGTCTGTATTGAATTTCTTATTTTAATCATTATCATATGATCATTGTGCATTTACGTATTCGTGAATTTGCTCTATTCAGTTCGCACAAACGTTTGCGTATGATTTTTTCTCTCTTTCGAAACGGTGTGTGTTATGCAGGCATATATATTTCTGAATGTATACTTTTTCCCCCAGTAACTGTGGCCCAGGAATAAAAATGTTTTATCTCTGTTCCTCTGCATAGTTGTTCCACTCTCGGTTGTATTCTTCTCACTACTTTCAGTCCTTCCTTAATTCATAGTTTGCGAAATGACGGCGTGTCCACACAAGATCTGAATTCTGCGTATCGACGTTTGAGGGTCTCTGTGGTTGGAGGGACGTTGTGGAGTCCTCCAGCAGGGATCACTCTTGTCACCTCTGCAACAGCAATGAAGGTCGTCTATAGGGCGCTCAGTAGGTGAAGTCCTGCGATTGTCGGATTAGAACAGCCATCAGTGAGCACCGTCAAAATCCACTGAAACAGCAGCAGGAGTGCAGGGACTCCGCTGGTGGGTTGTCTCTTGACGACCGGATAAAGTGGTGCTGGAACCCAGGCAGAAAGATCATGGCTGTGTGTGTGAGGAGTAAGACAGGCAGAAAGATCATGGTTGTGTGTGTGAGGAGTAAGGCAGGCAGAAATATCATGGATGTTTGTGAGGAGTAATAGGCAGAAAGATCATGGATGTTTGTGAGGAGTAATAGGCAGAAAGATCATGGATGTGTGTTTGAGGAGTAAGGCAGGCAGAAAGATCATGGCTGTGTGTGTGTGTGTGTGTGTGTGTGTGTGTGTGTGTGTGTGTGTGTGTGTGTGTGTGTGTGTGTGTGTATGTGTGTGTGTGTGTGTGAGGAGTAAGGCAGGCAGAAAGACCATGGATGTGTTTGTGAGGAGTAAGGCAGGCAGAAAGATCATGGATGTGTTTGTGAGGAGTAACAGGCAGAAAGATCATGGCTGTGGTTGTGAGGAGTAACAGGCAGAAAGATCATGGATGTGTGTGTGTGTGTGAAGAGTAAGACAGGCAGTAAGGTCATGGATGTGTGTGTGTGTGTGTGTGTGTGTGTGTGTGTGTGTGTGTGTGTGTGTGTGTGTGTGTGTGTGTGTGTGTGTGTGTGTGTGAGGAGTAAGGCAGGCAGAGAGATCATGCATGTGTTTGTGTGAAGAGTAAGACAGGCAGAACGATCATGGGTGTGTTGTGTGTGGAGTAAGACAGGCAGAAAGATCATGGATGTGTTTGTGTGAGGAGTAAGGCAGGCAGAAAGATCATGGATGTGTTGTGTGTGGAGTGAGACAGGCAGAAAGATCATGGATGTGTTTGTGAGGAGTAAGACCGGCAGAAAGATCATGGATATGTGTGTGAGGAGTAACAGGCAGAGAGATCATGGATGTGGTTGTGAGAAGTAAGACAGGCAGAAAGATCATGGCTGTGTTTGTGAGGAGTAAGGCAGGCAGAAAGACCATGGATGTGTGTGTGTTGTGTGTGTGTGTGTGTGTGTGTGTGTGTGTGTGTGTGTGTGTGTGTGTGTGTGTGTGTGTGTGTGTGTGTGAAGAGTAATAGGCAGAAAGATCATGGATGTGGTTGTGAGGAGTAAGACAGGCAGAAAGATCATGGATGTGTGTGTGTGAGGAGTAACAGGCAGAAAGATCATGGATGTGGTTGTGAGGAGTAAGGCAGGCAGAAAGATCATGGCTGTGTTTGTGAGGAGTAAGACAGGCAGAGAGATCATGGATGTGTGTATGTGAGGTGTTAGGCGGGCAGAAAGATCATGGCTGTGTTTGTGAGGAGTAGGACAGGCAGAAAGATCATGGATGTGGTTGTGAGGAGTAAGACAGGCAGAAAGATCATGGCTGTGTTTGTGAGGAGTAAGACAGGCAGAGAGATCATCGATGTGTTTGTGTGAGGAGTAATGCAGACAGAAAGATCATAGCTGTGGTTGTGAGGAGTAACAGGCAGAGAGATGATGTAGGTGTTTGTGAGTTGTAAGGCAGGCAGAAAAATCATGGATGTGTGTGTGACGAGTAAGACCGGCAGAGAGATCATGGATGTGGTTGTGAGGAGTAATAGGCAGAAAGATCATGGCTGTGTTTGTGAGGAGTAAGGCAGGCAGAAAGATCATGGCTGTGGTTGTGAGGTGTAAGGCAGGCAGAAAGATCATGGATGTGGTTGTGAGGTGTAAGGCAGGCAGAAAGATCATGGATGTGTTTGTGAGGTGTAAGGCAGGCTGAAAGATCATGGATGTGTGTGTGAGGAGTAAGGCAGGCAGAAAGATCATGTATGTGGTTGTGAGGAGTAAGACAGGCAGAAAGATCATGGATGTGGTTGTGAGGAGTAAGGCAGGCAGAACGATCATGGATGTGTGTATGAGGAGTAACAGGCAAAGAGATAATGGATGTGTTTGTGAGGAGTAAGGCAGGCAGAAAGATCATGGATATGTGGATGAGGAGTAACAGGCAGAAAGATCATGGATGTGTGTGTGAGGAGTAAGGCAGGCATAAAGATCATGGATGTGGTTGTGAGGAGTAAGGCAGGCATAAAGATCATGGATGTGGTTGTGAGGAGTAAGGCAGGCAGAAAGATCATGGATGTGGTTGTGAGGAGTAAGGCAGGCACAAAGATCATGGATGTGGTTGTGAGGAGTAAGGCAGGCAGAAAGATCATGGATGTGGTTGTGAGGACTAAGGCAGGCAGAAAGATCATGGATGTGGTTGTGAGGAGTAAGGCAGGCAGAAAGATCATGGATGTGGTTGTGAGGAGTAAGGCAGGCACAAAGATCATGGATGTGGTTGTGAGGAGTAAGGCAGGCAGAAAGATCATGGATGTGGTTGTGAGGAGTAAGGCAGGCAGAAAGATCATGGATGTGGTTGTCAGGGTAAGGCAGGCAGAAAGATCATGGATGTGTGTATGAGGAGTAACAGGCAGAAAGATCATGGATGTGGTTGTGAGGAGTAAGGCGGGCAGAAAGATCATGGATGTGGTTGTGAGGAGTAAGGCAGGCAGAAAGATCATGGATGTGGTTGTGAGGAGTAAGGCAGGCAGACAGATCATGGATGTGGTTCCGAGGAGTACGGCAGCGAGAATAAGTGGCGTAGGAGTAACGACACTGAGAGGGCATTAGAAATCACACGCGCGCGCGCACCTTCGCACGCACACATGCACGCACGCACGCACGCACACACGCACGCACGCAGAAACACACACACACACACACACACACACACACACACACACACACACACACACACACACACCTACTTTCCTCGAGTGCTCCTTCCACGATGATTGAATAAAACCATAAACTCCTCAATGCCTGTCATTCTTTAAAATTCTTCATGGTGATCGTTCAACCAGCGCTTTATAATATCAGCAAAGAAGGGGGGGAAAAAAAAAAAAAAAAAAAAAAGACAACAAATTAAAAGCAAATTCCACAGATTAAAGTACAAGTGCTGAATTTGTTTGTAGCTTGGCTATCTATCAAAAAAAAAAAAAAGAAAAAGAAAAAAAGAAGAAGAAAAGGTTGAAGATAGTCCGTAACATTCTTTGCATAGTATACGATCCACAAGGTGCTGGTACATTCTTAAGGAGCTGGCGAAAGTGTTTACATGGCGTGCTGGCAATACCCTGGCACCTAACAACCACCTTCGTTTTCCGCCAGGGTTTCCGTTCCACTCTGTGGTTCATCTCCCCGCTCCCTCCTCCAACCCCCTGCTTCCGACCCCACTTCGCCACTCCCCCCCCTACCCCACTCCACCCACTCCCACCATCCCCTCCGCTCGTTCCTCATCCCTTCTTCTTCTTCCTCTTTGAATCAGGTCGTTTCCTACAAGACCCAAGAACATCTTAAAAACAAATCGGTGCCAGGCGCAATTGTATCCTTCAGCTCTTGTCAATTTCCCTGAGAGTAATCTCCCTTTTGAAGCTCTTTGGCACGGGCACTGCATTCCGTGGCCTCTTCATTAGGAAAGCTTCCCCCCTCTCCAACCCCCATCCCCCACCCCCACCCCCCTCTGTCAATTGTGGTTGTTGGTTCCATCCTGGGGGGAGTAGTGGGGCGCGTGTTCTGCACTCAGCAAATAGAGATTGCCACTTGTTCAGGTGTTTGTCAGTCAAGTCATTCCGCATTCCTGGCTAAGGGTATTAAAGACTGCGCTGTGTGGTTTTTGTTTTTCTTTTCTTTTTTCTTTCTTTCTTTCTTTTTGGTTTTGGTTTTGGTTTTTTGCCCTCCGTCCCCATTTTTCCTCTCGGCATCTGCTCGTGTGTTTGTTTCTCATTCCGATGGTTTCCGTGCGTGCTTGGAGAGAGAGAGAGAGAGAGAGAGAGAGAGAGAGAGAGAGAGAGAGAGAGAGAGAGAGAGAGAGAGAGAGAGAGAGTTGCTGAATTTACCGATTCTTTTTGGTATTTCCGCCAGCCCCACAGAAAACCATTAACATAGTATTCGCTAATTTACTTTCAGTATCACATCCCTTTTTGTCTTTTTCTTTTTCGTTTTTTCTTGTTTTCTTTTCGTTTTTTTTTTTTTTTTTTTTTTTTTTTGGGGGGGGGGGGGGGGGGGGGTTCTTACCTCAGTGCTGCAAAAGCCGTTCTTTTCTGATTTTTTTTTCTATAGGGGACCTTTAAGCGCATTGTAGAAGCCAGCACACAGCACTCACAAGAGTACATGATGTTCACATTCAATATTTTATGCACACATACTTCGCGTCTGAGGTGATCTAAAACATGACACGAACTAGTCCTGTCCCTACCTATACATGCTCAATTAACACATAATGATGCAAGCATTATGACCTTTATATAATATTATGATTGACAGAGATGCATGTTAAAGTTTGTCACTTTTGAAGGAATCTAGGGAATCTGACAGTCAGATGGATATACAGCAATGATAAAGAGAATAAAGAAAATAATGGTGGAATCAAACTGTGCCCAAATCTGAAGAATGTGAATGACATATTTTCTCTGTTTTGGTATATCAAAGCGAGTGTAGGTAATCACCTTGGTTCGCGCGCGCGCGTATGTATGAGTGTGAGTGTGTGTGTGTGTGTTGTGTGTGTGTGTGTGTGTGTGTGTGTGTGTGTGTGTGTGTGTGTGCGTGCGTGCGTGCGTGCGTGCGTGCGTATGTGCGTGCGTGCGTGCGTGTGTGCGTGTGTGTGTGTGTGTGTGTGTGTGTGTGTGTGTGTGTGTGTGTGTGTGTGTGTGTGTGTGTGTGTATGTGTGTGACCCCTACTATTCCTGTTATGTTTGACGCCAGCAACACGTTGGTTGTGACAGAGTAGATGGCGAGCAGGAGTTTAGGGGGGGGGAGGTGGGAGGGGGCGTTGGGTGGGTGGTGGAGGTGGGTGTAGCCAGATGCTAGAGTGTATCACACTTGCACTGTGGCAGAGCGCTGCCGACAAAACGTTTAGTTCCAGACTTACCTTCCCCCTTACCTCCCTTGAATGGTAAACCTTAATTCTTTTGTTTTAAAATGGGTGAAACATGAAGGCCTCAGAACGTGTAAAACTTTAATCTGCACTCACCTCAAAATAAAGATTTTTGCCCAATTCAATTTCGGCGCCATTTTTGAATCTACGCCTGTCATTCTCTGAACATTTCTGTATTCCATACAAAATAAGAGAAATTCTATAAAATCCCCAAACGTGCATAGTAAGTAAAATTCGTAAATGCTCATTTTGTGCATTGCATGCTTTGGATGTTTTCCGTGTAGTCTTACGACTGTAACATGACTGACATGTCGGCCTCACTAAAAACAGTCGTCTTCTTCATATCAATTTTTTTCGTCATTGTCGGAAGCCCTGAGGCAACAGTTATGTTGACAGATGACCTTTCTGTTTTTCTTGCAATACGCCTCCCTATCAGTACGATATGATTGGTAAAATATTGTTATAAGTAACTAGATCATCTTTACAGATGTAAAAAAAAAAAGTTTACAACAAAAAAAAAGGAAAAAGAAGAAGGAAAAGGCTTGAAAGTCATCTTCACTTTTGATGAAATTAAGTTTTCTCTCAATTCCCCAGTCTGTTTACGGGTGGACGTTTGAAGCACACACACAAATGTTCAGTAAGGTCGACGTTATATGCGTATGAAGGACATCACTTAGCGATGGATGTTCTGTTCATTTGTATCTAAGTGGATTCCTTGACATAGACGACTCGCCCCTCCTCCCTCCTGCCCCCCTGCCCCTTCCCCACCTTCCCCCCCTGCCTCTAACCCCCCACCCCCACCCACCGTCCCAACACCTGTCTTACCTCTTACTTTGCCGGATGTATTAGCGGCGTCCCGTTTGAGCACCTCGGCCCCCGCGTGCACATTACTGCTGATGCCAGGGCTGCAACTCGGAGAAGCTGACTACACTGTGGGTAGAGGGACTGACGGATGCACGACAACTTGATACCCCCCCCCCCCCCCCCCCCCCCCCCCCCCCCCCCCCCCCCCCCCCCCGGAATGACAAACATACCTATCCTCCCGCCCTCCATCTCCTCCTCCCTTTCCCCTTCCCCACCTCCCCTCTGTCCGCCCCCTACCCCCCCCCCCCCCCCCCACCTTCTTCCCCTTTTCCTCGCCAAAAAAAAAAAAATGAATTTAAAAAAAAGCAAGAAAGGGTTGGGAAAAACCAATATTTCGGCTTGTATCACGTATCATTGTATAAAGCGGGAAGGAAATCCGGAACATTTCTACGGTAGAGGTAAGGCTGTGGGTTAGAGTGGAGATGGAGGTGCTGGGAGAGAGAGAGAGAGAGAGAGAGAGAGAGAGAGAGAGAGAGAGAGAGAGAGAGAGAGAGAGAGAGAGAGAGATGGGGTGCGATTTTTTAAAAATCTCCCTTTGCGGTGATTTGTTTGGTGAGGGTGGGGATGGGGTGGGGGAAATGAGGGGTTGGTGAGGTGGTGGAGGCGGAGAAAGAGCGGAGGGGGTGGAGGGAAGCGGATCGTTAGTGCTTTTTGCCCCCCTCCCTCCCGCCCCCCCAACCCCTCCACCCCCACCCCCCATCCCCCACCCAAAAAAAAAAAAAAAAAAGCGTGGGAGCTTTGATAGACAGAGTGCATACCCGATCGGCGAGCCAAGCTGGGATGCTTCAAGGGAATTGTGAAACAGACATTTCGTCTGACTGGCATCAAAGTCAGCCAGGAATGCCAGTCGCCAACACTGAGGTAAAGGAGAGGTCAGGGGTGGCACCAAAGAGCCAGTGGATGTTGTGTTAGTCTAGGGTTGCTTCTGGAATCGGTTCTGTGGCGGTTTCATCTTCTGTGGCCCTGTAGGAAATCTGATGACAGTTAGAACAAATATCAGCATGTCATGTTCCAGTGTGAAAGATATAGCATGTCATGTTCCAGTGTGAAAGATATAGCATGTCATGCTCCAGTGTGAAAGATATAGCATGTCATGTCCCAGTATGAAAGATATAGCATGTCATGCTCCAGTGTGAAAGATATAGCATGTCATGCTCCAGTATGAAAGATATAGCATGTCATGCCCCAGTGTGAAAGATATAGCATGTCATGCTCCAGTATGAAAGATATAGCATGTCAAGCTGCAGTATGAAAGATATAGCATGTCATGCTCCAGTATGAAAGATATAGCATGTCATGCTCCAGTATAAAAGATATAGCATGTCATGCTCCAGTGTGAAAGATATAGCATGTCATGTTCCAGTGTGAAATATATAGCATGGTATGCTCCAGTATGAAAGATATGAGCATGTCATGTTCCAGTCTGAAAGATATGAGCATGTCTTGCTCCAGTGTGAAAGCCATGAGCATGTCATGTTCCAGTCTGAAAGCTATGAGCATGTCTTGCTGCAGTATGAAAGATATGAGCATGCCATGTTCCAGTCTGAAAGCTATGAGCATGTCTTGCTCCAGTGTGAAAGCTATGAGCATGTCTTGCTCCAGTGTGAAAGCTATGAGCATGTCTTGCTCCAGTGTGAAAGCTATGAACATGTCTTGCTCCAGTATGAAAGATATGAGCATTTCAGGCTCCAGTGTGAAAGCGTTACTATTTTTGTTATGCATGGGGTAAAACAAATAAATAAATAAGTAAGTAGAAACAGTTTTAAGTTCTGACCTTCATTTCATCAAGACAACAGTTATCTTGGGAATATAGGTTTCTGGATTCTGGATTCGACATTAGAAAAGTGTTTAGACTCAGAATCAAAAACTTACTTGGAGAATATTTCGACAGGGTCGTCCTGTCTTCTTCAGCTCACTGTTGCTGTTGTGGCAGCGAGGCCTGGTGGGCGATTGTTGTGTGGGGTGAATAGTTGTCAGGATCTGATTGTAGATGGGGGGAAGTTCGAAACCTTGATCTCTGTTCAGGCTGGGGCGTCTAGTCTTGATTTCGATGGCTTCTTTAACTTTTCTTTTTGTGAGGAAGGGCTCTGTAGATAAGGTCTTGGTTTCTTGGGGGCTGAAACTGTGGCCAGTGGCTTGTAGGTGTTCGTGTATGGCAGAAGTAGATCGGTTTGGGTGTTCCTGTAGACGGGTGGTGAGTGGTCTTGCTGTCTCGCCAATGTAGGTATTGGCACAGTCTTGACACCCTACCTGGTACACTACACCACACCGCTTGAGGGGGGTCCGTTTTGTCTTTGACATGGGTCAGTTGCGGGCATAGGGAATTGGTGGGTTTGTGGAACACTTTGCATTCATGTTGTTGGAAGGTCCTGGCCAGACGCTCTGAAGCTCCTTTAATGTAAGGGATCCCCACTTTCACACTGTCCGTATCTGTAGAAGAAGGGTAGGGAACTCGAGGGTTGTCCCACATCCATGCAGGGTATCCATTAGCGGAAAGGGCAGTCTTGATGTGTTCTTCTTCTTTCAGCTCTTCCTCCTTAGTGGAACACAGTACAGAGGCTCTGTGCATGAGGGTGTTAACAACAGATCTCTTGTGTTGGAGGGGGTGGTTGGAGTGAAAGTTCAGATATTGGTCAGTGTGGATGGGTTTCCTATAGACACTGGTCTCCACCCTGTCGTCAGGGGTTCGGGAGATGAGAGTGTCCAGGAACGGGATCTTGCCTTCTGATTCAGTTTCGGAGGTGAACTGGATACTGTCATCGATGGAATTCAAGTGACTGGTGAAACTGTCAACCTCCGTCTACTGTATGCGGGTCATGGTGTCATCCACATAGCGGTACCACATGCTGGCAGGGTTGGCAGCGGTCTCAAGGGCTACTTTTTCAAAATGTTCCATGTACAGATTGGCTACCACTGGGGATACTGGCGAACCCATGGCAGCTCCTTGTTTCTGCTGGTAGAACTCATGGTTGAACGAGAAGTAGGTGCTAGTGAGGCATAGTTCCAACAGTTCTAGCACCTGTTCTGTAGAGAGTTCACACCGGTGACGAAGGTGGTAGTCATCCTCAATCTTCTTCCGAATGACTTGGAGAGCCTTGGGTACAGGGATGCTCGTGAAGAGTGCACATACATCATAGGAGACAAGTTTCTCCCTGGAGCCAGTTGCTGGTTTTCCATCTTCTGTACAAAGTCTGTACTGTTGACTATGTGGTGCTCGGTCTGCCCGACTGAAGGTCCCAATACTTGTGTCAGGAATTTGGAGGCATTGTACATGCCACTGCCACAGCTGGACACAATGGGACGGAGGGGGGCATCCTTCTTGTGTATCTTAGGTAATCCATACAGCTTAGGCGTGGATTCAGAAGTGGGGTAAAGTCGTTGGTAAAGACTAGGGGAGATAGAATCTTCTTTCTTCCATTTCTTTAGTAGATTGATAAGTTGGTTTTTCACTTTCTTCGTGGGGTCAGTCTTGAGTTTTTCATAGGTGTCTGTTTCACTGAGAAGGGTCTGTACTTTCTTGTTGTATTCCTCTTTTGGTAACAAAACTGTGGTCCTACCTTTGTCAGCTGGAAGGATGACGATGCTGTCGTCCTGTCTCAGGTTCTTCAGGGCTTGTTTTTCCTCTCGTGAATTGTTGGACTTGGGTGGCTTACTGGACTTAATGACTTTGACAACTTCGCTCCGTAGGCTGTCAGCTGTGGCTTGGTCTTTCCACAGGAAATAGCAGACGACATTTTAGCTTCATGCCGCCTCGCGCATGCGCACGAGTTCAATGTTTGTAAACACAGGCAACGAGACAAGTTTCAACGCTTTCGCCGAAAACAACATTCCAACGAAATGTTACCTACCTCCAACGCCATAGACACCAACAAATGGATTATCAATCTCTCCAACCGTGCTCTCAGTGACAGTGAATCAAGTGTGCTGAAGAAAGGACTTAACTTCTGTGTTGCGCCCACATCGATTCCAGTCAAGGAAATCGTAGCTTCCACTGAAGCAGCGTGCAGCCAGATCAAAGACTAGGATCTCCCCTAGTCTTTACCAACGACTTTACCCCACTTCTGAATCCACGCCTAAGCTGTATGGATTACCTAAGATACACAAGAAGGATGCCCCCTCCGTCCCATTGTGTCCAGCTGTGGCAGTGGCATGTACAATGCCTCCAAATTCCTGACACAAGTATTGGGACCTTCAGTCGGGCAGACCGAGCACCACATAGTCAACAGTACAGACTTTGTACAGAAGATGGAAAACCAGCAACTGGCTCCAGGGGAGAAACTTGTCTCCTATGATGTATGTGCACACTTCACGAGCATCCCTGTACCCAAGGCTCTCCAAGTCATTCGGGAGAAGATTGAGGATGACTACCACCTTCGTCACCGGTGTGAACTCTCTACAGAACAGGTGCTAGAACTGTTGGAACTATGCCTCACTAGCACCTACTTCTCGTTCAACCATGAGTTCTACCAGCAGAAACAAGGAGCTGCCATGGGTTCGCCAGTATCCCCAGTGGTAGCCAATCTGTACATGGAACATTTTGAAAAAGTAGCCCTTGAGACCGCTGCCAACCCTGCCAGCATGTGGTACCGCTATGTGGATGACACCATGACCCGCATACAGTAGACGGAGGTTGACAGTTTCACCAGTCACTTGAATTCCATCGATGACAGTATCCAGTTCACCTCCGAAACTGAATCAGAAGGCAAGATCCCGTGCCTGGACACTCTCATCTCCCGAACCCCTGACGACAGGGTGGAGACCAGTGTCTATAGGAAACCCACCCACACTGACCAATATCTGAACTTTCACTCCAACCACCCCCTCCAACACAAGAGATCTGTTGTTAACACCCTCATGCACAGAGCCTCTGTACTGTGTTCCACTAAGGAGGAAGAGCTGAAAGAAGAAGAACACATCAAGACTGCCCTTTCCGCTAATGGATACCCTGCATGGATGTGGGACAACCCTCGAGTTCCCTACCCTTCTTCTACAGATACGGACAGTGTGAAAGTGGGGATCCCTTACATTAAAGGAGTTTCGGAGCGTCTGGCCAGGACCTTCCAACAACATGGATGCAAAGTGTTCCACAAACCCACCAATTCCCTATGCCCGCAACTGACCCATGTCAAAGACAAAACGGACCCCCCTCAAGCGGTGTGGTGTAGTGTACCAGGTAGGGTGTCAAGACTGTGCCAATACCTACATTGGCGAGACAGCAAGACCACTCACCACCCGTCTACAGGAACACCCAAACCGATCTACTTCTGCCATACACGAACACCTACAAGCCACTGGCCACAGTTTCAGCCCCCAAGAAACCAAGATCTTATCTACAGAGCCCTTCCTCACAAAAAGAAAAGTTAAAGAAGCCATCGAAATCAAGACTAGACGCCCCAGCCTGAACAGAGATCAAGGTTTCGAACTTCCCCCCATCTACAATCAGATCCTGACAGCTATTCACCCCACACAACAGTCGCCCCACCAGGCCTCACTGCCACAACAGCAACAGTGAGCTGAAGAAGACAGGACGACCCTGTCGAAATATTCTCCAAGTAAGTTTTTGATTCTGAGTCTAAACACTTTTCTAAAATAGTTATCTTGCTTGCACTGAAGATGAAGGGGGTATTCAAGGAAAATGGGCTGAATGGGAGACAAGGCTGAAGAAACATCGTCTTTGTTTTGTCATCTGTCTCTTTTATCTCTGCTCATTGATATGCATGTTTGGGTTTCGTGGCTCGCCGAGTTCTGTCTATTTCCTGGTGACTGGTCATTGATAAGACTGCTGTTCATGCGGTGTTTTGTCTCCCTTTCTTTTCTTTCTTTCTTTCTTCCTTCAACGCGCGTGCGAACGTACAAAGGTACATTTGCGCAAAGCTTACGTACGCATTGGAGACACATATACAGACACACACAGACATCCTATGCCCTTAGGTACATATAAATGAACAAACATGTAAAAGCAAACAGACACACAAGCATACATTCAAAAACACACGCACACATCAAGCTCATACAGACCGACAGAGATTCTCTCTCTCTCTCTCTCTCTCTCTCTCTCTCTCTCTCTCTCTCTCTCTCTCTCTCTCTCTCTCTCTGTATATAAGTACATTTGTGAAATGTATTAAGTACTGGGTGAGATCTTGAAGCTACCCCAGTCCCGTTTGAGCAGGCAAGCCTATGATATGATGCTTTTAGAAATGGAAAAAGGTAAAGAAAACTGGGCTCCTAGAGTAAAGAAAGTCCTTTCAGAACAGGGTTTTGGAATAGTGTGGATGACCCAGGAAGTAGGAAATGAGCAACAGTTCATTGCGGAATTTAAAGACAGGCTTATTTGTTCTTTTAAACAGAATTGGCGTCAGATATGGAAAGTAAAGAAAAACTTTGCTGGTTTTTCTCATTTAAAAAATGTGTTTCATTCTGAAAAGTTTCTCAATGTCATAACAGATAAATGGCACAGAATAAATTACGCAAGATTTAAGTTGAGAACTTTAGGTTTTAATACGAACAAAAGATGGTTTGAATGTGAAACATCCACAGAATCTCCTTGTCCTGCATGTAGACGTATTATTGTTGACGAGGAACACTTTCTGTTCCACTGTACTGCTTATAATGAAGTGCGGACAAATTGTTCATTTTTCCAGTTAGATATAGCGAAAAGACAAAATGTCGCTGGCGTGTTATCATCAGATGATGAACTTGTAATTAAATCAGTTGCGAAATTCATCGCGGAAGCATTGAAAAATAGACAGATGAAGGACAGTGAAATTTAAGATAATGCATTATTAGAGATATATGAATGAATATTATCATTCATCGCATGTGGAAGAGATCAGTAAGATACAATGTCATCATTTGATTGAGTGGATGGTCGAGTCAGTCTTAAGATTTTTTGTTTTTTTAAACCTTACTGCATTACTCCTGTGCGTGAGGACATAACGAAATGTTACGAATTTATTTGTTTTTGTTAACCTTTGATTTGATACACACTAGGAATGAATGTGTACTATTTGTTTGCAGGAAAGGAAGAGGGAAGTGTTATTGTTCTGTTACCCCCTCTCCCTTTGTCAAAAGACCTCTTTGGTAATGACAATCAAATATCAAAGTGTCAAGTCTCTCTCTCTCTCTCTCTCTCTCTCTCACACACACACACACACACACACACACACACACACACACACACACACACACATACACACACACACACACACACACACACACACACACACACACACACACACACACACACACACACACAGAACTTCGGGTTGGCCTATGTGTGTGTGTGTGTGTGTGTGTGTGTGTGTGTGTGTGTGTGTGTGTGTGTTTGTGTGTGTGTGTGTGTGTGTGTGTCTGTGCGTGCGTGTGTGCACTTGCTTGTGTGTGTGTGTGTGTGTGCGCGCGCGCGCGCGCGCGAGCGCGTGTATGTGTGCATATGTGCGAAGTGCGTGCGCGCGTCCATGTACGTGTGCGCGCGTAGGGCATGCTCAAGTACAGACTGAACTGTACAGGAGACCATCCGTTCAATCCAACGGAATACACAATACTTGCTTAATCCTTAAAGACTGGGCCGAGACAAGGCTCAGACAACCATGCCACATGACCATGGATGGTTGGTGCTAGACCCGGTGCAGAGGCAGAGAGAGCTATTCTCCACTGCGGGGCCACACAGCTATCGCTGCAGTAAAAACTGTCCAGCATAGCATTTTTATCATAGAAGATGTTCGGAATGTTACAAGGGAAGCAATCTTTGTTAGACCTTGCGTTCAGCGAGAGTTACCCCGCCATTTTTGCGGGGACAGATGCCGCTGGTGGGCACGCCCAAGGCAATTTCGCCTTATCAGTCAGCTTACCAGCACAATCAGAGAGAGAAACTGCCAAAACATGGATGTGACACGGTGCGCCTGTATTGCAGACAGTCGGTACCCCGACCGCTATCCTTGGCGTGCGCTTCAAATCAGTTATTTGACTTTCTAGATCTATGTACTTGACCCACAAACTAAGAAAAGACAACTCTGTTTGCAAAAGGACCGACAGGCGTTATCTTTCCCTGATTTTTTTCCCCGGTCTATTTTTTTTTTTTAAATGTCCTTTCTGACTCAGGCCGTGAGGACAGCGTTCGCCTTGTTGATATTGAAGTTGAAGTGGAATATAAACAAAATGACGCTGAACCTTAAGGCGAGGCCGAATAAACATGGTGGTTGTGTTTTCGCTTCTGTCTTTTTGTTATGTCTATTCATATACGTGACGGCCGGGGTGATTGGCTGGTAACCTCCCTTGTGACTAGTTCCCGATAAGACTACTTGCGTACGACCAACGTGTGGCTGGTAACCTCCCTTGTGACTAGTTCCCGATAAGACTACTTGCGTACGACCAACGTGTTATTATACCTCCCTTTTCTTTCGTCCCTCCTTCCTTCAGTGCAATCTGTGAGCAAGTCTGTATAAAGGTACACTTGCACGTACAAACACGCCTGACGATGTGCGCGTTCACACACACACACACACTCTCACACACACACACACAAACATAGACATGTGTGTGTGTGTGTGTGTGTGCGTGCGTGCGTGCGCGCGCGCATGCGTGCGTGTGTGCGTATGTGTGTGTGTGTGTGTGTGTGTGTGTGTGTGTGTGTGTGTGTGTGTGTGTGTGTGTGTGAACGCGAACAGCTATGTGCAATTCCATCATTAAAATCCCCTGAGGAAGATGAAAAAGGTCGAAATATTGGGAAACCATCGACGTGGTTTTTGTTTGTTTCTTTGTTTGGATGTTTACACACACACACACACACACACACACACACACACACACACACACACACACACACACACACACCTATATATATATATATATATACTGTGCACAAAAAGAAACGCATATTTTTTTTCGCTGAAAATACTGAGGAAAATTTTGACAGAAACATGCCCCGTATAGCAGGGAACTCTGTCCAGTGTGAATAGTCAGACATAATGAATAGACATAACAGTAGATTGATGTCTTATTTCTTCTGTGGTTGTAATGTTTTGAAAGCTAAATGACGCATGAAATGACTGAAATAAAAATATGCGTTTCTTTTTGTGCACAGTATACATACATACATACATACATACATACATATATATATATATATATATATATATATTTATATATATATATATATTTGTCGTACGTGTGCGTGTGTGTTCGGGCATGCGTGCGCGCGCGTATATGTGCGTGTGCGCCAGAAAGCGCACGCGCGCGTGTGTGTGTGTGTGTGTGTGTGTGTGTGTGTGTGTGTGTGTGTGTGTGCGTGCGCGTATGCGCATGTGTGCGTGCGTGGGAGAGAGAGAGAGAGAGAGAGAGAGAGTGAGAGAGAGAGAGAGAGAGAAGAGAGAGAGAGAGAAAATGATAGAGAGTTCTGTTGAAAAATGCTCTTCTGGGAGCATCCTGATGCATGGTGAGAGGGTTGTTGTGTCGTTGTTGTTGTTGTAGTTGACAACAGGGGAGATGAAGGATTTCGAGCACTCGACGAGGGAGAATGTATCATATAGTCCTGCTGCTGCTGCTGCTGCTGCTGTATCTCATCTTCCTCCTTCTCCTCTTCTTCTGTTACTACCACTGCTATTAGTACAACACCTACTGCTGTTTTTGCACTCCCACTTCTTGCAGAACAGGGAGTACTTTACAATGGGAACGAAGAAATGCTGTGTGCGTGCGTGCGTGCGTGCGTGCGTGCGTGCGTGCGTGCGTGCGTGCGTGTGTGTGTGTGTCTGTCTGTCCGTCTGTGGTCAAAATGTGTTCCACTCGCTCCAGACAAACTGCTGGACCGATCTTTCTGAAAATTTTAGATATGCTCATTACGGGTCACGGATGATGCCCGATGTTTTATTCCACCAGAATAGCCGTTACTAACGGCTATAAATGATAAGTTTGTGATGTACAGTTTAAGCAATAACGGTTTATAAACTTCAGTGTAACCAAAGTTTGTAAGTTCCTCGGTAGTATAGTGGATAGTGTCCCTGCCTGTTACGTGGGAGACACGGTTCATTTCCCCGCCGGGGAGAGCAGCTTTTTTATTTTCTCTTACATACAAAATTTCTACCACCAAAAGGGGAGAAAGTGCTATAGTGACTGATTTATATATATATTTTTTTTCTTCTTCTTCTTTTTGTTGTACTACTACTTACTGGGAGTACATTTATATGCTTTGCATCTTTTTTTTTAACGCCATTACACCTGAAGACATATTGTCCAGAGAAGTGCTGTGCTCCTGTGCAGAGTATCGAAAGACGCCTACAGCATGTCCTGCAGGTAAGCGGGTATTCTTTTCTTAGCAAGTAACACTGTTTTGGAACCATAATCAGTCTGGTGTGTGAGTGTGTGTGGGTGTGTGTGCGTGCGTGCGTGCGTGCGTGCGTGCGTGTGTGTGTGTGTGTGTGTGTGTGGGTGGGTGGGTGCGCGCGCGCGCGCGCGTATGTGTGTGTGAGAATGTGTATTTTTGTGTGAGTGTATGTGTGAATGAGTGTGTGCATGCGTGCGTGCGTGCGCGCCTGTGTGTGTGTGTGTGTGTGTGTGTGTGTGTACACGTGTGTGTGCGCGTGCGCGACAATACCACTTCGCTTGATAAAGACAAAAACGTGTGGAATGTTAAACGTCAAACCCTGTGTATGAGCTGCTGCCCACAGGTGGTAGAGGTGTACGGATGAGAGGCCGACGTATGTTCATATCACATGCGCGCGCGCGCACACGCACACACGCACGCACACACACACACACACACACACACACACACGTACGCGCGCGCGGACACGCACACACACACAACAGGGCTTTCGCGTGAGAAAAAAAGGGGTGAGTAAGGAAGAACGAGACAAAAAGAGAGAGAGACAGAGAGAGAGAGAGAGAGAGAGACAGAGACAGAGAGAGAGAGAGAGAGAGAGAGAGAGAGGGTGGAGGGGGAAGGGAGGGAGAGAGAGAGAGAAACGTGAATGAAGAAAAGGGTATAGGGATGACAGCATTTCCTGTTGATGACCAAACCAAACACACAAACAGACCACCAACAAAGACAGCCAATTTCCCAAATATTTACTAGAACAGGCAGTGACTCGCGTTGATTCTCTTCACACACGTGGTCAACCGGCATCTATTTCCATTAATGTATCCACAAAACAAAAAACAAAAACAAAAAAAAAATATTAAAAAAATCAGTCGGACGCGATGAAATTAAATCAAACAAAACAGAAAAGTTAAACGAACACAATGCACCGAATTCTCCATATAACGATTTACAAAAAAAGAAAGAAAAAAAAAAAAGAAAAAAAAAGTCGAAACGTAGAAAAATAATTCACAGAAAAAAAATAATCGGATGTTGAACAGTGAGGAAAAATGTTACTGTCATGGGCCATTTGACAAGCGGCACGTCCGCGTTCGAGACCAAACGACACTGACTGGAAAGAGAACACAGATAAAGAAGAACAACAAGCCAAACATCTTTATCATTGTACTTCCATTCAGATCATCTGAGGTAGTTTGCTAGCTACACTATCTCCCGTGAAAGTCCCGAGGCCAAGATAAAACCAGGACCCACTATACGCAGGTACAGAACACATCGCACATCCAAATGAAAAAATAAAATAAAATAATAATCCCCCCTATCTTCTTCCCCACGCTACCTTCTTCCTCCCAACTCCACGCTCCCTATCTTCAAAAAAAAAAAGAAGAAAAAGAAAAAAAAAACAAGAGAGAGAGAGAGAGAGAGAGAGAGAGAGAGAGAGAGAGAGAGAGAGAGGAAACAAAACAAACAAACAAAAACCAAACCTCTACACGGGGACTGAGTTGGATATTTGTATCGTCTTCAGAGTGGCATCGTGATGGGTTTTTTTTCCCTTGCGAGGGCAAAAATGACCCCAACTACAGAATGGAAACAAGAACAGATGCGAAACACCACAGAGAGAGAGAGAGAGAGAGAGAGAGAGAGAGAGAGAGAGAGAGAGAGAGAGAGAGAGAGAGAACATCACAATACACACACGCACTTGCACGCACACACGCGCGCGCGCGCGCGCGCACACACACACACACACACACACACACACACACACACACACACACACACACACACAGATTGTAGTGGTGGCTTGGACAAATAAAACAAGAGATAGAAATAATTTGCCTACCAGATACATCAAGAATGGCACATTCTGAGGCTTTCTGTGGAATTAGGGAAGATGAGCGTCAGGGGGCAAAAAGCTCGCTTTCTTCATCCTCAACACCGTTCGCCACAGAACTGCTTCGTTTGACTTGTCCTCAACACTGCACTGGAAACTCAAAGATCCTTCAATAACCAATCCTCCCCTCTTCCTCTAACAACATCCCTAGCCTCCTCTCTCTCTCTCTCTCTCTCTCTCTCTCTCTCTCTCTCTCTCTCTCGTTTCTTTTCCTCTCGACGAGTTCGTGGGAACGGAATTGCTTATTGTCGACAGCTCCAGGTTTTCGGGAAATGTTCAGAAAGGCTCTAACAGCCCCTAGTTTCAACAAGGCTGAAACCTGCTGTGCCAATCACTAGCTGTGCTTGTTGTTATCATCCATTCAAACAGGAACTCTTGATACTAGGTTTCAAACAAGAAATTCGGGAACTGTGTGTTCGTGATTTTTAACCACCATTCCTCTTCCAGTCTAAAAAAAAAAAACAATCACCCGGCAATCTACATTACCAGATAAATGTCTTTCCGTACCTGTACACCTGTGGATTAAAAACAAACCAAAACAAACAAACAAACAACAACAGCAACCAAGCTTGCCCCTTGACTATGAAGAGTGACACAGTCCTCCTGTTCAAGGTCGGACTGGGACGTTTGACCTGCTCAGGGTTTGCATTGAATCGGTTATGGTATTCATAAATAGAACTCTGCAGATTGGACGGGTTGACACTCATTCCGGATCAGGACACCAGCATGCAAGTCCTTCGTCAGTACACTGGGCGGAGAGAGAGAACAGAGCAGAGACGCTGGAGAGTAAACAGACATGACCCAGGATGGACCGTGACAAGCCGCACCAGAGCCAACATACATGACAGGCGGAACAGAAGCTACAAGACAGCCACATACAAGACACATGACGAAACAGAAGCCACAAAACAGCCACATACAAGACACATGACGGAAAAGAAGCCACAAAACAGCCACATACAAGACACATGACGGAACAGAAGCCACAAAACAGCCACATACAAGACACATGACGGAACAGAAGCCACAAAACAGCCACATGACGGAACAGAAGCCACAAAACAGCCACATACAAGACACATGACGGAACAGAAGCCACAAAACAGCCACATACAAGACACATGACGGAACAGAAGCCACAAAACAGCCACATACAAGACATATGACGGAACAGAAGCCACAAAACAGCCACATACAAGACACATGACGGAACAAAAGCCACAAAACAGCCACATACAAGACACATGACGGAACAAAAACCACAAAACAGCCACATACAAGACACATGACCGAACAAAAGCCAAAGCAGACTCAATACAAGACGCATGACGGAACAAAAGCCACAAAGAGCCAGCATACATGCACAAAACGTGACGGCATCGAAGCCAGAAGAAAACAGACAGACATGACCTATGACGGAACACAACCAGATGCAGGAAAGCCAACGCACACGACACATGATGGAATAGAGCAGATCTTAACAGAGCTAACACACACGACACACGATGGAATAGGGCATCAGCACGCACGGTGAATAATGGAACAGAGCAGATCTTAACAGAGACAACAGACATGTCACATGATGGAACAGAGCAAGCCGCAGGACATGAGCACGCATGGTGAATGATGGAACAGAGCAGATCATAACAGAGGCAACACACATGACAAAACGTAATCCACAGGAAAGCCAACACACATGACGGGTGAGGGCACGACAGGACAGGACAGGATAGGGCAGGTCAGGGCAGGTCAAGGCAGGGTAGGACAGGGCAGGACAGGACAGGCCAGGGCAGGGCAGGACAGGGCAGGGCAGGGCAGGGCAGGGCAGGGCAGGGCAGGGTAGGACAGGCCAGGCCAGGCCAGGGCAGGGCAGGGCAGGGCAGGGCAGGGCAGGGCAGGGCAGGGCAGGGCAGGCCAGGGCAGGCCAGGGCAGGACATGACAGGCCAGGCCAGGGCAGGGCAGGGCAGGGCAGGGCAGGACAGGACAGGACAAGGCAAGGCAGGGCAGGGCAGGGCAGGACAGGGCAGGGCAGGACAGGGCAGATAGCACAGGGCAGGGCAGGGCAGGGCAGGACATGACAGGGCAGGGCAGGGCAGGACAGGGCAGGGCAGGGCAGGACAGGTCAGTACATGACAGCGCAGGACAGGACAGGGCAGGGCAGGGCAGAGCAGGGCAGGGCAGGGCAGGACAGGGCATGGCAGGGCAGGGCAGGGCAGGGCAGGACAGGGCAGGGCAGGGCAGGGCAGGGCAGGGCAGGACTGGGCAGGACAGGACAGGACAGGGCAGGGCAGGGCAGGACTGGGTAGGACAGGACAGGGCAGGGCAGGGCAGGGCAGGACAGGGCATGGCAGGGCAGGGTAGGGCAGGGCAGGGCAGGGCAGGACAGGACGTGACAGAGCAGGGCAGGGCAGGGCAGGTCATGACAGGACAGGGCAGGACGCAGGAGAGCCAGCACACATGATAGGACAGAACAGGACAGGACAGGGCAGGACAGGGCAGCGCAGGGCAGGACAGCACAGGGCAGGGCAGGGCAGGGCAGGGCATGACAGGGCAGGGCAGGACGCAAGAGAGCCAGCACACATGACAGGACAGGACAGGGCAGGACAGGACATGACAGGGCAGGACGCAAGAGAGCCAGCACACATGACAGGACAGGACAGGGCAGGA